>CM033470.1:61105492-61716742 GCA_019447015.1 Hymenochirus boettgeri | reverse complement strand
GGTATTCTATGGGGGATCGTAAATGTACAATCACGTTATCAAATATTACAGATGGGGATCATTAATATCCGATAACGGTTGCTAAACCAATCAGAAATTAACGATCATTAAACTAATTGCGTTCCTGCGTGTTTATAAATATGGCCCATATTTCCTCCCCCGATAAATCATGGCCACTTGTTGTGATAAAGTTCTAAGCGGAGTGCCTCAGGGTTCTGTACTGGGGCCGCTTCTGTTTAATGTGTTTATAAAAGACTTAGAAGGGGGCATTGAGAGCAAGGTCTCTGTGTTTGCTGATTACACTAAACTATGCAGAGCTTTGGAAACTTCAAATGATGTGCAAGTGCTGCAAGCAGACCTAGATAGATTATCAAAATGGGCAGCAGAATGGCAGATGAGATTCAATGTTGATAACTGTAAGGTGATGCATTTGGGGTTTAAAGGGCATTTCCACCCTTTAAATTTTTTTTGACATATTGTAGGGCTTCCTCACCCAGCCCCAACCGCAATAATAGAATTATCAGAAACTCCCCCGATCTATACTTACCTTCCAATCATGGACGCGGCTGCAGGCTGCTTAGAATGACGGTGGAGAGAGGTAAGGTAAGTAGAGTTCGGGGGACTTTCTGAAAATTCTATTATAGCAGTTGGGGCTGGGGGAGGAAGCCCTAAAATATAACCAAGGGGATTTACACTAGGGGGAGGGAGAACAAAATGGGTGGGAGGGGGGAGGGCCGAACTGCGCATGGCAAAATTCTCCTGGAGGAGAGACAGGAGGCAGAGTCCTGTACGGACTCTGCTATCCTCCTGGTGGCCAGTTTTTCAGACCTTGGGGGTGGGGGTGGGGGGGAATCCAGGAGAACCATTTGGATCTGGGATGTAAGGTAAGGATTTTTTTACACTACGGAGTGGGGCCAGTAGTGGGTTACATTATAGTTTTGGGGGTGGACATCTCCTTTAACAATCCAATGCCAACTGCAACATAAATGGCTCTGTGCTAAATGAATCTCTCAGATTTAGCTTTAGCATGCAGTGCAAGACAGCAACAGCTAGAGCTAGCAAGATATTGTCTTGTATAAATTGGGGAATAGATAGAAAATTATTATTCTCCCTCTTTACAAGGCACTGGTAAGGCCTCATTTGGAATATGCAGTGCAGTTTAGGAATCCCATATACAAATGGAACATCTTAGCAAACAGAAGAAGGGCAACTAGAATTATAAGGGGAATGGAGAGGCTTGACTATGCAGACAGATTAGACAAGTAAGGTCTGTTTACATTGGAGAAGCGACAACTGTGCAGAGACATGATCACTTTATACAATGGGCCATACAATAAACTCTCTGGTGCATTGTTCATTAGCAGGTCATATCAGAGGACACGTGGACATCCTTTAAGACTAGAAGAAAAGACATTTCATCTTCAGGTTAGGAAAGGTTTCTTTACAGTGAGAACAGTGATATTACAGATGTTGTAATGGAAAGTTCATTGAATCACTTTGAAAGTGGGCTATATATGTTTCTAAAAGTAAAAAATATTATGGAATTACTGGCAGTATTACAAATACAGGCAGAACTCAGGTTATAAACACCCGACTTCCATGCAACTGCTACTTACAAACTCTAGGTAGAGTTCGGCTACAGCGGTTGGGGGTGGGAGAGGGAACCCTACACTACAGCAAATTTTGAAAAAAAAAGAGGTGGACATGCCCTTTAATTAAAATTATATAAAATATGAAGGAAATAAATTGTTCTTCGTTTCATAAATCAGTTTTAATTGTTCATTGAATTAGTAAGAATTGTTTGTATTGCTGTTAACCACCTTGTTTATTTAAAAATGTTATTTTTTTTTTTTGTCCTAGTTGTACTTTTTATTCAGCCAATTTATGCCATGTGGGCATGTTACCGCTCCTGTCCATGGAGCTGTGTTTGCACTCAGGAACGAAGCTGCTCTGTCTTATGTGATCGTATTGGACTCCCGGAGATCCCAAAGGAATTTCCTTGTGAAGCTTCCTTTATTAACCTTGACAAAAACAACATCAAATTTCTGTATGAAAGGGCTTTCGGGACTTTGCCTTTATTGAAAGGTCTTTCACTGAGCCACAACAACATATCCTTCATTACTCCTGGGGCATTCAAAGGCCTTCCCAACTTGACCGAACTGAAAATGGCACATAATGAGTACATTCGTTATTTGCACACCAGAACATTCTCTGTCCTTAAAAAGCTTGTTAAACTTGACCTAGCAGACTGCAACCTTTTCAATATGCCAGACAGGATATTTGTGGAACTCCCATCTCTGCATGAGCTCATCTTGTTTCAAAACAATTTTCGGAGAATACCAGGAGCAATCCGAGGAATGGAGAACTTGACTCATATTTACTTAGAGAGCAACAGAATTGAAGCAGTGGCTTATAATTCCCTACAGGACTTAATTAACTTAAAGTATCTAAATCTCCAAGACAACAAAATCAATGTAATCCATGATAGGTCCTTCCAAGATTGTCAGAAACTTGAATACCTCTACCTAAACGATAACCTACTAAATGAATTACCAGAAAACTCATTCCGAGGTTTAAGAAAGTTGAAGATGTTAAACTTAGGTGGAAATTTTATAAGAAATGTGTCTAATGTTTGGTTCCAAGATTTGGTGGAACTGGAAGTTCTCTACCTTGACCGGAATAAAATTAGTTATATTGAAGAAGGAGCTTTTGAAAATCTCACAAGTTTAGTAACTTTACATCTAAACAGCAACAACCTGACCACTTTACCGTTTGATGTGTTTAGGCCAGTATATTTTCTGGGCAGGCTCTTTTTGTTTAGGAATCCATGGGAATGTGACTGCAGAATTAAATGGTTGAGAGACTGGATGGATAACTATAAACTTGTTCGTGATATTCCCTGTTCCTCACCAGCAGGCATGGATCTTAGCAATATAGCATTTCAAAGGTCTCAGGATGGAACCTGCCTAGACCCATGGGACCAAAATTATACCTATTTTGTTCCACTTCCAACAGACGGACTTCCATCAACCATGGAAACAAAGCTGAGCAGCCTCATTTCTAGACTTTTATTACCAAGAGGAAGCTATGAAGAAATAGGCAATGTAACCGATTACCCAGACAATAATACCATATCTGATGGGATGAACACAGCATCTTTGGTATCCGTACAAATGATGACGTATATATTGTGCATTATTGTTTCACATTATTCTATTTTGCTTTAGAAATTTAATATTAGAAAACAATATAGAAAAATAATCAGTATTGGACAATATTAATCATTATGGTAAAATGACGGTCGACATTAGGCCATTTTTATTAAGGTGCGGCCTAGATTTTTAGCGATACCACACTTTTAACGATTGTTAATTTACGACCGCTATCGTAAATCTACTATATCTATCTTAAATCTACGGCCGCGATTGTAGATTTACGAAAACCCATAGAATACCATTGCGGTATTTTACTACTGCATGGTATTTTATGAGCGTACGTTTGTTAATTTATAGCCATTGTCGTACATTACCGATAACGTGCGGTATCGCTAACTTGCGATACCGCAGGTTTATTAATATGGCCCATTGTACCTTATCACCCGATTTTTACTTTAGCATATATATTCCTTAGAGAGGTGGAATGCCCTCTAACTAATCTGTAAAATGCAATGCCATGTTTTGTGCGACATTAAAGGGATAATATTCCCTAAAACACGTTACTTAATGATCTCTACAAGTACAAGTATAAATAAGGAATATTAACATTTTTATTACTTTTTAAACAATCTTTCACTTACTCTACCACTGATATTTAAGACATAGAAAGGACAAAACAATAAACTTTTGTGTATAGAGTAATTGACCCCAAAACCATGACTTTGTGAGGTTTAAAGTTATCAAAAGTCTCAGCCAATCACCTCCACCACTGCTGGTCCGGCCCCACCTGCAGATTTCGTACACGGAAAAGGCACGGAACCTAGGCAGAAGGCAGCGGAGGGAACAAGGGCTAATAACTACATTTGGAATTACTTTGTATAAGTTTACACCTTGCATAGTCGAGTTTTGGGTGCAATTGCTCTATACACAAAAATTTTTGGGTAATCTTCTAAAGATGCTTTTTGAAGAAAGATTAGTTTTCATACAGGACTACGACTGTCATAATTTTCAGTGCTAAATATATTTTTATTAAATGCTAATTTTACATTAAATGGGTTTCAAGACATCATTACCGACATGGTCGAAGTCTTTGGTAATGTTTTTACTGCAAAAAACATGTGCAGCCAACTTCCTCTCCAGTTATTATGTAAATGTACGTTCAGTTACAGTGAACGTTTGTAGAATACAATCACTATTCCAGATTTATGATAGCAACGTAAATTAACGATCACCTTAACTTTGTTAAAGGTGCAGTATCACTAAAAAGTGATACCGCACCTTTATAAATATGGCCCACTACATTGTGGATCAATATAAGAAAAAAGGAACATGGGGTCTCAGAAATGGAAATCTGACTTTAAATCTGATAAAATTATTTCAAGCTGCTCAATTCTGTTAAAAAAACAAAGCTGTAACCATAAATGTTGTATAATAACATTTGATAATTGCCAAATGCTAGACTTGTATGTCTACTGTTTCTATGGCAGACCTTACTAGCAACTCACTAGCAGTGAGAGCTTGTGCACATTTTTTTCAGGTAAGCACATTGTGATGTGTATTTCAACATTTACTATTTATTTTAAAATGTTCACTTTTCAATGACCTTACATAATGTATAGTATTGCTTATCAAAATATATAACCATTGTGTTGGAGACATCCTCTAGGGGAAATGACACAATTCTGTCCATCCCAAATATGATCTTTCCTTTACTTTATATTGTCTGATCCTCCTTTTTCACGTCTTTTTAAAAGTAACCAGCTAGGATATTCTCATGCATTTGTTCCTTTTCTCTGGGTCTGAATTACCTGTAACCGTGGATGGGTAATATTCAGCATGTTCCTCAATGTAAACTATGTATGAAACCTACCATGGAAATAAACCTTCACTTTATTGTTCAGTTATTCCTTGTAAGAAGTTGTGTATATGTGATAAATTTGAATTAGAAGAAACCAAATAGGTGATGTTCTGTTACTCTGTATACATTTAATATCTAATTTTGCAATACTGTGCTTTTATCAATTTTAATTGCAATCAGAAAATTAGGATTTTGATCATAGTTTTATAACTGTGGTTGTAAATTTCTGTTTGCGGTCGTACATTTACACAATGATAATTGTATGCTGACCTATGCTGTACCATTGTGGTAGGCTACTACTGCATGGTATTGGGTGGCCGATCGATCGTAAATATAAGTCTATGACCATTATCTATAACCTGCAGTATTGGAAGTTTCCCATACCACGGGTTAGTCTATATGGCCCAATGTGTGATAGCTTTGCAAATGAAATCATATTTTTATATGTTCAAATGCGCTGCATAAAATACAGTGCAGATACCCAGACATTTATGGTGAGTTTATTTTTTTCAATTTAAACTTTTTACTTAAAATGAAAGCTTACCAGCCAATTGTTTTTATGTAAATAAAATGGGGGCCAAGTATAAACTTTGTAGAGACGATGTTACAATTGTTTTATTAAATGAAATTTACATTTTACATTTTATGCATGCACCAAAATGATGTTTATACATCGTCTATTGATTGACTGAAAAGCAAGGGTCTGGAGCGCCAAAGACTGAAGGACTTTTCATTTCTTTCTTCTGCTGACATCAGTGCCCAGTCTTTGCATTGTAGACATGCAGAATTGGTTCTTTCCTTTCATCATGACATGTGGTGTTTGCATTGCCGGGAGAACAGTGGTGCAGTCCATCAATGTTTGAAGCTTCTTTTGAACCCATGCTGCCAGAATGCTCAATCGAGGGATCATTTTAAGGGTAAAGAATCTTTCTTTTGAGAAGTCCTTTGTTTCTGGAACAAAGGACTTTTGAAAATGTATTTTTATTGCAGTCATCATACAAACCAAGGTCACCAAGAATAAACCCTAAAAGTTACTAAGGGGTTAAAGAGAAGTGGGTTTTATCGAAAATGTAAACAAATACCAAAACATTTTATTTTAATGCCTCAGCAAAAGTGACCATAGTTCTTCTTAAGTTAATACAAATAGAAAACAGGATTCATAGGAGAATTACAGAGGAAACCTTAAATCCAACTCATAAATACCTATGGCTTAGTTAATAAAACTATTTACTATTATGGGCTCATATAACTAAAGGTTAAAGAATCAGATTTCATATCTTTCTATATTAAAGGATCATCCTGCATTTAACTCTACTCCAGTTTACAGGCTAAAGGAAACATACTTCCTGTTAAGCAACTGCACATCTGTTTGCAAAAAGGGAAGTGACTAAAGTATCTTAAAGGTTTGTCTCTAGTCTTTAGAAAACAAAACGTCTCAGGGGTTTTTGTTTTTTTTGGAACTCTCTCTTTTTTGAAGAAGTAAAGGACACAAATGAAAAAGTAAATATTGCATTTTCCTTTAATAAAAAGAAAGTATAAACCTTTAATTTGGCTTGAGATTTATATTTTAATATTCATTTTGAATTTGGCTTCCCTTTTGGGAAGGGAGCTAGTTTTTATCATTCAATAACATTTCTATGAAATGAAAGAGGGCATAAAAAAATGTAAACTTCATAGTAAATTCAAACCTTTGTTTCATTGTTTGTGTCTTAGGCTTTTTTCGGCCCAACCAAGGAAAATTTACAAGTATCGGTCGGGCTGAAAAATCTCAGGTGCAATTCATTAAGGTTTTGATTATGCTACAGATTCATGAGCATTTCTACAAGTGGCAATTTGGCTTTAATAATACCTTTAATTACTTGTCTTTAAAACATTTAAGATTCTACCCATTGAAAGTTAATATGAAAACTATGTTTGGAAATTTGGCAATAAATTAGAAATGCTTCCATGGATTCCTTAGCAAGAAGACACTTCCTACGAATCCCACACGTGTGTAACAAGCTACCTGTCTGTAGCTAGAAAACTGTGCAAGGAGACCGATTCCAAATAATAGGGAAAATGTAAGATAAGAATAAAAATACAGTAAATTTCAAGACAAATTACTTAATCAGAGGTTGTTGGGGTATGCTGGGAATACAATGCAAAAGGCTTGGAATGTTTAATTGTATCTGGAAAATTAGACTATGAACATAAAACATGTACTGGGCTTAAGGGTTCTAATCTGTTACAGAGATGCAGCTAAATTGTATTGTCAATTCTTCAGATCTCTGCATCAAATAATGAATTAAAATCCCAATTAAAGCTTTTTTATTCCTGTTGGGGGATTGGTTATTGCAAAAGAAAATTAAACATACACTGTTTATCATAATATTCAGACATTGTTTTAAAAATGTACAAAATTCATGTATAGCTTGGAAACTTTATCATGCAGTGTCAAAAATTCAACATAAAGAGCTCATGTGGTCTTCATTGCTGAAAAGTAAAAAATTCCACTCCCATTGACCTCAGTTGAGCTTGATTCATAGTTTTGGCTCTGGAATTTTCATTTATTCCGTGGAACTGCTGGTGGAATGAAACTTGTTGGGTTTCATTCATCTCTAAAGAATTGTGGACCATATTTGTAAAGGATGGGTATCGCTATTTTGCAATTCCGCAATCTATCTATTCTATAATCGATTGTTGCCTCGATCATAAATTGCAGTTGCAGTCGAAAAATTGTGATCGTGATCAAAGATATACGATCATAGCTCTACAAATCAATCAAAGATTTACGATCGTAGCTCTACAAATCGATCAAAGATTTACGATCGTAGCTCTACAAATCGATCAAAGATTTACGATCATAGCTCTACAAATCAATCAAAGATATACGATCATAGCTCTACAAATCAATCAAAGATTGACGATCATAGCTCTACAAATCGATCAAAGATTTACGATTGTAGCTCTACAAATCGATCAAAGATTTACGATCATAGCTCTACAAATCAATCAAAGATATACGATCATAGCTTTACAAATCAATCAAAGATATACGATCATAGCTCTACAAATCAATCAAAGATTTACGATCATAGCTCTACAAATCAATCAAAGATTTACGATCATAGCTCTACAATTGCCCATACAATACAACTGCAGTATTTTTCTACCACATGGTATTGTACAAACTAAAGTAAACGTACATTTACGGTTAATAAATATGGTCCTGTAATTTGTCTTTTTCAAGCCAAATTGATAAAACTGAACAGTTATTCAGGTATGTAAAGCAAGATAATTTTATGGTGAGGAACTAAACCTGCTACATCCACAACGTACTGGGGGAAAGGTCGGAGGATACTATAATTCACCTTTAAGTCAAATAATGTTTAAAGACAGATTTACAGTAATAAAATTACTGCACACTACTTAGCAACAACAATGTATACTAAACCTTTGTTATATTATTATTGTACATGCAATAGATTGTAGCTAATATAAATTTGTGTAACAATCATTAAGATTATCTGTCTAAACATCAGGCCAGTGACCTCATTAATCAGTAGAATCGGCTAAGAAAGATTACACATCACAGATAGTGATCTTCCAATATTCTTGAGAAATCTCGCCCTGTTCTCTGTTCCAGTGGTGAAGGCAAAATACCAGATGTTCTGCCAAATGCTTAGCTGACCTTTTTAATGTATTACATTTAATGACTTTTCAATGCCATTTATGAAGCAGTAATCCTCTTATATACTAAATTTATACTTGTTTTATGTAGAGATGCTTTGCCTAAGCAGTTATAAAACAAATGGAATGCAGTAACCCTGATATTCCCAGGACATGCACTCATAAACATATATAAATCAATATACTCCCACAACACAATGACATAGTGATATTGGAAAATCTTTGACCACTTCCATTTCATACAGACTTCTCATTTCCTCATTTCATACAAGAAGGGATATTTTACTTAAAAAAAAACCAATTATTTTGTTTTGCTTTTGTTGTTTGATTACCTTTTATGCAGAACACTGCCCACTGCTGTTTGGGGTTCCTTGTACGTGGGAGAAGCAGTAATTTTGCAGTGCTCATGTGATTAGTATTATTTTGGATCTATATAGCGCCAGTATATTCTGTAGCGCTTTACAATTACAAGTACTCCGATTATGTTGCATTTCATGAGATTATTTTGTTATATTTATAATGGTCACTCGGAAGCATAGCTAAGTGACTGCTAATATACACGGGTACATTATTATACATAACATACAAGCACACACTTTTAATGGAGAGCAACAGTAGGTTATATACTTATTACAGCCACTTAGCTTTGCCACTGGGGATAATATTCACTTAGCTATATAGATTTTATCCTTAGAAGACACAAGTGCCATGAATATTCTGTAAATCATATCCTTTAAAATGCTGCAAAGCTGTTATCAGTCAATCTGGTCTGAGTCAGTGTCACATGACTATCATACACACATTTGAAAATATTACTTTGGAGTTCCATGAATGGCATAAGAAATGTGCTTTTATATAGGCATGGAACTCCTTAGTAACTTTATATATTAAAGTGAGTAGTATATTGGTAACTACATGCTAGTCACTTAGATAAGCCATGGATCATGACCAAATCTATATATTTTAAAAGAAAACCTGTAGAATTCTGTTTGGAAAAGAATCTGATTGGTTGGTATACCAATAAGATTCTTTCTAAAAAATAATCTGATTGTAACCAATCAGAAATTGGTTACAGTCAGATTCTTTTAGAAAGAATTTGATTCGTATGCTTTCTGGAAGAATCTAAATTGTAACCAATCAGAATTAGTTACAATCAGATTCTTTTAGAATTAATTTGATTGGTATACTAACCAATCAGATTCTTTTCTAATCAGAATTGGTTACAATCAGATTCTTTCAGAAAGAAAATCTTACAAAATTTTCAAAAATTCCTTGAAATTGTCTTCGAATTTTCAAATGCGTCTCTAAAAAAGCCACAAAGCGGAATTCCGCAAATCACAGAAATCTGTTGCGGAATCGGGTTCAGATCCATGATCCGGTCCATCTCTATTCTTGATCTATTTATTGTAACATTGTAGAGTGTTGTGTTTCACTGTGGTATTTCTACTGAACTATAACTGTTCTGCAGAGCTTGAATCAATCTTCCCCCTTAAATTTCCAACCAATAATAGATCAATAGGAAATCCATTGGCTCATTCCATAATTAAAGTTATCAATCTGTCTTTCAATACTCACCCTCCCCATTAACTCACCGCTGTCACCAGGGATTCTGTTAGGGATCACTATTGGTAAATCTGAGATCCTATAAAGAACCCAGACTATCCTGTCATATTTCAATCTTATTACATTTTATCAGTTCAGGACACAGGTTCATGGCTTCTATGGGGTCTAATGCTTAAATAATGTAATTAATGATTAACAAACTCACATCATTGTCTTAGAGACAGCCCCCCTATCATATATAGATATCATTTCCTGTCCAGCAAACAGCAGCTCTATTTTCTATCGAGAGGTGAGGGGTGAGAGTAAGAATAATGTTTTACTTTGCTAAGACTGTCACATGTTTTACATAAGTGTTGCAACTTCCTACTAACACAAAAATGTTTTGATTTGATAACACTGTTATCAATTTATTAAGCACACCATTGGCTACAACACTAAAAGGGAAGTGATAAATATGTTCCTTTTTTAGCTTACATTGCCTCCATGTAAAACTTCCTGAGGTGTGGCTAAACACTCCATTTTGAAGATTCCATTACAAAACAGGAGTGGGGTCTATGCAAGTATTTTTATTTATTTATATATTTTGCCTGTTTACATTTCTATATACTTTAATGTCATTACTACATATTTGTTAATATTGATATAATCAACATTTATTCAGTGCTTCAACAACACATATGTCCTGTCCCTATGTATATTACTTTTACCTACCCCCACCAACATAGTACCCAAAAAAAACCCAGTGTATTCCCCATGAATTTATAAATGTATTTATATAAGGGATATACTGTATGTGTGAATAAATGTGTGTAGCTGTATGTATGCATGTGTGTGTAAAGCAAGTGTGTAGCAGTTGTTGATACTCGATAATGTATCCCCTACTATAAATTAGAAGGACATTCAAATTCACTGAGGAGTTGCATTACCGTAATGGTCACAGAACTTTATGGTGACTTTCAATATGCGTACAATTTAAAATAGGGATTATCCTTTATAATCCTGCAGATTCACTCTCCCCCCCCACCCCACACACAGAAGAGCCACCCTAATATCCCCCACTTGAGAGGCACCCTCCTACCCATCAACTTCAGGGACACCCCATACCCCCTTAATTCGGCAGCATCCAATAACCACCTCACACAAACATAAAAATCTACAGTTTCTGACAATAGTCTTGTTGCTTGTGTACAAATAGACCTGGAGTGCCGCTTAACAATAATTCTAATGCAGATTTTTTTTCAAGAAATGGTTCATTTTACCCCAAACAGCTTTTGTAATGTTTCAATGCAAAACGAAACTAACAAAAAGTATTCTAATATTCACAGCTTGGTAAACCCATTGAGTCAATTTTTGCAAAGACATTGTTGAAATTGTTGTCGCTTTGTCATATGAGCTTCACCTGTGACTAATTATGGATCAATTAGGTGTCAGGTGTGTATAAAAAAAGAACCCTAGTACACTAGACCTTCACATCAACTGCAATTAGACCTCTGCAAACATGCCTAAGATTCACCCTGAGACTAAAGAGTTGATTATCAAGAGGCTGAAGACCAAACCCACTGCTGATGTGGCTCACACCTTCAATGTCTCTCAGCGTCAAGTTCAGAGGATAAAGAAAAGATTTGAAGAGACTGGAGAAGTTTTTGACAAGCCCAGGTCAGGCAGACCCCGCAAGACAACTGCTCGAGAGGACCGTTTGTTGGCTCAAAAATCCAAGGCAAGCCCATTTTCAACTGCAGCAGAGCTCCAGGAGACCTGGTCACCTGAAATCCTTGTGCCAACTAGAACAGTTTGTCGGATTCTGTCTCGAAATGGCCTCCATGGTTGAATCAGTGCCCATAAGCCAGCACTAAACAAAAGTCAATTGAAAAACTGTGTGGCATTTGCCAAGTCCTGAGCCTGCTAAAAGGATGGACACTGGAAAAGTGGCAAAAGGTGGATTTTTCAGATTAATCTTCTGTTGAATTACACCACAGTCGCTGCAAATATTGCAGGAGACCTACTGGAACCCGCATGGAGCCGAGATTTACCCAGAAAACAGTGAAGTTTGGTGGAGGCAAAATCATGGTCTGGGGTTACATCCAGTATGTGGGTGTGCGAGGGATCTGCAGGGTGGATAGCAACATCAATAGTGTAAAAAACCTTGTGTCCTCATATATTCCCAACCATGAAAAAGGCCAAATTCTGCAGCAGGATGGTTCTCCATCGCATACTTCCATCTCCACATCAAAGTTCCTTAAGGCGAAGAAGATTAAGATGCTCCAGGATTGGCCAGCCCAGTCACCTGACATGGACATCATTGAGCATATGTGGGGTAGCACGAAAGAGGAAGCATGGAAGATGAAACCAAGGAATATTGATGAACTCTGGGAGGCATGCAAGACTGTTTTCTTGGCTATTCCTGATGATTTCATCAATAAATTGTATGAATCCTTGCCAAACTGCATGGATGCTGTCCTTCAAGCTCATGGAAGTCTTACAAGATATTAAATTTGGATCTCACAGCACCACTACTTAATTTGCGGACATATTTTTGGATTGTCTGTAAAATAGATCATTTTCTGTATAGGTGAATATAAGATGACTTTTGTCTTGCAACATTTTGACCTTTCTGTCTTGATTAAATAAATCTTTTTTCAGTGAAACTATTTTTTACCAGTACATTTAATATTATTTGGGAGGGCTTTAGCTTTTCATATGAGCTATTTCTAACACCAATTGATCAATTTAAAATCAGGTTAATAGCAGGAGTTACTGCAAAATACGCAGTCGACAAGACTTTTGTCAGAAACCGTATAATTCACCTACTTAAGCTTTAGAGGTATTCCCCTATCAGAATCCCCCCACTTAAGGTTCATCTTATTCTCCTCTCGGTTAACACATCACTAGGGGAGATTATAAAGCCAGGTCTGTTTTTAGGCAAAAAGCTAGGGCACCATGAAACTACATAAACTGATGATTTTATGGGAATGTCATTTTTATCAGCTGGTAAAGTTTGGGGGTGCTTGGTGGGGAGCACAAAATAACTGTCCGAAGGGAGAAAAATTTATAAATCCGGCTCTGTGTGTATTCTTCCTAAACATATTACACATATAACATATGTTTAAGGTTAGATACTGGTTAATATGTATGTTTCCATCCAACATCAGAGAAGCATTCCATCAATCTAAAACTAGATTCCAAATGGTAAATGTGGAGAAACCAAATATAGGAACAGGCTAGGCTGTTAATCTAATAGTGTTTATTTTAACATATGCATACTACACCTGACATGTTCCATGCGACAATGGTGCTTTATCAAGCCTGTGCCTATATTTGGTTTCTCCACATTTACCATTTAAAATGTTACAAACTGGGCCTATGACATAAACCATTGGCTAAAACCATTTTTCTGCTCCATTCTTGAAAATGACTTTTTGGCATAAATCGAAAAGTTTGGACTAACTTTGGCTTTAAATTCCCATCAGTAGGCTAGTTTATTTACATAAACGTTGTATTTGTGAAGATACGGAAAACAAATGAGGCTACAGTAGTAACCTGTTAATAGCAATATGGGCAGAAGAAAAAAATGTTAAATAATATATACTCTTAAAATCATATACTCAGAAAGGTGTACCGTAATTGAATAATTCCAGTATGTGCTGCAATGTGCATTAAAGTTGCCAAGAGTACTGCCCTGCTCTTTCCCCCCCGGACTCCTTCTGCAGGTGCAACAGCAATAGTGGGAAGAAAGAGGGCATGTCCCTTTCTAGGTTAGCCTTGGTTTCAAGCCTTCTGCTTGAGGAACCTTCTAGTATGTTGACAAAATATTTAATGTAGCCCTAATTACTTGAGTAAAGGCAATAAACTTTAAGGTCTTCTTGATTTTTAGGATTTCTCCAAATGACCTATCTTACTTTATTATGATGCCTCACTCATATTAAAATCTATTCCTTCGTCTTACAATATCAGAAAATAAAAAAAATTAAAAAAAGGAGTCCTGTTCAGGGGTACAAATGTACACAACAATAGGTTAGGTACTAATACATGTATAATTAGTGGTTTTATTTACCGATAGGTGCTCCCCCATAAAATATATATCGAAACACACAAAGACAAACAAAGTATGGGTATAGATGGGCACACTAGGCATTAAAAAATATTTTTATCAAAATGTATTCACCACTTATGGTACATATAGGTAAGTATCACACTCCCCAAACCCATCCCACAAACAAGATTAAAAACATCCCCCTATTGACCATACCCTGCCTACTTACGCAATATACCGGTATATTGTATACATATAAAAGTGCTAAATCTAAATATATTGGCAGATCAACACCTTGCACATATATGATACAAATAATGCAAATGCACTGTAATACAATACCACAAGTCACCGGAGTAGAGAGGCAAGGGGGTCGAGGGCTATTAAAAGCACGTCAGTCATGTTTCGACCGCCATCATGGACTTCCTCAATATATTCTCTATAATCACTTAGCCTAATAGCAGCATTTTGTTTTAAATTATTGTCGTGTTATTGCAGATGTTTTGTTTCCAAATTTTCTGAGCTCAAGGTCTAGCCTGACTCTATCTTCATATTCCAAGGTTTTAGTACGTCATCTGCAGACACTGTGTCTGGCCACGCCCCCTTTTTCTCTTTGTGAAAACACAATGTAACGTGAATAAACCGAGAAACTGTGTTCTACTGCACCGTGCGTGTTGTGTGATCCATTCTCCCGACGCTGTAAAGGTCTCTCAGTCTGACAGGCATCAATCAGAGTCCGGGGGACTAGTGAGGATATTTATTCTAACATGCGTCATAGGGATATAAATATCGTGAAATTCTCGCAAGATTAAAGTGATAAGACGGCCCTAGGCGGTCATAATAAAGTAAACGCACCGTGGCCAACTTGAGATAGGGCAAAGTTGCCCTGTAACTGAATACATAGCGTCACCGCTGAAATGTTACAATTTAAACAACATATTCACACTTAGGTTATATACATTATACAGAACAGATGTAGACTAACAGGGAGATTCAATAAAAGTTCTTATCGTTTAAAATGGTGCTAATTTTGCCCCAACCAATCAGAACTTATTTAACATTTGAAAGCTAACATCTGATTGGTTGGGGCAAAACTAGCACCATTTTAAACGATAAGAACTTTTATTGAATAACCCTTGTAAATATCCCAACACAAGTAGGTATCTAAACCCTGTATTTACTTTGTTAGGGCACATCAAGTGCCAAGCAATCATTCCATATTGAGCTCAAACACTGTTGTCGTATATAGTAAACATTTCCTGAAATATAGTCTGCGAGATTCAAAAAAGAGACCTACATGAACAATCCATATGGGCTGTAGATAAACAATCCCAAAGAGGCTCACTTTCTATATGACAGTCCAATGCCTTATACCAATATCTCCCACAGGAACAGGTAAATAATTACGTTTCCGAGCCCAATGATGTAAAACCAATGAATGTTATACTTATATCTCTCACAGGAATAGGTAAGTAATTTTGCTTCCAAGCCCAAATATTAAAAACCAAAAGGATTTTCCTACAGGTCGATATAATTTAAAAAAATGTTAGAGGTAGATGACTTAAAGTTCACCAGTCATATGACTTGAGTCAAGTTATGGCAATTCCTCTTCTGCTTCCAATTTCCAATCTTCGTTGGGTAATGAATAAACGAATAGATTCAGTCCAGCATAACGAGTTGTATCAGCAGGAGTGGTTTTAGCATCCATCATATCTTTAGGAAGAAAAAGTCCTATACAAAGGATCCCAAATCTAAAACCTCGTTGAGTCCTGAGGGTGAAACCGTATGTAAGTTATAAATCCATCTGGATTCTTTACATAATAAAAGCTTTTTTATATCACCCCCTCTGATGTTGAATTTTACACCATTAATGATCTGGAATCTTAGGTCCTTAGTGGACCCTCGGTGGACATTGTGAAAATGATCTGCCACACTGCTGATAACTTTACCCCTTGCCAGATCCTGTTCTGCATTTCTAATATTAGATAAATGTGAGTATAACCTCTCTTCTGCTTTTTGAGTGGTCATTCCTATGTAACTCATGGTGCAAGTACAAGTTAACAAATATATCACATTGGTGGAATTGCAATTATAGAATTGTCTGATGTAGAATATTGTATCTCCTCTACCGTTATTAAATTTATTGCCCATCAACATAAAATCACAGAACTTACATTTGCCTCATTTAAACGTACCCTGCCATTTTGACCCACCATCACTTCTTCTGGTGGACTACGAGTCACTAGATCAGAGAAGTTTTCCCCCGTCTTGCCGTCAGTTGGGGACTTTTTGGGATATACTGTGACAAAGTGGGGTCCTTAGCTAGGATCTGCCATTTATCCAATAGAACTTTCTTTATATCATCCCATTGATGATTATATGTAGTTATAAATTGCAAAGTGTTATCGCCTGATCGATTCCTGGGGGTCAGTAAGGAAATCTGAGAGCTCATCTCAGCATCATTCTTATGTTTTTTCAACAATTTTTTAGGGTAACCTCTTGCTGAAAACCTTTTCTAAATTCCTAGCTGCTTCTATTTATAATGGTATGTCTGAACAATTCCTCCGCGAATCCTTTACCAATGAAGGTGGATTGGCACTGCTGTATTGTGTAGAGTGTTAGTTGCAGTGGGTTTCCTATGAAGTTTGTTTTTTAATCTACCACCTTCCACAAAGACTGTCAAGTCTAAGAAAATCGCCTCTTTCTTGGAGAATGTATAAGTCAGATAGATATTATGCTCATTGGAGTTCAAGTTCGACAAATTCGAAATTATATGGCCTCTCCATATAAAAAATGTCATCTATAAAATGTGCCCATAGGGCTACATATTTATTGAGGTCTTGAAGGTCTGCCTCTCGTTCCCACCAACCCAAGAAAACCCAAGTAGGCAGGGTACGGTCAATAGGGGGATGTTTTTAATCTTGTTTGTGGGATGGGTTTGGGGAGTGTCATACTTACCTATATGTACCATAAGTGGTGAATACATTTTGATATATATTTTTTAACACATAGTGTGCCCATCTTTGTGTGTTTCTGTTCAGGGGTACACACATGCAGCTTGTGGTTAAAAAGAAAAACTGTAATTTAACATAAAGGACTTAATGGACCTACATCGCAAATACAGTTGCTTTAAAGAAAAGGAATATTTTCTCATTCCGTTAACCTTAATCTGCACATCCAGTGATTTCTCTGTACATAAATACATGTTAAAGTACTGATTCCCTGTATACAGAACCCCTAATAGTCTTGCCCTTGGAAAATGGAAATGATCATGCTGCATCCTGGGATGAAGGTCCATTGCAGAACCTTAGATGGCAGTTCACTGCTGACCTCAGGAGTGCATAACAATTCTTATCTTTTTTTTTTTTTAATGAAGAGAATATGCAGAAAAACTAGGTATGTGTAATAAAAAATCACTCGTGAACTACCTTCATAACTGCAACACCTTAGCCATCACACACACCTGCAGCCCCTCTCCCTCTGGTACGGACTATTTACCTCTACTTCTTCCAGGACCATTGGCTAATTCTGGCCATACACTACAAACCTACCTTCCCGCGAGATCAGAAGAATTGCCTTCTAAATAAATAGGCCAGAATTGGGAGGATGGTAGATGGTATAACCCCTCATGGTTATTCTTTTACTTTATGGCACTGTGCTTAGTAGTCTAGACTGTAACATGTCTAAGAACTTTCAATAATTGTATTATGTGTCCATACATTACAGTTTACCAGCAGACCAATCCCACGACATTCAATCAATTCCATAGGAACCGCCTTTCCAGCCAACATATGATTGCAAAGAAGATTCGGTAAGGCGGTTCCCCCAGAATTGAATGTTGCAGGATCGGTCTGCAGGTAAACTGTACTGTATGGAGAAGAGAGAGAGAACGTTTGTGTTGTGTTATAAAATTCTCTAAAATTCCTTGGAGTGCTCCTATATCTTAACGTGATCCGTGTCGCTATTTGGAAAATCAATAGGAAGCACCCAGGTAATTCCTGGGACCCCTATACAATAAGGAACATGCACGAGTCGATAGATGGCGTATAATTAAACTGAATTTCTAAGAAGATCCACTGGAGTGCATGTTTATGTTCCTTATCGTATAGGGGTCTTTTTATATCTGCTCGATTGACCCGTAGACGGATGGAAATTTGTAGCGTGAGTGTGGCTCCACCAACCTCTTTTATTAATATATATATATATTACACACACAAAGAAAATATAACCAATGCACATTCCTAGGCCCCATACAATATCATTATCTGCACACTGGCATACATTATCAACAAAGGGGTTTTAGTATACATTACTGTGATCTAATATATGTGTGTGTGTATAATATATATATATATATATATATATATATATATATATATATACACACACACACACACACACACACACACATATATATATATATACACACATATATATTTAGGAAAATTCAGAGAACTCTACTGGATTTTTCAAAATAACAATGTTTATTGGAATAACATCACATCAATGCATTTCAGTCCACCTGGGACCGTCATCAGGATTATATATATATAAAATATACAAATGAGTCGCACTCCATCCAATGCGGTTTAAAAGTTTTTCTATTTATTGTTATTACATGCACACAAGGTTGCACATATGTGCTACCTTGTGAGCATGCAATAACAACACATTTCTAAATCAATCATTTATCTAAACCAGAACTCAGAACATAAATTGGTGAACTAAGCCCAGCAGTTTCAAACCAGTATCGGTTAACAATAAGTCTGGGAAGATCACCAATTATTTCTGGGATCTTGGAATGCAGATATGACCCAAAGCCATGTTAAGCCAAGTTAACAGTCAGTATTTTTGGCTCTCTTAAATACATTTTTTTTTATAATGAATATTGAAACAACCTAAGTTTTTCAGACAACCATCTACGGTTGCATTCATTAACCAAATGTGAAACGCACAGACCAGGTTTATGAGTTTTTGTAAAGCAACTTTTCAATTGGGCATTAATGAAAGGGCAACTGTGGTCTCAAAACAAGTTAGGGTTTAATGAAAGCCTGTTGTATTTCCATTAAAATAAGCCAACAATCACATCTCTGGCTGGTCACATGGCTGAAAACAGGAAGTGTTCAAGCAGGAAGTAATATTTCTGTACCTCGCCAGCAATAACGTCTCGCAAATTTTATCTAGAGACGTGATTTAGGTTTTATTTTGAAGGTACAGTTAAAGGCTTTTTATAGAATCCTTACTAGTTTGGAAGAATTGGAGACCACAGTTACCCTTTAACAAGATCTCAAAGCAGTTTACAATTCTGGGAAAGAAAACAGCTTTGCCAATTTTCTGAGCTTAGGACTGATAATGCCAGGAGGCTGATGACTCAATCACAAGATTCTGTTAAATGGATGTCACACCCCAAACCAGTTTTCGGTTCCAGAACTGGTACAGAACTGAAGAAGCCTGTGCAAATGCATTATGCATTTTAATCAACTACGGATTTAGGAGTGTGTTATATATATATATATATAATGACTCCACTATTGAGGAAAATTCAATTAAGTAGAATTCACTTTAGGAGTGAGAGCATATACTGCCAGATGAATCCCCAGACAACATCTGCAGTGCAACAACTTGGCCTTCTTTTAACTTGTTTGATAAACATTACAAATTTGATCATCCGTTATGTTTTCCAGCTCTTTTTTCCCCCTTATTACACTTAGCCTGGGAAGAATATATTTTTGCTCACAATTAATTGAACCATCACCTGTTAAAAATGTTTTATTTAAATGTATACATCTGGAAAATAATTTAGACCACAAAACTTTCATGCAGATACTGTAACTGGTATCTATTACTGTAACATAACTGAAGGGGCCCCTTTCTCCTCCTTATTGATATCTCCTATATATTCTGTATTCTCTTTTTTAAGGGGATGTTTGGAATGTATCAAAGTAAAAAATTTGAGTATGTGGAAAAAACAACATTGTGCTATTATTTTGTCAACCTGCCTCCTATTTCTTTAGATATCCAATCTAAAAAATCTTAAATTTCAGCTGTCAATCAAGTACCTTGCTTTCATAAACTATTCTTCTGTGAGTAGTTTTGCTTTAGCTGGAATGGTGACAGTTTTGACAGTTGGAATTCTGTATGTTTTGACAGTTGTTTTGTGAGAAAAGTCAGGTCAGATGAAAGCGGGAGTGGTTAAAAGAGGGAGGGGGATACTGCTCCTGAGCAAAACATGTGCTAGAATGAATGGTATGCAGCAAAACACACACCTCAGAGTAAGTGCTACTTATACGTATTTATTTATAGATTAAGATGAAGAAAAGTCATTTTTTTCAGTATAGTGTCCCTTTAACGGGCATATCCACCCCAAAACTAAAATTCAACTCCAGGCTGGCCCCAACTGTGTATTGTAAAAAAAAAACCCTACCTTTCTCCTCTGTGCAAAATGTTAGCCCTGCAGTGCCTATCTAAAGTCCAGGAAACTGAAGAGTAGGAGCAGTCTGCTTGTGAAAAGGTTTCTGCCTCTTCTCAGTCCTCCCTGAGAACTCAAGCATGCACTGTGAAGCTCAATAAAGAGACAATCATGGCCATATGAAAAGCAAATAAATCATGCAGTTAATTTGGTGCCTTAGCACAAGAGAAAAAATGTTTTTCAATAGACATTTTATTAGTGGTATAATAGTTGACCTGAAAAAGATAATCATAAAGAACTGTAAATAGACCGTTTCAAATATATAATTGCAAAGCCTCTTTTGGTTACTTATTAGAGTCCGTGTATGACATTTTAAATTTCTTACTGTGTTTTATTTACTCCGGCCACTTATTCAGGAAATAAACAATATAACCTTTATCTGCATTATAAAATTATATATTTTTTAAAATAAAGAGAGAACGCTTTAAATTAAACACAAGAAAACCATTTTACAATTATATTTACCTGGTTTTAATGCCAGTTAACCAGTCTTACAAAGTAACAGTGCCTTGCTTTCTTTCCTTTATAATTAAATATGTACATGTATAACTTCTATTTTGAAATTCATCACCCAAATGCCTTCATTAAATGCACATACTTTTCACAAAACAGTTGTAAGTCATTAAAAATATTGATCACCACCCAGGTTCACAGTTTAATTCAAAGAAGAAAAAAAGGTGGCAGTTGAAATATCTGAATGGACAACAGGTTAGGTCAAAACGGCAGGAGGGCTGATGTTATATCATTTTAATTTATATGAACAGTTATGTCACACATAGCCCTTTTATTTTGGCTACTTTCAAAGCAATGACAATTTTTCACAACATGCATTAAAATGTATTTATGTAGCAGTATCTGCTAATGACATTTCCTGAATGTACAATTATTTACATGTTTTTTTTTTTTTTTTAGACTATGCTGATAATTAACAGGCACCAAAACATTTTCTTGGCAATATTTAAAAATCAGACATAGGTTATGAAAGGAATGTTCAGTTTCAAAATTTTCTATTATCAAGAACACAGAGAGGGGTGCGAAAAGCACTCCTGTTGTATAGAATAAATGTAAAGGATAAAAAAAACAAACCATAAGCCAAAAATAAACAAATCAGCTGAGGTACAGCGTGTAATATGTAATATTTATTTTTCTCTAGCACCAGTAATGTCTCCTTGCAACATATTTGTAAAATCAGTGTGGAGAAGAGGTTGAAATCAATATGAAATATATATATATATATATATTTATATATAATAGTGTTATTTATACAATACGTCAAAAGAAATATTAATTGGGAGACTCCTTTATTAAACCCGTAAAGCCTTGAAAAAATATTTCCCCCTCTTAAATAAAGTGTTTGCAGAAAAACATCATTAAAAAAAAAACTAATTTTATTTATTATTTATTCACAAGTTAAGGGTTTTATGAAGACATAATCACAAAATCACAGTCTGACAACTTGCAGCTGGAATATTAAGGAAAAAAAAAGCATAAAACCCCCAAATAAAATTGATTCCTTATTAAATAGTTTTTGACCGTACCATTTGAACATTATCCTTTGGACCTTTGGACAAAACATTCTGTGCGACTGAAAGCTTGTTAAATTTACAGTTACAATACACTAACAGTTTCAAACGACAAGCAAGGCTATGTTGGGAGTAGAAATGTAAATGTTTCTCCCCCATTTGTACATATGCTCCCATGGCCCCTGCTTTAATGCCTTGCTAATACCAATGAAAACAATGACAGAATTCAATGGTATGGAGTCAGCCTGCAAATCTACAGTGGACACTTAATCTGCTGTATTGTTTAAAACACATTATTGGTAGACAATTATCTCTCAGAATATTCATTGAGTTGTCTGCCTTACACTAAACAAAATAAAGACAGATGACCCATAATTTGCTACATGATTTACCACTGACAAAAGAAATGACTGCTGTCTTTTTTTTTTTTTTTTTAAAGAACTAATGTCTTATTCACAGCTGCAGTTGGCCTTCATATTGTGCCTATACATATATACTTGTGCTTCATATTTCAATGATTGTATTGAGCAAATGGAAAAGAAACATTCTAGGTAGAACTCAATCCATAGTAAGCTTTCCCGGAGAAGACATAACTTGAAACACTTACAGTACTACCATCATTGAATGACCAGAATTAAGACTTGTATTATACTTTATTTCCTAGTCATGTTAACCAATTGGTGAATTAATGAAAGACCCAAAGGCAAATAACTTTTAAACACATAAAACGAAAGTATATTAAAAAAAAAAAAAAAAAAAAAAAAAAAAATATTCGCCAGACTATGGTCAGCTCCATTTTCTCTGGATAATTTACAGGGCTTTTTTATTTTTCAAAATAGAACCTATGGGATATTCACTTTACAATAATCCCTTAACATTCTGCACACAAGCTCTTGGAACTTGTGCATATTTTTTAACAACTAGATACGCATAATAACCGAGCATTTCGCTTGTTTCATCTTAAAATGTTAATACTTCCAGACAACACAGCTCTGAAATGGTAAAATAAAAAGTCCAAATCAGTCATTACTCTCCCATTTACAACAAATTAAACCGAGACAAAAATTACAAACACATTTCACTACATGATTAATAATAAAAATTGATTTTTTTTTTTTATAAAGTTGCCCAAAATGCAAGGGATGTGCATAGGTTTACAACTTGGTTATAATATATTTAATTCCCTTGGGTACGATTTCCCATGAACGGAATGTATGTTTCTGTAAGTAGGTTACAGCTTTGTTCAACACAGATACACCAACAGTATAAACGCTTGCGACTGTCCACATGCATTAAAACCCGAATTTATATTTCTAAATTGTTTACAGATTTCTTCAAAGAGACAGTATCAAATAAAAAAAGTCATTAAAAAATCATTTAAATGAAAAAAGGCCATTAAATGAAATTGTACACTTTAAAAGATGTAGACTCTAGTGTTTAAATAAATTAGTGTCCTTTCTGCCCTAGTTATTTACCTAAAACTCTTAGAAGAATGTAGTGTCACTCCCATTGTAAAACCAATTATCAAAGGTTCCCATTATTAAAATAGATTATAGAAAGCAGCATATCATTTGTGCAGTTTTCAGAGGCCTTTTAAACAAAACAAATCCAAAAACAAAACGGATTCCAAAAATATAACATTCCAATGGATTTAAACAATGGTATATGTCAAAAATGATTTTAATACAATCTAGGAGAAATCAAATAGTTAAAAAAAAGATACTGTCTCTTTAAATTAGCAGTAAAATTTGCTTTGTTTTCTTTTCCATCTAATAGGACATGACAATAATTAAAAATTTATGTCACACTACATATAGGTAGTCTCTAGGGGCCAAGACCAATTGACAGGGTGTCAACAGTAGGTTTTTCCAGGTACTGCACACGGTGGTCTGATGTAATAAAATACCGACAGTCAAGAGTGATCAATAGACCCAGGATACTGGAACCCATTGTGATGCTGTACACACAAGCTCAATGGCGTCCTCCAGATGCCTAATAGTTTCATCAATCTCATTGTTGATAATGGTAAGATCAAAATAGTGTGCATATGTTCTCTGAAGGATTTCAGATTCTTTCTGCAGGCGTTGAAGAGACTCATCCTGCAAAGTAATTAGAATAAACAAGAAAACCTTTTAGAACATACTTAATGTTTTATCTGTTTGCATATTGTCTAAAACTCTAACATCTAATTCTATCTACGTTTTACGGTGATTCTCCATATTACATACTGCTTTATCACATAACACACACTCACTGAAAACTATCATACTTTCTAAATTAAACAACACTTGTTTGTCTTTTGGGATAGATGCTATTAATATAGTCAAACATATACAGCACAAATAGCCAGAGTAAAGAAGGTCAAACAAGAGCAGAGGTGAAAGAACCAGGGATGGTAAATAATAAAGAACTTAGAATGTTCATACTGTATTTGAGAATAGTAAAAGGCTGCAACGCTGCACTCTACTTTCTCTACTGTTTTACTACAGTTTGTCTACTACACCTTGTTTTACCAGATATTTTAACTGCCTTTATTGCCTGAACTATATAATAGGAGTTGGCTCATTTTACACAGCCTTTATATCCCTCTGTGATTATGGTTATTTTTAGTTTTTACACATTGAGATTCTAATTTATGGTTCCAGACATTACAAACTATAAGTATTCTATAACTGCACAGGCTCATCACAGCAGGAGTGTAGCTAGGAGTGATGATCAATTAAATTATCTCTTCACTAGAACTTAAAGCGCCTGGGACCTGTCCTATGTAATTATGTTACGGTTTAAGAAACATTAAAAAAAAATAAAAATGATAAGGTTTATGGGAGAGTATTACTAACTGCTGTTATGTTTTAGGTGCAGAGTTCTCACCTTCTGTCAGCTCCTGGCTCATTCTCCTTACTGCACACCTAATGCAAACTAAAGGAAGCAAGTTGGGGAATGTCGGACAGCCAGGGACACTTGGCTCCTACAGCATAATGGGAGGTATTAATCGTTCTTAACGCCTATAGAAACATAAGTCTAAATCCACTACTGGTAACTGCCTTTGGTGTAATACTCTGGTGCTCTGCCCCAGAACATGTAGTAATGAAAAGTATAGTAGACTGAGGTATCCTAAAGGACTTAATGCAACTCAAGTTGAAATTGCTTAAGGGCTGTGGTCCAAAAATGACTTTTGGTAAATTGACAGGAATTGCTTTGCTGAGGATTTTTGCAATTTACTTTCATTATTTGTTTTACATAGTTTTAAAGATATTTACATTTATATGTGTGATATGGTAGCAGCATCACCAGATCCCCTGCACTTCCTGCACTGAAACCATGTGACAGTCCCTCTTCTGTGTTTCTTCCTCCTCGTGGGCCCCCATGGCCCCTCCCCTTGCAGCCCCTTGAGCCTTTCCCTTGCAGCCTCCTGTGGTCCCTCCCACTCATGGCTCTGTGGCCCCCTCCATCTAGTGGGCCCTGAGGCCCCTCCCACTCATGGGGACCCCCCACTTGTGGCCCCTCCCACTCGGGGGCCCTGGGGCCCCTCCCACTCATGGGCCCCCTTCCTCTTGTGCCCCCTCCCACTCGGGGACTCTGGGGTAAGTGGGGGAGGTGTGCAGAGCCACAGAGTCCGTGATTGGGAGGGCCCGCAGGGGGCGGCAAGGGGAGGGGACACAGAGGCCAAGATTGGGAAGGGCCAGCAAGTGGGAGGCATTAAAAAAAGCAGTGCTGTGGGCTGTGCTGTTCTCCCCACCCCCCTCCTACCCTTCAGTCATGCACTGAGCATGTGCCAACCGCAGATTAGAAGAGGAAATAGTATTTCTGACCACAGATTCAGAACCTCCTACCCCCTAACTTTCTGATCAGTGATTTCTTCATATTTTGGGCTGTGCAGCACACAGAGAGGTGGTTGATGGCTCGTTTTAAAGGTATGAACCTAGCCTTTCATTTAAAATATACTTGTTTGGAGACCACAGTTCCCCTTTAAGTATTTATTTAACACGAAACATGTTTCCTTTCTCAAGTTTTAATGTCATATGCCTGCTATTTTTTTGTAATAGTGAGTATCTGGATCTTTTTTTTCTAGTTTGATATTAGGATATGCTGGTAAAATGTGTTCCTTTTAACTATAACTGCAAACAAAAAATCACCATCGTTATTGATTCTAAAAAAAACATACAGTATTGCTGACTACATGTGGACAAAAAATGTAAGTCTAAGTTTCAAAAGGCCAATGGAAAATGACATTCCAGGAGGCTAAATTTGTTTAATGTACAATATTATGACGTTGCTGCTGCTTTTTGTTTTAAAACAAACTTAAAGGGCATGTCCACCCCCAAAACTATAATCCCCCCAACTACTGGCCCCATCATGTAGTGTAGTTTAATCCTTACCTCACATCCCAGCTCCATAGGGTTCTCCTGTAGCCCCCCCCCCCACCAACAAAAAGTACCAAAAACTGACCACCAGGAGGATAGCAGGGCTCTGCCTCTTACCTGGCCTTAGGTAGATTTTGTCATGGTACTGCAGCCTTCTCCCCCCTCCCTCCCCCTCCAATTCTCTCCCCTAGCATAAATTCTTAATATGTAAGATTCCCCTGGGCTCCCAGCCAACCGCTATATTTTTATCTTTAGAAAGTCCCCAAACTTATTACCTCTCCTCTTCCTCCGCGAAGTGTAGTGAGCTGCCGGCAGCCGCGTCCGTGATTGGCTGCCACTCAGCCATTCACAGACGCGGCTGCCAGTCCCGTCCCTCTGCTTGCATTTTCTCGCAAGTAGAGGGCCGGGAGCACAGCGGAGGAAAGAGGGGAGGTAAGTAGAGTTTGGGGGGCTTTCTAAAGATAAAAATATAGCGGTTGGGGCTGGGAGCCCTTGGGGAATCTTATATTAAAAAAGTTTTTTAGGGTGGACATAGCCTTTAAATGTATTGAATAATGGAAATGTTGGGAAATCCAGAAGTCAAAAGTAAACTGAAAGCAGGGGCAGAATAATAACTTCAGATATTTTCTTTTTTACACAAATCAATATTTTTATTGTCTCCCTTAGAAAATGTACTTTTTAAGCGGGATTAGCTACAAGTGTCTTGAATGACTTTTTACTTTATACTGCTTTTCACTATGTTTTTCTCCCTGTCCAAGCATTTACATTCAGGTACTATGAATAATAATAATTATTAATAAATAATTATAACGGTTTCTCCTAAACTGCATCCCCTAATACTCAGTGGAAATGTTTTTCATCAACCAAAATTCATCTTACCAGACAAATAGTTTCATGAATATAAACAATTAAGTTTAACTAATTTTTCTAAAGGTACCAACAGTTAAATCACAATCCTGTTTCATTTTCCACAGTGCTCGTTCAGTAGTGGCCAAATATCCAATATCTACTGCGTAAAACCTCCAAAAAAGAGGCAAATGGAAAGGAAGAAAAAGGCATTTAAAACCTTTAAGGCAGAGGGAATGGAAAGGGCCTTTTAGGGATTATAAACTAACAAGGAGTGTAAGAAAGCAATCAAACTAGCTAAAATTAATAATGAAGTTAGGATGCTGAACAAAGCATCACTACGCGTAAACATTTTTTTAAGTATATTAATAGTAGAAGATGAGGACTGAAGATGTGGCACCATTAATTAATGGGGATAGTTAGTTACGGAGGATGGCGATAAGCAAATGTCTTGAATAATTTTTTCCCCTCTGTATACACTATAGAAGATCCAAGTACAGATATCAGAGTATAGTAGCAATAATGGTATAAAAGGTTCAAATGCACTTTGGTTAACCGAGGTTATGGTACAGAAAGAACTAAATAAGGTTAATATTAATAAATCTCCTGGACCGGATAAAATACATCCTCGGGTACTTTGGGAGCTAAGTTCAGTTTTATTTAGGCCATTGTTTCTTATTTTTGCAGATTCCCTCATGTCTGGTGGTGTGCCTCTGGATAGGAAAAAGGCTGATGTTATTCCAATATTCAAAAAGGGTAGTTGTTCACAGCCGGGTAATTACAGGCCTGTAAGTTTAACTTCAGTGGTGGGGAAGATCCTGGAAAGTTTAATAAGGGAACATGTTCTAGAGTATGTTTCAAGGACTGACATTATAAGTAGTAACCGGCATGGATTTAGGAGGAATAGATTTTGTCAAACTAAATTGCTTGGCTTTTATCAGGAAGTGAGACTCTGGCTTAGCAGTAGATGTTAGTATACTTGGATTTTGCAAAGGCTTTTGATACAGTCCCCCATAGGTGACAAATGTATAAGCTATGGTCTGCTGTTCTGGGGAGGCACATTTGTACATGGATAGAAAATTGGTTAATGAATGATACAGAGAGCAGTTGTTAATGGGGCTTCATCAATATGGACTAAAGTGCTAAGTGGGGTGCCACAGGGTTTTGCCTTCCTCTGGATCAACAGTTAGGCAGGAAATGAGGATATTGCTAGATGGGTTGGACTGGATGGACGTATGTCTTTATTCAACCTCAAATACTATAAACTATAAAACCTACATATGTAGCTGCAAATAAACAATGCATTTCTTTCCAACCTGTTTAATAATATTCCTTTCTCTTCAAGTGTTTATCCATTCAAGACACCCAATGCCATTGCTTGATACTCTGCATATGGTTCATATACTACATCTTATGGGGTTAATTCTCAGTTGAAGCACATTGGTGACTGATAATGAGTTAGAAGTCATGCTTTGCCCATTAAAGGTCAAGTCCACCCCTCAAATAAAAAATTGTATATAGGTAAATCAACCCCCCTCACTGCACTAATTCAAAATCTGAGAGGTGTAAGTCTAACCTAAAATGTTGTCTGATGTTCTGGTTCTCTTTCTAACTCTTTAGTCAGTAGATGTAAGTTATGGATATAACAGATGACATCACAACCAATGACTGAATGCTATTCATTTTCCTATCTGCCTCCTGCGAGCATGTAAAAATGCTTAAAAATGCTTGGAGAGCTTGAAGAGGAGACAGAGAGGCAACAGTTTTCTAACTATTGTAGTTTTGGGGGGGGGGGGGTGTGTGTGAATTATTTTTTTAAAAAATTATGAGGGGTTAACATGCTCTATGCTCTTTAAGGAAAAAACCTTATAATGCAGCTATTTTCCCCCAGGCATTCAACTTTTTTAAAAACATGGATAGTTTGTTTAAATTTCTTTGACAATGAAAATGAAATACAGGTTTTCTAAGCGTTTGCTTTTTTGGGTATAGACTTTAGATGAGAAATTATTCTGATCAAAATATCAGCTAAAATTTCGTTATTTGCAGTTAACATCCAAGGTTACCCACATTTTTGCAGAACTCCACTACAATTAAAGTTAAAGAGAAACTGGACACAGCTCTAAAAATTTTAATGTAGGAGTGTGTGCAGCTTAAAAGATAACTATTTAAAAATGGAAAGTACCTGGGGCAGGGAGGTCGGATTGATTTTTCCCACCTCCCAATACTGTTTTCGTTTACACACGATAGTTAAACACTACTTTCACACATTAATGGCCAAATCGGTACATTAAAGATAAATAACTTAAGCAGGTGGTAAACATTAGCAAACACCTAAAACCCTAGAGAAAATAGGTTGGTAACCAATCAAAACACTAAAAAGCCATGAAAACATTCTTATTACCGGTAATGGCCTTTATTTGTACATACATTCTATTGTTAAATGTCGCTTTGATGTCACAGACAGTAAAAGAATATTTTATTAGGTGGCTTAAGAATTCCATTAAGAATTTCAGTGTTTTTCTTATTTATAGAGAGGAGTGCATTTCATAAAGAGCACGTGAAATGCTAATGAGGCATCTAATGGCAGCCTATGGAGCCTTGGCTTTAGGAGGAAAAAGGCACTCAAAGCATCTGCCTTCAGTTCTGCCTATTTTTCCTGTTCTTAACTTACCACTAGGTCACACTATCGCGTTTTCCTTGCGTATGTGCATGTGTTCTAGTTTTTTTATATCATTGAAAATGCGTCAAAGCACAGAAAACGCGCGTTTTCGGGCGCATTGTGATTTGCGTTCCGCATTTTTAATCGCAAGCGTTTACTTATACCTAATGAAAAATGCATGCGCAAACGCAACAAAATCGCATGCGATTCCGTGTGCAATTGCGGCGCAGTGTGGCCGTGTCAGGAAAAATTCCCTACTGGATTTTTTCACCAAGATAACTAGTGATAGCCCATCTACTTCTTAATTAACACTCACCGAGTCTTAATGTCCACCAACCAAACTGTAGATCCATGGTAACCACATACAATAACACCAATTTTAAAGGACACGTCCTTCCTATTAACTTAATTTTAGTCACTGTTTAAGCACCCCAGACACATTTCCGCTACATCTCCCTTTAAAAATAATGCTTTTAACCTTACAGAGCACAATCCCGTCATGCAGCTTCTGGCTCTGAGCATCAAAGCCAATGGCTAATGACCATTCCCAAAGATGACTTCTCTGCTGCTGTGCAGCAAGTTGCTTACACATACAGCAGCAGTGACGGGTTCTACCAGCTAGCGAGGGATCCTGCTGTGGATAGGAGCGTTTTCTGTAAAGGTAAGTATAGCGGAAATTGCATTTCTGATCAATAACTAAAATTAAAAAATTAAAGTTAAGAGAGTGGACATGGCCTTTAAACTAAACCCAACTGGGCTTTCAACTAGCAAACGGGTTTTGTTTTTAGCGTTGGCTCTTCTTTATGGCAAAACATATTAGACCTAAAAAAGCAACTATTTATTCTAAATCTACACAAGGAAAATATTTTGTTTCCTTTGCTGGTACTTACAGGCAATTTTCTGCACCATCGTGGAAGCTTATTAAAATGTACAAGTATGTAAGCATGAAAGAAAATCGCAATTTATGAAAATAATAGAATGAAATAAGAATCAATGATTAAAAGAAGGTAAAGGAAAACAAACAAAGTAAAACACCCAAAAACTAAAGGAAAATTAAATGGTTTAGAAATGAAAATTAAATGGTTTAGAAAATAAAACATGAAAATTATACATAACCATAAAGTACTACACTAAACTTTTACTAAAAGCCCTTTCACTTCCTGAATGCCTAATTGTAATAATTGCTGTTTTAAAAACCTGTCCTTTTGGGATTTAAAACCCCATAGCCCCGTCTTTATGCTTGTCCTCTGTGCCCTTTGCTGAACAGAAGAATTGTCAAAAAAGTACTCACTAAACAAACCAGTTAGTGTCAATGTGTGCTAGTATTGATTACCAGAAAAGTAAAGATTTTTTTGCATCAGGACAAGTAAGTTTAGGTTAGCATTAATGGGTGTATTTTTGGAGACAAGCGTTCAACTGTTATTTTTTATTGCAGATTTATAAAGTGACAATATGGAGCGGTAAAAATGTGAAATGCCAGAAATTCTGGTTATGCAACGAAAGGCAGGGTGAAAACCAGAACATTTCCTAATACTAGATCAGGGCATTGTAAGTATAAGACAGCAGGGAATTGTTCATAGTTGTAAAAGTTAATGGAAAAAAACCCAAAAAACAACTTAACAGACAATTTTGATAAATCGTCTAACAACTCCCTGGTAAATTTTCAGCAAAGTTATGTAAATATTTACTTCCAAGACACTTTTCTGCAGTTATGCTAAAGGATAGGCTCAGCCAAAAAGTAAACCTATTCTTTTACTTTAATTGAAGTACAGGAGGTAAAGGAGCCATGTCTTACCTCCCATTCTTCTATTAAAGTAACTGGTAGCCATCAGGGGAACCCTTTAATCTAAGCTGTAATTGTGCTTCTCCACAGCTTCCTCAGACAGTAGTCAGGAACTGCTAGTGGAACCAGTAGAGGAGTGCGATCGTGGGTAAGTAAATGGTTCCTTGCTGGCTCCTGTTGGATTAAATGAAGTACGGGAGACAAACATAGCTCCTTTATTTCCCGTTCTTCAATTTAGGTGAAAAAGTGTAAGTACAGTTTTTTAGTGGAGATACCCTTAAAGTGGCTGATGCAATAAAAAGTGCAAAAATTTGCCTGTTCTATTAATCTGCAGCAACCAATCAGTTGTTATCTATGTTACCTAACTGCAAATATCTAGTAGAAAGCAAACGTTTGATTGGTTGCTACAAATTAATAACATGAGCAAACCTTTACATCAGCCCATAACTTTGCCACTTCATAAATATGCCTCTTAGTTTCATAGCTTAAGAAAAACTAAAGTGCATATTCAGGAAGGTAGAATTTTTGTATATCCTACCTCCAAATACTATTTCTGTGAGGAGCACCAACAAGAAGAAAACTGCTTCTGCCAGGCTTCCCGAGTGCTTAAGCATTATTTTATTCAGGAAAGCCCAGAACACTAACCTGGGAGATGAAACCTGTATATTCTGGTGCTCCTCAAGGAAATTATATAGGGAGGAAGGAATAATCAATCATAACTCCCTGCCCCAGGTACTTTTCATCTTTACAGTATAGTTGTCCTATAATAGACAAAAATACTTTGTGACAATTACTGTATGTCTTGTGAAGGTTCTCATTCATCTAGGTCATGCTATGTCTGTTGTATTCAATTAGATCAACTGGACTTGAAGTTTAGTTCTTGAAAACGTTTCGCTAGTCATCCGACTGGCTTTCTCAATTTAGAATGACTTGTACAAGAATCTGTGGCAATTATGTACCCTGGAAAATCCCAATTAGCATATCACAGCCAAGTGTTAAGGCCGTGATTGGTTAGTGGCTAAGAGGTGTTTTAGGAACGCCCAGAGTAAGGTGTCAAAACAGCATTGTACATGGCAGACAGTTGGTGTCGAACACCCCCACCTCTATTTAGGCTTGGTTGTGAAAATAAAGAAACAAAAATACTGACTAAGTATTTCACAATGGATCTTTCAAGATAGTCACAAGCTATTAGAGTCACCGACTATACAAACGTGATTAAGTCATTGTTCTTTGATACTCCTTAAATTACAGATTATAAATATTTTTCCACAATGCACTTTGTTCTTTAAACATTTTTACATACACAGAATAAATTATGCACTAAAAGGGGCCAAACATAAAATATACATGTTATTCAAACAGGGTTGGACAAATGCAGGAGCCAGGTAGCCAAGTGTACTAGACATTATAAAGAGGAAAATGGATAGTTTGTTTTATTTGCCTGCTCTTCCAGTCTTGTAAAGTACATCCTCTCCTTGCCGAACATTAATTTCTTTGCCGTAGCAAAACAAATATTTTTCCTTTAAGAAAGTTAAGGCACAAAATATTTTATAGCGCAGAGGTGCTTCTATAATGATATGCGTGAGAGAATAGATCTCTTATATACTCATGACTCAACAGAAAAAAGTCTAGGGCCCAGTGGGAAGGTTAGCTGCAGCATTCACTCACACCGTGCTATTATTTTGGCAGATTGACCAATACACTGAACTATCAGTCGATCAGCCCGAAATATTGCATGGTTTGTACCCAGCTTAAGAGAAACAACCATTGGTTAGGAACACGAGATTTAGGGCTAGGCCACACTGCTGCGTTTTTCAGTGCGTTGCGATTGCGATTTGCGCTCTGCATTTTTAATCGCAATCGCATGCGTCTTCCTATACTTATTGAAGAAATTGCAAGCGCAAACGCAAAAATAAACGCACATGAAATCGCATGCGATTGCGTTTGCGTTGCAGTGTGGCCTTGATTTTAATTTTAACTTTAGCTCTCAATCACCAATTGGACTTGACAGGTCCCTTTAAAAAGATTGTTAGAGGTAAATGTGGCTACATAAAAAAAACATGAAAAAAGGTTTGAAACATCTTACCTCACTGATACTTGGAGTAATTGTAGGTGCAGCAATGAAGACTACAAAAGGAGCAAATTCTGCTGTTCTCAGGACTTTAAGAGCCTACAGAAATGAATAAAAAAATCAACACAATCTATGATCTGTTCCAGCAACCATACATTGTAATGAAATGGCGGAAAGTCATTTAAAGTTCCTTATAAGGTCAGAAGTAAAGGAGAAACCAACATGCAAGTAACACAAATACAATCCCTTTTTAAGTACTGTACAATTAAAAAAAAAACTCCTAAAAAGTTAGGTTTAATATTCATCCAGGTTCTGATTACACGGGGAATCATAACTGCTGGGAGTCAGCATCCAACATTACCAAGTTGCTGAGCTTTACTGTGAGGAGTGGGGATGAATAGCCTTTCAATGTATTGTACTCAAAAAAAAAAAAAGTCAGTATATGTGCCCTTTAAAATTAAAATCCAATAAGTTATTAGAAAAATGTCTCAGTAAGTTCACTGGTATGGCCCATGATGTTGTGGATGTGCAACAACTTACAGACCTAAACAAACGAAAATGGATACTGCTATTTCCAAGATTGTAGTAAAACATCCAAAAATCTATTAGTTCATCTAAAACTGGAGAAACACCTTCTTATAACAGAAGGTCTTGCAGTCTCATGCTATATGAATAGCAATGCCCACAAAATCTAAGAAACAAGAAGTAATTTCTTACTCCCAGGTTACCCAGAGTAAGGGGCGGAGATATGCAAAATACTCTTATGTCCCTTAGCTTATGCATGTGTCCAGAACCGCTGGCTTAATAAAATGCAATATAGCCTAATATATAGAGCCAATCATCTGACCTGCAGACATGACATGTTTCGATCTTGTTAGATCTTGTCAGTGCAAGATACAGATTCATGGTTCTATGGTGTAGGACTTGGGTGTACAGTAGACAAGGCAGCTAGAAAGCTTAGGGAGCGGGGGGCCAAAAGGAGCAAAAAGCCCTCCACTGAGCATGAAAATGGAAAAACACCTTCTTATAACAGAAGGTATCTTGCAGTCTCATGCTATATGAATAGCATTTTGCATATCTCCACCCCTTACTCTGGGGAACCTGGGAGTAAGAAATTACTTCTTGTTTCTTAGATTTTGTGGGCAATGCTATTCATATAGCATGAGACTGCAAGATGCCTTCTGTTATAAGAAGGTGTTTCTCCATTTTTATGCTCAGTGGAGGGCTTTTTGCTCCTTTTGGCCCCCCTCTCCATGAGCTTTCTAGCTGCCTTGTCTACTCTTCATCTAAAACCACATACAAGGGGTATACATACAAGAAGGCAAAGTCCTATCGGGAAACACCAGCCTAACTTACAGACCTACTTGAAGATCATGTCCAAATCAGACCCCACGCAAGATTTACAGCTGGGAGCACCTCAGTATTTCTGTACATCATATTAATCAATGCCATTATCAATAGAATTTAATGTGTTTAGATCTGATTTGGACATATCCGAAGGGAAATGCATGAAGCTAGCATCTATCAAGGAGTAATAGGAGGACTATGGTTCTTCTACAAACATGCAGAATATAAAGATGAAAGCATTTTTTGACTGTTCTATAAATATTTCTGAATAGTGATGTGAACTGCTGAACCTGTTAAAATGACAAGTTTGTTCAATCCCTTGTCTCACTGGGAGTTGAAATGTTCAGTTGTTCAGTCCCAGGGGCAGAAAGTGCAGGTCAAGCCCCACCTCTGTTGGATGAACTGTAATGAAATCAATTCCTACATGATCTGTGACAGTGGGAGCATTGCGGGAAGAACTAGCTGATGATGTTTTAAAATTTGTACTCATTCATGTTATAAAGTTATTTTGAATACAGCCGAAGAGACTTATTTACAACCTAAAATTTGGTAAGTAAAACAACATTATTTTTAAAGGAAACCAGCCGTTCAAAACACATTTTCCTGACTGACAACCAGCAGTGGACTGGCCAACCAGGGAAAACCCACATCACCCATAAAAGCAAGAGAAAAAAAATCTTAAAATTTACAACAAGGGAAGGGTAAAGCTGGGTACACGCACAGCTGATAAAAGGTGAATTCCATTGGATCTGATGGAATTTGACAATTATTACCTATTATTGTTATAAAAATTCACCAATCCTGTGAGAAATGAACTACTGAATTGATCAGCCATGACTGAAAATCAGGTTCTTCACTTTAGCACAGGGAGCCCACAGTGGCTACTGGTTTGTGTGGTCACAATAACCCAAGAAGGAATTGTATCAGCAATGTATATATGTGTATTCATTTTTGTAGCTGACAGATTTCAATGGAATCTGTCTGATCTGCTATAAATCAGCTTCAGAAATTACAAGTGACTAATGGGGCCCATACACTAACAAACCTTGGTAAAATCGAGTGATCTTACGATAAAAATTTCCTGTTGGCCCGAATAAAATCAGGATATCCTGATATTGTACGACCCAGATTGATGCATGTATGGGCTCCATAAGTGATTTTGATAAATGAGTGTGGAAAGGAGGATGATAAAATTGGTGAGTGGGCCCCTTATTTAATACATCCTGGTCAACTTAATATAATGTTCCTGGTGGACTGGTGCACCCACCTCCAACTCTGCCAACACCAAAAAAACTGCTGATTTCAAGCTTTCCCTTTTGTATATAAGGGATTCCTTAACACCTTCCCAAAGAATAAAAGACCCCAATTAGGCACACACACTGGAATACCCTTAAAAAATTAAGTTACCTTTATTACTGATTGCAAAAGAATACTAATATACACAACACCTCATAAATATTCCCCATACACAAAACCCCAAATTACCTCTTAAGTAACACTCAATCTAAAAGCAAATCGGGTGTCTCAGATTCAATACACGGTGTCAGGTACCAATCGGGCAATTGGAGTTCCCAGTAAATGTTGTCTTACAGTAACATGTTGAAGAAGATGGACCCACAGACTGCGGACTCCAAGTATTCTCAAGCCCTACAGTACATTCTATCCTGTGTAATTTAGTCCCTCTGAATGTAACCGTAAACAGTTACTATGTAACTGTCCCAGTGGGTTTTCCAGAGTTTGTGCCTCACTGGAGTCTTTTTTTTGAAAAGGTGTTAAAATGAATGTTTATCCCTGAGAGCACCACCCTAACGTTGGATGTAGGGTGACACATTAGCCCTGTAGTTCAGTTGTTCTCCACACATAGTATATTATAATACAAGAAATTCCTACATAGTAAGCCAGCAGTAAATAAAACAGCAGCATCTCTCACTAAAGCAGACAGTACAGTTTTGCCACAATCACCTCAACAGGAGACAAAAAGTCTAGATTATTAGAGAGATACTTTTTATACTTTCGTGTTATGGACTCTAAGCATGACTGTGTTCACTAGTTTAGAAGTTAACCCAAAGAGACAAATGTTGGAGAACTTAGTAGTGGAAGATTCAAACAAAAGGGAGATCGCAAAATACCATAATGTCATAACACTTGCTGTTATAGCACCCTTTTTAAACGTACGGAGATATAAATCCCTAAACATGCAGAAGAGACTGGAAAGCTACATGTGCAAAGTTTCAATGGACACATTGTGGTTGTTGATGCAACATATAAAAGACAGTATATCTAAGATAAGTGTGTGGTGAACCACAGAGGTCATTACAGTATACCGCTTTTTAAATTCAGAAATTGTCATGTGGAAATGGAACATGAAGCAGGGCTATGATATTATTCTGCCTAGAAAGTGGCAATGTACAAAGGTGATATGACTCTTCTTCCTTCCAAAAAGCATCCACCACACTTCTCTTTTAGCTATAGTGTGCTGCTGGAAGCTGCCCTTTAATAATCTTTACTTTTTGAAAGAAAAAAGGGGGTGGGGACATGGAAAAACATGGAAAAAGCTTGTGTCATTTAGAACACTTTACCTGAGGTTCTACATCAAGTATTGCAATTAGTCCCTGTTCATGAATCTTTCTTATGGTTTCCAGTTTTGTCCCATACATAGCATCCTCATGGCTACCATATTCCAAATACTCATTATTGGAAATATCTTGCATCATTTGGTCATGAGATACAAAGAAGTAATTTTTTCCATTTTCTTCATCCTTCTTCGGAGGCCTTGTTGTATCTAAGTTTATAAAGCATGCAAAATAAATATATATAAAATAATATTGATTACAAAATGAAAATGAAAGCCATGTCGCTGAAGCAGGTTTAGAGACCAACAATGTCTGACCATCTCTAATTTACAAGTCCAAGGAGCACATGTATAAAGTATAGCTAACGTCTGCATGCCTTGCAGCTAATTTGGATTTTAGCTGTATTACAAAATGGTGATTATCACTGTGGCGATATGTGGCAGTAATATGGCTCAAAATCATTACAGATATACACATGTCCCCTACCATGTAAAGTCAAAGGCCAGTGCAGCCCTAGTAAACCCCTATAAGGTATCCAGCAAGGTCATACAGTTATCTGTCAGGCGTCAGTCACGGTACAGCGTTACATGGGGGGTACAATGGAGGAGAGCTCAGGTGGAGGACAGAGAGAGGTAACTGTGAGTAATGCTGAACCTGTTTCGCCCCAAAATAGGGCTTTCTCAACAGAGTGCAGAGAGATAAATGTATGACCCTGCTGGATACCTTAGAGGGGTTTACTTGGGATGAAGGGCTGCGCTGGCCTTTGACTTTATAGGGTAGGGGACATATGTATATCAGTGTTTTTAATAATTTCTTGTCCTAATCTATACCCCATTGCCCTATTCTTACCAATAAAGGGTGTGTATATTTACTAAGTGAGTGCTGTACTTCTTTTCTCTTTTGTGGTTCAAGTCTTGGCAACTTTGATCGCCAAATATCCAGTGCGTGCAATAAGAGCACTTTCCATTGACATAACCTAACAGATGGCAAAATAAGGTCAACCTGGTAAGTTACATTTCATTTTTAAATTATTTGGCAATAATAATTTGATAAGATCTCTTGAATACTTGTTTATCCTTCTTACTGAAACCTTTGACTCTTCTAGCAATAGGACTGTCTGAGATTGCAAATACTTACGTGGGATGGGATATGCAAATCTGTGCGGGTGTTTTGTAATCAGGGTATTCTTTATGTGCCTTCTGCCAACACCGTGTGCACCTGTGAATTTTTTTGGGGGATAAGGCAGATAGAAAGGGAAAACAGGGATGAAAAGATTAGTGTTTATTAAAATGTTATACATAAAACATTAAATGTTATACAAAGGGATAAACACATAAAACAGATTACCTAAAAGGACTAGTGTTTTCCTCTTGAAAGCTGGCAGTTTTACTACTTCTTCATAAGTTACAAGATCTAATTGATCAAAAACTGTGGGGGAAAAAACAGGTTACATGATTGTATTTATTACTGTAAGAGGACAAAATATTCATCTTAACCTTTAAATAAATATATTGTTACTCTAGTCACACAACACAATAAAATAAAACCATTAACTTCAAGCAACTAATAATCAGTTTGCACTTGCATCAGGTAAAAGACAGCAGTTCCTAAATGGACAGAGTGTTTGTATTTATCATACTGTTTTCGTTTTAATTTAGAACAGATATTCTTAACAGAATGAGAATTACCCAGAGCTGAATTAAAAATCAGTTAGACTTTCCATTGTATAATAAGCTTCACAAAACAACTACTGTAATTAGAAATTTGTTACATGAATAACGTCTTTACATTTAAATTATTATTAACATTCAAGGTAGAGTCTGCCTCAAGAGGAAAAAGTTTTTACAGTAAATAGTATAGTAGGTTGAATAAAGACATATGTCCATCCAGTCCAACCCATCTAGCAATATCCTCATTTCGTACCTAATTTTTCATTCAGAGGAAGGCAACCCCCCCCCAAAATTTATGAAGGGGGGAAAAAATCCTTCCTGACTCCAAGTGGCAATCGGAAATTTCCCTGGATCAACTCTACTTTATGTATCAATACCAGTAACTTGCAACATTCCTTGTTTGCAGAAACTCATCCAGCTTTTTTTTAAAACTGTGAACCTGCCATAACAACGTCCACTGGAAGACAGTTCCATAGCTTTACCATTCTCACAGTGAAAAACCCTTTCCGAACTTGAAGCCTAAACCTTTATTCTTCAAGGGATGGCCACATGTCCTCTGACATGCTCTATTGGTAAACAATGCCCCAGATAGTTTATTGTATGGCCTGTTAATGTATTTATACACACTAATCATATCCCCTCGCAAGCGCCTTTTCTCCAGCGTACATAATTGTAACTTTCCCAGTCTCTCTTCATATTCAAGCTCCCCCAATCCCCGTATTCATTTAGTTGCCCTTCTCTGAACCCTTTCCATTTCAAAGATGTCCTTTTTGTACACAGAATCCCAAAATTGCACTGCATATTCCAAATGAGGCCTTACCAATGCTTTGTAAAAAGGGAGAATAACATTTTCCTCTCTTGAATCCATACCACTCTTTATACAAGACAATACCATGCTGGCTCTGGTTGTTGCCGCCTGGCACTGCTTGCTTCCTTTAATTTTGTTATCCACCAAAACTCCAAGATCCCTTTTTAACAGGGTTTCACTTAACACAGGATTTTTAAGTCCAAAATGTATCACCTTACATTTATCAACATTGAATCTCATCTGCCACTTAGCAGCCCAATGTGACAATCTATCTATAGTTAGAAAGTCCCCCGATAGTTACTTACCTTACCTCTTTCCCCCCGCCTTTCTGAACTGCCGGCAGACGTGTCCGTGATTGGCTGCCTCTCAGCTAATCACAGATGCAGCTGCTGATCCCGCCCCCTGCTTGCAGTTCCAGAGGGCCGGGGCAGTCGACAAAGTTTTGTGTCGTCAGCAAACACAGAAACCTTACTGACAATACCTAATTCCAAATCATTAATAAGTAGATTAAATAGAAGCGGCCCCAACACAGAACTCTGTGGCACCCCACTTAGCACTTCTCTACTACTCTACTCTCTGCATCCTATTCATTAACCAATTTTCTATCCATGTACAAATGTTCCTCCCCAGACCAACAGACCTTAGCTTATACATTAGTCGCGTATGGGGGACTCTATCAAAAGCCTTTGCAAAATCCAAGTAAACTACATCTACTGCTATGCCAGAGTCTAAATTCCTACTTACTTCCTCAAAAAAGCCAAGCAAGTTAGTTTGACAAGATGTATTCCTCCTAAATCCATGCTGGTTACTACTTATGTCAGTCCTTGAAACATACTCTAGAACATGTTCCCTTATTAAACTTTCCAGTATCTTCCCCACCACCTAAGTTAAACTTACAGGCCTGTAATTACCCATCTCTGAACGACTACCCTTTTTGAATATTGGAATAACATCAGCCTTTTTCCAATCCAGAGGCACACCTCCGGACATGAGGGAATCTGCAAAAATAAGAAACAATGGCCTAGATAAAGCTGAACTTAGCTCCCTAGGTACCTGAGGATGTATTTTATCTAGTCCAGGAGATTTATTAATATTAACCTTATTTAGTTCTTTCTGTACCATATCCTCGGTTAACCAAAGTGCAATTGAATCTTTTATACCATTATTGCTAATATACTCTATGATATCTGTGCTTGGATCTTCTATAGTGTATACAGAGGGAAAAAAATATTCAAGACATTTGCTTTATCGCCATCCTCCGTAACTAACTATCCTCATTAATTAATGGTGCCACATTGCCGCCACATGCATTTTTTTCGGTATGATCGACAGATACACTCAACTACCAAAAATGCATGGTGTGTACACAGCTCGCTCACTAGACCAGCAGCAGGGAGAGCTATTCTGTGCATGCACCAGCTCATTCCTGCTACCTAGTGATTGAATCTAATCCTGACAGTTCATAATCACTTCTTACCTATCTTGTCAAACAGAAATGAACTAATCTGTGAGCAGCCAAAAGAGGCATATTGGGTATACATTCCGGGCCTGCCTCACCTGAAGATGATTACTTATCATAAAAAAAAAATACTCCTAGATGAGTATGTTAATGTGCTTGTAAGGTCTTTGGGAAAGGGGAAAACATTTTTACAGTATAGTTGCCCATTAAGGCATAACTTAAAAACTGAAAAATTACTTCTGTTTGCTAAAACTAATCTTGTTAAAAAGAGAAGATGCAGCACCAACAACATAATCTGTTAGATGTTAGCATTTTTAATTAAAAGCTTACTACACTGAGAAAGCACACGATTGTTTCCTTTTCTTACTCAGGTAAAGACTAGGGTGATGTTCCCTCGCATGATATATGTGAAAGGTATCTTTCTTATCTTTAACAAGAATAAGCAACTTGCAGTGTATCTTAGTAAACATATATCTGACTGTTCTAGAGCAACACAGCATTGCTAAATAATGCCAAGTTCTGTATAAATATCATAACCCCCAAAACTTTATTGTTATTGGCTATAAAAAAATAAACTGTAATGTTCTGAAAGTCCTGATTTTCATCTTAGTTATGCTAGCCGTACACTTTTTACATACTAGAAACTACCTATAAAAAGGCCAGTGGTTTTAGCATTCAATGTTTCCTGCCCTGGCTCATTCATTTTGAGATTGAATGTTTATCACAAAATAATTGGGCTGTCCAAACATCAAAGAAACACCAGGAGGTAATGTATGGCCAGTATTTGCCAATAAAGGGATCATCTTTACATGGCCTTTCATCTAGGACATCTATGAAACAATGCTTATGTAGCCAAGGCAACTCTAGAATAGTATAGTATTATTTGCTTTCTGGTAAGGAGAACTGCTATTCTGCATAAAAATCTAACACACATTTTTGGGTCCTAAAAACATTTATTTTGAGCAGAATTAACATGAAATCAAACAATCCCCCCTATACTTGGCACATATCTATAACTGGCAAAACAAGGTAGAGGAATGAAGAACAAACAAAGATTTAAAAAAATAAAATGGACAGATATAACAGTTAAATTACACATTTTCTATGGAAACAAAAATATGCATAGAACAGTTTGTGTGTTTTTAATGCAGAAAACACACAGGAGAATGAAAACATAGCAAAGGTTTACAATAACAGTACATTATTCTCCTTACTTCACTTAAAGCAAAAGGAAAATAAAAATGCAAAAAGCAAATTAAAAAACAAAACATGCATTGTCACTTGACAGGTTACTTACATGCAGAGAGGCCATTAGGAGGTAGACAGCATGAAAAATGTACAAGGGGGTCATTGAGATACAGTATGGCTTGCAAAATATTAGTAAAACAAGATATGCACAAAATAAATTCTAAACAAAAACGCAAAATAATCACATTTACACAAAACATTTTTAGACATGATTTATCTTTCTCTACCTATAGTTTAAATCATCACAATTCAAAAATTACAGATATTGTTATTCTATTTAATACTATATTTATAGGGCATGTCCACCCACAAACCTATAATTCCCCCCACTACTGGCCCCAATGTGTACTGCAATAAAATCCTTACCTCACACCCCCGCTCCCCGTGGGTTTCCCCAAAACCCCCCCCCCCCCCCAAAGCCCAAAACTGCCCACCAGGAGGAGAGCAGAGTCCATATAGGACTCTGCCTCCTGTCTCCCCCCGGGAGAATTTTGCCATGCACAGTGCAGCACTTCTCCCCCTCCCTCCCTCTCCCACCCGCTCTGGTCTCCCTCCCCCTAGTGTCCCTTTATTAATATAATAGTAAATGTGCCCCCAGCCCTAACCGCTATAATCATTTTCTTAGAAAGTCCCCAGATAGTTACTTACCATGCCTCGTTCCTTCGACGCACTGAGAAGCCATTAGCGTCCGTGATTGGCTGCCTCGCAGCCAATCACAGACGTGCCTGCCGGCCCTGCCCCCTGCTTGCATTTCCGTGCAAGCAGAGGACCGGGGAGTGCGGCGAAGGAGCATGGTAAGTAACTATCTGGGGGCTTACAAAAATATTATAGCGGTTGGGGCTGGGGGCACATTTACTATTATATGCTAAAAATGTTAATTAAGGGTGGACGTACCCTTTAAAACTGTTTTCCACCATGCTATTAGCTACCAGATCAATGTAAATATTTAACACAGAAAATAGAGCACAAGAAAAGGGCATGTCCACCCTTAAAACAAAAATGGTGGCCTGTCAGTTATCTGCATTCAAATGGCAAAGGTATCCTCCTCCTCCTCTCTAAACATATAGCTTTTTATGAGCTTGACCACGTGCAGAGGATGCAGCAGGGGAAAAACCAGTGAACCATTGACAGTGATGCCAGCAGTGACAGCCTTAATTGACTGCTAGGAGGGAAGAACCAGCTTACTCTGCCAACATGGAAGGAATAATTAGCCTTTAATATCGGTTTAGTAATGCATCTAATAAAGTGATAAAAATATATGCGGAGATGTCCTTTAAGAAAAACTAAATTTCAGTTTTTTGTTTTCAATATAAATAGTCTCTATTAAAATAATTATCCCAATGCCAAACTTACCCTAAAAGCTGGTTATCTTTTTGAAAAAATGCTCTTTGCTTTAGCCTACTCTTTATAATGGATTAATATGTATTAGCAACAAAGACCTCACAATTTTGAAATGAAAGTGAAGGAGACACACTTTTAAACTCTCTGGACATTATGAAAGTTGGGAGGTAAGAAAACTGGCCCCTACATCCCATACTATGGAGCATCTGTTTTAAAAGTGAGTACATGTCTCCTTTAATTAGCATATTCTTTGAAAATGAATCATCTTTTAGCATAAAGTTGGCAGTGGGCTATTTGTTGCAACAGGATTAATTTCCTTGGAAAACTCAAAAATTTCAAAAACGTTTCAACTGGTGCTCCATTTCTATAATAGGTATTTAAAGCAGATATCTAATAGCACAAAGGAGATTTGGAAATAAGAATACAGGCTACTATTTACTATACAATGGGATTTTTGCCCTTTAAAATTTAAACATATTTTAAACTAAATTAGATGTGTTTTTTTTAAATAAAGGATTTTTAAAAAAGTCTTCTCTGCCTTTGGTCCTGTTGGAAATGGGGGAATAAGCTTTAGTGCACAAGTCCAGGCTGTAAAGTGGAAGAGTGGTTGGAGGTGCACAGGAAAGACCTTAAGAAGAACTTTAAAAATATATTAAAATATAGGAATTTTAAGGCAGCAACCCTGCCTTATCTTACCCAAGAGTTATTTAGGGTTTAGTTCCCCATAATCTAATCTTTCTTCAAGAAGTTTTTAGTGTACACATATCTACTACATGGCCATCTGTTATTTTAGAACTGTTAAAATGGAGTTCACTCTCGGCAGGACTCCTGGGAATGTGCTTATGGGAAAACATTCACTATCAGAGTTGACATATGCTGCAATCCCTAAGGTTTTATTTTATTGGTTTTAATGTTAATCCTATAAACCTGAAAGCAAAATATTCTTGGACATTTTGATTTTATGTATCTTTTCATTTTAGAAAAAAAATATGCTAGAAAAAAATTGACACGTTAATTTATTTAATGTGAAAATGAAAGCATACCATTTATTTTTATTTGCTTGTCAATGGCTATTGTGTAAATAAGTACTATGGCCTAAAGTACCTTTAAAGGTGCACCCCTATAAAATTATTACAGTGAACTGACCATTATTTGATGAATCCATTGGTGTTACCAGGATATTCCAATCAGTTTGTGAGATAAAGAGATTCAAACTTTCAAAGGAATAGTTCACTTAGTAAATTAACTATTCCTTTAATGTATTGATGGAAGAACGGAAGGTAAGGCATAGCTCCTTAAGCTCCCTGTCTTCAATCAATATCTCAGGAGCCAGGGACGGAGATGATCCACCGCAGCAGCACTGAAATTTCCCTGATTCTAATCAACTATAGCAAGCATTATCACACAAGTGCGCTATAGTTGATTAGAACCAGGAAGCAGTAAGGACCTGTCAGTTCTGCTGTGGCGGATCAAGCGAAATGTACGTTTCTGCAATCTATGTAACTGGCTCCTAAGATATTGATTAAAGGAAGGCAGGTAAGGGAAAGCTGCTTAACCTCTCAGTTTTCAATCAATATATTAAAGGAATAGTTCACTTTTCAGGTGAACTACTCCTTTCAAAAGCAAAATGTTGAGGGAGAAAGTTCATTCAACATAGATCCAGTTAATGTCTTTAGGACATGTTGTTATCATGCATACCCTTATAATCTCCTGTCCTGACTACTGTAGCATTCTGCTCCTTGGTTTCCCGGCCTCTCATCTCTCTCCAGTCTCTTAAACTTGGCATCCTAGTCATCTCACTCTCCTCCAAAAGAGGACCCGCAATCCTGAAACTGCAGTCCATAGGGTGGCTTCCCATCAAACAAAATCATATTCAATACCCTAATTTTTACCTTTAAATCCCTTCACTTTACTGCACCTCCCTACTTATCTTCTCTCTTGATCCCTTATGTTCCTGGACCTGCACTGTGCTCCTCGCAAGGCAATCTTTTCTACAACTGCTCCTATAAACACTGCTTTTCTCCCGTCTTAAACCATTCTCTCTTGCTGCTCCTTACATTTGGAACTCTCTCCCTCTCTCACTTCGCCAGGTGACATCCTTTAGCTCTTACATCTAAACTGTTATCCTAAATTTCTGAAAACAAGCACTATTAATGATTGTTAGCTATCTGAGCATTTTGTATCCCCCCCCCCATTTGTATCTGTAGGTTGTCCCACCCACTTAAAGGGACACTATACTGAAAAAACGACCGTCTCATCTTAATCTATAATTGAATATATGTAAGTTTTACTCACTCTGATTTGTGTGTGTTGCTGCATGCTGTGTGTTGCTGCATACCAAGCCTCCATGTGGTAATAGCACCCCTAACACTCTCCTTTTATGGGAGGTCCTATGCCTTTAATATAAAGCACTGGATGGCCTCTTCCCTCATTTTAAAAAGACAAAGGGCTGGGGGGGAGTGAAAGAGCCAGTTATATGGATCCAGTGTGTTAGAATGAGAAATGCAAAGTTTGCTAATCATAATTGAAGTAAAAGCAATGTGAAAAGGTTAGAAGTTAGGACCTTTCAGACTGGGGTTACCTTGACGTGGTTGGAAGGCTTTTCATTCATGTGATCACAGTAATGTATACTAAAACCCCTTTGTTTATAAAGTATGCCAGTGTGCAGATAATATGATATTGTATGGGGCCTAGGAATGTGCATTGATTATCTTTTCTATGTTTGTATAAAGGTTTGACCAGATCAGTAGCACTTCCATTAAAATTATATATATATATATATATATATATATATATATATATATATATATATATATACTAATAAAAGGCAAAGCCCTCACTCATCACTCATCACTAATTCTCCAACTTGCCGTGGAGGCAGACGGCTTAATTTGGCAGGCTCATTTATTGCACCTTACTTACAAAGTTAAGCAGGTTTCGTTTCGAAAAGGCAAAGCCCTCACTCACTCATCATCACTAATTCTCCAACTTGCCGTGGAGGCAGACGGCTTAAATTTGGCAGGCTCATTCATTGCACCTTACTTACAAAAGTTAAGCAGGTTTCGTTTCGAAAAGGCAAAGCCCTCACTCACTCACTCATCACACTATTCTCCAACTTGCCGTGGAGGCAGACGGCTTAAATTTGGCAGGGCCATTCATTGCACCTTACTTACAAAAGTTACAGGTTTCGTTTCGAAAGCAAAGCCCTCACTCACTCACTCACTCACTCATCACTAATTCTCCAACTTGCCGTGAGGCAGACGGCTTAAATTTGGCAGGCTCATTCATTGCACCTTACTTACAAAAGTTAAGCAGGTTTTGTTTCGAAAAGGCAAAGCCCTCACTCACTCACTCATCACTAATTTTCCAACTTGCTGTGGAGGCAGACGGTAAATTTGGCAGGCTGATTCATTGCACCTTACTTACAAAAGTAAGCATGTTTCGTTCGAAAAGGCAAAGCCCTCACTCATCATCATCACTAATTCTCCAACTTGCCTCCCTCACTCACTCACTTATCACTAATTCTCCAACTTGCTCACTCATCACTAATTCTCCAACTTGCCTCAACTCTCACTAATTCTCCAACTTGCCGTGGAGGCAGACGGCTTAAATTTGGCAGGCTCATCATTGCACCTTACTTACAAAAGTTAAGCATGTTTCGTTTCAAAAAGGCAAAGCCCTCACTCACTCACTCATCACTATTCTCCAACTTGCCGCCCCTCACTCACTCATCATCACTAATTCTCAACTTCCTCATCATCACTAATTCACTTGCCCACTCATCACAATTCTCCAATGCCTAATCATCACTAATTCTCCAACTTGCCGTGGAGGCAGACGGCTTAAATTTGGCAGGCTCATTCATGCACCTTACTTACAAAAGTTAAGCAGGTTTCGTTTCGAAAAGGCAAAGCCCTCACTCACTCACTCACTAATCACTAATTCTCCAACTTGCCTCACTCATCACTGATTCTCCAACTTGCCGTGGAGGCAGATGGCTTAAATTTGGCAGGCTCATTCATTGCACCTATTAAAATTTATATAGATTAAGACCCCTTGTGTGCACCTACCTCTTTACCCTTTGAACTGTCTATTGAATTTTTGGGTAACCAGGGGCGAAGTAGGGTTGGAGTGGAGTGTGCCCTGATTTACGTTTCAGTATAATATATATATTATATATATATATATATATAATATATACACACACACGAGTTACAAGAACCAAATACCTGGCCAGAAGTCCCTCCTCCTCTGCCCCCGTTGCGAGCTGGTTACAAGCGCACTCCGGAACATAATGTGCTCGTAACTGCTTGTGCGGTAATGGTTGTCAGCCATTGGCAGGGATGTCACCATCGTGGCCATGACTGACGGTCATTAACCAGAAGAGAAGAAGGACATGGTGAAGGATCGGCTTCTTGTCATTACTTGTAATGCATGGGAGCGTTGGAGTAAGGTAAGGTTATAAACCAAGTAGGAGCAGAAAGAATTACAATATACCACGTGGATAAAAAGTCATCAACTGAATTAATACATTTGTGTATGATCAATAATCACACATAAATTTGAAATTTTAAGCATGGTTTTTCTAGTGTATTCTTCAGGGCAATTATTATGGGTAAAACTTATGTCACTGGAGGTAGATGCATTGTATTCTATGAGCAATAAATGCCACAATTTGCCAAGTTTAAAACAAATCATTTCTATTTTGGACACAGCTGGATTACTTTATAGCTTTGTTTAAAGGGTATGTCCACCCTTAAATCAAATTTTTAATATAGCCTTCCCCCTGGTCCCCCAGCCCCAACCGCATAATATTTATTTTAAGAAAGCTCCCCAAACTCTTACTTATCTCCCCTCTTTCCTCCGCCGCGCTCCTGGCCCTCTGCTTGCGAGAAATGCAAGCAGAGGGGCGGGAACGGCAGCCGCGTCTGTGATTGGCTGAGCGGCAGCCAATCACGGACGCGGCTGCCGGCAGCTCACTTCAGCGGAGGAAAAGGAGAGGTAAGTAAAAGTTTGGGAGCTTTCTTAAAATAAAAATTATGCGGTTGGTACTGGGGACCAGTGGGATTACTACACTAAAGGGTTAAATGCTAGGGAGGGAATCAGGAGAGGGAGGGAGAGGGAGGGGGAGAAGGGCTGCAGTCGCATGCCAACTTCTCCCGGAGGCCAGGGAGGAGGCAGAGTCCTATTGGACCTGCTATCCTCCTGGTGGGCAGTTTTTGGGAATTAGGGGGGGACACAGGAAACCCTATGGAGCTGGGATGTTAGGTAAGGATTAAACTACACTACATGGTGGGGCCAGTAGTGGGGGGATTATAGTTTTGGGGGTGGACATGCCCTTTAAGTTTTGAAATACAGCTACTTTTTATATTAAACAGTAATAAATTTGCTTAAAAATCTTTAAGATCCTGTCTGTCATCTTTCAAAGATCTGTATACACACAGTCCCGAGCGTTTTCCCTATAGGAAACTGCTCAAGAATGTGCGTTTCCCTCGGGCGCGGCAGACTCCCCTATAGGGAGTCTACTGCGGTCGAGGGAAATTTTCATTTTTTTCTGAATGACCGCTCAGCCGACGGGAACATTTGGCGGCCGCGCACTCGTTCGGGAAAACAGCTACACACACTAACGACAAAGCCCAGATACTGTATTGGGTAGACGGTATTGGGGCTTTATCGCTAGTGTGTGTACCTAGCTTAAGAAAATGTAACACACTCATTCTATTCATATACAAATCATCTAGATCATTTTACTTAAAATAATAACAAACCCCTTGTTAAACAGGTATAAGTATTAGAAGACCACAAACTTAAATATTCTCTGTATATAGTAAGAAAGCAAGATATCTATAGTGCATGGTCTATAAATAATAGTGTAGGGTTACACACCTGCATTGTGCTTTGCCAGGTATTTGTCTTTGTACTGCTTCTTTTTCTTGCCAAACCAAGTGCAGCTGGCCTGCTGTTCCTGCTTTGTTTTCTCCATTGCAATACAGGCTACCCGCCTGAAAATTGTAGCACCAAACACAATTAAAAATTAAAAAAAATTATATAAACGCATTATGCAACAAAATGACAACATGACCAATCAAGGCATTAAATTGATTTTTACTAGAATTCAATATTTCAAGAAATAATGTAAATAATGTAAAATAATTTAAAAGTGAGGCTGACAATTATTCTGTTTTACAGCATGGAAATTACAGTTTATAGTTTGCCTTTCCAGAGAGGATCAATTGTTAGGCAAGCATTATGGGTCGGGAAAAAATGGATGATGTATGTCTTTACTTAACCACCACTGTTATGTTACTATGTAAAATGGAAATACAGATAAGAAAACATTTATAAGGTGTACAAGCATGACTGAAAAATAACCTGAAAAAAACACATTTATTCCTGAACTACAGAACCCAAATTCTTCTTATTAAAACAATGTATCTTAAGCGATTCCTAACCAGAGATGCTAATGTGACATCTGTAAAAATCTTTACCTATAGCAAGCACTGCAGTTTCTTCCTAGATATCAAATAACATCCTCGCTCTCTCTGTGATACAAACTGACCTTCCTTTTACAAGTGATAGTGAGGAGAGTGAGAGAGAAGGAAATGGATAGTGTGTGAGAAATAAAGGGAATGTGTGTGTCGAGAATTGATTTTCTAAGTGCTCGTTCACACTACAAAAGTTTGTATCCGTTTTTCAAACACAGGCGCATTTAAAAAAATGGACAGACAGTAAAACCCATAGGATTTCATAATATTCACACCTGCTGCGTTATAATCCGTTCCGTTCCAGTCCGTTTAAAAAACGCACTACATGCAGCATTTCTGTCAGTTATTTCTTGCACTTTCTATAGAAATCTATGAAATACAATGGATACAAATGTATGCAAAAAATGGATACAAACGGACAGAAACACATGCTGTGTGTTACTGTCAGTTTCTAGTGTGAACGAGCCTTAAATAAAAAAAAAAAGAAGTTGTGTAGTATTGGAACCCTACCATCATAATATACTTTGTACAACACAATATATGGGAGCACACCTAACAGGCCACGATTGTACATTAATTTTTTTCCACTTACAACAATCGGTATTGACAAATGTCATTAAAAGCAGCAAGAGCATTAATTAATGAAGGGGAAACCAATTTACATATGGTCTTTCATTTAGGCTTATAGTTGGGATTATTGGTCCCTGATGTAGTCCTGCCAGTATTGGCTAAATTGATACATCATTAACAATAAACGTTTATTGATTCCGCCTTAACACTATTTAAAACTGAATTTAAGCTATCCCTAGTATATTAGAGCACTCCGAGGACTTGAAATTAGAACACATTTATTAACAGATGTGGCAATTATGCAGTGTTAATAAATTTGTTCTATTTGCAAGTCCTTGGAGCACTTTGATTTATTGGTGATTGTACTACTTATCACTCAGAGGCACCAGGCAATTGGACAAACAAGAAGAGTGCTGGTGGTATAAAATTGGCTGTTTTTATTATAACTATATACAACCATTATAGCCTTCCTTTTTTAATATTATATTTCTTGGTATATATCACTATTTTCTGCTGTTGTTTTACCAAGGCAACATGTAAGGTGTGAAAAACAAGTGGTTAGTGCACATATGCAGCATCAGGAAGAGATGCATTAGCACAACAGACCACCTTTCCTTTCACTTGTGCTTCTCGATAAGGTGGTAGGATGTGTGTGTCTGTGGGGGGGGGGGCAGATGCTGGTGTGCAATTTAGAATTCCTATTGGTACCTCTAGAGCTGCTAAGGATATATTACTAACAATGATAAGTATATACACAAGTATATACACAATTGTACACTAGTTTCACAATTACCAGTAGGCAAGGAATAAGGCAAAGCAAAGAAAAACACACACAAGCAAATTAACAATAAGAATGCATAATACCATAAGGTATTTAGAGGCTTTTTCCCTACATAGTATGTTTGCCTATGGGGAATTGGTAACCGCAGATTAGCAACCCTCTTATTTCAAGAGGAACTGCACCTCTCTGCATGATGCCATCAATTTTGCACATTTGCCACTACAAAACAGGCATAATTAGATTTTTATCTGTTTGGTAACTGTGAAAACAGCATGCCTACCATAAAGTTTTGTTTGTATTTGTGGGTTTCTGGAAGCCTAACATTTAAGTAAAGCTGTATTTATGGGGTACCAAACTACTATGATCTAATTGTGTTTTTCACCCATAAATATACAATTATATATATATACACACACACACACACACACAATATATATGTATATAATATATATCTATATAATACTAGCTAAAGTGTGCCCGTTGGTGGAAATTATGTGTGTATGTTTTGCTATGTGTAGATGCAGTGCTCACAGGAACCACCAGGAAACATCCACATCCAGGGGGGCCCTAATAAAATTAGTCGGAAGGTCCTGAAAAAAACGAGGCAATCTAAACAGCACCTTTGGGCAATCAAAAGCAGCCCATACATATATCCAATATTACTTTCTTGACCGATCGCTCCCGCGACATTAGACCGATCCTGCCAGAACCGCCTGTCAGTGGCACAGAAGAATGGGAAAGGCGGTTTTTGGCAGGATGGATCTAATATCGCAGAAGCGCTTGGTTGGGTAAGTAAAATCAGATATATGTATGGCCACCTTAAATCCTATACAGTATCCTGATTAAGATGCAAGGTTCATACTTATTAGTACTTACCACAACAAGTTCCATATTTACAGTCACTAAGGGGTTAAGACTTGGGAGCACAGGATTCTGATTAAATATACATGTTAGGGAGAGGTGTGGATAGAGGAGCTAAAAGCTCCCCACGGAGTATAAAATGAAACAGAGCCTTCTTATAACAGAAGGTACCTCTTACAATCATGTTATTATAAGAGCATTGCCCAAATAATGTAACATATAAACACACTTAAAGAAATGGGTGGGGACATGCAAAGTATCTAATTTATAGCCTGTGGCAAAGGCATCTGTCTAGATCTAATACAGCCTAAGCTTGTGACCTTTCACATGTTTGAAAACTACAAATCCCAGCATTCTCTGTTTTGCAGTTAGTGTCTTCTTAATGAACTTTTCACATGTTGTAAAACTACAACTCCCAGAATTCCCTAACTGCACAGAATTCTGGAAAACTTAGTTTTCATACATCCTGGAATAAATACATTTTCCTGACTAGCAGACATTAAAAGCCCACTTTCATGTTTTAACGCTTCCTACCCAAGGGTTTGGACAAGCAAGTGATTCATCTGCCCTTCCGTTACATCCTTAGCTACCGTATATACTCGAGTATAAGTCAAATTATTCAGGCTTTAAAATTAGCCTGAAAACCTAACCTCGACTTATACTCGGGTCAAGTCCTAATTTAGCTCCAAATTCTGGATTGCGTATAGTAACCAGTACGTGGCGCTGTGTTAACCTGCATAGAAAGTTACAGGAGCTGAATCTGCCTTTACACTTCCTGCTTCCTGTAGTCTGGCTGCTGGACTCACTGTCACTAATCATCTGGATGCTGTAAATTTGATGGGTCTCCTCAAAAAACGGCCAAAAAACAGCTGCTAGTACAATGCAAATGACAGCTTGAAACTACAAGTCTCAGGTGACATTTTTAACTATTGGGGTCAGAGAGTCCTTTACTATATGGGACCAGAGGGCCCTTTACAATATGGGGTTCAGGAGAATTGTAAATGATGGTAAGCTTAATTAAAAGTTTACTGAACCTTGCCACTCCACATGTTTAGAAACTGAAACTCCCAGCAACAAAGCATGCTGGGAGTTGTAGTTTTCAAACATCTGGAGTGCCAAGGAATTGGAGGTTACTGATACTGGATTTGGCTATTACTGTATGGGATTCATGTATGGGAATTCTGCTGTTTATTTAAAGGGCAACCAAAGCCTACTCGACTTACCCTCGAGTCAATCAGTTTTTACAAATTTTTCAGGTAAAAATTATTATCGACTTATACTCGGATCGGCTTATATTCGAGTATATACGGTATTAGACTATTGGATTAGGGAAGCATTATATATAGCTAATAGCTGGCGTTAAATACTTATGTGCGGGTGAGATTCAACCAAAATCGCACAGCCTCTGGTAAATCCCGTACGGGAGATTTGCCCAGAGGACTTGTGCCTCTGGGTGAATCTCCCTGTTCGAGTCATAAACCTTACCATATTTGCCCTCACTTCCAAATACCACCTACCTGGCAGTTATAATCCATGAAGTCCTATCGTTTTGGACGATAATCATGCTGTGTATCGACAGAACGCCAATTTCGGCCGATAAAGTGCCCATACATGGCACGATTATCGGCCGTTCGTGCACATCCTGCGTCACGTGTTGGCACCCGCGTTCGCATGTGTGTACGAACCTTAAGACTGGGTAAACACCAGTAACCAACCGATAGTGCCATGGATCACTCAGCTGGAAATGGTGTGGGGTGTCCATTAAAGTAAGTATACTTTATTAATTGTATATCACTTGTTTTGTAATTCAGTAGTAGGTAGTAGTACTATACTTTGTATAGCGTAATTTCTTATGGTGATTTTAATTAAATAGTGATAATTACACACACATACATGTAGATCTTTCCTATATGTAATAGTGGGGTATATACCCCCACCTAATTAGTTGCTCCTGAAAACTCAATGCAATCTCCGTTAAAAAAAAAAAAATATAATAAGGGATATACAATATATATGTATTTTTTAATAGTTTGTTGGGAGTATTCACAGGTAATTTAAATTCCCAATCAGGAGGAATGCACGGAGATTAACTTAATACAGCAAAAGTGACTTTCTTTTTCCCTCCTGGTTTCCTCCAGGTAGCAGTCAGTCAGTCAAGGCCATGACAGATGTTGTCAAATACAATGACTGACTGCTGTTCCCCAAGCCATTTCCTTTACCTATTTGCAAACACGTAAAGAGCTTCCACTGCTTTAAGAGGAGGTGGCGACATTTCAGGAGGGAAAAGAACTTTATGCTGCCTACTGTGCAAGTCTTACAAGTAAGAGGGTACTATTGCAGTTTTGGGGTGGCAATCTACATTTTTAGGAAGAATTTTTGAATTGTTCTTCTTATGAAATTTTCGGTCAGCCAAAACGATCAAAATTACGATAAAAGAAATGGCCCAACAGCACAATTACTTTTTGATCTCCATCCCTGAATGATTACCTCTTTAAAGGGACACTAAACAAAAAAAATGACCTCTATATTCTCTATATCCTTTTCTATATTTTAAGTGCTGCCAGGAACTACCTGTCCCTAGATCTCCTGTTCAACTCACACCTAATTAGTATGCACCTCTCTAGGTTTCCTCTCTATGTATCCACCCCCTCCCAAAACGGAGGCACAAATGGGAGTGTGGAGCATGTGCAGTGGAGGTGATCTGTGCCTCACTTCAGCCAATAGAATTCACCCAGTGATTTTGTGTTATAGTAAAAGTGAAAGTAAAACTGCTGCACCGGGAGATGTAATCACTGCTTGAATCATGTAAGATTTTTCTTTAGCTGTAGGAGTTTGAAGGTGTGTGTGTGTTGGGGGGGGGGGGACTTTGTAATTTATTTCTTTAGCTACACTGCTACATTGGGACACACAGACAGCAGCTAACTGCAGGTTTGGGTTTATCTGCACAGAAAGAGCACAGAGCAACAGATAATGCTTGTTACCTTTCCTTATCTTAATGCTGAATCAATTAGCCATACAATGATAGAGAAATATCTATCTATTTTTATAGAATGGATATTTTCTACATGTAGTGTGCCAGGGGGAGGGGCTGGGTGATTGATAGTTCTTTACTCACTAGCTGTGTCCTGCCCTCTTTCAAAAGTAAAACTCCCAGAGCTAAAAAACAAGGGATAGGAAGGTCAGAGAAGAAAAATAAAAAGCAGATTTAAGATTTTTGTTAATTAATCCCAATTTCTGTGTGATTAGTTAAAAAATGATTTGCCTTAGTTTACATGCCCTTTAAAGGGACACTATACTGAAAAAAACGACTTTGCCTCATCTTAATCTATAATTGAATACATGTAAGTAGCACTTACTCTGATTCTCGTGTGTTGCTGCATGCCTCCAATCCAGCACACATTTTGTTAAGGAGCACTATCCCCCCTCCCTCTTTAAACCACTCCCACTTCCATCTGACCTGACTTTTTTCCCACAAACCAACGGTCAAGCCTGCACACAGCATTCCAGCTGTCAAAACTCTTGTCACCATTCCAGCTACAATAAAACTACTCACAGAAGAATAGTTTTTGAGAGCAAGGAACTTGATTGACAGCTGAAATATAAGAAGTTTAAGATTGGATATCTAAAGCAATAGGAGGAAGATCAACAAAAAAATGATACAGTGGGGGTTGGGAAGAATTATAGTTTCCAGTTATGGTCAAATTAAAAGAACTTATTTTTCGGTATAGATGCCCTTTAAAATCAATTCTGGAATTGGTTGAACAATTGCTTAGACTGACAACCATGTTAAATAAGGGTTTTGAAAAGGTAATTAAAAAACACCTTTTTAGGCAAGGTTTAAAAAACAAGTAGCGTTGCTAATAATGTACCATTTCACACGCAAGGCAAACTCTTATTAAAACCCCACAGTGAATCTAACAAAAGAAAATACTAGTAAAATCCTACCATTCTTGAAGCTCGGGAGAGGGAATTAGACCAGCAGTCCCATTTTTGGCGTTTTCAAGTTTGCCCTGCCACCAGTTGTGATCATCCTTACTGATGATTTGAATAATGTCCCCCACTCTAAACCTAATGCCAGCTTCTTTACAAGGTATGAGGTCATCTTTTGCTGGATCGTATTCAAACTGTGCTCTTACGTATATCTAGAAGACAATCAACAATGAATTACAGTGCTGAAATGAAAACAAGAAAGAACACAACAGTACAATTGTGATGACACAATAAAAGAACCAGAAATATTTGTACTTGGCATGCAAAGAAAAATAGCTCTTTTGAGAAGTTTGACCTTGCCACAGAAAAACGCCAAACATTTATATATTAACATGTTATAATGTAATGACATTTATACCATAAATTATAAGCAGATATTAAAGGGCAACTGTGGTCTCCAAACAAGTTAAGGTTAAACAAAAGCTTGCAGTTTTTATATAAAATGAGCCCTGGATCACTTCTCTGGCTGCAGCCTGTGAGAAATTATATTGTGGTTAATAATTCAATTTACTTCTTACAGTAAGTAATATAGCTGAAATTTCCCAGCAATAACTTCTCACAAATTTTACCTAGAGATGTGATTATAATTTCATTTTGAAGGTACAGCGGAAGGCTTTTTTTAGAACCCTAACTTGTTAAAAAAAATTGGAGACCGCAGTTACCCTTTAAGAGTTTTAAACAAGAACTTTGCATCTTAATATATTTTCTAAAACTTACAAATCACATTTTATTATTATGAAGGATCTGCCTTTACCTGTCGTCCTTTTGTCTGTGTAGTTGACGGTATGTCCTGCAGAACAAATTAAACCCAAAAGAAGAAATTGTATCTTACTAGGTAACCAAAGCTTTACTTATTTGCAATACATTCTATTCTCATGTAAATTACTATATTAAAGGAGGCACTAAAATAATAAAACAGATCACACCGGAAGCGCAAGGCAGGAGGAAAAACAAGCTGAAGATGTTTAGCTGAAGCTTTAAAAAGCAAGAAATTTTAAGCCACTAGCAAAAGTGCACTATTAAAACAAGACAAATGACCGCATCTTCAACACAAAATCCCTGGGAAATAAAATACGAAAATCAATATTTTATTAAAATAAAATTTGAAACTTCAAATCCTACATATATAACTAACCAATCCAATAACTAATAGATAACTGTGGTCCAAATAAGTTTAAAAAATACATTTGGATCTAAATGTGTTGTGGGAAGGAAAGACATTTGTATATTAACGGTTTTAAATGAAATGATTAACCAGAGTATACTTCTGGAGAAAGTTAACATCATTTAGAAAAAGCAAAAAATGCATTTACATATAGTTTGAGTACAATTTAGGATAATTACTTTATTATTTGATTGCCTTTCTGTGCCTTATTTTAAAATACAGAATGCTTTCCCCATCCCCCAACACTGCTTTACATAATAAAAAGAAACATAAGTTATTTTTATAATCATGTATGCTGGTCAAGATTATTTCAAAATAATCATGCACATTTTAAGATAAAAATGATTAAATATGGCTTATAAAATAATTGTGCTGAAAGAGCACTCTCTGCAGAAGTAGCTCTAAAGAATATAGTGTCACAAGCAATTTGTGTTAAAGATGTTCCAAGAAGGGCTTTGGCTTTAGATGAATATACAGCTATAACACTTTATATATTTTAAATAAAATAAAAAAATGTATCCATATTTGCACTGAAGTCAAGATTAACATAACAGGCCAGGCTGAAATTATGCAGAATTTGTGCAAATAACAAGAAAGCAAAAGATCACACCAATTCATTAACCCAGATAGCGGAATCTGTTGCAGCTAAGGGTGACTATATATAGATATATGAAAATGTTAGAATCTTAGCAGTACCAAAGTATCAACCTACACTTTATCTGATATTTTTTTCTTCATATAACTTGTTAAGAGGGTGTGGAACTGTAGTATTCTAACTCTAAGCCATATGCTTAAGGATTTAAAAACAAATAAATAAAATAAAATGAATAATACTTATAGAATGCATTGGAGGGAAACAATTTAGAATTCTTAAATGACAGTTTACAGATGCTGAAACAGAATCTGTGGAAAACACCTCAGCTTATGTATGTGTAATTGCTGATCTTACCGCAATAGAATTGTTAATGCTGCTATGACCATTAGCTGGGGACTGTCTGGATGTAGAGGGGGAATCTCTCTGAAATAAGACACAAGGTTTGTTAACACATCAGTACTGAAGGAAATACAAAGAGTAGATGTTAATTGCTCAATAAGTAATGATAAGAACTGTGTTCTAGTAAATTACATGGAACCTTCCCATTTATTAAAACTAGATTTAGAAAGTATTTTGTTATATACATGTGTATTCATTTGTGTATACCCTGGAAATGCTGCTCAACTTAACTTTGTGCTCAAGAGAAGAGAGGAAGAGACATAGGTTGCAAAGGCCATTTTAAGCTACATTCACAAATATGTATGAAGAAACTGATCTGTGTTAAAAGTAAAACCAAGGTCTAAAACATATTTCCTCCAAAATTTCTTATTTAAAAAATATATCAATTGTTATTGTAGCCAAAGAAATACCCGGCAGCAGTTCTGTGATAACTTTCTAACGCCACATTTTAGAACAGCTAAGCCTCATCGAGGGGGGCCGATAAACCTCATCTTTATCAAGCAGTACATGGAGGAGGGTGTATACACGATCAGCAGTGTCTGACCGTGAAAGGAAATAAAAAACAAAAGGAGCCAGAGAGGAGGAGAAATCAAGAACTTCATACCTAAATGCAGGCAATTCAACAATTTGAAATGAAGATTAAGGGCTCCCTTAGGATGGGTAACCAATGGTCCACCCAATAGAAGAGAAATGTCTGAGAAGTTTACTTCTTGTTTGTAAAAATACTTTCCAGTAACAACAAAGAAAACTGGCTCAACACAAATAATGCTCATGTAATGAAAAAATACTCTTCCATATCAAGCTATCATGATATGGATTCATTTTTTAACATTCATGTCACAGGCAATGGTGCTCTCTGTCCCATAATCCAATTTAAATAACAGTGAATTGGTCAACATACATTATGCCAAAAAACCTTGTCTGTTCCCATATTCGTTTAGAAATGCAAAATATTATATTGCACTTGCTTCTTTCTCTACCAAACAACATACTTGCTTATTATAAATGTTAATCATGGAAAATGGCACACCATTCTTCAAAGAGGGTAAAAAACTGGTAATGGAAAATCTCTAAAATGGACACTTACTAAATCTCACCCTCATTGTTAATTACACAAAGCCAATTTAAGATTACACAACAAAATGCAAATTTTCAGTTTCTAAGTGGGTAGATGCATATACGGTAAGTGGGTTCCAAACACTCTTTTCCGTTATCTTTGTTGTAAAATTGGTGTGTGTGATCAGAGCAGAGGCAGAAACAGCTTTCCATAAAGAAAAGGTCAGCCATCAGCAGGTGGTAAACACCAGTGAAATGAAGGAGAACTCTTCACATTTCCACATTACCTCACATGATGAAGACTGAGTGCGGTAACTTGGCACAATCTTGAAAGTGATGCTGCCCCGCATTTCTCTCTGAATTCAAAAGCAATAAGTTAGAAATTGCCGTAAAAACAAAATGATTTGGGCTTTTTAATGAAAACCAACAACCAGAGAAAAGTATTATTACTGTGAAAATATTTTAAATTAACAACACATAAACCACTGAGAAAATCTAGGACAACTAACCAGCATCTTTTGAAGCTGTTCAACAGTCTGGTTTGCTACGCTAATTCCATTTATTTCTCGGATTTCATCGCCCACGTGAAGAGTTCCTTAAAAAAAATATATATTATTGCAGTATATCCAATATTAGTGCTTGCTAGAATGTATTGTAAATGCTCCACCAGAGTAATATAAAAGAGGTAATGAAAAACAAATAAAAATGTTTCGAAATACATAGGAGCACAATGAAAGCAAAAGAGAAATAAGTGCTGCCAATTAGAGATGGGATCTGGGTCCCACTCGGGCTCTCATCAGACACGGAACTGCTCGGTTTTCAAAATCCAAATGTTCCGTTGGATCAGAGTGGATCGTTTCGATTTTGGAACGTATTTTTAAAGGTTACCGAATGTACGAGGGTTTTTTCTTTAAACCTCGATAATACGATCGGAAACTAGTTTTGAGTTAAGATTTTATTCGAGGGTTATCGAATTTATGAGGTTATTTTCAAGGGTTACCTAAAATAGCCTCGTATATTCGGTAATATACGTTGAACCCTCAAAAGTTCATTCAGTTTTCGAATCTTCAGGCTTTTCCAAATTTTCCATAAATCCAAAAATGGAACGAAACTTCTGAGTTTCGGTCATTTCTACTGCCAAAAGTACTTGGTTTGTGCTGAAACTGACACTACTGGCTCAGAAAACAGTGTTTGTAGTAGATTTGTTTGTGAAAAACAAAAAAACAACACATATAAAATAAAGCACTCCTTTTTTTGGAGTAAATGTGTTGTATGAATCAAACCAACGATATTCAAAAGACAATGTTTCTTTATTTTCAGCAGTGACTTCCTAAGGTGATAAGTTTGTTAAAACTTTAGTTGTTTCTGGTTTTGAAGGACAATCACGACATAATGATCCTGCTCTAATATTGATTGGCAGAGAACACCAGACAGGCCCATTTTACACAGAAAAGGCAAAACTATTTCATGAATTGGAGTTTAAGTCAAATATCAGTAGATGTACCATAAGAGGAAAAAGGTTAAACCCAACACACTTCATATTATATAATAATAAAATTCCCTTATTCCCTGTATTATTATCATATGAAATGTGCCGGGTTTAACGTTTTTCCTCTTATGGTATATTCTTGTATTAAATACTAAACCATGTGCATCTTCCCCCATTTGGGATACCTTTATTACAATACGGTGTAGTGCCCTGGTACCTCTATGTAATAAATATCAGTAGATGGCCAGCAATGAACCGTGGCTTATTTTCCCAAGTAATATGAAAAACAGAGAGCATCTTTGTATAGCTAAGAAAAGCTGTAGAAAAAAAAGTTTACTACAAAAATTAAATTCCCTTTAAAAATGCCATTGCATGAAACTTTTATTTGTAGCCAGAATATTAAACTATTATTTCTTTGTTACCTTGCCGATGAATCATTCCTCCATGCATAATTCTTGCAACAATACAATGATTTAGCTCATTCATCTTTAGTGTTATCCCCTGCAATATACCACATTGAAATATTACACAACTGGTTAATGCATTAGGTTGCTACAGTGAAATATACAACAAAGAGAAATATATAAGCATAAGTAGTTTTAAAGGGGAACTAAAGTCAGTGGACAACATTGTCCCAGTAAACACAGCACATTCATAGATACAACTAGCTTTGCCTTGTGGTTGATTTATGAAATTAACTTGTGGGAACTAGGTTTAATCTTCTTTTATCCATGTCTTTTTATTGGTGTAAGTCTATGTCTATGCTTTCTAGTGCACAGTAGATCAAAACAAGTCAGCTACAGCCTTGGCCACTAGAAGCTGACAGCCATTTATATTACAGCACATAGACACACCTCTGTTAGGTACACATCATGTTACATTAGGTTCTGCCTCTCAGACACAAAACAGATTTAAGAGTACAATTGTTTTTAAAAACAATCTCTGTTCCCCACAAATTCATTTGCATGTCATACAAAAAACAAAAACAATGTTTGAAGCTTATTTTCTATCAAGCGTTGAGGGTGAACCTATAACCTTATAGGCTGTGTGTTTCTAAAAGTTGATCATCCACTAAGCCACCAGTGCTAGCACAAAGACTACAGATCCAGGGACTTCAATATATTTGTGGAGACATTTGTATTTAAAGTATGTGCAAGAGTAAATATTGGGGTTACAGAGATTGCCAATAGGTGCACATGCTCACAGTGCTCTTTAATGACTACATTAAAGGGCATCTATACTGAAAAATAGGTTATTTTAAATTGACCATAACTGGAAACTATAATTCTTCCCAACCACCACATTATCATTTTCTTGTTGATCTGCCCCTATTTATTTAGATATCCAATCTAAAACTTCTTATATTTCAGCTGTAAATCAATTTCCTTGCTCTCAAAAACTATTCTGTGAGTAGTTTTACTGTAGCTGTAATGGTGACAGTTTTGACAGTTGGAATGCTGTATGCAGGCTTGACAGTTGGTTTGTGGGAAAAAGTCAGGTCGGATGAAAGTGGAAGTGGTTAAAGGACAACTCCACCCTCATAAGAACATCTTTTAGAAAGAATGGCCTCTTTAAAATATGCTGATATACCATAGTTTGTCCAATGAATTCATTACTGTATGCCTGCTATGCTTCTGGATGCCTCATGGAAACTGAGCAATTTAGAAAACTGTATCAAGCCTGTAGTGAGCCTGGGCATGCTCAGAAGAGGCAGACAGGGGATTAACATTCAGTCATTGGCTGTGACGTCAACTGTCAAATCCATAACTGACAGTTGCTAACTGGAAGAACCAGGAAGCAGAAACAGGACATTGTGCAGGATTTCAGGTTAGGCTTATTTATTTCAGATTTCAAACTATTAACGTTTAGGGTTTTGGGGGGTGATTTACCTGTATGTAAGTTTTCATTTGAGGGCTGGACTTTCCCTTTAAAAGAGAGAGAGATACTGCTCCTAAACAAAATGTGTGCTGGATTGAAGGCATGCAGCAACAGGCACAAATCAGAGTAAGTGCTACACATGTATTCAATTATAGATTAAGATGAGGCAAAGTCATTTTTTCAGTATAGTGTCCCTTTAAGTAGTCACTAAGTTGTACCTCATTGGGTTTTCCTGTCTTGTTACATACCTAAATTGAAATGGTTTTCTGAAAAGAAGTTCAAGATAGGTGATTTACACGTGTTAGTTAAGTGATTTCCCAATTGACGTTGTATGTACAGAAAATGTGACTTTACATATGCGCCCGAGGAACAGATAAAAGCCTTGGGAAGGTGCCCTTTTCTTTTCCCCCTTAAGTTTGCCTTTTTATTTTGATAATGATAATTTATGATGATAATGTTTTCACAGTGTGAAAACATTATCAGCCTTTCAGCCTGGAATTAGATATATTATGTAGTCTACAGGGGATTAACATTCAGTCATTGGCTGTGACGTCAACTGTTAAATCCATAACTGACAGTTGCTAACTGGAAGAACCAGGAAGCAGAAACAGGACATTGTGCAGGATTTCAGGTTAGGCTTATTTATTTCAGATTTCAAACTATTAACGTTTAGGGTTTTGGGGGGTGATTAACCTGTATGTAAGTTTTCATTTGAGGGCTGGACTTGCCCTTTAAAAGAGAGAGACATACTGCTCCTAAACAAAATGTGTGCTGGATTGAAGGCATGCAGCAACAGGCACAAATCAGAGTAAGTGCTACACATGTACTCAATTATAGATTAAGATGAGGCAAAGTCATTTTTTCAGTATAGTGTCCCTTTAAGTAGTCACTAAGTTGTACCTCATTGGGTTTTCCTGTCTTGTTACATACCTAAATTGAAATGGTTTTCTGAAAAGAAGTTCAAGATAGGTGATTTACACGTGTTAGTTAAGTGATTTCCCAATTGACGTTGTATGTACAGAAAATGTGACTTTACATCTGCTCCCAGGAACAGATAAAAGCCTTGGGAAGGTGCCCTTTTCTTTTCCCCCCTTAAGTTTGCCCTTTTATGTTGATAATGATAATTTATGACGATAATGTTTTCACAGTGTGAAAACATTATCAGCCTTGAATTAGATATATTATGTAGTCTACAGTCACAATCAACAAAGCTGTTGTGAAAGATTGCTACGTGTAAGACCTGGAAACCTTTTCAGCTTTATTGGCCATATGTTTGGAGTAAAAATAACAACCCCCCCCCCCAAAAAAAGAACCATAAAAAGTTATTAAGAATTAACTTTGGTGATCTTTATTGAAAATGAAAATACATTATTTCCTCTGACATTACAGTATTTTTGTAAAATGCTTTTACACTTGATAGTAGGAAAAGCTGAAGGTTTTTCATTTGACACCTGTACCGTTAGTTAGGAAAATCAATATGTTTTATTTTAATATAACTATTTTTTATGATCACTGATATATTTCTTTTTTAATATTAAAAATATACATCCATCCATTTTACTTTATTAAAAAAATGGTATACAGCAAACACTCCTGTTATCCATAGAGCAATTTGCACATATAATAATAACCTTTTATTATATGGATCCAGTGTGTTAGAATGAGAAATGCAAAGTTAAAAGAAATGTGAAAAGGTTAGAAGTTAGGACCTTCCAGACTGGGGTTACCTTGACGTGGTTGGAAGGCTTTTCATTCATGTGATCACAGTAATGTATACTAAAACCTCTTTGTTTATAAAGTATGCCAGTGTGCAGATAATATGATATTGTATGGGGCCTAGGAATGCGCATTGATTATCTTTTCTTTATTTGTATAAATGTTTGACCAGATCAGTAGCACTTCCGTTAAATGTAGTTGTAAATTAGCCTAATTGGAGTGCTTCCACAATCCTTGTATTGTATATAATAATAACCATATCACATTGAAATGGAAGAAACGGTTACTTACCATTGGTTCGTCTGTGTTTTTCTGAAACTGAACTAGTCGGACTCTGGTAACATTTTCCATGTCCATGTCACCATTTGCACTTTCTGGAGAATCACCATTAAGATAGGGAGAGGTTGGTGGTGGAGTTACTCTAAGTGCTTCATCACTGTAAACTTCATGTGCTACCACATCATGTGTTTGAAGAAGGGCCTGGAGAATAACAAATAGAATTTTAATAAATATTCAATAAATAATTATAGAATTCATAAAACCCTACACTACAAAAATCCGCAAAGATAAGGTACTGAAATTACCCAGCCTGGAAGTGGTAGGGGAGATGGGGAAAGAAAGCAACTTCAAGCTGTAAATTAATGAAATATTTTACTGATTAATAGAGATGCAGGAAGCAGCTAGAGAGAATCATCTTTTAAGATTCTGAACTAAAAAAAAAACAACCTTAAGCCTTTACGTCTGTATGCCAAGCAATTTTTTAAAACCTATACAGATATCCTTTCGACAAACAATGACAATTAGACAATTAGATATGCGCAGGCGTCAACAAACTTAGAGTTTGAAACTTACCATAAAATGAGGTTGTGTTAGGATGCGCTTTAATTCCTTTGCATCATTATTTTCAGGGTAACAGGATATTTCTTCTAAAACCTTAACAGAAGGATTAGAGCAGTTCTCGTTAAAAGTAAATAAATCTCTTGATTTTATTTCCCAACAAGAAAGGGAAAGTTTAAGTATAAAAAAAATTTGACTTGAAAGTCAGCATTTTGGAAGTGACTTTCTTGCTATGGCAATGAAAGAGGACATAAATACATATATTTTTTATTGTGTGTATGGTTGCCATGGAAACAGAAGTGTGGGTCATTGTTGGAGTGTATCAGTCAGTAGGTGTGTGTACCTGTATCTGTGTGGCATATGGGGGGGTATTTTTGCATAAACCTAACTTTTTTGATAATTTAGATATGTTTGCCATGGGAACAGAAGGGTAGGTTGGGTTGTGAGTGTGAATCAGTAGGTGTGTGTACCTGTGTGGGGTTGGGGGTATGTTTTTGTGTTTATAACCCTCCATTAAACAACAGCAGGGGGCAGCAGGGAATTCTGTGAGTTCTAGCGGAGGACCACAATATGAACATCGCTGCTATAAAACTAAATTTCATACTTCATTCTAAATACATAAAACATACATTGCATTTTACATATATTTATTATTGTGATTTCAATTGTATACAATTTAGGACTCCTATTTTAAAATTGTATGTTTTTGCGTCAGACAAACAGTGTGTAGTTAGTGAAGCCGTAGACCCTGGTACATTTTATTAAGAAAGTGACAGCTGGGATTTGATTTTATCACCCTGAACCCTCGCAAGGTTCAAATTTGGGTATTGGACCCTTTATAGTTATGTCCACCCCCCAAAAAATATTTTAATATGTATGAAAATTCTCCCCAAATGTACTTACCAGATTTCGTTCCCTTGCTGCCTTCTGCTTGTCTTCCATGCACGGAAGCAAGCATTAGGGGCTTGACCAGCATCCACCCATGATTGGACATTGCGTCTTAGCCAATCACAGAAACGGATGTTGGTCGAGCCCCTTCTGCTTGTCTTCCGTGGACAGAAAAGGCACAAAAGACAAGCAGAAGGTAGCGAGCGAACAAGGGCTGGTAAGTACATTTGGGGAGAGCTTTCAGACATATAAACCCCACAAGGTCAATGTTTGTGCCCATTTCCTGACACATATTTAAAATTTTTTTAGGGGTGGACATACCCTTTAATGGTAAAAAAAAAAAAAAACTCAAAAATTGCAGATATTGTGGAAATGCCTTTACAGGTTCTTTAGCTAAGTAATAGCACACTTCTCTAACGTGTCCTGCACGCCTGTGCCCAATTTCGAGTCTCTAGATGGAAAACTGTTGTAGAAAGAAGAAATTGAAAGAACAGGAATTTGGCTCTTTCATACCAAATAAATTAATGTATTCAATGGAGTGAGATGTGCCACAGATAAAATCAAAAGTAGATTGATTGACAAAAAGGGCAAAAATTGGTAGATAAGATAAAAAAAAAGGTTTAAAGGGCATGTCCACCCTAAAATTAAATTTTTTATATAAGATTCCCCCTGGGCTTCCAGCCCCAACCGCATTATTTTTTTTTTTAGAAAGCCCCCCAAACTCTACTTACCTCCCCTCTGTCCTCCACCGCGCTCCCGGCCCTCTGCTTGCAAGGAAATGCAAGCAGAGGGGTGGGACCGGCAGCCGCGTCTGTGATTGGCTGAGCGGCAGCCAATCACGGACGCGGCTGCCGGCAGCTAACTTCAGCGGAGGAAAGCGAAGAGGTAAGTAAAAGTTTGGGGAGCTTTCTAAAAATGAAAATTATGCGGTTGGGGCTGGGGGACCAGGGGGAAGGATATATTAAAGGGGATTTATGCTAGGGGGAGGGATAGCAGAACGGGAGGGAGTGAGAGGGAGGGGGGAGAAGGGCTGCAGTACGCATGGCAAAAATCTACCGGAGGCCAGGTAGCAGGCAGAGCCCTGCTATCCTCCTGGTGGTTAGTTATTGGGACTTTAGGGGGGGGGGACTACAGGAGAACCCTATGGAGCTGGGATGTGAGGTAAGGATTAAACTACACTACATGGGGGGGCCAGTAGTGGGGGAAATTATAGTTTTGGGGGTGGACATGCCCTTTAAATATTATTGTACTGCTTACACAATAAATGGGTCTGTCCCAAGTGAATTCTTGTTATAGAAGGACATAGGGGTACTGGTAAATAAAAGAAGGGGTTTTAAAATCCAGTGTAGAAATTTACATTATACAGCTAAAGAAGTTTTAGGATGGGCAACTAAATTAATAATAGTAATTTAACAACTGCTTGGGCCTGATCATTTCACAACTAACATTATGACTTTAATGACGCATGAGAAACATTCATGTCATGTTAGTGAATGACTAGCATTAGTATTATCGCTGTTATAGATTGGTTTTTGGCAATTTATTACACTTAGTATTAACAAACAAAAACTTCCTGGGACACGTTACTACTTGGTAGGATTAGAATTATTCTGTTTAAGTGGTTATACATATCTATATGGGCTAAGTTTTCTGGTGATTTTTAAATGTTAACAATTTTGAACATTTATGACTATGTAAATTAAGTAACTAGTGTAACTATTGATAAATATTTCAGGTCAGGTTGTTTTGGGTAAAACACAATGAGTTCGAATGGGTTGTGGGTCAGGTTTGGTTAGAAAGCTGCAGGAGTGGGTTTGGTCAGGTAGCAGTAATGGAACCCACCAGTGTGCAGGACTATTTTATGTGACTTAAATGAAGGAATTCATCATTTTTTGTGGTTTCACCATACTAAAATATTTACTAGTAGTGTAATATTTGCACAAAAATAATCATGTTATTCTTTTTTTATTTTTTATATCTTCTGTATAAAGTACAAGGAAGATCGGACATTTTTGAGATAACTCAATATCTCTTGATTAAGGCACATTTTACATGTAAAGAATTGGACAAGGCTGAGTAGTAGCAATATTTACCTCTTTGGCTCGCTGCACAGCATCACTTGGTGGATTCCTGATTTGCGGTGATGATTTTGTATTAATTTTATCATAAAGCTAAAAAAAAAAAAAAAAAAATTAAAGGTGAGAATAAAGTTATGCAGGTCCCCATATGGAGGGGAATAGTCAGAACATTTCACATTTAAAGGAATAGTTCACTCAGATGTATTATCACCTTTACTGATTTAATTGAAGAACGGGAGGTAAAGGAGCTATGCCTTACCCCCGTTCTTTAATTAATTTAAAATGAGCCCAGAACGAATACACAAAAATTACCCTGCACATGACCCACTGCCGCCTCCACTGACAGGTCCGTCTGCATTCAATTTAACTATGGCGTGCATTAGTGTGCATGCAGTAAAGGAATAGTTCACTATTCCTTTAAGTGTTGTCCATTATGTTGCAGTGTTTCTGTTTCCAAGTTGGTGATTAAGGAAAACCTATGTACCAGAGGACAGCTAAAGGCACTGATCCCGGGTGCCTCAAACAAACAACGGATGCATGCTTTTAATGCTCTTTTTTGGGGTAAGTAACTGTTTAATTTAAACAATAACATTTGCCTTTGAAAAAAATAGGGAAACCTTTTAAGAAAATGTCATTCCTATGTCTTACTTGTCCTTCAAGGTACAGGGGTGCTTACTAAACCCAAACTATCGCTCCTTAAACTTAGAAACAATCCTTTACTTAATGTTTAAAGAGCTTATCCAACTTTATCACTTGTCATTTATTTGCCCGTAGCTGCTATTTTTAGTACTTTATTGCAGGAATTTCTAACCAGATATTTATTGATAAGTATTGCCCCTGTTCTCTTCCTGTCTGGCAGAGTTTGCTACCTACCACTACCCCTGCTCAATTAGCTTTTAAGAACCCGAAATCGTGAAGGAGAGGCAGCAGAGGAAAGAACAGCTAATCGCTGGATGTGATGTCAGCAGCCTTGATTGACTGCATTGAGGGAGGAGTCAGCTTCTTTCAAAAAAAATGGGGGCAATAATTATCCATAAAAATCTTGCTAGTAATACAGCTAATAATGTGCTGAATATATTATTAGGAATAGGGGGCAGGTAATAAAGGTTTTTTAAGGGTGGACATATCCCTTAAAGGGGAACTGTGGTCTCCACACAAGTTGAGTTTAAATTAAAGGCCAGTTTCCTCCCTGTAAAATGAGCCATCAACCTCTCTACGTGCTCCGCAGCCCAAGATATAAAGAAATGACTGAACAGAAAGTTAATGGGTGGGAGGCTGACATGTGACATTCCTAAGGCTTCTTCTGCACAATGCCGCCGGCGAGCACAGCCTCAGACTCCTTCAGTGTGTGAGAGAGACAGGAAGTCCCTCCTCCTCTCTGCTGTGTGAAGTCCTGACAGAGATGGTAAGGGAATCTACAGCCCTGCTTTCCCATTATGTCTAAACAGCCTTTTCAGGCAGAGTTCTCACTCTGCCTGAAAAGGCTTTTTCCACAGAGTTTTCTGTTGGGGGTGTGTGTCTGAGTGGCCCACGGCACCCACGAGCAAGCGGGGCTTGTGCACCCACGGGTGGGTGGCCACATGGGGCTGTAAGAGAATGGGTCATGGGGGGCCTTCAAATGGAGGGACCGTGGGGTCCATGAGTGGGAGGGACAAGGCGGTCTGCAAAGGGGAGGAGGAGACACAGGGCAGATTGACTGACATGGTTTCAGAGCAGGAAGCAGGAAGTGCAGGGGACCTGGTGATGCTGATGCCATATCACAAACAAAAATGTATATATCTTCACAACTATGCAAAATAAAACAATGACAATAAATTGCAAAAATTCACAAGAGAGCAATTCCTATCAATTTACCTAAAGTCATTTTTGGACCACAGTTCCCCTGTGGTTTTTCCATATCATATAAATAAATAAAAAATAACTTCCCAAAATACTCCTCCTCTCATTAAAAGTAAACAATAGTAATTGTGAACATATACGAGAATACAGAACTAGCTGTGAGAGATACAATATTACCCCAACATGTTTCAGACTCAGGAGTCCTCTTGTCAAGTTCTGTTGTCTCATATATAGCCTCCATTACTATTACTTGGAATTTAAAAGGTGCTGTGGAAGAGCACAGGTGTAATAAATACACACACTGAAGCAACATGCACTGGGAATTCCTAGAGATATTTAGATTTCCAATTAAAAGCCAAGAAACCTGTGATTTGCCTAGAACAGATCCCTTTGAAATTCTGCTTGTAGTCTGGTTTAGCCCTGTCCCCTCTCATTTGGGGATTATTCCCAGACTAGCCAATGGGAAAATGCACTTCTTACAGAGCATGTCTTCCCATTGAACAAGTCCTATACTATAAGAGCAAGCAGAGCCAGACTGGGTCTACGTGCACAATCTTGGAGCCCTGGAATGTGGGATCGAAGAAAAACACAGGGGCAAGGGCCTAGCATTTTGGATCGTCCCTCTGCATACATTTAAAGGGTGTGGTCATTGACATAATTCACTTTTTTTATGTAAAGAGAAATGGAGGGATGTGACGGGGGAAGATATGTGTGCAATGTGATTGCAGGTATTTCTGTAAATTCGGAGCTGCTTAATTCAGTACTAAAGTAAGAACGGGAGGTAAGACTATTCTCTATTACCTCCTGTTCATCTGTACAACCTAATAAAACAACGTTGCTTATGTCTAAACATACCCTTTAAGAGAAGGGGGAGGGGTGAGAGTACAATAATCCACGAGGAGGACCAGAATCAAAGCTAAATTTTTCACTGCAGTAATTAACACAGTGCTGGGCATGCTGTAAAGAAACATATTTACCAAAGGTGTAGATAAAAAAAAAAAAAAACTAAAAAAAAAATATGGTAGAAATTACATTGTTTCTTCCATCAACTAAAAAAACCCCTATCCGTTCCTGGGTGGTTACAGTGGTTTAAAAGCATAGTAAAGCTTAATAAGTAAATTCAAGAAATTTCTAAGATATACCTGTAATTTTTTATATGAAAATGGTTTTCTATTACTTACTTATTTAAAAAAAACAAACTAGCTTTTTATGGTCATAATTGTATTTTGATTTATTGCTGGTGTTGATTGGTATTTTAATTGAATAACTAGGCTATCCAGCCAGTGAATATTTACTATAAATTTGGTACATATGTTTTTTAATATTGATTCATTTATTTATTACAGAAAAATGTTGTATTGCTCTACACTCATATTTTTTATTTATTGTACCTTGTTTAAAGTTTTTTTCCCCCCTAAGGACAGTGGATAGGAGGAGCAAAGTTGAACCCACCTAAGCAAATCTATTCTTTTATATATTTTCTATTTAGGACTTGAAAAGAACATAATTACAGGTTTCAGAAACTGATTATGATTAAGTGGGAAAAAATAGTAAAAATGCAGATAATATTTTAAAAACAAGGAAAGCGAAACTTACGTCTAGTAGTGTGTGCAAATGTTCATCTTGGAAAACACTATGAAGGAAATCAAGGTCTTTCTCGCTGCAGTCTGTGAGAGCATGGATCTCCTCTAGGCTATCCAGAACTTGTGACACTGCTCCTGCAAGCAAATGAAGAGAAAAACATTGAAACCAAGCTTTAGACAAATCTGAATGGCAAGCAGTAAATAAATAATGAAAGTTACAATGCAATGACCTATTGAGAGACATTAAGAAACAAAAATGTCACAAACATTTATAAGGCATAAGGAGAGGACTAAAGTAATTATCATAAAGGATACCTATATTTCTAAAATAAAGCACAAAAAAAAAAAAAAAAAAAAAAGAGGGTCAGCTGCGTAAACAGTTTGTTGGCAGGATGATCTCAAGTCTATTGTACCCAAATGGTGATTTTGACTTCGTTGCTATGCACAGCATGTACTACATTGCTTGTGGGAATCCTTAAATGAATGAAGTGTATACATCTTATGTAAATTAGGAATAAAAATTCTTGTTCGTGCAAGACATACTAGTTCTTGTGCACAAAGTGATTAAGTAAAATCACACTAATGATGCTCTTTTAGATGCTGTTAAATTGCCATTTTTTAAAGTGCAGTAAGTTTTTACTGTTTTCTCTGCAGTCACCTCCTTTCCTTCACCCCCTCTGACTGCATAACCAGCCCCAGAAGACCATGAATAGTAAAGGTGGCCATACACATGCAATTTGAACAGCATGTGTACTGACAGATCGCATTGGTTTCTGACGGCACACATGCTGTGGGAACCGCATACACATACCCGGCCAATCCCCGTACGCGGTATGGTCGTAGGTCCATACATGGTAGAGTAAAGGGAGCCGATAACGACCACCGAAAATTTTCCGTCTTTCCCGACCGACCGTAGTGGCGACTACGGTCATTCATCGGCACTCCGGTTGGTCAGGAAAAGCCCATAACACATGAACGACAGGATTTACCCATTATCCTTTGTATGTATGGCCACCTTAAGAGGCAGCATCAATGGATTGTTTTTACGGGAACAATTAGCATTTAAAATTTCCCATTATGTAGGACATGCCAGTTTATAGATTTTGTAATCATATTAATATGTTAACAATTTACAATGTATATTTATTTATACAGGGAATATTTAATTATTATATAATGGACTGCATAAAAACCTTCTAAATCGATTCTGCATCAAGTTAATAACTGCAGCTTTCATGTGATTTACCTTTGGTACTGCATGGTCTAGAACAGCAAATATATAAGAAATAATGCGCCCCTTACAGTGTAATATAAGGACATTACGCCACCTCGGAGTTCCCTGTCCTGTATAAAAGCACTCGGCCTACGGCCTCTTGCTTCTATATGGTCAGGGAACTCCTCGGTGGCGTGGTGAAGGGGCGCATTATTTCTTATAATACATAAGTATTGGATTCCTTCACCCCATTCACATTTTAAATTCTAGCCTTGTCCCTATTTCCACCTTAAATCCCCCAAACTACCTTCTGTAACTTAAACCCAGTAGAAAGGAACATCCCAGCATCTATATGGTTAAACAAATCTTTGTGGAGGAGGAGAGAGACATTGGTTATGGAGTGACAGGAAGCAGCTCCAGCAGGTTCTGTTAGTGAAGTTAAACACAGCAAAAAATGCTGAGTCATTGTCCAGGCACGAACACTGAAATGGGCGGAGTAGTGGGATATAAAAAATATAAGAAATGAGTCACTTAGTGACATAGCTGAGTGATTTTTATAAGGATATATACCACTGCAGCTCCCATTATAAAATACCACTCTTATGTATTATATAATAGCGAATTCTGCTGCTGGCATGGCCTTTAGATTAGTTTGTTTGAGGCAAGTAAAATATCAACGTTAATCTTTTATCTCACATGTTTGAGCCTAATCCGTTCTGTTTTATTAGTCAACAGACCTATAGCGGAAACCTGCATGGCATTCACATTTTCAAATCCATATGGCTGAGGCCACACTGCAACGCAGTTATCACACACAAAATCGCGCGCGATTCTTGTGCGTTTTGCACATGTGATTTTTGACGGTTTACGTTATGGAAACGCATGCGTTACCAAAATGTGAACGGACGCGCAATTGAATTCGCAACAGAAATCGCAGGAAATTTCGCGTTCCCGCGATTTCCATTTCAGCGAAAATTGTGAACGCGCGAAAAATGTGCTAGTGTGGCTTAACCCAAACACATTTTCCAGGTATTTGTAGATTACAGGGTATAGAAGTAAAACTTTGAGAACCACAACCAACACACTCTGACCAGGACAGACAAGCACAGTTCCAGTGCCATGTGTTTGCTAGTTTTATTCTAAAAATGTGTCTGAAGGGTAACTTTCACAGCTATGCAGCTCAACTAAGGTAAAAATAAACACAAAAGAATGGATCACAAGAGTAATTAGAAATAATTATAAAAGGGGAAAAAAGCATTGAGCAAGAGGCTTGAAAGGAAAGGGATACCTACTTTCTGCTGCTAGAAGTCCTAAGGAGGATGCATTAAAGGGAAACAGAGTAAAGATTTTCAGGCACAGCATGTTACAAATATAGACAGCTATTATTAAATAGGGTTGGCAAGGTTCTGGCTACACAACATGGATATGATGCATCAACAGTAATTTATGTAAAACATAAACAGGCTGACATTAAGAACATATATTCTGCAGGTATTTGAAAGCAACCCTGGACAAATTCTCTAGAAGTATTTGAGGCTGGCCTGAAGCTTTTGGCCCATTTTGATGAAAGAGGGGGAGATGGATATATAGCAATGTAAATTCAACATCAAATTTATGTAAGATCGGGACAGTATATACCCAGCATTAAATTAGTTAATATAACCCCCACTCCTGCATCAAAGATGTGCTGTAAACAGGTCAGACAGACGTTCTAGCTCTACCATAGGCATGCATGTGCATATGATAGAGAAGGAAAGTGAGAAGGAGGCAGAATTAGAAAGACAGCTGTCAAGAGCCCTAGCAAAAGTGGCATGAGCAGCCATCTCTTCAGTCCACAGCACATCTTAGAGACAGAAACAGAAGGTATGAGTTACTTACTTCTGCCTCCCATAAAATTATACATTTAGAGATGCATTAAGAAGTGGTTATGCTGATTTCTGGTGCTATTTTCAGCTTTTCCCCCTCCCTTCTTAGCTTTAGACCTTGCAGAAAAAAAAAAAAACAGTGGTATTTATAAAAGAGGGAAATCAGATTTTTTTTTGTAATAATTTAGTCTGTAAATCTCTCCAAATCTATGGCAATAAGGTATTTCTGGCGGTCTCTTCTTGGCTTCAAATTGTTTTTAAAAATCTTTTTAATTTTTTGCAAGATTGTTCCACCAATGTTTGTAAAATGATTGTGCATCAGAAGACCTTATTGCTCTAGGAAAGCCCCAGTATTTTTGCAAAAATTAAACATGGTTTTTAGCACCACCAATAAATTGCAATTGCAATAAAGTGCATTGCAACAGGGTGATTCGGCGGAGATATACGAAAGGAAAAAGGTAAGAGTATTAAAATCCCTTCTCTGGTAAGCAACAAGGAGGTGTAAGTACAGATTGACAGCGCTTTTAGAGTAATGAATATAGCGGTTGGGGGTGGGAGGGCATTGTGCCAAAAGGTTTTATAGTTAGGGGGGAAAGGGCTCTACTGAGCATGCGTCATACCTTGATAAGGTTAGCCAAGACACAAGCACCGGATGAGACACTGACAGCTCCTACCCTGCAGTTTCCTGCTCTTTTCTTTGTCATTGTCCTTACCTTATATGCCTGCACCACAAGGTGCAGGCATATAAGGTAAGGACAATGACAAATGTAAGGTTTTTGTACTGTGGGGCCAGTAGTTGGTAAGATTTTAATATGGGGGGTGGACATGCCCTTTAACAATTTCCAAGGAGGAGAGAGCACAACAAAATGTTACAATAAAATGTAGCAAAATATTAACCCCACTTATGGGCTTGTACTTCTAGAGAACAGGCCCCAAAGGAGGATCACAAAGCATCTGCAAAAGCACCTTACACACTATACCTATTTTTACATGAACTTTATTAACTGCCTTTAAAGGAGAACATCAATGAGTAGAAAGTTTTTTTAAAAACAAACAAAAAAAGTTTAAAAAAAAAACAACAAAATTGTTTCTGTGTTGAGCGCCAGCACAAAGGAAACTGCTTCTGCCAGTCTTCCTCCTGGCTTCTTTTAAGAGACACTAAACCTTGCATCTCTATCTATTGTTATATTTTGTATTGTATAATTTTATTAATATAGCGCCACCTGGGTACACAGAGTATACAAATAGGGGTATTTACATAAATAAAGGTTAAGTATATATTTTATATATATACATATATATATATATATATATATATTCCTAATATGTGCCATGCCATATTAGAAAAGAGACTGCCCCAAAGTGCATACAAAATGCCTGGGTTCCATTGTTAAACTTACCTGCCGGCACTCCACTCACCAGCTGTCCCGATCAGGCATCTATCTTTAATATAGGTGGATAACTCATTAGTTAATTTGGGCGAAATATACCCAAATTTACATCTCTGGCCTAGATCTCCCCACGCTGACATCCCGGGTCCCTGACTGCCTTAGTGCCATCTCTGCCTTCATGTCCTCCCGCTTCCTCAAACTTAACATGGACAAGACTGAATTTATCCTTTTCCCACTCTCAGGATCTGTTCCCCCCCTATCCTTACTATTAATATTAACAACACACCCATATCCCTATCTCCTTATGTCCGCTGCCTGGAAATAATGCTAGATTCCAATCTTTCCTTCAAACCTCATGTCAATTCGCTTGTCAACTCCTGTCGGCTCCAACTCAAAAATATCTCCCGCATTCGACCCTTCCTCACGAAGGAAGCTACAAAAATCCTAGTCCATGCCCTAATCATATCCCACCTAGACTACTGCAACACACTACTGTATGGTTTACCAAATGACCGCCTGGCACCACATTCAATCCATTCTGAACTCTGCTGCCTGGCTCATTCATTTTTCTTCTTGCTTCTCTAATGCCTCTCCTCTCTGTCAGTCCCTCCACTGGTTGCCCATCACGCAAGGATCCAGTTCAAACTGCTTACCTTATCCTATAAAGCACTATCCAACACAGCCCCTCCATATATCTCAGCGTTGATCCAGCTATACCGTCCCAGGCGCAACCTCCACTCTACAAACAATACCCTCCTCTCATGCACCCTGGTCACTTCTTCCCATGCCTGCATTCAGGACTTTACTCATGCTGCCCCTCTGCTCTGGAACTCCCTTCGTCCATCTGTCCATCCCTTAACACCTTCAAACGTAACCTTAAAACCCATCTCTTTAGGCAAGCATATAACCTGGCCTAAACATTACCCCTCTTACTACCCAATATGATCCCACCCGCCTTTCTCACTCCACTGCCAATCAATTTACAGCCTACCGATTCCCGCAACCTTATGTCTCACCCCCATATCCTCTAGTCTGGCAGGGTCCTCTCTCCTATTGTATCATGGTATTGCTGTAAGAAACTCCACACTCTGTTTACTTATATTATGTAATACCTATGTATGGAATAAGTTTGACTTTGTATAACATGTATTAGCCTGTATGTAATGTATGACTATGTAATTGTAAAGTGCCACAGAAGATGTTGGCGCTATATAAATCAATAATAATAATATAGGTGCGCATGCGCAAAATGTAAGAGCTCTTCATTTGGTGGTGAGAAACTGCAAGTGGGGGATAACTATACTCTAAAATGTAACCTCTTAAAAATGGAAAGTACCTGGGCTGGGAGGTCGGATTAATTATTCCTACCTTTCAATATCGTTTTGTTAAGGAGCAACAGCACCATCAGTTTTCATTTGCCAAGTTAGTCCTGGAATAATCCTTTATTAAAGATAGTGCTGAAGCCAGGAGGAAGACTGGCAGAATCAGTTTTCTTTGGGCTGGTGCACCTCACAGAAACTATATTGGGAAGTAAGAATTACCAGGACTATGCCCCTGTCCTGAGTATTTAATTTTAACTGTATTTAAAATAAAAAAAAAACTTTATGCACACGATAGTTATCCTTTAACTCTGGAACTAGGGCCTTTTATTAGGACTCCTCAATTGATTTCACCTCTGATTTCTGTATTTTAATATACTCATGTATTTTCCATGTTAAAACACAACATGCAAGGTATTTCATTGCTGCCAGTACTCTGCCAAAAACTACTGGCTAAGAAGCCGACACACCTCCCAGGCAGGCTGTGTTAACAGTGTTATTAATAATCAAATATTCATAACACTTTATTAGACTTCTTTTGCATTTCATGGTTTATTAAAGTAACAGAAATTTAGAAAATACACTGCAGGCAAATGTAAATTAATAAATATATACAATGAACCTTACCTGATGATGTTGGGTCTTCTGAAAAGTCTGGTAATTCCTCAGGAGGATCCCCATAGAATGAGTTAAATTTGTGGCTAGAAACAGCAGCTAGAACTGCTCCCTACACAATTATAGAAATATAAATATGCATTACTAGTATAGCAAATATATAATAGAATTGTAATATTGCTATTTTCAAAACAATGGATTACTTAATTAGACTAGATGGCACTGCTCCTAGTATAAGACTTGTGTAGGACAACTCAGCATTGCCCAAACATTACATTTATACTAGCTTAGTATTTGTATAATTTTGCATTTATTTCCAACACAGTGCAAACATTATTGCAGTGCTTTCAGTAGGATTACCTTTTTTTAGGACCTTTAGTATGATCAAAAAACGTACAACCCAACTACCCTATTACACACACTCACAACTATCACATACAATCAAAAGGTCCATTATATCATTTAAATCAAAAGACCTTGAATAAGATTTTATACCAGGAGTGTCATCTCCTGTAAGGTCAGAGATAAAGGTGATGAAAAAGTCATGCTGCGTACACACAAAAGTGAGATGTCAGCCACTGCACAAGCTTAATTATGACAGCTCACTGCATGCTCAAATGCTTGCCTACGAAAAATAAAAACTTCCTGGAGTCTGCAAAACTGCTGCGCTGTCCTGGCCATCCCTGCAAAGGTTGCTGCCATCACACACATTGTACAAGCTTGTTTGGCCCAGCGGGCCATGGAGATATGGCAACCTTTGGGAGAACGTCTCTGTCAACACCTTTTTTCTTGTTTTTGGAAAGCAGGAGTTGTATCTAAGGAGACTCAAATAGGTGGATGAGAGGAGAGAGTCAAACAGTTCTGTCTTATTACCTTTAATTTGCGTCTTGCATTAAATTTTCTCAGCTGTTCTACAGTTTCTGGTAGGTGAATCTTATATGCATAGCGATCTCTTTCCTAAAGTGTAAAGAAAAAAAGGAGATTTGCTAAAAAATTTTAAAAAGATCACGCAATTATGTAAAATGGTGTTTAAACAATTTATTTTAATTTCTTGATACTTAAGCTTAAATGAATGAATTAAAAACCATGCTACAACTATCTATGTCTGATATTTTTTTAGGCACAGAACAGATATTGAATAAATACTTTACTTACAATGAAAATAGCATAGCTGATTAAGTTAAAGGGCATGTTCACCCTTAAAACAAAAAAGGTTGTGTCAGTTACTTGCCTTCAACCCGAACTGCTATTTTTACCAGCTTATTCATTTGTAATGAGATCATTAAAGATAATAACTGCCTCCATTGCATTCTAGCAGAGTAAGCCGTTTCATCCCACCATGCAGGCAAACAAGGTTCAGACAAATGAAATTACAGACAATGATTGACTGCTGTTTTACCTGCTGCCTGCTCAAGCTTATAAAAAGCTCATTATGCAAAGGAAGAAGGCGGATACCTTTGCCAGAACTGAATAGAATTAATTAAATATATGGTTACAACTGCATGTAATAAACTGGTAAAAAAAATCGCATTTGGGGTTACAGGCAGGTAACTGACAAGTTTCCAGTTTTTTTTTTGTTTTAAGGGTGGACATGCCCTTTAAGAAGAACTGGAAAAAAAGTTATTTTTGTATATCTGTGGTATTCAGTTAGGTCAACTGGACTTGAAGTTTAGCTCTTGAAGACGTTTTGCTAGTCATCTGAATGCAAGGCATTGATTTATTTTGTGGTAATCATGCAATTAATTAGTACCTAAAACTCAGTGTGGGAGCATCAGAGAAAGGTAAGATTAAAACGCAAGTGGGGTTTTGGGGGGTAATGCTTCTAAAACAGTTTAGTTTTTTTAGGCCGGAGTTACCCTTTTAAGTCTTAAGTGAGTATGCTTCCCCTCTGGGGAGATGTGATCAAGGGCTTATATTAACGGAAAGACTGCAAGTATTTATTTATCACATTTACCCTAAAAAGACATTTTTAGGGTAAATGTGGTTTGAAGACCACAGTTCCCCTTTAAGTGCTCCTTCCCACTTAGGTATGTTTTTGTCTGTTTCTGGGCAGAAATGCATAAAGCAGTGTTTTTTTTTTTTCAACATTTCGGATTGACCTTATCCAAAATAAAAAACAAATATCACAGCTGTCCTAAAACGGAACATTTTTCAGGAATAAGAGAAAAACAGGCCATTATACACGGAGCAAAAGGTATGGGGGGGGGAAGAACAGGCTTTATTGTGTAATGTGGGGTAGTCAGTCTTGTTTGAAAAAAAAATAAAAACACAAACATTTTCATTTAAAGAGAACGTTCTCCAAATTAATGAAAAAATTATGTTTTACGTATCTTCCAGTAGTATTTGCATATGTAAAAGTTTGACTTCAGGAAGAAGAAAAGACTATCCACTCATTTTGGAAAAAGTTCTGCACTTTTTTATAACAGGAAACATTATACATAATTTAATGTACTTTAATGTTAAAAATCAATTTTATTTGAAAAAAAGATTTTTAAAAATGTTATTAATCTTAAAGGATAAGTACAGTCAGAAACCAAATAAAGTTTAAATAAAAGCTGTATCCCTAACTAACCTGTTTGTTTTTTGTTTTTTTTAGGTCTCTCCAGAGCCTACCTGTTGCCTTGTAAAGTGCTGGCCATCTTGGATACTGTGTGCTGTCAGGTAAGCTCAACCCCCCAAGACCTGTTGGACTTCGTTCCTGCCTGTGTCCAAAGAGCCAGTGTCCGTTCCCTCCGTGCGTGACGTCACGATGCACGTGTGTGATAGCGCGTGTGGCGTGACATCACTCGCGTGCGCTCGCACGGAGGGAACAGACACTGGATCTTTGGACACATTGGACTCTTTTCTTGATCTATTTATTGTAACATTGTATAGAGTGTTATGGTTCAGTAGAAACACCACAGAGCTTGAATCAATCTTCCCCCTTAAATTTCCAACCAATAATAGATCAATAGCAGATCCATTGGATCATTCTATAATTAAAGTTATCAATCTGTCTTTCAATAGTCACCCCCCCCCCATTAAGGCCGAGGCCACACTACAACGCACCAAATCGCAAGTGTAATTGCACGCGATTTTGTGCGTGATTCTTGAGCATTTTCACATGCACTTTTGCCGATTTCCATTACGGAAATGCATGCGTTAACGCACCAAAAATGGTGAACGCATGCATTACCAAAACACGAATGGACGCACAATTGCATCGGAAATCAGGGGAATTTTCGCTTTCCCCCAATTTCCATCTTAGCGAAAAACGTGGGCGCAATAGCGAGCGAAACGCGCGCTACTGTGGCCTAGCCCTCACAGCTGTCTCCAGGGATTCTGTTACAGAGGGTTCACTATTGGTCAATATGTTAGAGAAGGATCACTATTGATAAATCTGAGGTCCTATGAAGAACCCAGACTATCCTGTCATGTTTCAATCTTATTACATTTTATCAGTTCAGGACACAGGTTCATGGCTTCTATGGGGTCTATTGCTTAAATAATGTAATAAACGATTAATAAACTCACTTCATTGTCTCAGAGAAGAGGGCATGGAGAGGTTTTCCTTTCAGTCCCCCTATCATATATAGCAGGGATAAGTTGCCAGTAGATCTCCAGATGTTTGAAAACTACCATTGTCATTACTACACATTTGTTAATATTGATATAACTATTTATTTAGTGCTTAAACACATAAACACTGTCCCTAAGTATATTACTTTTACCCACCCCCACCAAGTCAGAGTAGGAAGCCAGTAATAAGTTGCAAGTGAAAAATGTCACTTTGTAAAACATGCGATAGTCTCTCACCTTACCCCTCCCCTCTCAATAGAAAAAAAGGAGAGCTGCTGTTTGCTTGACAGTAAGTGATATCTATATATGATAGGGGGGTCTCAGGTTCCCCAGTGGTGCTGTTTGGTTTGAGCCGAGCATTTTGACAGAAATGCCTGGGTCTATTCTCAGACCTGCAGGTTTATTCCATTGACTGTAATCCTTTCTATTGATTACAGCTGTCAGATAGGTGGTTGGATGTGTGATCCCGAATCACTTGCATGTTTGTGCACTTTGTGTTCGTATCACTGAAAGCATAACCCAGAGCTTTCAATAAAAATAACCTAGCAAAACATACACACAATTTCCACTGTGCACCAACGGGCACACTTTTGCTAATATATATATATATATATAAACAGAAATAATACATACAGAATAACTCCTTTTTCAAGCAGTCAGACAAGCCTTGAGGTAAATCACAAACGAACAGCATTAAATACTATGTAACAGGAAATTGCTACAAACAATGTAATTACAATGTATCACTCCTAGAAGGAAACAAAAAAAAGCTACAGTGACACCCTGTGGTATACTCTGGACAGAAAACAAGTATTTTTTGATCTGATTGGTCAGCCTCATTTGGTAAGCTGTGTGCGTCCACTGCACGCATGAAGCCACGGTGCACACAATGTGACATCAGTGCTTGCACGCGTGATGTCATCACGCACAGGGCTTACCAAATGAGGCTGACCAATCAGGAAGCATCTTCAAATCTCGGAGGGGTGGAGAAAAACATTTATCTACAGATTAACAAGATGTCAACAACTTTGAATCTTCAAAAGGTAGGCTCTGGAGGGGCACAGAGAAAAAAAATGGCAATTGTATTTCTAAAGCTGCAGCTTCCAAGTGACCATAACTTGATTTTACGGTGTACATATCCTTTAAAAATAAAGATGTTCTTTGTATCTAAACCTAAAGTGTAGTTTGTGCTTCATTTATACACTATCAGGGTTATTCAATAAAAGTTCTTACAGTTTAAAATGGTGCTAATTTTGCCCCGATGAATCAGATGTTGGGTTTCAAATGTTAAATAAGATCTGATTGGTTGGGGCAATATTAGGACCATTTTAAACGATAAGAACTATTATTGAATAACCCTGAAAGTTTTTATTTATTTACCTTATTCCATTTTTCAATATTAACCAATGGTCAAGGGAGATTCACACTAGTCCCACCAGATCTTGTTGAATTTCTCAGGACAGGTCCTGTGTTGGTAGAGGATCTTTTCCAGGGTAAGGTATTATTTACAATTACAATCCAACTTTTGAGATCGGGGAGGACCGGGGGCCATCCATTTTAATATAATTTTTTTGCGTGCAAAGAAAAACACTTCCCTTAAGAAAATTAATTGATATTTGTTCCAGTCTCCAGAATCAAGCATACCCAATATACAAGTTTCACCCTTATACAGTATTGATGGTTGCATAACATTTGTCAGTAACAGAATTACTTTTTACCAGACGAACTTTATTTTCGTGCATTCCCATATCAAATGCCAGAAATGCTTATCAGGGCATAATAGTTGCTTATTTTCAGTAATATTTTTGTCTGTTAAGGCTAAGATGGGTTTGATTCAGTATATTAAGTTAAGCCCTTGTTAGTGGCTGGGGATGCTGTGATATGAGAGGAGGCTACTTCCTCCCAGTCGTTTTGAGCTAGTTCAGGTAAATACCTCTGACATCTACATAGGACCGTCTGTTTTTGTGCTTCCACTTTAGCATGGATTAGTCTAAGGTATAGTCGTGAGGTCAGCCCTTGGGCGCCCTGTGTGTGTGCAGAATACTAATCATTGGGTGTACTAGTAAAGTGATTTCCCCAATCCTAAACTCTGAGTTCAGACAGTGCCTCAGCTGTAAATATTTATAGAAAAATATGTTAGGCAAGTGGAATTGAGTTTGTACATATCACTGAATGAAAGTATATTATATTCTCTGACTACCTGTTCTATTCTTCTAACACTTTTGGTTTGCCATTCCTTTGCTGACACCAAGTGTTTTAGGCGAGAGAACATATTGTTGTTCCATAAAGATACCGTCCCTGGTTTAGGAGTGTTCACTTCTGACCATACTTTTATCGCTTTTCTGTGCAGGCAGGTTCCATTTATTATCATATGACCCTCTGGATGGCACAGGTAAGTGAAAAAATTAACCTTTAGATACTGTGACAGAATTAGTTCTGCAATTGGTCACTCCAGTTTCAGCCATATATCATTGTATTTAAGTCGGGCAGCTAGGCAGTACAATTTGAAATTAGGGAAATCCAATCTTGCATGACCTTTCGGGCATACCAGGGCAGAGTGCTTTAGCCTAGCTTTGCCAGAGGTCCATAAAAAGGACACAAACAAACTATACAGCCGTTTAAAAAACAATGAGCTGTCTTACTTTGGACCAGGTCAAGTGGGGGGGGAGCGTATATTCAAATCATAGAACTTAATTGGGTCTTTTGTCATATTTATGCCCAAGTACTTAAAATATGGGGCCAAGTGAGTTGGGCATGTCAGGGCCATAGATGTCAATGGGATCTCATCTATGCAATAAATACAAGATTTGTCCCACTTTATAAAAAAGGCCTGCATATGGGCTAAATGTATTAATTAGATTGACTAGGGCTCGCACCCAAACCACCCCCCCCCCCCCCCCGGACTCTCTAGACATACTAATACAATTGCCTGCATATAGAACTAAAGTTTAGCTATTGCTGTAATAACTTCCCGTGTTATATCACTATCTAGCTTCCTCTGCTGTGCCGATGTCAGAGTTGGATATTCTACACAGGATAAATAGACATACATATCGTTTTCTGGATATAGGGTTTAACTTTCAAATAGCTGTGCGTAAAAGGAGCGGACGCATTTTAGGATATTCGTTGTGTCTGTAACTATCTCTTTGGTAGCTACGATTGTTTTGGCCGTTACGAGTCCGAGTCACCAGTAGTTTGGCCTACTGGTTTCCACTTTCTCTGAAAAAATGGCTTTTGGTTAGCTATTTCACACAGCATGGTTGTATATTGTCTCTGGAGAACCAGCCAGCCATTTCTCAACTCTTTTGAGGTATTTAAAGTGTATTGATGTTCAGCCTCCTGTAACCTGGCTGCCAGATTATCCTCATCCTCCCTGGTACATATTTTATTATGGGATACTGTGGAGTGAAAGCATCCATGAAGAAATGCTTTAAAGCTGACCCACGTTATCTGAACTGTGTCGCTCCTATCCAGGGACTGCATTTCCCAGAATAATTCGATCTGTTCACGTATAGCGACTGGCTCTGGTATAAGTGTGAGCCAGAACTGGTGTAGTCTCCATGGCATGTCTATCCTGACATCATCCAAATGTCTCCGTGTTCGCAGTATTGGGGAGTGGTTAGAGATGCCATGGGCTAAATAAAGAATACGAACAATATCTGGGGACATGGATTTATGTACAAATGCTAAATCTATCTTAGAATGAAACTGGTGTGTTGCTGAATAGCAAGTAAAAGCTTTTAATTGTGGGTGTGCATGGCGCAATGTGACCATAACATGTCCCGGAAAAATTGTTGGAAATAATTGTGAGGCCTTATCAAGGCTTTTACGGTGGATAGTCGGTCCTTGCTCAAGGACTAGATTGAAATCCCCCATACATATATCCCTAGTATGCGGAAATTCAGCAATAAAAAATAAAAATCTGTAAAGGAGATCTATAGTAGCTGGGGATGGATTATAAATTATCAGTAGGGTATACAATTTATTATCTATTTCCATTTTGACTCCAACATATCTTCCTTGATTATCTCTTTCGACTTTTAGTATTCTATAGTAAAAGAAAAATAGAAGGCTCTGCTACCACACGCGTTGCACATATCACCATCAGGCTCCAGTTCAATAAAACATAACTTTTATTCAAGTGGCATTAAAACAAGGCAGACTTAGTACATGTTTGACCTGACGTGTTTCATGTCACTATAGAAACTTCATCAGAGGTGTTGTGTGTTCAAACTGACTTCCTAAAATACTCATTTCCTCCATACACAGCTACTCCTCCTCTGGGTGGACTTAGTGTACAACATCTCCAGCTGGAAAGAGCATCACACACACTTAAAACATAGTTAAAACAGTGAGAAAACTACAAACTATAAATAATTTGTCACACAAATAATAATCAGGGTGGACCCTTAATCCTCAAAATACTACAGGATTATAAAAGGGTAACTAGCACAGTTAGCCTAGTCATTCACATAATAGACCAACATTTCAGTATCATACTGTTCACAGTTTAACATTTCCCATAGTCACATTGTAACATAGATAACATTGTTTGGTACATCATATTGCTATCAACAAACTGTTACAAAAAACAACAAAATGTTGCATAAACTGTAACCAAACACAGGCTGACAAGAATAGAGAATGATCAGGGTTATTCAATAAAAGTTCTTATCGTTTAAAATGGTGCTAAATTTGCCCCAACCAATCAGATGTTAGCTTTCAAATCTTAAATAAGATCTGATTGGTTGGGGCAAATTTAGCACCATTTTAAACGATAAGAACTTTTAATGAATAACCCGGATATATACAGGTTGATATATGTACAGGAAAAAAAAGTACACGAATGAAACAGTATAATACACAAGGCTCTGGCATTTCAATGGGGTGGTGCAGTGGCGAGAATCTATATAATCAGTCACTCAGTGATGTCACTAAGTGACTTCCTGTATTCCACTGCCCCATCCCATTTCTCTCTCCCTGCCTTTAATTAGTAATGTAATAAAGCCATTTTTGTACACTGACTGTCTGACAGATTGATTGAATTACTGTGCTGATAAGGAGGAGCGAGCGGCTGAGTCAATTATAACTCACAGGAATCTGCTCACTCCTCCTTAGCACAATAATTCAGTCAGTCAGTGTAACGAACCGGAACTGCACTGGGTGAGAGAATGTTTATGGCCTTCTTTTAGTTTGAGATAGAGACGGCAGTTAACTATCCGTATGTACAAAAACAGGCTTGTTATCTACATTACTTTGTGTATTATATGGACTAATACGCAACCTGCAGAATAATATACGGATATTACTTCACCGAGGAGTTCCCTGAACTCTATAAAAGCACTTGGCCTGACAGCCTCGTGCTTTATATGGTCAGGGAACTCCTCCGTAGCATAATCTCCTTATATTACACTGCAGGTAGCGTATTTTCCCTTATATAACACATACGTCAAATAAAGCAGTTGACCTACCTGTCTTTATTATGACCACAGGGAGATCTTGTTTGAAATTCTAGAATCCACCATAATTCACGGTTTAAGAGCTTTTTATGTTTGTCACCTCCCCATATACCTAAACTGATTCTAACCCGTACATATTTTATCCTATTGCAATCTCTTCCATGTATCCCCAAAGTTGATCTCAAATTGATTGGTTATCGAGTATAGATGTTTATACATCCGATCTTTTAACGGTCTTATGGTTTTTCCGACATATTGACTGCCACAGCCACAAGCAGCCAGATAACGAGGTAAGTGTTGTTACAATTAATATGTTGTTTCACGCGATATATTTTACCTGTTCTAGAACTAGTAAAAGGGTGAGGATCTTTTTGTAATACCTCACGTCTTACACAATGGTTTACCACATTTGTAACACCCAGTACTGTTTAACCAGTTTTTTGTCTTGCTAGAGATATTGGGCTGCATGCTGGGAGACCCCATGCTGCCAATTGTCCTGGCTGGAGACTGGGAACACTATACAATATTGGCCAGTATTTAATCACATTAAATATCTTATTGGCCTGAAGGGAATAGGTAGTATTGCGTGTTCCATGTCATAAAAGATAAGTAAGCCATTAAACACATTGCAAATATACCTTATATTTCCAGTCTTGATAACATCCTCAACACAAAATAAAAACCTGCAGGAGCCAGGAGAGAAGGTAAGGTACTTACCCAATTGCTCGCTCCTCTGCCGCATAGTCCAAACGGACTTCGTATTCTAGGTGAATGGGTGGAGATACCCTTTAAATTTTGGCATCTTTTCCTATTTTTGAGATCATCATTTTTTTTGTTGCTGTTGTGTCTACTGACAAAATCGAGCTGATAGAATTGTCCCCTTATCATTTTCCTTATCTGAGCTGCAGCTTGAGAAATCATAATTTGAAATCACAGCATTTACAGAAAAAGACCTGTCACTCCAGAAGCAGAAATTATAATTCGTGACCCATCCCTGACCTTACTAGGATCTTTGTCTGCCTTTCAGTACACTTTCTGCAACATTTAAGAGATTCAGCAGAAAAAAAGAAAGAAGGGGAGAGGGAGGGGAAATGTGTAGTGGCAGTGAGTAAGGGAGGTAGGGGGGCAATTAGGAACACTCATTAAACATTAATAATTTAATGACAAAGCAAGCACATGTAAATATGTGAGTACCACCATTTTACTTCTCTCAAATTGTAGTTTCACAAAATGTAAAGTTGATTAAAGGTTGTTGAGTGAGTATAGCGACACTTTAAGAAACATGCTTCTTAAAAGTTTCAAGAATTTAAAACATTATGAGTAATATAATTATCCTAATCCTCTAATATTACCTTTAGCCAAGGATGATTTAGTGCCTCATATACAGTTATTCTTTCAGCAGGGTCCAACATAAGCATACGACGCACCAGATCTTTGGCACTTTCAGATATATGGCTCCATTGCCTAGGGTTCATCTAAGTAAAACAATAACATAGGAATAATATTAAAATGCAGTCTAATAAATGTTCTCTAAACACATAGTTAAGTGAACGCATGTGCAACATTCTTACTTTTGAAAGTGACAACACAAAGATAATTTTCATCTATAGTCTTCTCACTTGATTTTCTGCAGATATTATGGTAGCAAAAATCGGCATTTTTTAAAATAAGCTTGCTTTCAATTGGAGCCCAGATTTTACACCAGCTTGGCTCAGGTCATGAATTCATATGGATGTGGTGAATTGTAATTTGAGCCTGAAATAGCTCAATTCATGCCACTAACCTAGTCGGAAGACTAACATTAAATTAAGATAAGCAAACAACAGCAATGATTTTAAACCATTCCTTTAATCTATATATCTTTAAATGTTCGTTAACAATTTAGATATTAGTGAGTTCCATTGTGTTCTCAAATCTAAGTATATTAGAATTGCTGTGCAAGTTATACAGCACCACCAGGGGTTGGTGCCATTTTGCAGTCAGCACTGCCTTAAATCTTCATGGCATAGATCCAACAAGGTGTTGTAAACATTCCACAGAGATTTAACTTTGTATCAAGCAGTTGGTGCAGATTTGTTGGCTGCACATCCTTGATACAAATCTCTTGTTCCACCACATCCCAAAGGTTCTCTATTGGAGATAGATCTGGTGACTGTGGATGCCATTGGAGTACATTGAACTCATTATTTGAGATGATGTGAGCTGCTTGAAGTAGCCACCAGATAATGGGTACACCGTGGACATGCACTTGGTCAGCAACAATATTCAGGTAGGCTGTACCTTTAAAGATGTTGATTTGGTACTAAGGGGTCCAAAGTGCGCCAAGAAAATTCCCCTCCACACCACAACACCACCACCAGCCTGCACCAAAAGCCATGCTTTTATGTGGTTTACACCAAATTCTGACCCTATAATCTGAATGTCACAGCTGAAATAGACTCATCAAACCGGACCAGTTTTTCCAGTGTTGTATTGTCTACATTTGGTGAGCCCTTGCAAATTGTAACCTCAGTTTTCTGTTCTTAGCTGACAGGAGTGGCACTCATTGTGGTTTTCTGCTGCTTAAAGGTTCGACGTCTTGTGTGTTCAGAGGTGGTATTCTGCATACCTTGCGTGTGTAAGTGTAGCCTTAATTAGAGCATGCCTTTATATGTTTTTCAGTTTGTAATTTTAAAGGACAATTATAAACTTATAACTTTCCCTCGCAGGCCCTGTTCAGTTATGCCTTGGTTATCGGTCCGTGATCTAGCCAAAGGCCTTGTCATCTACAGACTGGGGGATGGGCCTGGATAAGGAAGGGAAGATTGAGGTATGCATATCAGCTGACCAAGACTGTACCTAGGTGGAGGACCTAATGATTTAGGTACTTACCCCAAGTACTTTTAAGGTGGTGTGCGCATAGTTGTCCTTTAACATACCTTAACATATTTTCATATAAATTAGTAAACAGATTATACATCATCTACTGTTTCTAGAAGTATTCTATTAGAAAGGGAAATAAAAATTAATTTATGTTCCCAGACACCGCCACCACGGATTTTTAGGTTGTAAAATTGAGCTTGGGCAACACGGTGGCTTAGTGGTTAGCACTGATGTGATAAAGACATACTGATAAGAGTGTATGTGTTAAATAAATGTGCTTAGATTGTAAGCCCTCGGGGCAGGGCCTGATGTGAATGTATACATGTAATTGTAAAGCGCAAAGGAAGATGTTGGCACTATATAAATCCACAATAATAATAATGTAGCCAATCAAAGATGGTTTTCATTTGTTGTACCTTCAGCATTAACGTTTATACATGTTAATTTCACTGAACAGTTTCCACTGCTTGTAAATTGGTATTTACTAATTCCACTGCTTGTAAATTTTGATCTATAGCAACCACTTTACTTTGTCCCCATTACCGGCACAAGCAAACTGAGAACTAGGAAACATTTTAAAGAGTTCATGGTGTGGTGAGTATATCACTAGAGCACCACAGGTAAGCGGCTACTAGTCTTATTTATTGAAGGGTAGTAAAGTTTACCTGCATGGAGGTCACAGGGTTAAGCTAGGTACACACAATACCGATAAAGCCCTGATACCATCATATCCAACAGTATCGGGGCTTCATCGGTACTGTGTGCACCTAGCTTTCAGGAACAAGCGTGCAGCCAAGGAACGTTCAGGAAAGAGGGAAAATTTCCCTCGGCCGTAGTAGACTCCCTAGAGGGGAGTCTGCTGTGGCCGAGGAAACACAGTCCCGAGCGTTCTCCCTATGCTGTGCATAGGGAGAACACTCTGCACTGTGTGTAGCTTGATTTTTGAAAAATGACAGACAGGATCTTGCAGAGTGTGTATCCAGCTTAAGTTACTGAGGAAAGAACATGGCTGAAGGTGGCAGTTGATAATTTAATTAATCATGTATACTAGAATACTTACTTTATACTTCCCTTTAATAATGCCTTCAAACAACCTTTCCTTTGTGCCATAAAAAGGCAAACAGCCACTAAGAAGAATAAAAAGAATCACTCCGCAGCCCCAGACATCTACAGGCTTTCCATATGGTTCTCTTTTTACTACTTCTGGAGCCATAAAATGTGGTGTTCCAACACGACCTTAAGAGAAAAAAAAAACAAAAAAACATACACCTTAAATTAAATTTTGTCTATTAAAATTAAAACAAATGTGTGTAAACAAAATAATTTTTACTTTTTTTGAGATTTCACCCATGTATGATACTTAGCTATGCTCCTTACTGTGAACTTGCCCCTCTCCTCTGTACTCAGATCTGTTGTCTGTTCTTATCTAGGACTATCTAACTAACTATTCTTTTATGCCCTGTCTTTTGTGGGTTACTGGTTTATTTGGAGCATTACAGCCTCAGTACCGATACTTTTCTCTTTCCTAGGGCCAACCCTGTTCTGTGAGGCAATGCTTGTACAAAAACAAATGGGGTCTTGGCTAAAAAGTTAAATGGAGAATCCACAAAATCTAGGCCAAACTAGGTGAGGCTGGAAGAAATGCTATCAGACACTTTAATTCAAGGTAAAAAAAAAAAAAAAAAAGGCCCACCAAGGTATATTTCCAGGAAACATGCTATGCTAGGGAGGCAATAGGAGCTTAAAGGTGCGTAGCCCTAATTGATTAGTAAAAGAATTTTGAAGATGTTTCTGTCCGATTTGATAAAAATTCCTATCCTTTCGCCTGCGTGACTTGTAGTGAACTTTTTTATTTTTTTACACTAATGGCAGCAAAAAGGGCATCTTTATTCAAGGTAAAGCAATTTTAGAGCAGCAAATATGACTGAAGTAATCAGATGATCAGCAGTCACTTCCTTCTATCAACACAGGAGTTTGCTATAAGGCATTTCAGTTCCTCAAAAATCAGTAACTATATCCTAAAAATAAATGTGTTGTAACCTTTTTGCAGGGCAAAAATAATTCAGTTTACATAAAGTTTTGTTGTTTTAAAAGGGAATGGAAAACGGTACATATATATTAGAAAGCTTAGAATAAAACACAGTACAACATAATACATGTCATTTTAAAATCTTTCTTGTTGTAGAAACCCATTTTTAAAGCTCGTCTTATTTCCCTTCCAAATAATTTTGTACGCTGAAAAGAAAGCAGCAGCAAGAATGGAGTTTCCAGAGTCCCTGCTCATCTACCCTTTTCAATAGGCAAGTTCTTATTAATCACATTCATAATAATTGTAAGATGAAATAAACAATGCTCAGAGAAAAATGCAGTCAATCTTACCTCCAGCTACTAAACCAGATTCCCCTAACTGTATTGCTACTCCAAAGCCTCCAAGTTTTACAGGTGCAGAATTTTCTTTCGATGCAAGTAGTACACAGTGTGGCTTAAAGAAAGAAAAATAGGCACTTAGATGTAAATAATTTACCATATAATCACTTGTAATCAAAAAATTGGTAAAATCCCGTCTATTAGATAAGTGCCAAAAAAGCACAGCAGGAGGAAAAGATATTCTGCTATGGTAACAAATATTGTGCTTTTACAGAAAATCATACTAACCAAACAAGATTTAACATATATCAAATGTTTTAGGATTGCTGTTGTCTCCTGTATAAAAGCTACATACACAGCTGTAAGTATAAAGTACATCCTTCAAGAATTCTAACATTTTTACATATTAGGGCATAAAAAACAATCGTAATCATTTCACAAGAGACCAATAATGTTTTACATGGCATTACTTTTGAAATATTTTTATTCTCCCTTTATAGGTTTCTTGGGAATATGCTGAATATTTTTTTATAAAATCACAAACCTTATAGGATAAATCACCTGGGTGCTTCCTGTTGATTAGAAATAGACATATAAGAGAGATATAGGAGCACTCCTAGGAATTTCAATGAAATTTATTAACACAAACGTGGCAACGTTTCGGCCCTGGCTTGATAAAGGCCCCAAGACAGGGCCGAAACGTTGCCACGTTTGTGTTAAATAAATTTCATTGAAAATTCCTAGGAGTGCTCCTATATCTCTCTCTCTCTCTCTATTTAAATTATATATATATATATATATATATTCTCTTCCAAATGACTGCACTCACAGGACTTCTTCTTACAGGCAGTCTACTAGATGAAACATTGAAGCGCCCACTGTTCATTCAGGCCTCTAGGGGCCAGGGTGTCCAATTCATAAATCCAACGGGCTTCCCATTGTAATAGCACCTTCTCTTTGTTACCCCTCATCCCCTCCTGGCCCACCCCATCAAATATCATACACCTTAGGCTCGCTAGTGGGTGATGGGCTGTTTTAAAGTGACTGGCAACCGCTATATCTCCATATTTGCTCCCCGTCTCCTTCTTTCCCTCCATTGCATTACGGATGGACATTCGATGATTAGCCATTCGTTCACGAAATGTAGTTGTCGTCATCCCTATGTAATAAAGTCCGCAGGGGCAACTGATGAAATAAATCACCCCCTTACTCATACAGGAGAACCTCTTCTTAATCTTTATTCTTCTCCCAGTATGGGGATGAGGGAACGAATTCCCCACCAGAAGGCTATTACAGGTGACACAGTTTGGACACCTGTAACAACCAGGCTTTGAGAGCAATAAGTTTTGTGTAGGGAAAGTATCCGTTGACATTAGCATAGCTCGTAAACTTTTACCCTTCTGATATATTTGTTTTACACCAATGTCCTTAAAAGGTAAGTGTCTATCAGAAGATATCATATGCCAATGCCTCTCCATACTCTGTTGTAGGAGCTTATTTTTGGGAGTGAAGCTTGTAAGAAAATTTACTGCACTGTTTCCAACAGGCTGTTTCTTCCGTCTCTCTGTGGGCTCCTGTAACAAAATCCGGTCTTTAATAGCTAAGAGCTCCTTTTCTGAGTAACCCCTATGGATCATTTCTCTCATCTTATCCTTCCTCCTAGGTGTTATTTCTGTACACTCTCAACATCTGTGAATATGGGATCCCCCTTTTGAGGGCTTCTGGATGACAACTCTTCCTATGCAACAGCCTGATTGTATCTGTTGGTTTTGGAGTGGATCCAATCTTGTTACCTTCCCTATAGATACGAAGATCGTATTAGGGTTCATTGTGGCTGTAAGTTTGATCAGCGTATCCAGGTTGTTAATCTCCTCTACAAATCTGGTTGCTTGCTCCTTGGTCCCTGACCAAATAAACAACATATCCTCTATATATCTCACATATAGACGAATATGTGCCTGGAACCGATCCACAATATACGTTCTCTCAAATCGTTTCATAAACAGATGCGTTCCCCCCCTCCCCCTTCTGGTATGCCTCCTTTTCCTATGGTAGTGCCGGCTCTCGTGGTCATCCCTAAAAAAGGCTCCTTCTGGGCCGACCCTTCCAAGGGTCTTGTGGTGGGTTCACCTTCAGAGCCCGATGACTCACCGGAGCTGTCAATAGTTGTGAATGACCTCCTTGATCTATTTCTATTATTATACGGTCTCCTTTGCCGCGGCATCTCCCGATGTCCAGTCAGCCAGCCGTACACCCATTTCTCTTTATAGTCCAACTCAACCTTATGTAGTTTAATATTCTTAAACAATATCAGGTCATTCTTGTACTTGCTCACTTGTTCAGATAGTTTTTCCAACCACCCTTGTCCCTTATCATTGACAAGGCTATCCAAACCTTTGGCTTCTAAAGTTCGTATTTCTTCCTTGATGGAGGCCAATTCTTTACCTGCCTGTTCAGTCACCAAAAGGATCAGGTCTAGAGAACACTTATTCAGTATCCCACACCATCTGATACAGAATTCCTTATCCATTCTACCAATTGTTGGGACATTCCGCATCCCAAATCCCCTTGGTATCTGTTTTGTTCTATAATATTCAGATAGGTAGGTACCATGTAGGTATAGATCGGTCTCCTTTTTTAGATTCAACAATTGATAAAAAAAATCTTTGTTGGATGAATCCCGCCTCTCCAAGGGTTCAGTGAACAATATACGTGAAGCATCCTCTTGAGTGAAAGAAAACTGTTCCTTCGTGTTGATATCATGCCAAAAAAAATAAATAACTGGTACATTACACATAAGGTACATCCTGATTTAAAGGGTATAACAGGAAATGACCTACACCTGGGGGGAGGTGTAGGGGGAGGAGTTAGAGGTAGGTCATTTCCTGTTATACCCTTTAAATCAGGATGTACCTTATGTATAATGTACCAGTTGTTTTTTCCACCTGAGGAAGGGGACTTTGTTTCCCCGAAACATTGTGGAAACGCTGGAGGTCGAGTGATATATATATATATATATATATATATAAAATATATATTTAAATTATATATATATATATATATATATACATACAAGAATTGCACACACATATATATATATATATATTTTTTTTTTATATATATATATTTAAATAAAAAATATATATTTCAATTATTTGGATATTAATATACCAGCCCTTAGCACTCATGGGTCTTCGCTTTAAATAATGTATCCATTTCCCTTCCTTCTGCAGAAGCAATTTATCTTTATCAATGTTAGATGTCATATTGTATTCTGTTAATCCATCTATAACCATGCATTTCAAACTGGCCAAAGAATGTCCCATTTATATAAATAAAAAAAATTTTTGGCCACAGCCAAGTCCCCAAATTTAGTAGTCATAGAAGACATATCTGGGGCCATTAGTGCCTTCCTGATCGAGACACGATGGTTTGCCATGTGTTCCTTGAACATAGTTTTTGTTATCCCAATATAATACAACCCACATGGGCATACCAGGAAATAAATCATGTACTTACCGCTACAAGAAAACCCCTGGAACGCATTGCGAACCATCGTGCCTCAAACAAGCAGGCACTAATTGCTTCAGGATATGATGCCATCACCCCATGCCTACTTTTTATAGGTTTGTGTAAACCCATAGCCATAAAAAACCATCCCAACTTCACCTTCTATTACCACATAATCCCTTATACTGCGATAAACAAACCATTATTTGTTATATATTATTATTATATATAATTATTATCTATTATTATTTATATGGTAATAATGTTTCCCTATGTCTTTCACCTCACAATTACCATATAAATAATAATAAACTGAATTTATTTAATAGTGATTGATCAACAACTAATATGGATTATATACAGGGCAAACAACTTTGCCTTCATTTTCGTTTTTTTAAAAATCTTTTGTATATGTTCTTTTTTACCAAAGTTGCAAAGTCACGTAATCATATTTTTTAATCAATGTGTAATTTAAGTTAGTACCCCTTCAAAAGGAAGCTTGGTCCTAGTTCAAAATAAAAGGGCAGGTATTCCGTTCAGGTGATCGAGCCTGAGTAATGGTGGAGCTTCATCCGAAACGCGTCAGGCGGTTACCATTGTGTTGTTTGGAGTTAAAATAAAGATATGTTTTTACTTGCCTGAATTGAGCATTGGGAGTTTACCAGAGTGTGCGTTATCTCCTTACTTCAGACACATAATAAAGTGTCCACCTGCCACAAAATGCGTATAGTGTTTCTTCCTCCACGTTTCCTGTTTCAATACATGCCTTGAACACATACAATAAAGGTAGGCCTCTTCCCTCTTTGTTAAAAGCCAGTATGCGCGGGGAAGTGATAGCCTGTAATACTAATCCAATGCAAGGTCAGGGAGACAACCTTCCCAAGAAAATGCAACCAAGCAGGGAGGGTCAGCCCAGATAAATGACCCAAGGTAAACTGTTAGGACCTTCCATACTGGGGTTACCTTGACGTGGTTGGAAGGCTTTTCACTTTTATGCATAAAATTGTAACTAAAACCCCCCATGTTTTTACTGTTTGCACTAGCATAGAAATTATGATATATGGGGCCCAGGAATGTGCATTGATCTTCTCTTTTCTTGTTTGTTCTAATATTTTGGTTAGATCAGTAGCACTTCCACTATTTGTTATAAAGTAATTTTGCCACAGGAGTGCTCCCACAGCCCCCCTTTTGTGTATATATTGTAGCAGAGTTTCTCTGCAGGAAGATTGACCAAGCTTCCATGTGGTCGTAGCACCCCCAACACGTCCCTTTAATTGGAGGTCTTATGCCTTGAATACTAAGCATTGGACAATAAAGGTAGGCCTCATCCCTCCTTATTAAAAGCCAGTAGGCGGGGGGAAGTGATAGCCTGTAATACTAATCCAATGCAAGGTCAGGGAGACAACCTTCCCAAGAAAATGCAACCAAGCAGGGAGAGTCAGCCCAGATAAATGACCCAAGGTAAACTGTTAGGACCTTCCATACTGCGGTTACCTTGACGTGGTTGGAAGGCTTTTCACTTTTATGCATAAAATTGTAACTAAAAACCCCCATGTTTTTACTGTTTGCACTAGCATAGATATTATAATATATGGGGCCCAGGAATGTGCATTTATCATCTTTTTTCTTGTTTGTACACATACAATAAAGCCTTGAAGGCTTAAAGGTGGCCATACACACGAACGATTATGAGTAAATCCTGTTGGGGGATGACAGGATTTACCTATTATTGTCAGTGTGTTGGAGTACCCGACCAATCAGAGTGTTGACGAACAACCATAGTCAGCACTCCGATCGGTCGAGAATCATGGAAAATTTCCATCGGTCAGTATCAGATCCCTTTACATTAAGTAGAGGGAGCCGATTCGATTGTGCGGTGTAGGGACGCACGGGCAACCGATCCCCATACCGCGTATAGGGATTGGTCGGGTCTGAGTGTGCTGTTCCCACAGAATGTGTGTCGAGAGGTACCAACGTGATTTGTCAGCACATGTGCTGTGGGATCGCATGTGTATGGCAAACTTTAGGAACCCGCTGCCTGCCTGTCCATAGTATTTCTTGTTTATGTTCTGATTGTGGGAAGCAGCCAATGTTATCGAGTGATTGAGCGCAGTTCAGGAAGGCTATAATACACAAAGGTTTGTATACACGGGTGCCGACCCGCAAAGCATGATGTGTACCAAACGTAAGTTTCGGCCAATAGTTGTGCTATGTATGGGCACTTTAATCAGCAGAAACAGTCAGGGATTGTTGCCGAACGAGCAGCCATTTCGTCTGATAAAGTGCCCATACACGGCAAGATTATTGCCCGAAACGGCCATTGATAGACATTGAGGGTCAGCACCCACGATCGCATGTGTGTACGAACCGGAGCTCCCAGATGGACACAAAGTTTTGTGATTGTTGATTGGAGTGTGTATGCAATAGATTATTTGTGCATTGGAAATAATTGTGTTTCTTTTGCAACATGTTTTTGGGATAATAAAGACAAGCAGACAGAGGGTCACTGGGGGGGGGGGTTGGTGGCAGGGAAACGGAGGCTAAAAAAAAAAATCCAAAAGAAAATGTGCTCTAAAAACACACTCTGCGCTATTATAGAAACAATGTGGACACACAATCATTTCCTAAATGAACAACCTTACACAGCAATTTTAAAGACCAAGGAACACAGAAAAGGATGTGGTCACAAACAAAAAGCATATTAAACATTGTTTTTCATTGCATACAGAAAGTCAAAAGCAACCAAGGAGACGCTCAACAGACTTAAAGGTTTGTGGCATTTTACATTCTGATTACAGTTTTATGTTAATACAGAGAATATTTGGCTGTGGTACAGATTTCTACAAAGCACATGGAAACTATCGATGACAAAAGCCAAAGGACATCACGGGGTGATGGAAGGCAAACAACATATTTTATCTCAGTCAAGAATGCAAATATTCTGTCGATATCTGGTCAATATCCTAGTGCAGACTAGCATGATGCTAGGAAAATGTACTTCTGGCCAAATCAACAATATTTAAATCACATATAATTAGTGTTTTTTTTTTTTTTTTATTTTTGTATTGTGCCAACTAATGTTGTGTTAAACCAAACTAATGTTGTGTTAATGTTGTGTTAAACCAAACTACAACTGTTACCAGTGAAAGCATCTCCCCTAACCTCTGTAGTGCAGGTTCCCTGGATTTATGATTTTGTTAAAAAAAACCTTCTAACACAAGTTTATTATCATAGTGGCTGAGGAAAAGAAAAAAAATCTGTGCCAAAATTTTTTCTAGAAAAATGTTAACAGCAAGGAATTCCTAACGTTACGAAAAGCATTGTGGAAACTGTTTAAGTTAAAGGGTATGTCCACCCTAAATATCAAATTTTAATATGTGATCCCCCCTGGGCTCCCAGCCCCAACCGCTATGTTTTTTTTTTTTTTTAGAAAGCCCCCCAAACTCTACTTACCTCCCCTCTTTCCTCCGCCGCGCTCCCGGCCCTCTGCTTGCGAGAAAATGCAAGCAGAGGGGCGGGACCGGCAGCCGCATCTATGATTGGCTGAGCGGCAGCCAATCATGGACGCGGCTGCCGGCAGCTTACTTCCGCGTAGGAAAGAGGAAAGGTAAGTAAAAGTTTGGGGAGCTTTCTAAAAAAAAACATAGCGGTTGGGGCTGGGAGCCGAGGGGGAATCACATATATTAAAGAAAACACGCTAGGGGGAGGGAATCGGGAGAGGGAGGGAGGAGGGAGAAGGGCTGCAGTACACATGGCAAAAATCTACCGGAGGCCAGGTAGCAGGCAGTGTCCTATATGGACTCTGCTAGCCTCCTGGTGGGCAGTTTTTGGCACTTTGGGGGGGACTACAGGAGAACCAGATGGAGCTGGGATGTGAGGTAAGGATTAAACTACACTACATGATGGGGCCAGTAGTTGGGGGGATTATAGTTTTGGGGGTGGACATGCCCTTTAAGGTTATAAAACACAGGGATCAGATTTCATTTTCAGTAATCATCTCTACAACAGTTTGTATGTCGCAGAGATTAGAGACAATATCACTGCAATCAACACATCCTATGTGTCACTGCCAAACATTAGACTTTAAATTGCACAAACATCTAAACCTATGTTATTTTATGCAAAACCACATCTGCAAAATGCAGAATGCAATTAATTTAATGTCTCCTGTTCTCCATAAAATCTGTCATGACGCTCAAGCCAATATAATTTCACTTTTGGAAAATTGGTTTAAAATGCACAAACATTTCTGTTATCAAGCAAATGGAAAAAGCAAACGGGAAATAAAACCTGGATTAAAGTCCATACACATGTGTGATCGGGGGGCCCGGCCTGCAACGCACAATGGTGTACGAATGGCTGTTAGGTCGGGCATCGTTGATGATCTGCCTGACTAAGCTTCCATACACTACAAATACACAGCCAAAATGTCCGCACACCATTGTTCGTTGTGGGTTAAGCTCCAGCTTTGAAAGTCTGAAAAATCGTGTTTTTCTTTTAATTCTAAAAAATGTAAACAACATTTCACTTTGCTACCTGCTTTAAGCTACAACTTTATACACACTATAGTTTTTTTAGTTTTCATTTTGGGCAATTTTTACTGTCACATTGATTCGCTCATTGTGTGCACTTTTATGAAGGCCTTGTGATTAAAGGGAAAATAAAAAATACATGAATATGCTGGTTATTTTAGAAATGTGTATAAACGATTTAGAAATGGATATTGAATACTTGTACTTTTTTTTTGCAGGAAGGAAATGGCTTTACCACCTAACAACACTTGGGCACCAAATACACTCCATCTAAAGAATAATTTTACTATATTTACTAAATACTTGACTTCAGGAGCAGCCAATGATTCTGAATGTGCAATGGATGAAATAACACTTAGTATTGCATTAGCAGTTGTATATATTATTATTTTTGTCATTGGATTGCTGGGTAATGGCTTGGCCATATATGTTTTTGTGTGCCTTCAAAGCAAGAGAAACTCTGTACAAGTTTACCTAATTAATACAGCTATAGCAGATCTTCTGCTCATCATTTGTCTTCCATTTCGGATAACATACCATCTTTCTCATAAATGGAAGCTGGGTGCAGTTTTCTGTAAAGTAGTTGGCAATATCTTCTACATGAACATGTACATGAGTATAGTGCTGCTAGGCCTAATAAGCATGGATCGTTATGTTAAAGTCAAGAAGTCACAACGTCGTCACAAAGTATCCAACAAGAAATGTAGTATTTGGGTATGCTGTCTATTGTGGGCTATAGCAGTTACCTCTGTCTTTTTTCTTATAACAACACAATCGATAAAAGGCCAGTTAAATTCTAATCTGTGTTTTCAATACACTGACAGAAAAGATGCTATTTGGCAAGCAGTATTCAATTATTTCCTTGTGGTGGTGTTTTGGATTGTATTTCTTTTATTGATACTCTCCTATCTAAAAATTTCAAAAAAACTTTTCAAGATTTCAAGGGAACGATCCCACCTGCCAAATGCCGGAAAGTACAGCTGCACAGCACAAAAATCCTTCTTTGTACTGATTATTTTTTCTTTGTGTTTTGCACCTTATCATACATTTAGGATCGTCTATATTACATCGCAGCTTCAAAAGATTTCCTGTAGGTGGATGAATACTTTTCACAAAACCAATGAGATCATGTTGGTTTTTTCTGCCCTGAATAGCTGCCTGGACCCAGTCATGTACTTTCTACTATCCAGCAGCATTCGGAAAACTGTGTTTCAGTTACTACGCAGAGCAAGTCGAGACTCAGGTCGTAGTGAGAGTAATACTTCAGAACTTCACCAAGGACATATTTTACCAGACTTTGGATCTGTTCACAATGTTTGTTCAAAAAGTACATTTTGCTCCCCGGATAATTCAAAACGATGTTATGTGAAGCAAAGGTAGACAACGGGAAAGGATGCTATGCAAAATACAAGAGCCATGAACAACCTGTAAGTTATATTCTTAAAAACTGGTCTTAGAAATGCAATCAGCTATAATCCATGCTTAAAGGACAATTAAACTTTTCTAAATAACCACTCACATATAAACCACACCTTAACCACAAGGCCCTGTTTTTTTACCTAATTCAGTAGACCAAGCCTTCTAAAGTCAGCTCTGTGAAGCCACTTTACTCCACACCTGTTATAGCCCCGGGCCTATGATAGGACAACATGCTCATTGCAGTGCATGCATTTCAATTCATCAAGCACTGTGTTGTGTTGGGGATGGGTCCAGAACTGGCTTCACAAATGAATAGCTCAATGTACTAAACAGCTTCTTCTACTGAATTATGTAAGACCCAGATACGAGAACCTAGAGGTTTAGGTCCTCGTCTTCGGTACTTTCACTAGGAGATGAATTGGGAAGGGGGGTTGACTATTGACTAGGTCAGTAGTATCCCATGATTCATTGTAGCTTGTGTACGAATCCTTCCTTCAAAATATAAGGATATAGATTACCAATCCTTCCTTTAAAATATTAGGATATAGATTAACTATATACTAACCATATATAAATATAAAAAAAAAATGAATAAGCACAGAAATGTATAATAATAAATCAAGCTGTAAAAAAAAAAGCTCTTTACAACACTATTTAAAGAATATACATATACATATATATATATATATATATATATATATATATAATATAAATAAAAGATTCAAAATGATACACATTTAAATGCCATGTCTTTTCTGTAGTTTGCCATCACAATGAATAGCTTTATGTAAGTACAAACAATACATTTGAATTGCCATAGCTATTCTTGCTTGTGCCCTTAGAATAAGAAAAGACTATTTTAAATGAAAACTGACAGCGTCTTGTCAACTATGAGACCCCATTTGTGTACTGATGTCCCCTTGTCTGTTCTCTACAACAAGCTAGCTACATAGATGCAACCAATACAGCTTGGTGCACCCATCAAGAGGTATAGCAGCTCTACCACAAGTACCGTATATACCCGAGTATAAACTGTCCCGAATATAAACCGATGTACTTTTAAATGATAAACTAGGAAAACTGCTTGACTCGAGTATAAACCAAGGGTAGACTTTCTCCCATAGGCAGCCCCATAGATAGTTCCACAGACAGTCCTATAAAAAGTCCCACAGAAGGTCACACACACAGCCCCACAGAAAGTCCCACACACAGACCCACAGAAAATCCCACACACAGACCCACAGAAAGTTCCATACACAGCCCCACAGAAAGTCCCATACACAGATGTGCCCTGTATACCTTTCTGTGCAGCCTGAACACTTAAAAGTTTTTTTTTCCCACTTGCCTTGCAGTCTGGGCTGATCTGAGTGAGCAGGACAACAATAGCCTAACCCACTGAAATCAAGAGGATTTTCTGTGTTACAGGATACAGCTTTTGTTTTCCCAGGGCTATGTGATTATGTCCGTCAGCATCCAGATCAGCACAGACCCGAGTATAAACCGAGGGGAGATCTTAAAGGTAAAAAAATGTAGTTTGTAGTCTAGTATATACGTTAAATATAATGGCTTCTTAAATTTGTCACTAGCGCTCAAACTTTTCAGTGTTCTTTCTTCTTGTTACATTCTTATTATGCTATGACCTGCTGTACATAAGAGAAGCTCTATGTGTAGTTCAATAAATAAAAGTGAATATGTAAGCTCAAAAAGGGTAACCCCAAGAATGCAACAGCTTACCTTCTTATATACAAAATTTAGATTTAAAAGTCTATTCATTTTGTGTGGGCAATGATGATGAAAATTATGTTTACTGCAGTTGTAATTATAAAACATTAATTTATGTGTTTGTTAAAATAAAAGCTCTATATTAATGACTAAAACATCCTTTTAACCAAGTATCACTTATGTGTTAAAGGGATATGACAACTGTTGTCTACCCAGTAAAATGGGGATTGGATTCAAAATTATGAGGTTATACGGTAAGCTGAATGAACCAAATTTTATAGATATAAAAAAACATTCTTCTGGAACAGGTATATGAGTAGAGGTTAATAAGAAACAAAGTTACCAAATTAACAGTGGAAAGTAAACGATATAAAAGCAACTTACAACAAAATAATTCAGAAGCCAGACACATGCAGTACAGAAAAACCCACCAAGTAAATTACTGAGAGTGCTGTGGGTTTGTTTGGATAAAGCATCTAGATCCCATAGTCATGTTTCCCTCTTGCTTAAGTTTAGGTTTTATAATTCATACTCAGATTTCCTGTAGCACAACTGTAATCAATGTTTAGATGCATGCCATGAGGATAAATTAGATGGAGACTTCTGGGTAGTTTCCATGTTACTATGGTAGCCCTTAAGCTTTCCTCAATAAAGCTTATAATGTAGACCCGTATAAGCTTTATTGAGGAAAAATTGCTGCCACTTCTGGGGCATATTTTAAAGGGCATCTATAGTGGGAAAATGTTTTTTTCCCTTTCCATGTCTTTCCATAATTCCCCCCCAACCCCCAGAGTAAATTTACTTTCCTTAGATTCCTCCCCTGTCCTGAGATATACAAGTTATACTAAAACATGATTACAATACACTCTGCCTGCTTGTGCTGTCGATCAAACCAACCTGCACACGGCACGGCTTTGCTTAAAGACTCTCACCTTGCTCTGTTATATGCTCGGCAATAAAGATAACAGAAGCAGAGAGAGGGAGAAAGCTTGGGAAGTAAAGTTAAGTCTGCAGTGATCCTCTGTCTAGCGAGATGATGGAGATCAAGCTGCAAACTCTCTGCCCCTCCTTACCCTTAAGCACATTACACTCCTGGACAAATGAGACACTTGATTCCTATTGGCTAACATGCTGAGGGTATGTTCTGCAAGTAAGCTTAGCCTGATGTCAGCTTGTAAAACATGAAGCAGTACGCATGAGCGGCTTCACAGACTGTTTTCAGGCTTTTCAGGGGGAGAGGACAGAGAAGGGAGGGAGAGTGGGCAGCCCTGTAGTGAAGTCTGCCTGTCTGTGAAAATGGAGCCACAGATAAAGGTAGGAGAAAGGCAGCGTGTATTAACTTCATTTAGTTTTGCATTAAAGGCATTCAATATCTTAACTATAGGTGCCCTTAAATCACTTATGCATGGGGCACATACCAAGGAGAAAATTAAAAAAGCTTAATTATATCTATTGTTAACTATTCTACTACCACGCAGGACTAGAATAAAACTGGGTACAGACTACCGTGATGTACGACTGCACAAAGTTTGTGTATGGGCGGTCAGTCAGTCAAAGTTGATGATCCAGCCTGGTCAATCATCTTCGTGTAGTCTGATGATCTGTACCTAGCTTAAAGGGTACGTCCAGCAAAAAAGTAAGTATGATTCTAAATGATTTACTGAAGAACAGGAGGTAAATGCACTCTCTCTCACCGAAATCCCCGGCACTGGAGTGGGTCCGCGGGTAAGTGTCTCCCCCTCTCCTGGAAGATTTACTGAAGAACGGGAGGTGAGAGAGAGTGCATTTACCTCCTGTTCTTCAGTAAATCATTTAGAAACATACTTACTTTTTTGCTGGACATACCCTTTAAGAAACATTATTCAGTATAAACCTCAAATGGGAAAAAAAACAATGCAAATTATACAGTTTGTTCAGCTGTGTGTTTTTGTCACAACACTTTATTAAAAACATGGAGTGATCAATTAATGAAGCAAAAAAAAAAAAAAAACATTGAGTGATCAAATAAAATGTTTCTTTTTTGTTTTATTATTTTGTATTAAAGGGCAAGTCCAGCCCTAAAATGAAAACTTACATACAGGTAAATCACCCCCCAAAACCCTAAACGGTAATAGTTTGTAATGTGAAATATATAAGTCTAACCTGAAATCCTGCACAATGTCCTGTTTCCCTGTTTCTGCTTCCTGGTTCTTCCAGTTAGCAACTGTCAGTTATGGATTTGACAGTTGACATCACAGCCAATGACTGAATGTTAATCCCCTATCTGCCTCTTCTGAGCATGCCCAGGCTCAGTAAATGCTCAGTACAGGTTTCTAAATTGCTCAGTTTCCATGAGGCATCCAGAAGCATAGCAGGCATACAGTAATGAATTCATAGGACAAACTATGATATAATCAACATATTTTGAAGAGGCCATTCTTACTAAATGATGTTGTTATGAGGGTGGAGTTGTCCTTTAAACATCACAAAATAGTTAAACCATTAGAGAGGAACTGTGTCTCCATACAAGTGGCACACGCCTACCTTTAAAATTACTCCGGGAGCTGCAGTATATACAATGTTACAGCAGTAGAAAGGTTGTTTTTTTGTGCTAGCACGGTGAGCTTTGACATCACCAGCACGGATGGTCTGCACCCTGGTTTGAGCTTGCCCACTTGTAACATCAGCTGCATCATTAGCATTTTCACTTAAACTTACCTTTACCAAAGACATCTCTAAGGCTACTTACACACCCCTCTGATGCTGTTCGAGCTGGTTTCAAGCTCGCACAGCAGCAGAGTAGGCAGCTTCAGTAACATTCTGCAGAGATAGGCCGTGATGTCATCTTGGCGGAACGTCTGTTCCCAGAAGCTGCCTACACAGCACACAAGAAAGCCGTGGCTTCGGGGGAGTGTAAGTAGCATTAGAGATGTCTTAGGTAAAGGTAAATATAAGTGAAATTGCTAATGCGGGCATTCTTTATCTATACAATTATAGTTATTTATTTAGAGGGTGGACATGCCCTTTAAGATACCAACACTTGTATCTGTATGGTGTTCCATGGACAAAGATATTTACAGCACTGACAGCTCCCGACCGCTTCCTGGTTCAGATTAACTATAGTGTGTATGAACGACAGTGCACGCTATAGTTAATCTAAACCAGGAAGAAGATAAGGTTAATATATTCATCCGTGGCTCCTGGTCAATTGATTGAAGAACGGAATGTAAGGCATAGCTCCTTAACCTCCCGGTCTTCAATTAATACATTAAAGGAATAGTTCACTTTTCAAGAACTATATATAAAGTTATTTTGTGAAGTATCCAAGTGATCCATCACACACTTATTTTCCATATACATGCACCTATGTTAAAGTCTCTAGAATTGCTTTGACATGTAGTTGGCACATATGTGGCTATTTACAAGATGGTTAACTAAACTCCGAAAACTATCAGGGAGATTCAATAAAAGTTCTTATTGTTAATAATGGTGCTAATTTTGCCCCAATTAATCAGATCTTATTTAACATTTGAAAGCGAACATCTGATTGGTTGGGGCAAAATTAGCACTGTTTTTAACGATAAGAACTTTTATTGAATCTCCCTGATAGATTTCGGAGTATAGTTTCCCATCTTGTAAATAGCCACAGATGTGCCAGCTACATGTCAAAGCAATTCTAGAGACTTGTGAGCAAAAAGTGATGTATGATCTGGTAATTAGTGCTCTATTATAAAATTTTCAGGCAGTAAAGGTGTTTGTTTTGTGAGGAACATAAATCAAAAGTAGACAAAACCGTTATAGCTGCCAAGAACGTTATTTAAAGTTATAGACCGGAAACAAGTAGCTTCAAGACTTCGGGAGTCTTTGCCTACAGTAAAAACAACAACAAAGTAACACATGGCTACATATATATAGCAATAAGAGAATGAGCAGTCAGGTAGCCAAGCTAGATATCAAAGAGAAATAAGAATAGTCTATAGTATGCACGATACACGTTCAATAATTTTGAAATCCAACATTATTACATGTAATTCAGTCATTCAGAAAAAAAACAGGCTCTGATGTATGCTGCTGAATATGGATATACATCGCCCTCTACTGGTTCAGTGTGTTTAACTGGTTGCCCCTGTAGCCAACTAATGTGTGTGTGAAAATAGATATCAAATCACAATGGGTTATGATGTTTGTGTTGGTAAAATAAAACTCCAGTTAAATTCAGAACAAATTTAGAATAACAAACAATTTGATATGACAAACCCAAAATGATGACTGTATCAACAGCAATTAATCAACTTCTACAACCAACATTTTTAATTTACTAAATTGCACACTTTCTGTAAATCCAATAAACTTCATTTCACTTCTCAAATATCACTATGTGTGTCTCCTATATGATATATTTAACTGACTTTTTTTATCTTAACAACCAACGATTTATACAGGAAAATCATGATGATTAACAAGGTTGGCCAAACTTTCGCATCCCACTGTACATGATCAAAACCCTTTGAAGGAATAGTTCACTCAAAAAGTGTATTCCTCCCGTTCTTCAATCAATTCCCCAGGAGCGTTGGACGAAGAAAAAACTTACCTTACACGCGATCCTCTGCAGCAGAGGAAATTCCCAACTGTTACTGTTTAGAGTAACTATAGCGTGCATTACCAGTTACTCTGAACCAGGAAGTGGTTAGGACCTGTCACTTCTGCTGCAGTGATTCACATGTAAGGTAAGTTTCTTCATTCTTCATCTGTCGCTGGGGAATTGATTAAGGAATGGGAGGTAAGGCATAGCTCATTAACCTCCCAGTCTTAAAGGGCATGTCCACCCCCAAAACTATAATTTAACCCACTACTGGCCCCACTTTGTAGTGCATAAAAACCCTTACCTTACATCCCAGCTCCAAATGGCTGCCCTGCTATGCCCCTCCAAAGTCCCAAAAACTGTCCACCAAGAGCCTAAGACTCTATAGGACTCATCCGGTCTCTCCTCCGGGAGAATTTGCACATGCCCAGTGCAGCCCCCCCCCCCATCCCTCCCACCCGTTTTGGTCTCCCTCCCCATAGTGTAATTCCCCTTTGGGGTACTGTAGGTCTCCCTCCCCCAGCCCCAAACGCCATATTACTATGTCAAGAAACTCCCCTGATCTTTACTTACCTTCCCTCTCTCCCCCGGCATTCTGAACTGCCGGCAGCCGCGTCCATGATTGGCTGCCTCTCAGCCAGTCACGGACGTGGCTGCCGGTCCGGCCCCCTGCTTGCGGTTCCATGCAAGCACAGTGCGGCGGAGGATAGAGGGAAGGATTGAGTAAAGATTGGAGGAGTTTCTTGACATACTAATATGGCCTTTGGGGCTGGGGGAGGGAGACCTACAATATCCTAAAAGTTGGGGAAAGGGGGGGACATGCCCTTTAAATCAATACCTTAAAGGAATAGTATATAGGGAGTATAATTGTGCTCAATTATATGCACGCTATAGGTTACTTAAAGCCGGAAACAGTCAGGACCTGTCAGAAGAGCTTGCAGAGGATCGCACTCGTGGGTAAGTTTACTCCCTTCATTTTCATCTCCTGTTACATTAATTGAAGAATGGGGGGTAAGAAATGACTTTTTATCACCTGCTCTTCAATTAATGCAAAAATAGTTTATTTTCTGAGAGAACTATTCCTTTAAAATTCTACCTGCGGGGGTTTGGGTGGCCACAAGATTGTGAGCTGAAAGAAGGATATGCAAACATCCTGCCATGTATGCAGAAAATACAATTAACATATATTATGAACATAATATAAAGATAAATCCTGCAACTAAATATTTCACATTGAGGCATTCCCTTAAACCAGGAACTTTATTATCGGTCTTTTTAGCCAAAAGCTGACCACACACAAATCAACTCAAATTAATTCAGCCAAAAATAAATTATCAGTTTTTTGATAATTATATTATAGACTCACTATCATTTTTGATCAACCAGTGTATAGGCTCCTAAGTCAGTGTATACAACAGCAGATGTTTGCCTGATATTCTTGCCACACCTACCAATTGGTAGTATGTGGGAAGGAAATTAAATCTCAGTCCAAATGATCTTGCATTTTAAAGACTGCAAGATCGACCGTGATTTACTGAAATGCTAACATGCTGACTTTTTAGCCTAAAAATTGGTGAGGAGCAATTTAACACATCAGTGACAGCGACTATATCATTTCTCCAGATATATTGGTCTGATCAACCAAAATATCAGTTGTGATATTACATACATTTGTGCATTGAATTTATATTACATAGGCATATGGTCAGCATATTTCTAATTCTCTCTGGTCCCTGTCTATGCAGATCTTAAACGGACCAAATTATCGATATAATAATGTGTCTTTGCACTTTTACCTGATCCCAACAAAAAAATTGATTTTATAAATAAAAAATAGATTTCAAGACTTTAGAGAACTACATATAAATATGAAATATTTAAAATTAATATAATTTTGGTTGTATTTGTTTCTGAAATAAAATTAGCATTAATGCTCTGCTATGGAATGATATAATAAGATACTAATTTGGAAGCAAACTTACCTTAACATCTCTGTGAATTATGTTGTTGTCATGACAGTATCGTAATGCTTCCAGAATCTGGCGCATGTAATGGCTGGAGGACAAAATATATATAAACATATTAATGATAAAATATACCGTTTCTGATAATTTACAAGTAGTTTAAAAGTATATTAAGGGGTAAATTTAATTAATTCCCGGGCACACTGTATTAAAATTATATTGCTTTTATTTTCAATGTTTCAACGTCACACAGGACGTCTTCAAATAAATAAGAAAGTTAGAGCCGGCACTAGCAGGACATATTGCCAAAATTGGCCATGTGCTTAAAGAGCAACTGTGGTCTCCAAACAAGTTAGGGTTAAATGAAAGCCTGCAGTATTTCATTTAAAATTAGCTGACAAACACACCTCTGGCTACAACCTGTGAGAAATTATATTGGGGTGAATATCTGTTGTATTCAATTAGATCAACTGGACTTGAAATGTAGTTCTTGAAGACGTTTCGCTAGTCATCCGACTGGCTTTCTCAATTCAGAATGACTCAAGCACCCTTAAAATTCCCAATTAGCATATGACAGCCAGGTGTTAGGGACTGTCATATGATAATTGGGATTTTACAGGGTACTTATATTGCCAACAGATTCTTGTACAAGTCATTCTTGCACATGTGCTTAATGTTAGAAAAATGTTAATTTTGACTGCAAATAATTAATTTAGAAAGCAAGATAGGAATTGAGCTCCTACCTTCCATAGTTATAATGTATGTGGACACATTATATATGTATTTTATTATATAAATATTTATGTAAAAACACATTTGGGCAGTATTGTGGTCATTTTAATAGCATACTTATATCCAACCTCCCTTATACAATACGCTTGTGCGCATAGAATAAGGTAGAATTGATGTAGCTGGGACAGTCAGAGGAGGCAGTGGAGGAGAGTAATCGGGTAAGTTTCACTTCTGGCTCCTGTTCCTGTTGGAGTAATTGAAGAACGTGGGTAAGACTTCTTCATTAATGTGAAATGGGTATGTTCACTTTTTCAGTGGACCCTTTAATAAACAAGCATTTATAGACCTATCCATGTACAACGCTGATTCAACCAGGTCTAATAATCTTTGCACTGTTTTGGCTTCTATTCAGAAAAGCACTTCACAGTTGAACTTATAACTAATAACTCCAGAAGTGTATTTCATTCACGTTCTATCGAAAATCTAACTTGACTTGTCTTTCTGGTTGAAGAGCAAACTCACAATATATATTAGAATGAGGGATTTAAATTTAAAAAATGACAACCGGTTCACAATCCAAAATAAATGTTTATTAGTGACCACACATCCAATATACAACGCTCCCTTCTTTAGGTGACACCTGAAGAAGGGAGCAACTGACAAAAGACAACCCCCCCCCCCGGTTTTAAATTCTTGAGATATGTTCCTGGGGGTGGAATTTTGAGTTGTTTTCACCCAGTGTTGGACAGAGTGCTTTGTACTTTGTATTCCTTGGGTTTAAATAAAAGAAACATGTATAAATGGTGGTGTTCATTTGAAGTTATTTTTGAAGGTATTGTGAATTTTTCATTCCTTACCTAACTGTATATAAGAATATTTTGTCAAAATATAGCAAGTATCCAAATTTCTTGCAGCACAACACATTTTTTATGGTAAGTATTAAATGGGTGTATTTTTTTTCTTCTTTTTTTTTTAAGGGGAACTAAAGTCTCAAGACAACATTGTCCCAATAGGAAGCACATTCACAAAGCTACAACAGCTGTGTCTCACCTTTACTATGGCTGTGGTTGATTTATGAAATTGATCTGTGGGTACTAGAGGTCAACTTTCACATTCTACCTTTTGTTTGGTATAAGTGGTCCTAAGATACTTCACATGCACAGTTGCAAATGGACAATCAAATTCTAGAACTGTTACAGCAGCTTCTGCCTCTCAGACACAGAAGATAGGTTTAATAGTGTTTAAAACAGTGTAGTGATTTAACAGTGTTGAAAGCAGTCTCTTACCCACAAATATTAAAGGGCAACTGTGGTCTCAAAACAAGTTAGGGTTAAAGATTGCAGCACATCCTTTAAAATGAGCCGACAATCACATCTCTGGCTGGAGCCTGTGAGAAATTACATTGGAAGAATGTTGAAACTTCCTGCTTCCAGTAGGTTGTGACATCACTGACATCTGCCTGGGGAGAAGCATGCTAGTTAAGACTTAATGCTGGGAAATTGGGAAGTACCTGGGAAATATTGACAGTTGAGAGGGAGCCTATTAATGCAGTTAGAGGCTTATCACATGACTAAAAGTGGTCACATGGATGAAAACAGGAAGTAATATTGTGAACCTTCAGCAATCACCCAATTTTTATCTAGATATGTGATTTAGGTTTTATTTTGAAGGTATGATGGAAGGCTTTTATATAATCCTTACTAGTTTGGAGATTCAAGACCACAGCCCTATAATTTGCTTCTCATACAAAAAGTAATTTTTGCAGTTTATTTCATATGCACTAAGGAAACAAGAAAACAAAAAATTAAAGTGGTGAGGAATAATAACTTATAACCCTATGGTTATCTAAAAGTGGAGCATTTGTCTGCTAAGCCACTAGAGCAAACACAAAGAAAATGGGGTACATTTGGAAACTTATAATAAAAGTTGCAAATATTTGTCCGTGCCAAAACCAAGCAACCAATCCGATATGTTGTGCATGCGATCGCATTTTTTGTGCAATCGATGCACTTGATGCGCGTGTGGCGTGGCCTCACCCTAAAATCGGCTTTTTGTATTGTTCCTGGTAGACTGCAATGCATGGTGTCTGAAAATAAACTGCAGGTAACAGCAGCTTTATCAGGGACATCCATATTGATGTGGAGACATATGTATAGAAAATATGTGCATAAAGACAGTGAAAACAAAAAAAAATTGCTTGTTTGACCCTTTGGCCTAATGATCGTTTGGCTGGGATGAATCACGGTCTGTCATGACAGACCGTTTTTCACAACCGATTGTGCAGTCCAAGGAAAGGAGAACGCACGTTCGGGCGCAGTGTGCTGGCCATCTGCAAAAAAAACTCAGTTTTTTTTGGCCCGACTGATAAGTAGTCGAGGCTACGCCCATCCCCTACCCCTAGAATTTACATACTACTATTACATACTCCTTGTAAGTTGGCTACTAAAACACTGTTTACAAACCGGACTGGCCTAAAGTTATGTCCTCACCGGGGTACTTTTAATGGGAGATGTGTATTTTTTTTAACAACGTTTCGTTTTCCTTAATTCTATACAAAATTTCCCATATGGGACAACGATACCCTAAATTTCAATGAAACAAAGAATGACCCCCCCTCCCTCATGCTGTGAGGGCCTAGGAGGAAAAAAAGCATAGACAGTCCTAGAAAAGGTTTACTATGCAAGTAATTAATTGCATGAACTGTGTTTTTCCAGGCTTCTGTTTGAATGAACATTTCAGTTTGGATTATTATTCCATAAAAGGCTAAAATTCACCCCCCTCTTCTTATTGCCTATGTTTTTATTTACACAAAACGTACAGTAAAAGTCAGTTACAAAAAAATAACATGAACAATAAGCACACCATACTTCTATTTGTGATTTTACAAACAATTGTAATGGCACAGGTCAGAAAGACAAGATTGGGAAGGACCACCTATAATTTCCGATTGCCACCTATAAGTGGCAATCGGAAATTTCCCTGGATTAACTCTACTTATGTATCAATACCAGTAACTTGTAACATTCCTTGTTTGCAGAAACTCATCCAGCTGCTTTTTTTTTAAAATGACCAATGAACCTGCCATAACAACGTCCACTGGAAGACAGTTCCATAGCTACCGTTCTCACAGTGAAAAACCCTTTCGCGCTTGAAGTCTAAACCTTTTTTCTTCAAGTCTTAAGGAATGTCCTCGTGTCCTTTGACATTTTTATTGGTGAACAATGCCCTAGATAGTTTATTGTAGGGCCCGTTAATTTTATTATACACAGTAATATATCCCCACGCAAGCGCCTTTTCTCCAGCGTACATAATTGTAACTTTCCAGTCTCTCTTCATATTCAAGCTCCCCAATCCCCTTATTATTTAGTTGCCCTTCTCTGAACCTTTCCATTTCAAGATGTCCTTTTTGTGCACAGGATTCCAAAATTGCACTGCATATTCCAAATGAGCCTTACCAATGCTTTGTAAAGTGGGAGAATTACATTTTCCTCCCTTGAATCCATACCTCGCTTTATACAAGACAATACCATGCTGGCTCTGGCTGTTGCCGCCTGGCACTGCTTGCTTCCTTTAAGTTTGTTATCCACCAAAACTCCAAGATCCCTTTCCAACAGGGATTCACTTAACACAGAGCCATTTAGTTATAAGTAGCACAAGTATTTTTAAGTCCAAAATGCATCACCTACTACATTTATCAACATTGAATTTCACTGCCACTTAGCAGCCCAATGTGATAATCTATCTAGATCCTTTGCAACGATTGCACATCCTCTGAAGTTTTTAATGGTCGACAAGTTTTGTGTTGTCAGCAAACACAGAAACCTTGCTGACAATACCCACTCCAAATCATTAATAAATAGATTAAATAGAAGCGGCCCCAACACAGAACCCGTGGGCACCCCCGCTTAGCACTTTAGTCCATAATGATGAGCCCCATTAACAACTACTCTCTGCATCCTATTCCTTAACCAATTTCTATCCAGTACAAATGTGACTCCCCAGACCAACAGACCTTAGCTTATTCATTAGTCGCCTATGGGGGACTGTATTAAAAGCCTTTGCAAAATCCAAGTAAACTACATCTACTGCTATACCAGAGTCTAAATTTCTACTTACTTCCTCATAAAAGCCAAGCAAGTTAGTTTGACAAGATCTATTCCTCCTAAATCCATGCTGGTTACTACTTATAATAATGTCAGTCCTTGAACATACTCTAGAACATGTTCCCTTATTAAACTTTCCAGGATCTTCCCCACCACTGAAGTTAAACTTACAGGCCTGTAATTACCCGGCTGTGAACGACTACCCTTTTTGAATATTGGAATAACATCAGCCTTTTTCCAATCCAGAGGCACACCACGGACATGAGGGAATCAGCAAAAATAAAGAAACAATGGCCTAGATAAAACTGAACATAGCTCCTTAAGTACCCGAGGATGTATTTTATCCGGTCCAGGAGATTTATTAATATTAACCTTATTTAGTTCTTTCTGTACCATATCCTCGGTTAACCAAAGTGAACTTGAATCTTGTATACCTTTATTGCTACTATACTCTATGATATCTGTACTTGGATCTTCTATAGTGTATACAGAGGAAAAAAAATTATTCAAGACATTTGCTTTATCGCCATCCTCCGTAACTAACTTATCCCCATTAATTAATGGTGCCACATCAAAATCAGTGGGGGTCGACACCAAACTGTCTGCCATGTACAATGCTGTTTTTTTAACACCTTACTCTGGGCGTTCCTATAACACCTCTTAGCCACTATCTAATCACACCCTTAACACCTGGCTGTGATATGCTAATTGGGATTTTCCAGGGTACATAATTGCCACAGATTCTTGTACAAGTCATTCTGAATTGAGAAAGCCAGTCGGATGACTAGCAAACGTCTTCAAGAACTACATTTCAAGTCCAGTTGATCTAATTGAATACAACAGATATACCATGACCTGGATGAATGAGAACCTTCACAAGCATCCTCCTACCAAAGGTAGTTCCAGGCAATGACCCACGTCTAACTTATAATGTCTAATAAATGTAGACGGAGACGCCATGTAGCAGCTTTACAAATTTGCGCAATAGAAAATCATTCTGAAATGCCCATGACCAGCCATAGCTCTTGTTAAATGAACCTTGACTACCACTGGATATTCTACTGATGAAATCTTATAACATTCTTTAATCGTTGGAGTAACCCAATTAGCTAAGGTTCTAACAGAAATAGCATATCCTTTGACTGAACCGTTGAAATTGATAAAGAAAGAAAGATCTTCTATATTCTTTGGTTCTATCAATATAAATTTTTACTTCTCTAACTGGATCCAAACCGTGATATTACCATATATACTAGAGTATAGCCACCAGAGTATAAGCCGAGGTAAATTTTTACCTCAAAAGTAAGAAAACCATGATTGACTCGAGTATAAGCAGAGTGGTTGAAATTATGGGAACTCTGCTGTCCATAAAAAAGCCTCATTCCTTGGCACTCCAGATGTTTGGAAACTACAACTCCCAGCATGCTTTAGTAGCTGGGAGTTGTAGTTTCCAACCCCTTTAGTGCCAAGGAATGAGGCTTTTTTATAGACAGCCCCCCCCCAGGAAAGGCCCAAAAACATTCCCCCTTAGAGAGCCCCCCCAGTGAGGTGGTACTCACATGTGTTGGTAAATCAGGTAAGGTAATTTTTTCAAAATCTGCTGCTGCTTACTTGCTCTCTATGAACCAGGTACCGGTAAGTTAAATCTCTGGATCCTGCGGCACTCTGCTGTCTGCACTGACGTCCGTACTCGGCGGCTGTCTAACTTACTGCCCGGCACCAAGTAGTGACGTCACTACTCGCGCCGGGCAGTAAGTTAGAAAGCCGCAAGTACGGACGTCAGTGCAGCGTGGAGACAGCAGAGTGCCAGCAGGATCCAGAGATTTAACTTACCGGTACCTGGTTACATAGAGAAAAGTAAGCAGCAGTAGTATTTTGGAAAAATTTACAGTGACCCGAGGTCGAGTTTTAAGGCTATTTTTAAAGCCTGAAAACCTTGGCTAATACTCAAGTATATACGGTAGCTTCTTTTTCATTACTAGGCTGAGGCAGAATGAAGGCAGTAAAATAGGTTCATTTATATGAATTTAGACACTACTTTAGGTCTAAACCCTGGAGGAGTCCTAAATATAACTCTATCTCTTAAAAATGACAAAATGGTTAGTCTACTCTCAATGAAGTCACTCACTAACTCTCATGGCAGATACTATAGCGATCAAAAAGGCTACTTTCATCGAAACCCACTAAATATCTACCGATTCCATAGGCTCAAAGGAGATGAAAATAAAGCCTTAAAGGGGAACTGTGGTCCAAAAATGACTTTAGGTAAATGAGGTAAATTGATAGGAATTCCTCCCCTGAGAATTTTTGCATTTCCATATTTATTGCATAGTTTTGAAGATATTTACATTTTTGTGTATGTATGGCAGCAGCATCACCAGGTCCCTTGAACTTCCTGCTCTGAAAAGGTCAGTCAATCTGTCCTGTCTCCACCTCCCCTTTGCAGCCCCCCTGGTCCCTCCCACTCATGGACCCCAAGGTCCCTCCAGTTACAGGCCAACCCTTGGCCCATTATCTTACAGCCCCATGTGGCCCCGCCCACTTGAAGGCCCTGTCCCCTCTCGGGGCCATGGGTTACTCAGACACACACCACCCCTACAGAAAACTCTGTGGAAACAGCCTTTTCAGGCAGAGTGAGAACTCTGCCTGAAAAGGCTGTTTTCACACAGTGAAAGAGAAGGGCTGTAGATTCCCTTGCCTTCTCTGTCAGGACTTCACGAAGCAGAGAGGGGGACTTCCTGTCTCCCTACACAACTGAGGGAGTCTGAGGCTGTGCTCGCCGGCGGCACTGTGCAGGAGAAGCCTCAGGAATGTCACAAGTCAGCCTCCCACCCATTAACTTTCTGGTGAGTTATTTCTGTATATCTTGGCTGTGAAGCACGTAGGTTGATGGCTTGTTTTAATGGTAGGAAAATGGCCTTTCATTTAAGCTTAACTGTTTGGAGACCACAGTTCCCCTTTAATTGATTTATCGCCTCCAATAAGGCCCTTTTCTTCACAGGATTCTTTGGAACCCTTGACGAAAATAGCCTTCTGGAGTTTTTTTCACAAAATGGAATCTCAGACCTGCAGACACCACATTTAAATCCACCTGTCTGTGGTAGGGACCATTCCTCTGCAAAATGAGTAGGCAAGCACCTACTTGCTGAGAAATGATCCCCAAACCTCCAGAAGGAAGACTTTTTGCTTTGGCAACCTCACCTAAAGGATTTACGATTCTCTCCCCGAAAGGACATAAAATTACCCCTCTGAAAAGGTTTAAGAGAAAGAGGAAAAATCTCTGTTTCTGTCTGGAAGACCTAAACATATTGTACCTACCCATTCTAAACAGGATCGGTTACCAATCTAGGTATCTTTTTACCCTGAGGCAGGAATTTATTCTTAACCTCAGTTGATACCATATATTTGTCTGACCTGGACCAAAAGCTTATCTCCTTTAAAGAGTAAAGAAACCAACTTTTTTTTTGAAGTCGAGTCAGCAGCCCAAGACCTTAACCATAGAGCCCTGCGATCAACTACAGAAAAGGCTGAAGATCTAGCCGATAATTTTAATGAATCTAAAGCGGCATCAGCAAATAGTTAGCTGCTTAATTAATAAAAGCCACAACTGATCATTAGGACATAGCTCTTGTATGGCCGAAGCTAATTGGTCAATCCAGACAGTTAAAGTTTTGGACATAATCACTGATGCAACTTAGGTTTAAAGGCAGACAGAGCATTTAAGATAGACGTTTAAAGGAGAACTAAAGTCCCTAGAGATCATTGTTCCCAATAGACAAAGCACATTCAGAAACACACAACAAGCTGTGTCTCATCTCTCCCTTTTCTGTGGATGCTGGGTGATTTATGAATTAACCTGTGAGTACAAGGGGTCAGCTCCCATAATTCACCTTATCTGGGAACACCCCGCTATGTGTACGCAGAACACATTTAAAGGAAACTGCAGTCTTGCTTCCTGGAAGCTGACAACCAAATTCCAAATCCAGGAAAGGGACTAACCCTCTTATCTGGATATTCACATTCGGCCTCTATAGAGTTAATGATGGAATCATGCCCGAAGACAAAAGGCTGACTTTTATTTGTCTTTAAAATATTTATCCATAATACCCTCTTCAGGTTTAGGAACTTCCAAACCTAATGTTATATATATTCTTTTAGTAAATAATCCATAAGAACCAGATCAAAATTTTGAGAATCTCCAGTAACAGGTTCTGAATCTGAACTATCTACAGAGAGGAGGATGACACGGACTTCCTCTGCATCAGATAATTCTTTATCAAGTGGGCTGTTAGAAACAATCCACTGTTTTACGTTTCTTAGATGACTTAGTAACATCAATCTTATAGTATTACATGTATCAATCATGGAAGCTTTAAACCAATGATAAAATTCAGACATAGAACTAGAAGTCTCTGGTTAATAGCCTTATTAATACAAGAGCACAACATTTCCCTGAATCTATAGGAGGTTCACAGTTAGAACATACTAAATGTTTAGACTTAATTAAACTTTAGCAGATTGTTTTTGTATTTAACATCCTCAGATAAAAAGATTCTGCCTTAGAGGCAGCATCAGAACAGGCTTCAGACATTGTAGACTGAAAAATTAATATAATCAATCCATGTATATAGATGAGAAGGGAACCAGATAATACAAAATAGCTTGTATAACCAACTGGTCTCAAATGCGCACAGGGGTCTAAACAGACGCTAGCAAACACTCTCCTACCAGCCGCGAGGTAGAGACCTACTCCCCGCTTCCCTTTTTAAAGACCGCTTCCCGAGATCGTGACGTCAGATGTCTGGATCTCGCAGGACTGAACTGGCTTTGGGGCAAACTTAGATTGTGTGCGCATACCGGCATTATTCAAGGCCTCAAACCAGGGGAGCTCGGATCCAATGCCTCACACACCCCCAGCAGGGTGAGCCTAATGCTGAAACAGTGTAGAGTCCACCTCCAGTGGCAGGGCAAGAACAACTAAATAGGCTGGGTCCAGGAGACACTTAAGTTCTTGTCCTGCCTCCGAAGTGGGTGGAGTTAACCCCATGGTGCACACTGGCATGGCAGGGGGAAGAAACGTTGATCCCGTTTAAGGGGTGCAAAACTAGCAGAATGCGGGAAAAATCATCTGCAGGTTTTTGACATTCTCTGATACTTTGTAGTTTTCTTGGTGCTCAGTCTGGATTATGGAGAGGTTACAGGCAGGTCACCCAGAGGTTACTTGTCAGCTCTAGCAGAAGGGGTTAGAGCATGGATGTCCAACCTGTGGTCCCCCAGAGTTTGAAAATACAACTCCTGGCATTCCTTGGTTGCTTGGAGTTATATTTTCCAAACCTCGGAGGGCTGCAGGTTGGATATCCTATGAGCTGGAGAATTACCTGAGCATGTGCAGCAAGGTATAAGAGGGATGAAAAAAAGAAAAAATAAATCTCCAAACACTGCTAATTTCAGGGGTGAAAGATACAGCTTAGCAATTAACAATACATTTGGGCTCACATTTTAGCCTCAGCTCTTCTCGTAATCGTTTAGCATTCAGATAATACCGCATGTACGTTCTAGGGAGTTAATTTTTTTTCCTCTTTATTCTGTTAAGTTTTGATATTGATAACTTGCAAAATGTTTGTACCGTATATACTTTAATATAAAAATGTTTGTACCATATCTTACCTCTCCATAGTGTTAGAAATTACAATTCCTAGCAACTAAGAATGCTGGGAGTTGTAGTTTCCAAAGATCTGGAGTGCCAAGGAATTGGGGGTTACTGGTACTGGATTTGGCTATTACTGTATGGGATTAATGTATGGGAATTCTGCTGTCCATTTAAAGGGCAACTTAAGCCACAAACAATACAGAGTCAGAAGCAGTAGTGGTCATAATTTCTACCCTCGGCTTATACTCGAGTCAATCAGTTTTTACAAATTTTTCAGGTAAAAATAGGCACCTCAACTTATACTCGAGTATATACGGTAGGTTTAATAATAAACAATTTATCAACACCACAAGTGAAAATCTCAACCTTACAGACAATGGATTTATAACTGGCAAACTTGAGTGTGCTTGCTCCTGTAAAGGTGAAAGTTTGCAGCCTTCAAGATCCAGATTTCAATATAGCTAACATGTTATAAGGGATGATTCAATAAAAGTAAAAGTTACAGGAACAGTAAATAAACACTGATTACATACACAATGTTGACATAGCATAGGTCACATGTAAAAGAAATGCATGGAACAGCAAAAATGAGCATATCCTGAATAATTTATGATTCAGAGAAAAACTAGTACAAGGTATGTATTGAACAAAGATTTTCCATTTGTTATGGCAAAATATTTACGTGACTAAATAAAACATATTCCAAGCAATCTGAATGCCTTCCTTGCTACAACATAAGAAAGGTGTGAGATGACTTCAGGATCCCAATACCTAAACATGATCTCTAGTGCAGAATACACCCACCCCCATGCCATTGATAAAATGTTGGTTACAACTGCCTACTATGACAGCTGGAAGGACTCAGGCCAGGTCTGCAGTTTGCTAGATCTGCCTTTCTAAGTATAAAGCCACTTTCAAAATAATGATTAGCTGAGTGTCAGATACAAACAAGCAAATGCACTGTTCAATGGCACAGATGTACTGAAGAGCTTAGGTGCAATTTTGTTTTTTTTTGACAAAAAATAAAATGAGAAGTAGCAAAAATCTGGACCAAAGATGTAATATGCCTAGAACTCTCAGAACTGGATCAGATCCTGCAGTGGGGACAGACTCCCCCTATCCTGGTAGAGATGCTATCCTGGTAGAGATGCGGGACAGACTCCCCCTATCCTGGTAGAGATGCGGGGAGACTCCGCCTTCGTAGAGATGGGACAGATCCCCCTATCCTGGTAGAGATGTGAGGACAGACTCCCCCTATTCTGGTAGAGATGGGTAGGAGGTTGTACAAACCACTGGCTAAATCCCACTAAATGAGATCAAAGTCTGAGACATGAAAAGGGCCTAAACTCCAACATCCCCCCTGCCTGTCAGTGGTACATCCATATGGCTGTGTAGCTTGTGTCTGATCATCCTGTGTGGTGGGTGACATGGAGTACAGGTAGCAGCTATGTCATTAGCACTGGGAGTCCCTGACGTTCCCCAGGGGTTGGTTAGTTCCCTATGGGGGGGGGGTTTAGAGACGGACCGGGCCTCGCGCTGTCAGTGGGATGGACAGTTCCACACCTACGATCAATCAATCCACATGAAACGAACAACTTACTTCCAATCACCTCGCACAGCTCGTACACATCCTCAACAACACATCGTCGTCGGCCATGGTCCTGAGTAGAAAGGGTGGAGGATTCACGGGGGAAATGGACCCACAGGGCTCCCCACTGAGATAAATCCAATCCTGGAGGAATAGCGGGATGGTAATCCTAGTGACACCGGAAAGGAAAGAGCTGGCACTTTCACATCAATGGACCGCGGACGGGCGGGGTATAGCGGGCACTCTACATGGCAGGGCCGACGCTTAGCCGGCGCTCCGCCATCTCTCTCTCTCCCCCCCTTCCCCGCCGCCAAGAAACAAACCGAGCGCTGACCGCGCCTCGAGATGCAGCCGGCTGCGCGCTGCGCGCTCCCGCTTCTTCTCCTTTTAGCCGATAATTTTAGTGGCAGAGCTAGAAGAAACCGTGTCCCACATTTCAAACCTGACGCGGGGTCGCGCGCTCTCTCATCCTTCTGTCCGTGAGATTCCCAGGACGCGCGCGGCACGCGGCGTCCAATTTTTATGGCTGACGTCTAACAACCGTCCCGCGCCCTCCTCCTTGAACAGAAGAGTCATCCTGAGCTTGTAAACGCTAATACGCGCGCGTACGTACTAAGAGAACGCGCAGCCTTTCCCTTTACCGATGGGAATTGTGAACTGTGACGCGCCCATATAATATTTCACATTAGGGAAAATCTGACACTGTGTTCGCGCGGGATGAGCAGGAAACACCGCTCGGGATAACACGTGCGGGGATTATTGTTTTCAACGTTTGGCTGTTTGTTTTGCCCTGTGAACATGGATGTCCATTGCCACAAACGATATCACAGAGCCCGGGGTGTGCCAGAGTTCAGCCAACTGGGGAATCTCATTCAAACAGGAGTTGAAATAATGTTTACCGGGTCGCCTGTAGGTCAAGCGGTGAAGACTGTCAGCCCATGGGACGAGGTGTATTGGTTACTGCACCTCTGCAATGGAAGCATGATTGTCTGGGACTCACCACCTCCTGCTCTGTCAGCGACGGAACTTACTGGCAGCAACACAGAATGTGGATCTGTGTACAGTGTATACTAATGAGTGTTATATGGCAATATGGCTCTGTGTGTAAATATGTGTTTCTATACATAATCAATAAGCAGATATTTCAGACTATGGTGGCCATAGGCGCTACAATCCAATTGTGCAATCCGCAGGTCATACGATTGGATTGCTGGTCAGACCAAAAATTTTCAACTGGTCCGGGTGTGGAAAATTTCAACGATCTTCCATACACAATACGACGGTCGTACGGTATAGGGATATCTCGACATCGTACGACCGAGATCTAAGCGTCTGGCCACCATAACCAGTATTTCTATGTATCGACTGGTCTGATGTAATATTTGGAGAAAATTTTGCATATGACTGCGTCCAAATTGGACATGTCAGGAAATAACGGCAATTGGGCGGTTGCCTAGTTGCTACGACCAACACTAATTGGTCCTGGCAACCAGTCAAAAGTGGTGAATGGTTGGCAGGGGAAAATTGTCTGTTCGTGTGTACCAGCACTTAAATTAGCTCAACTGATCGGATGTTCCCATAATACTGGTCTGCTACAGTTAGAAAACATAACACATCTGATTGGTTGCTACTGTTTAAAAACACTGGCATTGATTTACACCACCAATTAGGCCAATATACTGTAAAACAATATTTTTGTATGTTTGTCAGCCTCTGTCTTTCCTGTTTTGCACTTCCTTTCTTATAGAATAAAAGGACTACTACACAGTTAAATGGTAAGTACCAACCTATACTATAATTCTGAAGGAGGTAGGAGGGTCTGTTATTACCTCTTGATTTATGTGCAGTTCTCAGTATCTACTGTCAAAAATGCTGTTCATTTTGGGGAACATGCTGTTTGCTCATGTTCAGTGCATGTAAGTGAAGTTTGGAAGTGTCTTTCTAACCATATCCAGCTTTATTGCACATGTGCTTAATGTTAAGAACAAATGTTAATTTTGACTGCAAATAATTAATTTAGAAAGCAAGATAGGAATATGAGCTCCTACCTTCCATAGTTATAATGTATGTGGACACACATTATATATGTATTTTATTATATAAATATTTATGTAAAAACATTTGGGCAGTATTGTGGTCATTTTAATAGCATACTTATATCCACCCTCCCTTATACAATACGCTGTGCGCATAGAATAAGGTAGAATTGATGTAGCTGGGACCAGTCAGAGGAGCGTGGAGGAGAGTAATCGGTAAGTTTCACCTTCTGGCTCCTGTTCCTGTTGGAGTAATTGAAGACCGTGGGTAAGACTTCTTCAATTAATGTGAAAATGGGTATGTTCACTTTTTCAGTGGACCCTTTATAAAACAAGCATTTATAGACCTATCCATGTACAACGCTGATTACTAACCAGGTCTTATATAATCTTTGCACTGTTTTGGCTTCTATTCAGAAAAGCACTTCACAGTTGAACTTATAACTAATAACTCCAGAAGTGTATTTCATTCACGTTCTATCGAAAATCTAACTTGACTTGTCTTTCTGGTTGAAGATGCAAACTCACAATATATATAGAATGAGGGATTTAAATTTAAAAAATGACAACCGAGGTTCACAATCCAAAATAAATGTTTATTAGTGACCACACATCCAATATCACAACGCTCCCTTCTTTAGGTGAACACCTGAAGAAGGGAGCAACTGACAACAGACAAACCCCCCCCCCCGGTTTAAATTCTTGAGATATGTTCCAGTGGGGGTGGAATTTTGAGTTGTTTTCACCCAGTGTTGGACAGAGTGCTTTGTATTTGTATTCCTTGGGTTTAAATAAAAGAAACATGTATAAATAGCGGTGTTCATTTGAAGTTATTTTTGAAAGGTATTGTGAATTTTTCATTCCTTACCTAACTGTATATAAGAATATTTTGTCAAATATAGCAAGTATCCAAATTTCTTGCAGCACAAACATTTTTATGGTAATGTATTAAATGGGTGTATTTTTTTTTTCTTTTTTTTTTTTAAGGGGAATAAAGTCTCAAGACAACATTGTCCCAATAGAGACACATTCACAAAGCTACAACAAGCTGTGTCTCACCTTATATGGCTGTGGTTGATTTATGAAATTGATCTGTGGGTACTAGAGGTCAACTTTCACCTTCTACCTTTGTTTTGGTATAAGTGGTCCTAAGATACTTCACATGCACAGTTGCAAATGGACAATCAAATTCTAGAACTGTTACAGCAGCTTCTGCCTCTCAGACACAGAAGATAGGTTTAATAGTGTTTAAAACAGTGTAGTGATTTAACAGTGTTGAAAGCAGTCTCTTACCCACAAATATTAAAGGGCAACTGTGGTCTCAAAACAAGTTAGGGTTAAAGATTGCAGCACATCCTTTAAAATGAGCCGACAATCACATCTCTGGCTGGAGCCTGTGAGAAATTACATTGGAAGAATGTTGAAACTTCCTGCTTCCAGTAGGTGTGACATCACCTGACATCTGCCCTGGGGAGAAGCATGCTCAGTTAAGACTAATGCTGGGGAAATTGGGAAGTACCTGGGGAAATAATTGACAGTTGAGAAGGGAGCCTATTAATGCAGTTAGAGGCTTATCACATGACTACAAGATGGTCACATGGATGAAAACAGGAAGTAATATTGCTGAACCTTTCCAGCAATCACCCAATTTTTATCTAGATATGTGATTTAGGTTTTATTTTGAAGGTATGATGGAAGGCTTTTTATATAATCCTTACTAGTTTGGAAGAATTCAAGACCACAGACCCTATAATTTGCTTCTCATACAAAAAGTAATTTTTGCAGTTTATTTCATATGCACTAAGGAAACAAGAAAACAAAAAATTAAAGTGGTGAGGAATATAAACTTATAACCCTATGGTTATCTAAAGTGGAGCATGTCTGCTAAGCCACTAGAGCAAACACAAAGAAAATGGGGTACATTTGGAAACTATACAATAAAGTTGCAAATATTTGTCCGTGCCATTAAACCTAGCAACCAATCCGATATGTTGTGCATGCGATCCGCATTTTTTGTGCAATCGCATGCACTCTGATTGCGCGTTGTGGCGTGGCCTCACCCTAAAATCGGCTATTTGTATTGTTCCTGGTAGACTGAATGCATGGTGTCTGAAAAAAAACTGCAGGGTAACAGCAGCTTTATCAGGGACATCCATATTGATGTGGAGACATATGTATAGAAAATATGTGCATAAAGACAGTGAAACTAAAAAAAAAATTGCTTGTTTGACCCTTTGGCACTAATGATCGTTTGGCTGGGATGAATCACGGTCTGTCATGACAGACCGTTTTTCACAACCGATTGTGCAGTCCAAAGGAGAACGCACGTTCGGGGGATTAACCAGCATGTTCGAGTGCTGGCCATCTGCAAAAAAAACTCAGTTTTTTTGGCCCGACTGATTAAGTTTGAGGCTAAGCCATATGTCTGCCCCTACCTCCTTAGAATTTACATACTACTTCAACTTCTCCTTGTAAGTTGGCTACAAAACACTGTTTCAAACCGGGACTTGGCCTAAAAGTTATGTCCTCACCGGGGTACTTTTAATGGGAGATGTGTATTTTTTTTAACAACGTTTCGTTTTCCTTTAATTCTATACAAAATTTCCCATATGGGACAACGATACCCCTAAATTTCAATGAAACAAAAGAATGACCCCCCTCCCTATGCTGTGAGGGCCTAGGAGGAAAAAAAGCATAGACAGTCCTAGAAAAGGTTTACTATGCAAGTAATAATTGCATGAAACTGTGTTTTTCCAGGCTTCTGTTTGAATGAACATTTCAGTTTGGATTATTATTCCATAAAAGGCAAAATTCACCCCCCTCTTTATTGCCTATGTTTTTATTTACTAAGCAGTAAAAGTCCGTGTTACAAAAAAATAACATGAACAATAAACACTGCACACCATGCTCTCTATGTATTTGTGTATTTTACAATACAATTAGTAATGGCAAGGTGTCAGAAAGACAAGATTGGGAAGGGACCACCTATAATTTCCGATTGCACATAAGTGGCAATCGGAAATTTCCCTGGATTAACTCTACTTTAGTACAATACCAGTAACTGTAACATTCCTTGTTTGCAGAAACTCATCCAGCTGCTTTTTTTTTAAAATGACCAATGAACCTGCCATAACAAACGTCCACTGGAAGACAGTTCCATAGCTTTACCGTTCTCACAGTGAAAAACCCTTTCCGAGCTTGAAGTCTAAACCTTTTTTCTTCAAGTCTTAAGGAATGTCCTCGTGTCCTTGACATGTTCTATTGGTGAACAATGCCCGATAGTTTATTGTGGGCCCGTTAATGTATTTATACACAGTAATCATATCCCCACGCAAGCGCCTTTTCTCCAGCGTACATAATTGTAACTTTTCCAGTCTCTCTTCATATTCAAGCTCCCCCAATCCCCTTATTAATTTAGTTGCCCTTCTCTGAACCCTTTCCATTTCAAAGATGTCCTTTTTGTGCACAGGATTCCAAAATTGCACGATATTCCAAATGAGGCCTTACCAATGCTTTGTAAAGTGGGAGAATTACATTTTCCTCCCTTGAATCCATACCTCGCTTTATACAAGACATACATGCTGGCTCTGGCTGTTGCCGCCTGGCACTGCTTGCTTCCTTTAAGTTTGTTATCCACCAAAACTCCAAGATCCCTTTCCAACAGGGATTCATTAACACAGAGCCATTATAGTATAAGTAGCACAAGTATTTTTAAGTCCAAAATGCATCACCTTACATTATCAAACATTGAATTTCATCTGCCACTTAGCAGCCCAATGTGATAATCTATCTAGATCCCTTTGCAACGATTGCACATCCTCTGAAGTTTTAATGGTCGACAAAGTTTTGTGTTGTCAGCAAACACAGAAACTTGCTGACAATACCCACTTCCAAATCATTAATAATAGATTAAATAGAAGCGGCCCAACACAGAACCCTGTGGCACCCCGCTTAGCACTTTAGTCCATAATGATGAAGCCCCATTAACAACTACTCTCTGCATCCTATTCCTTAACCAATTTCCTATCCATGTACAGTTGACTCCCCAGACCAACAGACCTAGCTTATTCATTAGTGCCTATGGGGGACTGTATCAAAAGCCTTTGCAAAATCCAAGTAAACTACATCTAACTGCTATACCAGAGTCTAAATTTCTACTTACTTCCTCATAAAAGCCAAGCAAGTTAGTTTGACAAGATCTATTCCTCTAAATCCATGCTGGTTACTACTTATATATAATGTCAGTCCTTGAAACATACTCTAGAACATGTTCCCTTATTAAACTTTCCAGGATCTTCCCCACCACTGAAGTTAAACTTACAGGCCTGTAATTACCCGGCTGTGAACGACTACCCTTTTTGAATATTGGAATAACATCAGCCTTTTTCCAATCCAGAGGCACACCACCGGACATGAGGGAATCAGCAAAAAAAGAAACAATGGCCTAGATAAAAACTGAACATAGCTCCTTAAGTACCCGAGGATGTATTTTATCCGGTCCAGGAGATTATATAATATTAACTTATTTAGTTCTTTCTGTACCATATCCTCGTTAACCAAGTGAACTTGAATCTTGTATACCTTTATTGTACTATACTCTATGATATCTGTACTTGGATCTATAGTGTAAAAGAGGAAAAAAAAATTCAAGACATTTGCTTTATCGCCATCTCCGTTAACTACCATCCCCATAATTTAATTAATGGTGCCACATTCTCAGTCCTCATCTTCTTACTATTAATATAGACTTAGTGATGCTTTCTTCAGCTATTCTAACTTCATTATTAATTTTAGCTAGTTTGATTGCTTTCTTACACTCCTTGTTACAGTTTTTATACTCCCTAAAGGCCCTTTCCGTTCCCTCTGCCTTAAAGGTTTTAAATGCCTTTTTCTTCCTTACCATTTGCCTCTTTACATCAGAATTCAGCCACATGGGCGCGGATTTATTTTTTTTACATTTATTTCCCAAGGGTATAAATTTAGATGTGAACTGGCTTAAAATCCCCTTGAAAACACAGTCACTTCTGTTCAGTACCTTTACCTGATAATACATTATCCCAGTTGACATTCTGAAGAGCTGCTTTTAACCTGGGAAAATTTGCTTTCCTGAAATTAAATGTCTTTGTTAACCCAGCGCACTTTTCCTTTCGATAACAAAGTCCAAATGCCACTATTTCATGGTCACTATTCCCTAAGCCTCCAGTTACCTTTATATCTATAATGCGCTCCACAATGTTAGATATTACCAGATCCAACAGAGCTCCTTTTCTAGTAGGAACCTCAACCACCTGTGAGAGAAAATTATCCTGCAGCAAATTCAGGACCACACCACACCACCACACCAATCAATGTCAGGACCACCACACCAATCAATGTCAGGGTAATTGAAGTCCCCCATAATGAGCACACTCCCCAAACTTGCAGCCCTTGCCAACTGCATATGAAGTTGACTCACCTCCTCTCTGCTAGCATTTGGCGGCTTATAGCAGACACCAACAATGACATTACCCCCTTTCCTGTTGCCTAATTCCACCCATATTGCCTCCACTTTATCATCCATATCACCAGTTATCTCTTCTTTTAAATTTGGCTTCAATTCTTTTTTAACATAAACACATACTCCTCCCCCTTTCCTTTTTTTTCTGTCCTGTCTAAACAAGGCATATCCTTCTATATTTACAGCCCAGTTATCTAATCACACCCTTAACACCTGGCTGTGATATGCTAATTGGGATCTTCCAGGGTACATAATTGCCACAGATTCTTGTACAAGTCATTCTGAATTGAGAAATCCAGTCAGATGACTAGCGAAACGTCTTCAAGAACTACATTTCAAGTCCAGTTGATCTAATTGAATACAACAGATAAATCAATAAACAAAACAGAAAAATGTGATAGTGTTATATAACAAATATAAGATGGATAATGTGTCTTATCAAGATGTTAGGCTGCACTTTATGTATATTTAACATGTATTTCTAAAGCACTAACACTTCCATTACAATCCAAAAAGATGTGTGTATATATGTCCCCTCTAATACCCAATAGGTTCCCTTCTGCCTCTGTATATTGTGTAAAATATTCATTTAGGGGATGTGACACTAATAGAACCAAGATTTCATAGGATTTCTTTTATTTTTAAACACCTTGCCTTTATTTTTTTTTATACAAATCAAATTCCTACATTTTATAGTGTGATTTTATATCATCTGTATCCACATATAGCTAAATAGCTATACCTTTAAACAGGTATATTTTGAATGCTTTATGGAGGGATTATGGGTAGCATGGCACACAGTGGGTTACAAAGTAGACAGTGCACATAAACAGGTTCCCCACATAACATGTGCAGGGGTGTCCCTGTCTATGGTGCACCACTTTGAATATTGACCAGGCCTGTATATTGCGTGTCCTTGTCTGTCCTCCCAACAGGTGGTTACAGGATCTTATACACAAGATCTTATGTTGCAGTCAATATCTCTCCAAAGCACACACCACAATCTACTTTCACTTTCTGTCCTCCTAGCCATATAGAGCAGTGGTGTCTGGTCTTTTATTACTCACTGATGCCACCTGCAGGCTGGAGATGTTATATAAGGAGCCTTGGTGTATATGTCCATTACAATACACATCACATCCTGTGTAGCAGACAGAAACCTTTTCTGGATTACACTTCCTTTCACATGGAGCAGACACAGGGGAGTGGTTTAAGCTGCCATTTAACCATTCCATTTTTAAATAGGGATCTCAGCTCTGTAAGTAAGTTTATACATTTTGTATATTTTGTGTTGTACCTAATATAAGTCAGTGCTGTACTTAATATACATTTACTGATGGTCATTTAAATGGTAACAGTGAGATAGTACACACATACATATACACCTTTCCTATATGTAATATCATATACCCCCACCACATTGGTAGCTCCTAAAAACTCAATGCAATCTCCTATGAATATATAAATATATTTATATAATATAAGGGCTATATACATACACACACATACTAGCAATAGTGTGCCAGTTGGTGCACAGTGGAATTTGTGTGTTTATGTTTTTAAACTGTTACTGGTTAATTTCCATGTTTCAATGGCAGCTCTCAGGAAAGCTATAACTTTTTAATTTAGCTTGTGAAATGCTGTAAAACCTGTATAGCTTTTCTAAGAGCTGGCATGGAAACATGGAAATTCCCCAGAAGTCTTTGTTATTTATTTGCATACACTGAAAGCCTTATTCTCTGCCTATCTTACTTAAAGGGTATGTCCACCCAAAAATAAACTTTTTATATGTTCTTTATATAATAGCACCAACCTCAAACGCCATGTTCATTTTTCTAAAAATCATTTGCCTTACCCCATATTTAATGAGATATATATCAGGCTGCACTTCCTCTTCACTTCCTCTATAGATGACCCCGAGCTGCAGCTAAGAAAAAAAAATAAAATTCTTGCCTGTGTGTGTGTGTCTCTCTTTCTCTCTCTCTGGGCTGGCTGGCTGCAGCTGTTGATCCTGGATTTCTTCATTACACATAACTTTACAGCTGTGATTGGTTGAGAGGGAAAAGAGGGCGGGATCCAGGGGTCAGACCATTACTGATGCAACTTCCTCTGTTCTCACTGCTGGATGTTAACAGACATGCTCAAGGACATGAAAAGAACAGAGGCAAGGTAATGTAACCTGTCTCTGTTCATCGCTGTATTGGTCCATGCTGCAGGATTAAGCCAGCTACAAAGGTCTGTAACTTTTGAACCACTGGACCGATTTACATGCTGTAAAGTTTGTTTTGGAGCACTTATTTGGACCAAATAAATATAAAAAGTTAGTTTTGGGGGGTGGACATGCCCTTTAATTTATTAGCGACGTCTGTCAATAGGCGCTTCACACTGCATAACCAGAGGCCTGCAGACAGTACACTAATGATGGCTCAATAAAGCCTGGACTGTAGTTGGTGCTCTGCTTTTGGAATGCTGTAAAAGCCTTTGTAAAGGAATAGCTTTCTAGAGATGGACAGGGACATGCAAAATATATCATTTATATCCTGTGGCAAATGCATGTGTCCAGATGTAATACAGCCTAATGGTATAGAGCAAGAGTGTTGAACTTGTGACCTTTCACATGTTTAAAAACTACAAATCCCAGCATTCTGTTAGCTGTAAGCTTCTTCTTCATGTCAACAGGCTAATGAATGTATACAGATTCAACCCAGCATATGTGCTTAACTTTTCACATGTTTAAAAACTACAACTCCCAGGATTCCCAGGCTGCACAGAATGCTGGAAGATTTAGCTTTCATTTATCTGGAAAATGATTTTTCATGCATCCTGGAATAAAAGGCCATTTTCCTAACTTACAGACATTAAAAGCCCATATTCGTGCTTTTACATTACTTATCCAAGGAATTGAAGTGATCCATCTGCCCTTCCCTAACATCCATAGCTATTACACTATTGGATTAGGGAAGGATTATATGGGTCACTTAACACTAACTGCCACAGATCATATCAGTTTACAGCACTCCTGATACGTATATCCAATATGAAGGGTGCTCGTGAGTAAGGGCACCGGCCAGAATGCCACTAATAATTATAAAGTTCAAAAAGAGTCACAGCACTCCTATTATCCAGAACATAGTGTGTCTTTATTCCAAACACATCATATAATGCATCACAGTATGCAACGTTTCGAGGATCTAGTCCTCTTAAGCAGATGCAAACAAATGGAAATGGTATGACAAAACAAGGTTCCACCTTAAATCAGGTAAGACAGGAAGTGACATACATAGCACATATTGTATGCTCCATACATGTTACATTATTGTCAAAACATCCTATAATTAAATGATATAACAAAATGACACCTGTAATGAACATTTATCTCCTATATCGATAGGCTAAATAGAGACTTTTTGTCAAAGGGAAACAGACCCGGAATAAAAATAAGTGTAAATCGTGATTTACACTTATTTTTCACTACACCCTATGGGTCTTAATCACGATTAAGACCCATAGGGTGTAGTGAGTCCAACTTATGGACCCACCACACCTCTCCTCTCTTCAGTTTTAGTTCCCGGTCCCCCCCCTCTCTGCGGAACGGGGACCGATTCCAAGACTAGAAACTTCAATTGTTTCTCTGAATGACCCATTCTGATAAAATGTTCAGAAAATCTCACATTGCCAGTTCTAATGGACAACCGATGCTGTGAGATCCTGCTCTTCACAGGTTGGGTCGTCTCACCAATATACAGAAGTCCGCATGGACACAAGTATAATAATCTTGTAATTTCCATTCTTGTGATGTACGAGGATGTACAAAAGTATGACATTTAAATACACAAACACATTGTGCACATGACCTGCACGGGAACATACCTTTAGTAAAAGTCTTAATTCTACCGACCGGGTCGTCAGAGTGAACCAGATGCCTAGATAACGTGCTCCCTCTCTTGTATGAAATCAGGGGGGGCAATTGGAAAGCCTCAATTTCCGGGTATGCCTGTTTCAATAAATTCCAGTGTCGTTTCACAATATTATTAAATCACTGGACTATTATTACCATATTGGGTGACAAAAGGAATTCTCGAATCACTGGTCTGGTCCCTCCTTCTAGGCATTTCAGATAAAGTCCTAGATCTTTGCAAAGCTTCATCTAAAACATGGGTAGGGTATTTACGTTGTACGAATTTATCATACATATGTTGTAATTGTTCTTTCCTCCTGTCGTCATTGGTCACTATTCTTTGTACCCTAGAGAATTGACTGATGGGTAAGCTTCTCTTGATGTGTGCAGGATGACAACTATCAAACCGTAGTAGCTGGTTTCTATCAGTGGGTTTGCAAAATAGCTCAGTGGTAAACCCATTGTTATTAATAATCCACATATCAAGAAATGGTATTCTGAATTTATCAAAAGTCATGGTGAATTTAATAGTAGGATGTATCTGGTTCAAATATTGGTGAAATTCGTGTAAGGATCCAATGTCATCCCGCCACAGTGCAAACACATCATCAATGAACCTCCACCATACAATGCCCGGTGAAGGCTCCAGCACTGAAGACGTGTTGCTCCTCCAGATGGTTCATGAAGGTATTCTCATATGACGGGGCAACATTGGACCCCATTGCGGTGCCCCTCAACTGGGCATAGAATTCAGATTTGAATCTGAAATAAGAATTATACAGTATCAATTCAAGCAGGCTAATAAAAAATTCAATCTGAACCGTGGTATACAGTCCACTTTTATTGAGGCTAATTCGACAAGCCTCAATCCCTTCAGTGTGGGCTATTGAAGTATACAAGCTACCAATATCAAAGGTAACCAAAATCAAATTGTCATAGTCTTCAACCTGAATAGCTGACAATCTTTGCAAAAAATGGTGTATCACGTATATATGAGTCTGCACCTCATACCAACGGTGCAAGAACCCTGTGCAATAAGATCGTCGATGGGCAGAACAAGGAATTCATGCCCGACACAATCGGACAACCCGGAGGATGGACAGGGTTCTTATGCACCTTGGGCAACGTGTACAGAACGGGCGTCACAGGATGCTCAACTAACAATACTCTTTTCAATTCACCTGTAATGACACCACTAGTCACAAATTTATTCAACACCACATCAATATTCCTCTTAATATCCCACACAGGGTCGTGGGCTAGCTTAGAATATACAGAAGCATTCGATAGTTGGGAGTATATCTCTCCTTCATAGTCCGCAATGTCCATAATAACAATTGCGCCCCCTTTATCGGAGGGCTTAATAACAATACCATGGCGATTCTTCAAATCCTGAAGGGCCTTGTATTCTGCCCGACACATATTCCAACGTGAAGTAAAATCCCGTTTTTTTTTATTTTTTTTTTTAAAGGTCAACATTCAATAAATCAGACTTAACATGATTGATCCAAATTTTCCGATGGACTAAATCCCAAACCCTTGTTCAATAACGACTCCTCCATATCAGTTAACTCACATCCAGACAAATTAATTATCGAGGTTTGCGACTCTGACCCCTGCGTTTCCCTGCTCGAGTCTGTTGTTGTGTGTCTCCCCTGGTGTCGTAATCCTCCCCTCCTACCTGTCCGGTGGGGCCTTGAGAAACATCCATAGCTTCATGTGTGTGTGTGTGTGTGTGTATATATATATATATTACTCCACAGTCTTTCAGGGAAGGAAGCAACACAGTTCAGGCTTAAAGACAATTTAACCGTCTTTAATGGTCTTCGCTGGTGTTAACATAAAACAAAATAAACAAAACAAAACCCTTGCACCATAGGGCTGGCTATACAGTTCAAGCTATCTATCGTTGGGTAGCTACTCCACACCAACACATAAATAACAATAGAAAAACAAAATGTGTTCAGTTCCAAACACAGTGCCTTTCTTGTGAGGTTCTGATTTCTCCCTCCACAGCTCCCTGCCTCTGTGCAGATAGAGAGAGAGTGAGACACACCCCAGACTTCTGTTTTAACAGTCCTGATTAGCACAGGTTTAACATCTACCTGGCCTCTCAGGGCTTAATCAAAGAGCTGTGCAGGATTACCAGTGGAATGGAACAAACAGCCCACCCGCTTTCCATTTGTTCCAGAACCAGAGACCCTAAACTGTCTGTGCAAATTCAACCTGCATTTGTATCTACACACACACACACACACACACACACACACATATTTCTCTGGGCCTATTATTCCACCTTTCAGGGTAGACACTGCACAGCAAATCGGGACTTATATATCTTCCCTCTATAACCAGACCAGATCTTCTGTCACATATCCCTCCCCCAGCTCTGACCTTGTGGGAAGAGAGACAATGAACATAAGGGAGTAAACTCTGGACAACCCATCAGCATTACTGTGCTTTACCCCTGCCCTATGTTCTACTGTAAACTTGTATGGTTGCAGACTAAGGAACCACCTTGTAACTCTTGCATTTTTCTCTTTATTTTGACTCATCCAGGTGAGGGGAGCGTGATCTGTAATAAGACGAAACTGTCTACCTAAAAGATAATATTTTAACGTTTCCAGAGCCCACTTAATAGCTAAACACTCTTTTTCAACAATTGAGTAGTTTTTCTCCTGAATCGTAAGTTTTCTACTTAAATAAAACACTGGGTGTTCTTCGCCATTTACTTCTTGGGACAGAACTGTTCCTAAACCTACCTCTGAGGCATCTGTTTGCACCACAAACGCCTTTGTAAAATCCGGTGTTACTAAAACTGGATGAACACAGAGAACTTGTTTCAACTTACTGAAGGCTTCTTCTGCCTCCGTAGTCCACTTTACCATTACAGGGGCCTTTGCTTTTGTAAGGTCAGTTAAGGGACTAGCAATGGTGGCAAAATTTGGTATGAATCTTCTGGGTTTGTTAAGCCCAAGAAAGTTCTAACCTGTTTGTTGGTGGAAGGCCGAGGCCATTTTTTAATAGATTCCACCTTTGCCATTTGTGGCTTAACTAGGCCCCTTCCTATAGAAAACCCCAGATATTTTGCCTCCTCAAGACCAATAGTACACTTTGAAGGGTTTGCAGTCAAACCTGCAGCCCTGATTGAATCGACCACTGCTTGTACTTTTGGCAAGTGTGACTCCCAGTCTGTACTGTGTATAACATGATGTCATCAAGGTAGGCAGCAGCATAACGAACATGGGGTTTTAGAACTCTGTCCATCATTCTCTGGAATGTGGCTGGAGCGCCATGAAGACCAAAAGGTAAAACCTTATAATGAAAAAGGCCTTCTGGGGTAGAGAATGCAGTTTTTTCCTTTGCTTTATCTGTTAAGAGAACCTGCCAATAACCCTGTTAGATCAATTGTTGTTAGATATTGGGCCTTGCCTAGTCGCTCTATCAGCTCTTCAACTCTTGGCATTGGATAAGCATCAAATTTAGTATTTAACTTGCAAAAATCATTACAAAACCTGATTTCACCATTGGGTTTTGGAAAAAGGACAATTGGACTACACCAATCACTTTGTGATTCTTCAATCACCTTAAGTTCCAACATCTTTTTAATCTAGCTACTTATGGCTTCCCTACGTGCTTCAGGTATTCCGTAGGGTTTTAAGTGTACCTTTTCCCCAGGCTCTGTAATTATGTCTTGTTCAAGGATATTAGTTTTGCCGGGTACACTGGAGAACACATCCCTGTTTCGTGCAAAAAATTCTTTTACTTCTTGTTTTTGGTGAGTTGACAAAGTCTCAGCAATAATGACCTCTGGACCATTTTCTATTTTATTAATACAGGGTAACGACTGGGATGCATATAGTACCTCCCTGTCTTTCCAAGGTTTTAGCAAACTGACATGGTAAATTTGTTCAGTCTTTCTTCTGTCTGGTTGTCGGACTTTATAATTGACCTCTCCAACCTTCCCAATTATCTCATATGGACCATGCCAAGTTGCTAAAAATTTATTTTCCACAGTTGGCACTAAAACCAGCACCCTGTCCCCTGGCTGGAACACACGATGTCTAACATTCCTATTATAAAAGAGTGTCACTGAGCTTCTTGAGCTTGCAAAAGATGTTCACGTACAATACGCATGACCACCTCAATCCTGTCTGCGCAACTCTTTTGTAACTTTGGACAAAAATGGTGTCCCCTGATCCGTTAAAATTTCATTGGGGATACCAACCCTACTGAACATTAATTCCTTTGCTATGGATTTTGCCAACATGTTATGGAGAGGGATAGCCTCAGGGTAACGGGTAGCATAATCTACCACTACTAATACGTATTGGTGACCTCTGGTAGTCTTTACCAATGAACCCACAATATCCATAGCTATCCTTTTAAAAGGTACGTCAATTATTGGTACAAGTGGACTTCGAAAAGCTTTAAAAGGGGCAGTACACTGGCACTCAGGGCAGGAACTACAATAGTTGTTAATTGCAGCCAACACACCTGGCCAGTAAAACCTCCTCAGTACCCGCTCCTTTGTCTTTTCAATTCCCAAAAGACCACCTAATACGTGACTGTGGGCCAACTTTAACACTATTCCGAAACTCTTGTGGCACTAATAATTGTTTATTTTCTTTTGTACCTCTCTTTTCTACGCGATATAAAAGGTCAATGTCTACTTCAAAATGTGGATATGGCAATGGCCTGTCAGGGTAATTAACTTTACCATTTACAACTTGTATACTAGCCCTTGCTCCTCCAAGAGTAGGATCCTCCCACTGAGCACTTTTAAAGTTAACATGTTTGGCCTCTAAAATTATTAATTCCCTTCCCGGCTCATCAAAGGTGCTGGGACCAATAACTTGACTTGAACTTTCGTCCGAAAAAGCATGTAACCGGGATAGTTCCTCATCACTCTGTACATTAGGAAAAGGTAGGGTCACTAGTCCTTTGTAATGGCTCTTTTGGTTTGAAATTAACAGTAACCCACAAATCAAAAAAGAACAGGAAATCTCTTCCCAATATCACATGATAAGTGGGTCTGGGTACCACTCCCACATGGTGGTTAGTGGTACCAGGTGGGGTACATATGCTCACCTTGGCTGTGGGATAATCCTGTCTATCTCCATGAATGCAAATTACCCCAACTTCCTTGTCGTAAATCGCATCAATACAAGGTACACAGGACCTGGCTACCAAGGTTACCATACTTCCCGAATCTAGCAGTGCGTGTACCTCTTTACCATTTACCTTAACCACACATCCCTGGGCATTGTCCCCTTGACTGGTTCCCCCAGCAGAATTAACACAGTTAGACAATAAGGGATATGGGTCATCACTATAATTTAGATTACATTGCATGGGTTCACTATTTAATGGGCAGTCTTTATACATATGTCCATATTCATAGCACTTAAAACACTTATATGCTTTATCAGACCACTGCTTGGCCCCTTTTCCATAGTTCCCTTGCAGTGAGTCACGATTCTCACCATCTCCCTTTAAGTTTGGAGCATTTTTACCAATTTTAGCCTGGCATTGCACCTTGGGGTTTTGAAACAGCTCAGTAGTTGGTAAGTGTGTGGGATCACCTGCAGCAAGATATTTTTCAACCAGGGCAACAAGTTTATCAACATCTTGTGGGTCACTTAGACGTACTCGACGTTGCAAAGGCGATGGTAGGCCTCTCAAGAACTGATCCATTACAAGCATCTCCACAACAACCTTAGCAGAGTTAAAGTCGGGCTGCAACCATTTCCGTGCCAGGTGGATTAAATCAAACATCTGTGAGCGAGCAGCCTTGTCAGGAACAAATCTCCAAGCATGGAATCTTTGGGCACAAACAACTGAAGTCACTCCCAGCTGAGCGAGTATCTCTGCCTTCAGTTTGTTATAATCACTAGCTAGCGCAGGGTCCAGGTCAAAATACACCTTCTAAGCCTCACCACTTAGAAATGGTGCCAGTAAACTTGCCCATTCCCCAGCAGGCCAACCTTCTCTTTCAGCCGTACGCTCAAAGGCTAGTAAATATGCCTCCACATCATCTGAAGCTGACATTTTTTTTAAAGGTAATGACTTGCACGAATCACCTTAATACCAGGTGATGCACCCTCCGGTATGACACTGAGCCTCTCAGTAAGGGTTTGAATGTCCCGCTGTACTGCTTGGCTCGCCATCTTTTGCTCCTCCCGTGCATCTGCCTGAACCTGTGCCAGCTGTCGCACTAAAGCTTCAGTGCTTTCTCTCTGGACTTTGGCAAGGGCTGCAACAGTCTCTCCTTGCTGTATAACCACTTGCTGTAAAGCAGCAACATTCTGGGCAGCTTGCCTGTTAGTTTCTTGTTGCACAGAAGTGGAATGAATCAAACTTCCTCCATATTGAAAACTTCCTCCATATTGAACACTTCACCCTCAGACTTTAGTGGAGTGCCCGCATCCAAACACCATATGTGACAGATTGGCCCTTAAGAGCTGCTTGGGCCTTGTTATGGGAAATACTCCACAGTCTTTCAGGGAAGGAAGCAACACAGTTCAGGCTTAAAGGCAATTTAACAGTCTTTAATGGTCTTCACTGATGTTAACATAACAAAACAAAATAAACAAAACCCTTGCACCATAGCGCTGGCTATACAGTTCAAGCTATCTATCGTTGGGTAGCTACTCCACACCAACACATAAATAACACAATATTAAAACAAAATGAGTTCAGTTCCAAACACAGCCTTACTTGTGAGGTTCTGATTTCTCCTTCCACAGCTCCCTGCCTCTGTGCAGATAGAGAGTGAGACATACCCCAGACTTCTGTTTTAACAGTCCTGATTAGCACAGGTGTAGCATCTACCTGGCCTCTCAGGGCTTAATCAAAGAGCTGTGCAGGATTACCAGTGGAATGGAACAAACAGCCCACCCGCTTTCCATTTGTTCCAGACCCAGAGACCCTAAACTGTCTGTGCAAATTCAACCTGCATTTGTATCTACACACACACACACACACACACATATTTCTCTGGGCCTATTATTCCACCTTTCAGGGTAGACTCTGCACAGCAAATCGGGACTTATATATCTTCCCTCTATAACCAGACCAGATCTTCTGTCACAATATATACACACACACGTTCTGTGTAGAAAAGGATCAACCTGTCTCAGATCATATATATACGTTCTGTGCTTGTCTCTTTAAAAAAATTAGTGTGCTAGGGGCAGCATTCAAGTGCCCCCCTAGCCCCCTCGGTTTTGTCCGGAACCGATGGGGGGGATCGCAAGAGATTAACCCTCAAAGAGCCGCAGCGGAAAGGGAAACACCGTGACGTCATTGGATGTCCGGCACTTTCCTTTAGTGTTCCCCCATATGATGCCTGGTGGTCTAGTGCAGTAGTAACCTGCGATCGGTGCCGATTGCAGGTTACTACTAAAGTATAGCAGCAGGCACTATATGCCTGCTTGCTATACTGCATACAAAAAAGTGTGGACTGCTAGGGACAATCGGGGGGGCAGCATTCAATTGCCCCCCTAGCCCCCTCGATCCCCCCTTGGTTTCATAAAAATCCGATGGGGGGATCCCTGAAATAGGTGTCCCCTCTCTATTGCCAGTAAGGGAGACCCCGGTGACGTCACAGGGCTTTCCCATTCACCGGGGTCTTCCCTTACATGTGTGCTCTAATGCCCCTGGTGGTCTAGTGGGGGCACTGCACTGCGATCTCCATTCAGATCACAGTGCAGTACAAGCTGTAGTAAGCTGTCACTATGTGACAGCTTACTAAGCTTTTTGTGAATGGAACTCAGAGTTCCATTCACAAAAAGGACTTAGAGAAAAATGGAGACAGAGATCAAAATTTGGTGATCACTTATTGATCTCTGCCAATGAATGAAAAATCACTTCCTGGAAAATGATTTCCGGAAAGTGATTTTTCCGATCGGATTTCGAATTGGAAACCATATTTCCAAGTTTCCAAGTTCATTATAATTCCCAAAAAAGATCTGATGATCATCTTTGGGAATGATTAAAAAAAAAAAAAAAAAAAAAAAAAAAAGGGAAAAAGCACAAAAAAAAAAATTCTTAAAGTTGAGTGGTGCACATTTTTTTTTTTACCCTAAAACTATAAGTTAGCAAAAAACTTCTCCAAGCTTCCCAATGCCCCCAGTGATATTGATAAAGTAAACGCAGACAATTTTTTGTCCAATTTCAAGGGAAACTAAGCCTATTTTAGTAGGAAATTTTGCAGAGGTAACAAAAAAAGGCCGGATGGGATTTTTAGGATCAGTAAAGTGTGCAAAAACTTGTGCGACCGGTTTGTACCAACCAGTTTTCACTAAAATACTACTAAAAGGGGGAGTGTGTGTGCGTGGGGGCTGGGTTGTGGTGGTTTTTGATTTTTTTTTCTTGTAACTGCACATGTACATGCGTCCCATTTGAGCTAGTTTGTGGCCCCGTCTCTGTTTGCACCCACGCATATGGCATACTGTTTGATTCAGGACATGTGGGAGATTGACATTAAGTGGGGTTTTATTGCTTGCCAAGTGGGTTTAGGCAGGATTTCAACCTTTGAATCATCTTATTTTATTTTTCACAAAATCTCCTAAAAACAGAGTTCTTTTCATTACTGTGTCTGGAATTCTTCATGTATGTACGAAAGCTTGGCACCGTAACGTAGCTGAAGGTGTGTAGATTCCAAAAATATATAGTTTATGGGGTATTTCCAAGTTTCGGGACTGTTTCCTTTGAAACAAAGGCAGGCTGTTCAAATTACAGAGCACTTTGATTTTTTTTTGTAAATGCACTTGTGCATGGGTCCCATTTGAGCTAGTTGGTGGCCACGTCTCTGTTTGCATCCACACATATGGCATACCGTTTGATTCAGGACATGTGGAAGATTGACATTAGTGGGTTTTTTTGCTTGTCATGTGGGTTTAGGTAGGATTTCAACCTTTGAATCATGTTATTTTATTTTTCACAAAATCTTCTAAAAGCAAAGTTCTTTTAATTACTGCATCTGGAATTCTTTATGTATGAATGAATGCTTGGCACCGTAACGTAGCTGAAGGTGTGTAGATTCCAAATATATATAGTTTGTGGGGGTATCCCCAGGTTTTGGGACTGTTTCCTTTGAAACAATGTGTAGGCTGTTCAAATTACAGAGCACTTGTAATTGCACTTGTGCATGCTTCCCAATTGAGTTAGTTGGTGTCCATGTGTCATGCATGTGTGCACCCATGCATATGGCATACCGTTTGATTCAGGATACGTGGGAGATTGATATTTAGTGGGGGGTTTTATTCGTGGGGGACATTTCCAAGTTTCGGGTCTGTTTCATTTGAATATGAGAAACCGTTTGAAATCACAGAGCACTTACATTCTTTCTTGTAATTGCACTTGTGCATGCTTCCCATTTGAGTTCGTTGTTGGCCATGTCTATGTGCACCCACGCATATGGCCTACCATTTGATTCAAAACATGTGGGAGATTGATATTTGGTCATTTTTTTACATTACTTGGGGGATTGGCAGGATTTTTAAATTTGAAACCTATTTTTTCTTTATTTTTTTCAGAAAATCTGCTAAAAAGTACGATATTCTATGAAGATCTGCGCACACACCAATGATGGTATGAATGAAAAACTGCACCGTTGATTAGCTGAAGGTGTGTGAATTCTGAGAATATATAGTTTTTTTTGAGTTAGAGGGGTATTTCGATTGACAAATCTGGGAAGTTGCTGTTATTGGGCCACCTTGCATTGGCTCACTTTGTGAGTAGTGGCTTCCACGTCTTTGTGTGTAACCATGCATATGGCATGGTTTTTTGTTAATTTTTTCAGAAAAGTGTGAAGGACTGCGCCAACACCATTGATGGTATGAATGAAAAACTACAGCGTTACATAGCTGAAGGTGTGTAGATTTCAGGAATATATAGTTTGTGGGGGTATTTCTGAGTCTGTTCAAATTCCGAGTTGGCTAAATATTTTCGCGGTTTCTGAGCCATCGTGCATTGTCTCAATTCGTGACTTTACACTTCCACATGTGTAACCACACAAATGGCATACCGTTTGATTCAGGACATTTGGGAGATTGATATTTAGTAACTTTTTTTTACATTCCATGAGGTTTTGACAGGATTTCTACCTTTTGAATGTTGTTTGAGGTTTATTTTTTTAGAAAATCTGAAAACTGCGCCCACACCATTGGTGATATCAATGAACGAACTATAGCATTACATAGCTATGGGTGTGTAGATTTCTGGAATATATAGTTTGTGGGGGGTATTTCTGAGTTACGGGGGTTTTTTGTGGGAAAAACTGTTCAAATGCAAAGCTGGCTAATTTTTTTTTGCAGTTACTGACATTTGGCATTGGTCACGCTCTGGGTTAGTTGATACCCATGTCTCTGGGGTACACCCATGAATGTGGCATATCGTTTTATTCGGGAGGGGTTAGGCTTTCATATTTGGAAAGCGTTTGAACTTTCCTCTGCAGTTTTTAGCTGAAATTCGCATTTGATTTTGTCTCTGATTTTACAGTTGAGGGAAAAAAGGGAAATGTGAGAAAATAACTTACAATTGGATGAAGAGCTGCGCCCAGGTATCTGCATTTTGATCAAAACTTACCTCACTCATAAAATCCTGTGGGCGTGTAGTTTCTAAAAATCTCACTTGTGGGGATATTTTAGTTAATTTGGAAGATATTCTATGTTAACCGTCAGAAGTGGTTTTACATTTTAATTTGGTGCAATATTCTTGAAGGTGCAGTTTTAGTTTGTGGGGTCTCCTGTACAGGAAAAGTGGGGTACCTACATATATCTGGTATCTTTGTACTCGGGAGTATCAGAGCTTATAGAAACAGTAAGATTTTTGAGTGTAACCTTAAGAACTAGTAAAAATGGGAAAAATCAATGAAAATTTGCAAATTATCCATTTTTTTGACATATTTTACCCATAATTCCAGTAAAATTTTCAGAAAAGCTACAAAATTTTGTTACCATGTTAAAGTACACTTTGTGCTGAAAAAAACAATGTATAATATTCGTGATTTACTGGAGGGTTTCCTACTGTAAACTTTGACTGAACCAAATGTGTCTAAAATCCTGAAAATTCTTCTGGCATTTAACGCACGCAAAGTGGGGAATTCTGCTGGCACTGAAAGGGTTAAGGCAGTAGGAGTCATAACCCTTACCTCACTGCCATATTCCACCTACCTGACAGCTATAGTCTATGGAGTCTAAGTGGAATAAACCTGCAGATTTGAGAACAGACCCAGGCAATCCTGCCACAATATACAATCTAAACAGCACCATTGAGCAAGCTAAGACCCTATACAGGATCCAGATTAACATGCTAGGTTCATACTTATTGGTATTTACCACAGCAAGTTCCAGATTTACAATTGCTATGGGGTTAGGACTTGTGAGTACCTGGCCATTTCTCTTACAATGCTGGTAGTTTCCGAGGCATGCAAAATCATTTTAACATATACAGACATTACTTCCTGTCTAGCAAACAAACTCGGTTGTCTTATTTCTTTCTATGGAGAAGGGAGGCGGAAGTAAATGTGTGAATCTGAAGAATTTATGATTGGCTAAGACAGTCATGTTTTACAAACAGCACATAATTGGGTGTAATACAGGAACTTCCTTACACTTCTTGTCATGTACAATGCCTGGATGTTGGTAAAATTCCACGTCCCTTTAGTGTCTACATGGAAACCCTTTAGCACTCTTAGAGGTGTGGCTAAACCCTACCATTTTGAGTTTTCCATTCAGACTTTTATTAATTGTACAGTATATAATTTGTTTTGTAATAAAAAAAAAAATCAGTCAGTAGTAGTACTATACTTTGTATAGTGTTATTTGTTATGGTGATTTTAAATTAAATAGTGATAATTACACACATACATATAGACCTTTCCTATGTGTAGTAGTGTAGTGGAATGCTGGGAGTTATATTTTCAAACAAATGTATGCCCACAGGTAGGAGATTCCTGGTATAGAGTATTTATGTAGTGTGCTCCTCCATTGCTTTATTTCTTGCTTAGATGTATTTGCCCTAATAAGTAGAGGGCAAGGAGGATTGCACCTACACCTACTTGTCTAGCTAAAAGCCAACAACGGTGTGCTGGAGTGTAACTTTGGACTTGCTATAGAGTACAATGTACAGTACAGAGCAGGCAGGGTGATCCCTCTGCCAAACTTTATATCTATATAATACAGTATATCCCCAAATCTCTACCCATGGGCATATACTGTCCCCAACTTCTACCTATCCATGGGCCTCAGCTCATTTTAAATCTTTATCTGCAACTATTTTTTTCTTAATCTGTGACAGGGATAGGTAGTTATCCAGAAGGTTTAAAAACTACAACTACCAGAATCCACTCTATAGCCCAGGAAGGCTGGGAGTTATATTTTTCAGACATCTGGAGATCTACTGGTTACCTATGCATGATTTTATAACTATGCCCTGCAGAAAATATATTTCAATCTCTGCCCACTGTCTAAAATTGCATTATGGGAGACAGTAAAATTTACAGTGAGCAGGAACTTCATGATGATTAATTACCTTTTTAAAAAAGGACCAAGAACAATTGGCAACATTCTTTGTTGTAGCCTTGAGTTGTTTACTGCATGAGTAATGTATTCAAAGGAGCATTCTGCAGTAGACTCTCTGCAGTAGAAACAGTAGGGTCCTTTATTTATTAACAGGTTTCATGGCGATTTGTGTCACTGTATAGGCTTTGCTGACTGGACCGGTTTTCATCCCCTACCTCAAGGTTTAAGAGACCATCCCTTCTTACAATGGTCACTGGTGTCACAGTGGTATCGCTGTAGGGGCAAATTATTTGCTCACCTCAGGAAATCCAGGAAATTCTGCAACATGCTTACATTATTATGCAGAAAGTTTCCAAGATTTAAGTACAGTGGTTCTCAAACTTTTTAAGACTGTTGCACACTTGACAATGCAAATGTTTTTTCTGGCACACCTTAGTTCTTAATGTTTTATTTTAAGGGCAACAATTCCTAAATTAAAATGACCCTTCACTAATGGCAGGGTGAGGACTTGAATTTCCTTTAGTTGCCTTAAAGTTGTCAAACGCCGCTTTAAGGCACCACCCTCCACCCCCTCTCAAATATTATCTATCAGGATAGACACGCCCCATCGTCAGTGACAATGAATGTGGAAGGATTCAGAAAGCAGTCTATTAGTGCATGAATATAATTCTCCTTTAAACCTACAATGGTGTTGACCAAAATCAAATCATTGTGAGTAGGACACAACACTGGGGAAAAGTAGAGTTTGTAAAGCCATCATAATAACTTGCCTAGACATTTGCCAAACTTCTCTAATAAAGATGCTGCAGGTATGCATCTCTGGCGTAGCAGTAGAGGTAGCGTATATGGATTTTGTTAAGGCTTTTGATACAGTCCCCCATAGGTGTAGCAGTAGATGTAGTGTATTTGGATTTTGCTAAGGATTTTTACACAGTCCCCCATAGGTGACTGATGTAAAAGCTCTGTTGGGCTGGAGTGGCATATTTGTACATGGATACAAAGTTGGTTAATGGATAGGATGCAGAGAGTAGTGGTTAACAGGGCTTCATCAATATGTACTAAAATTCTAATTGGGGTGCCACGGGGTTCTGTGTTGAGACAACTTCTATTTAACCTGTTTATTAATGGTTTGAAGTGGGTATTCTCAGTGAGGTCTGCCAGCAAAACAAAACTTTGTTGACCATTAAAAACTACAGAGGATGTGCAATCATTATACAAGTGGATCTAGATAGTTACAGTGGGCTGCTAAGTAGCAGATGAGATTCAATGTTGATAAATGTAAGGTGATGCATTTTGGACTTAAAAATCCTTGTGCTTCTTATACTATAAAAGGCTCTGCGTTAAGTGGATTCCTGTTGGAAACAGATCTTTTTGGTGGATAAACTTAAAGGTAGCAAGCAGTGCCAGGCAGTAACAGCTAAAGCCAGCAAGATATTGTCTAGTATAAAGATGGGTATATGGTTTCAAGGGTGAAAAATGTTATTTTCACTTTTTTCAAAGCATTTCTAAGGCTTCATTTGGAATATGTTAGTGGTTTGCGTGATGGCTTACAGGACACTCCCCTCTAACGTATGTCCAGACAAACTGAGTGGCCACGCTCCCACGGTAGATTCGGAAATCTCCCTGCTTGAACCAGCAAGAGAATGAAAACTTTTTTGGAGCAGGCCGCCTCTATAGACTTTAATCGAATGATCAGCCTGCTCTAAACAAATCCTTGCGTTCATTTGGAATATGCAGAGCAATTTTGGAATCCTGTGTACAAAAAAGACATCTTGGAAATGGAAAAGGTTCAGAGAAGGGCAAGTAAAATAATAAAGGGAGTGGGGGTGCTAAATTATGAAGACAGATTGGATAAGTCCCAATTATGCACACTAGAGAAAAGGCACTTGTGTGGGGATATGATTACTGTGTATAAAAACATAAACGGGCCATACTATAACTATGTGGGGAATTGTAACCCCATAGCAGACAGGCGGGGCCACATGGGGATGAAAGATAATGGGCCATGGGGGGCGTGCAACTGGAGGGACCATGGGGTCCATGTGTGGGAGGGACCAAGGGGGCTGCAAAGGGGAGGAGGAGAGACAGGACAGATTGACTGTCCGTTTCAGAGCAGGAAGTGCAGGGGACCTGGTGATGCTGCTGCCATATCACACACAAAAATGTAAGTATCTTCAAAACTATGCAAAATAAACAATGGAAATAAATTGCAAAAATTCTCAGGGGAGCAATTCCTATCAATTTACCTCAGTTTACTGAAAGTAATTTTTGGACCACAGTTCCCCTTTAAGTATCACATATACGCCGATAATATCCAAATTTACTGGTCCACCCCCGCACTAACCCCGGAAGTTCAATCCCAAATCTCTAAATGTCTGCTCTCTGCTCTGTATTTCCTCCTGGATGGCCCACCGCCAGCTTAAACTTAATCTATCTAAAACTGAATTAATCATACTCCACCCTAAACTAGGACCTAGTCCACCCATCCTGATCTCTATTGATAATATGGTCATTAACCAAATTGAATCTGCATGCTGCCTTGGAGTAATCTTTGACTCTTCTCTTTCCTCCAATCATCACATTAACAATGTCACCAGGATGTGTCATTTTCTCCTTCGCAATATTGCAAAGATCCGCCCTTTCCTCTCTAGCTTCACTAATAAAATGCTCATGCATGTCCTTATGAGCTTTTGTCTTGACTTCTGTAACATTCTGCTTCTTGGTCTTCCGGACTGTCATCTCTCTCCGTTCCAGTCTCTCAAACTCTGCAGCTCGGATCATCTCACTCTCCTCCAAAATTGAAACCTCAACCCTGATACTGCAGTCCATAGGGTAACTTCCCATCAAACAAAGAATCATATTCAATTCCCTTCTTTTAAAGCATAAGTGCACTGTAAAAGCTAGTTAAGTTTAATTTGTTTAAAAGTACCTTGCTTGCGCTTGGGGCTATGGGTGGTGGAAGGGTTAAAACAAAAAGTAAAAAATAAATAAGTTAAGATTAAAATTCTTAAAACACTCACTTGTGCCTATTCACTACTAGGGGCACTGCGGGGTTTACTCTATGCTGTTCTGATGCTTGCTTGGTCTGTTTCGCTCCCAAAAACCTCTGCACACAGAAATAAGGTTGCCAACAAACTTTATTATTTTCCTGTGTGCAGAGGTTTTTGGGAGCTAAACAGACCAAGCAAGCATCAGAACAGCACAGAGTAAACCCCACAGTGCCCCTAGTGGTGAATAGGCACAAGTGAGTGTTTTAAGAATTTTATTATATGGAAGGGTCATTTTAAACTGATTTTTTACTTTTTGTTTTAACCCTTCCACCACCCATAACCCCAAGCGCAAGCAAGATACTTTTAAAGATTTTATAAACAATTTAGTGGACAACTTGCAGTGCAGCCACCCTACTCAAGTAGACATTCCCTACCACACCATAATGTGGAAGTAATCTAATCTACTATTAAGTTTAATTTGAAGCAGCAGCTTCAAATTAATATGTTCCCCCTAGGTCCCTCCTAAGCCTACCTTTCCTGCTGTAAAGTTTGTGACATTTTGGATTGTGCTTGTGTACAGCACGTGTGCGCATGGGGACCACACGGACACTGCATTTGGGTCTTCAAAAGAATGAGAGCCAGAAAGTCTTGAAGGGGCGGAGCTACAGAGTCTAAAGAGCAGATCCAAAATGTTACGAACTTTAGAGCAGGAAAGGTAGGCTAGGAGGGACCTAGGGGGGGAAAAGGGGGAGGAACAGAGTTTTTAAAGCTCCTGCCACAAAGTGAACAACTTTCGTTTACATTACACTTATCCTTTAACTTTTAAATCCTTTCAATCTACTGCACCTCCCTATTTATCTTCCCTCTTGGCCACTGCTCCTGTCTGGACGTGCCCTGCGCTGCGCTCCTCGCAAGGCAATCTTCTCTATAATAGGAAAAAAAAAAGGGAGGTGACATCCATTAGCTCTTTAAAATCTAAACTGTTATCCTACATATCTGAAAAACAGCACTAGTATGATTGTTAGCTGTCTGAGCAATTCATCCCCCCCCCCCCTTACTTGTATTTGTAGGTTTTCCCCCCTCTTAGATTGTAAGCTCTTTGAGGCAGGGATCTCTTTCCTAATATGTCAAGGCAGACCTCACTTATTTTATAAAATGTTTATATACTCTGTACTTTATAATATACACCACTGCGTACCCAAGTGGCAAGTTTGCGTCCGCCGCCTTTACTACCTTTCAATGTCCCTATTTTACATTTCTAAATGTTGGGAGGTAAAAGCTTATAGTCTGACCAGTTTCAGAAAAAAAATTCTTGATATTTTGAACTTGCAGTTGAATGCACAATTGCAGATGTTCCAGAAACTTAAAGGGAATGTCCACCCTTTCTTTAAAAATACATATATTGTAGAATACCCCCCAAAACCTAAGTCCGTTTTGGCCAAAAGCTTTAAATCGGCTCCCACATGGAGCTATTATACTTACATGCTCCTCCTCGCTCCACCGACGCGGCTCTGCACTTCCGGGTAAGGCATGCCATTCCCGGAGCATTCTCCACTGCGGCTGCTCAAGAACATAAAAAGAACACAGCAACCGTAGTGGACATTGACTAAGAACCCGGAAGCGGGGGTGGAGCGAGGAGCTTGTAAGTATAATAGCTCCGTGTGGGAGCCGATTTAAAGATTTTGGCTAAGATAATCTACAACATATGAATTTTTTAAAAAAGGGGTGGACAGTCCCTTTAACTAGTCTAAAGAGGAAGAGAGTTTTAAGGTTGTCAGCTGTGTTAACATAATTGCAAAATATTTTTCCAATGACCAAATAAAATGCTTACACCTTGTATTAACAAAACATTTCATTAAAATACTGGATATATTGTTGCCGAGAATGAGCACAGCTTTATTTGGCCACCTATTGAGTTTCCACTGCACTTGGATTATAGAATCACAAGGCTTCCACTTTTTACCATTTATACCAGAGCTCGCAAATTTCAGGAGCCACTTTTCTTGGCATCATTCACCAGGTGGGTGAAACAAATACTCCTTCAGCCACAGCAGTGAAAAAAAACACTCTACAATACTGCCCTTTACTGACTCGAAATGAAAGAATTTTTGCATCAAGAAGAACTTCATAGTTATGTATTAAAGGGCATCTTTACTGGGGTTTTTTAATTGTCCATTATTGGAAACTATAAAAGGCAACGGATTAAAGGATAAGTATGCTGTAAAACACTCTTAAGTTTAGTTGAAAGATGCAGTTTTAAAAAAAAGATTAGCATTTTTATTTCTATGCACCGCCAATCTCTGAGAGGCGGATTCCAAAATTGCAACCAATTTCAAATTAGGCCTTACCAGCGTTTTGTAAAGAGGGAGAATAATGTTTTTCTCCTTTGAATCTATACTATTCTTTATACAAGACAATATCACCTGCCAGTTTGCTGCCCATTTGACAATCTATCTAGGTCTGTTTGCAGCATTTAAAGTTTCCAAAGCTCTACATAGTTTTGTGTCATCAGCAAACAGAGACCTTGCTCCCATCTAAAAAGATTAAATAGAAGACCCCCCAGTTAAATTCCAGTTAGCCAACATAGATTAAACGCCGTTGACAATTCTCTGACCGCAAGCTAACAACCAATTCTCTATCAATCTACCAATACATTTTTTAAGACCAACAGACCTTAGTTTATATATAAGTTGCCTGTATTTAGCAAAATCTGGAATATTCAGTGCAGTGCAGCAATGACATCTTGGAAATAAAAGTGTGGGGCAACTAAATGAAAGGGGAATGGAGACAGGTTAGCGCTATTTAAGCTGGAGAAAATGCACTTGACCCATGCTTTATGATCACTTTATAGCAAATCACTGCTGTGGTGTTTTTAGCAGATGTTCTAACAAATAAGACAATATACATAAAAATAAATCCCAGCTACGCTGGGGAGAGGACGACACGGGGTTCTCTGGCAATTATATAAATTACACAGTCATGATTAAAATGTTTTAGGCATCTTATACAATCTGTGCTGATTTTACAATGTTTTCTTAAGTACATAAACAATGCTATATCTGTGTATAAACACAGATTTTGCATGATATGTAAATGACATATGGCCAGCTTGTGTAAAGGATGTATAAAAGAATCATAACCATTTAGCTAAATTAAGAGTATACAATAATTGGTCCAAAGAATATCCACAATACATCACTGTTTTAAGCTGGGTACACACTATAACAATTAAGGCACAATTCCATTGGATCCAACAGAACCGCCCCTTTATTGGCAAAGTGTATAGCATAAAACAGATTCATCCCGAGGCCAATGAATGTTCACTGTCAGCCTCTGGAACTTGGTCCTCAGTCGTGGCCGGCTCCCTGCACCGTAGTTGGCAGCGATCAGTGTGTTGAAGTCCCAAACAATTTCCCCATATTTTAGGCAGGGAGAATGCTCAGGACTCTGTGCAGCCACATCTTTGAAAGATGACAACATCTTACAGGTTCTGTCAGTTATCTTTTATAGATTAGTACAGTGTGTACCCAAAGTTTGGCAGCCCATGGACATACAGTAAAAAATAAACTACAAATTGTGTAACTGGTGCATCATCTTTTTCATTTAAATGATTTTACTTTATGGCAAGCAGCCACACACACATTCATTATCTGAGCTGCCCTCTGCCAGTTGACCAATCAATAACAAATGTCATTTAATTTTTTACCTTTATATTTTAAAGAGATGTTAAAATAGATTTTCATTCAATATATGTTAAATATAAAATACTCATACGGTATAGTATAGTATTTGAGGTTGAATAAAGACATATGTCTATACAGTTCAACCCACTCAGCAATACCCACACTTCCTGCTTAACTGTTGATCCAGCGAAAGGCAAAAATAAAACCCACTAGAATTATGAAGGGGGAAAAAATTCCTTCCTGACTTCAAGTTGCAATCAGAAATATCCCTGGATAAACTCTGTGTGTCAATACCAGTAACCTGCAACACTCCTTGTTTTCCAAAACTCACCCAGCTTTCTTTGGAAACTATCCAATGAACCTGCCATCACAACTTCCAATGGAAGACAGTTCCATAGTTTTACCTTTCTCACAGTGAAAAACCCTTTCTGAACTTAAAGACTAACAGGGAGATTCAATAAAAGTTCTTATCGTTTAAAATGGTGTTAATTTTGCCCCAACCAATCAGATGTTAGCTTTCAAATGTTAAATAAGATCTGATTGGTTGGGGCAAAATTAGCACCATTTTAAACAATAAGAACTTTTATTGAATAACCCTCCGAATGTCTTTTCTTCAAGTTTTAAGGGATGTCCGCGTGTCCTCAGACTTTTTTTGGTGAACAATGCCCCAGATAGTTTAATATATCGCCCGTTAACGTATTTATACACAGTAATGATATCCCCAAGCAAGCACCTTTTCTCTAGTTTACATAATCGTAACCTATCCAATCTGTCTTCATATTTAATCTGCCCCATTCCCTTTATTATTTTAGTTGCCCTTCTTTGATCCCTTTCCATTTCCACAATGTCCTTTTTGTATATAGGATTCCAAAATTGCACTGCATATTCCAAATGAGGCCTTACCAATGCTTTGTATAGATGGAGAATAACACTTTTCTCCCTTGAATCCATACCTCTCTTTATACAATATCTTGCTGGCTCTAGCTGTTGCCGCATGGCACTGCTTGCTACCTTTAAGTTTGTTATCCACCAAAACTCCAAGATCATTTTTCTAACAGGGATTCACTTAACAGAGCCATTAATAGTATAAGTAGTACAAGGATTTTTAAGTCCAAAATGCATCACCTCACATTTATCAACATTGAATCTCATCTGCCACTTAGCAGCCCAATGTGATAATCTATCATGATCACCCTACAACGATTGCACATCCACTGAAATTTTTGAATGGTCGACAAAGTTTTGTGTCATCAGCAAACACAGAAACCTTGCTGACAATACCCACTTCCATTAATAAACAGATTAAAAAGAAGTGGCCCCAAAACAGAACCCTGTGGCACTCCCAATGTTCTTTCGACAATTCCGTCCAAAACCTTGTTCCTATTTAATCATGCCATATACCCATGTTTAAGGAAGGAAGGAACTGGATCAACTGTTAGGAAGGGTTTAAAAAAAAAAAATAGGTTGGACATGATGGACGTATGTCTTTATTCAACCTCAATTACTATGTTATCTCAAAAAAAAAAAAAGTATATCCAAGCTATAGAGAACATTGTTTATATAAGGATTTATTTAATATAGCTTTACGAATCTTTAATGATAAAACGCACATAACTGTAAATAAACATTGAGGGCTATACTATACTATTGGTAAAAGTTTTGATTTTGATATACCAATTTATACTAGTTTGTTATGCTTAATCTGCAGCATGCCTAGAAAAGCCAATGTGTGAAAAGGAACAAGATCTAAAACATCTTTATATCCAGTTTAAATAAAGTGATTAGATTGTAAGCTCTTCGGGGCAGGGCCTGATATAAATGGATCAAATAGTTGTAAAGCGTTGCTGAATATGTTGCGCTATACAAGAAACAAAATACATACATAAATATCTGATAAACATAAGCAGACCGATTTACATGCTGTAAAGTTTGTTTTGGAGCACTTATTTGGGCCAAATAAATATAAAAAGTTAGTTTTGGGGGTGCACATTCCCTTTAATTATTAGTTATTTTATTAAAATGATTTTTCCCCCCAGAAGATAGGAAAACGGTCTGGCACAGAAATGTTTAACGTTCTTTTTTAAATTTTCTTTCATACTTTTCTCGTAGACATGTATGCAAAAATACATTATAACTGGTCCACAACATTTCTACTTTATTACATTATTGCCATGCAGAATCGAGGGAACTATTTAAAATGAGAACTAAACCCAAATAATCTGAACAAATACTTACAAAGAACATTAATGGAGTGTAAGATACCACTAAATAGTATTTAACTCAAGAAAGACTCCCAAACAGATCTTCCCACAGCACACCCAATTGCAGGTCATATATATATGAACGGCTGTTCCAGCCGACGTGTGTGTGTGGCAGATTGGGACAGACCATTAACAACGCTTGACTGAGCGTCCACGAACGTGCGATTGCCGGCACAAACAATTTGTCGCACAACGCAAACGTGTTCTTAAGCATTAGAAATATAACAGTGGCTAAATTAGTGGACAGTTCTAAGTCTGGAATACAGGGAAATAACAGAGTACATCAAAAGAAAAAAGTTTGGCAGTAGTTCCAGAAAAAAGTGCAGCAGCAAATACTCAAGGATAAAACTTAGCTTTTATTGCCACATCTAAACATGAAAAGAGAAAACGCTTGACACTCACATGAGGCGTTTCCACTTTTGGACCCCCCAGCAACGGGTCTGGGGCAGTAGCACTTTACTCCCGGCGAGTCTTTTTTTATACTGGTAGTTAAGCACACTGAGTCTGTGAAAATTAGCTAATTTGGGGCTGGTGCACCTGAACCTCTTCTCACTTATGGTGAGCGGTTACTAGTATTTTTGCCACTAATTTTGAGGGGGTGTCTATTTTACTATCGGCGCAGTATGCGCTAGAGTGCATGTGGATTTTTGTCAAATAACAGAGTACCCTGAGTACTTTTCATGAAAAGAAAAAGGAGGGGATCGAGAAAGTCAAGTTTAATTGTCCTTTAAAAGTTGAGAAAACACCAGCCACTCGTTTCAAACATCCACAAGACTTGCAAACCATCATCGCTGTCCTGGAAAGGCAGCGATGATTAATTTTGCTTTATCATCAAAATGCAAGTTAAACATACATTGACACTAGCAAAAGTGTGCCCGTTGGTGCACAATGGAAATTATGTGTATGTTTTGCTATGTGTGGATATAGAATCTTTACACAGGTATATGTTAAACGGTTACTCAGTCACCAGGTTTCAGAGGAACCAAATAGGATAATCCTGCAGGTCTGAGAGTAGACCCAGGCAATCTTGCCACACTGTTGAAACTAAACATGCTAGGTTAATACTTGCTTGTGAAGGTTCTCATTCATCCAGGTCATGGTATATCTGTTGTATTCAATTAGATCAACTGGACTTGAAGTTTAGTTCTTGAAGACGTTTTGCTAGTCATCCGACTGGCTTTCTCAATTCAGAATGACTTGTACAAGAATCTGTGGCAATTATGTACCCTGGAAAATTCCAATTAGCATATCACAGCCAGGTGTTAAGGGCGTGATTGCATAGTGACTAAGAGGTGTTATAGGAACACCCAGGGTAAGATGTCAAAACAGCATTGTACATGGCAGACAGATGGTGTCGAACCCCCCCACCTCTATTTAAGCTTGGTTTCTTTATTTTCACATAAATGGCCTCCTTAACACCTCTCTTGAACCAGTCATGTTCCTTTGCCAATATGTTAACATTACAATCTTCAAAGGTATGTCCTTTATCCTTAAGATGCAGGTACACGACTGAGTCCTGACCCTGCACCTGTCTATGAATACTGACCAGGCCTGTATATTGTGTGTCCTTGTAAGTTGGTGTACACTTATCTGTTGCCTTAGAGTTTGTATTCAATAAGGTAATTTGTCTGTCCAATAATCTGTCCTCCCAACAGGTAGTAACAGGATCTGATACACAGGATCTTGTGTTGCAGTCAAAATCTCTCCAAAGCACACACCACAATCTACTGTCACTTTCTCTCCTCCTAGCCATAGAGAGCAGGGATGTCTTGTCTTTTACTCACTGACACCACCTGCAGGCTGGAGGTGCTATATAAGAAGCCTTGATGTATATGTCCATTACAATAAACATCACCTCCTGTGTAGCAGACAGAAATTTTTTTGGGATTACACAGAGCAGATACAGGGGTGTGGTTTAACCTCCCATTTTGACCATTCCATGTTGAAATAGGGATCTCAGCTCTAAGTAAGTTTATGTATTTTGTGTTGTACCTTATATAAGTCAGTGCTATACTTATTTTGGCACAATACCCATTCTCACAGCAAAGTTAAGCATAAACTGAACATTAAAAAAATGGTTACAAGTAACCTTCCTCTCTGCAAAACTACACAGTTTGCCAAAACGTGCAGTCCCCTCTGCCACTGTTGCACAATCAAATTGTGCAAATAGTAAAAATGAAAAGTATGAATGTCTGCCGGGAGCAACCTTTCAGCAACCCAACAACAATTCGGTTAAGGAAAGGAGTGTACCACAGTACAATTTTTCAGATTCTAAAGCTGGGTACACACGATGAGAAATTTCGGTCCGATCGACCGATAGTTCATTGTATCTGTCGATCGTACTGAAATTATCGCATCTGAATGTGGCCGTGTCCGACCGTTCGTTCGTCCGAATCGGACATGGTGGAAAACCTCATCCGATCGTGCGGTCCTCTATGGACCGCACGATCGGTCGCGATACCTGTCGGGCGCGGCTGCTTTTGCCGCGACAGACAGTACTTCCTCCTGGCCGACCGGTCGAACATATCGAACGTTCGGTCAGGAAGAAAAATCGCTAGGTGTGTACCTAGCTTTAAGCAGAGAAATAGAGAGATGCTAACTATTCAAACTACTTTGTGCAAGGCTTTGGCTGAATAAGAGCGAGGTAAAGGCCAGGGGACAAAGATACTGTTAATTGTGTGACCAAAAAAGCATATCCTCAGAACAAATTACCTGGCTTTATGATTTATGTGATTTTTGTGTTATGGTTCAGGCCTATGTTGCAAAATGAGCAAATCACCATCATAGAAAGGTCTATATTTTTTAAATGCAGAGTGCACTTAAGAATAGTTTATAACCGCCTGTATAAAAAACTTCAACTTCCAGTCAAACAATTGAAGAAACTAATCTACCTTTTTAAGTTAGCCAGTTCCATATAAATCAAAAGTAAACAATTTTTAAAAACACAGCAATAAAATTCAAAGCTCAAAGGTCTTGGCTATAGATATAATCCCAACATACTAATTCTTCCTAAGGACATTTGATTGCAAGTGCTCAAACTCATCAAAATCTGCCAAGAAATGCGGAACATCCTGCCATCATTAAATTCCTTGGTAGGTGATAGAAGAATCCTCCTAAAGGATGCTACATGTTGTGGTCATCTAAGGAGAAGTGCAAAAAAAAGTAGGGACTGATGATGAAAGCTCCTGGTTCAACAATCATTTGTCATTATGTCAAAGACCGTTTACCAGTAAGAACCTAAATTCCGCCACTGGTAAGAAAATTGATAACTTTCTATTATAGTTTGTTACTGGGGAATCATCACCAAGACCTTAAACAAAGCAACAGTCCGCACAATATAATCATTTCCCTTCAAGAAATTATATGGGAGATTTACCCACAGACGCAATTGCTCAGGGTAGATCTCCTCTGGGTTCTCGACTCAAAAGGGATTTAACCCTTCCACTATTTAAATGGCAGATATTAGCTTGCGATAATAATGTTAACGTTGCAAGTAAGAGGTTAAACATACGCTTACTTGTATTGAATAGGTTAGCACTAGTTTACTCCCTGAATTTACCACCCTGGCCAGCAGTGAATTGCCCAGTTGTCAGGAATGGTATCCGTTTTTTTTTACCACACACAGTGAAAATTGACGAATGTCAAACATGAGCCCATTAAACAAAACATTGTGACAAAAATATTAACATAACATATATATCAAAAGGAGAAATATCTCCTTAGTAACAGATGCCACACAAATAAGTAATATATAAGTCAAAATGAGAAGAAAAAAAAAAAAATAGTGGAGGGCTGGGTGAAGAAATTCATATGTGGACAGCGATATCCAATAAAAACAACCTAAGCAGTAATGAATTGGCAGCTAAATTTAAGATAATCACATTACTGTAATTGGAGGCAAAGTAGATGTGTTGAAATCAAGAGGGAATACATTAAAAACAAATTAGGTAAATTTGAAAATCGGATTATATTTTGATACACTGGCAGATAAATTATTAAACACCCCATATAATTAAATACTATATAGTACCATGTACTATAAACAAAAAAAGGGGGGGGGAGAATCTGCACCACTCAACTTGATAGTGTATAAAAAAAAATATTTATAGAGATACATATAGCCAAACCAAAGCTAATGTTATAAGAAAGTAAAAACCCATAGATAGATCTATTACATCCTAGGTAATGAGTAAACAATGTTCAGAGTGAATCTACAATGTATACTCATCTGTCCCTAGGTACTGCTCAAACAAAGGTAACCCCATGGAAGAAGGTCTATTTGTATAGCCTAGTTATAGTAAGGTAGCTGCAGGTATAGATCTAAACAACGCAGGTTCTCTCTTAGAGAAACCTGAAGTTGTTTTGATCCATACCGGAGCAGTACCTAGGGACAGATGAGTATACATTCACTCTGTACTTTGTTAACACATTACCTAGTATGCGATAGCGTACACTTGCTTATATAGTTTGGCTTGGCTGCATTTATCTGTATATTATGTATTTTAAATGCGTTTAATTACTCAGTCCATATTATCCCCATAACATGCTATGTAATTAGTAAAGGGATTTTGACTTTTATTCACTATTAGGTGGAGTGCTGCAGATTCTCGCCCCCCCCCCCTTTTTTTGTTTATCCTATATAATAAAAGCCCTAATGTGCATCTGTGAATCCATGTGTGGCTTTTTGTTAGTGCGCATGCGCAAGGAGTCTTTCAGCTATGCACGAACAGAAACCAAAAGGTGAGAAGACAAGTTCCACCATGACCCGGACGAAAGTTGAAACAGATAGAGAGAGAGACAGACAGAGAGACAGAGACAGACAGAGAGACAGAGAGAGAGACAGACAAACAGACAGAGATAGACAGACAGACAGAGATATCTAGCGCCTTATATGTTAACGGGCTTAACCGGCTATTAATGTTATGATTATGCGTACAGCATAATATTTAACTATTTAAGGTTATCTAGTGCCATACTACCCTCTTCATATAATCTACTACTTTAGATATACTACTAAGTCTACAAGCTGCAGGACAGGTAGCTTAGTTTAGGTAGCTCAGTGCAAGCATCCATAGAAACCAGTTTAGACTGCAATATGAATTAAAGTAAATTGGTAATCAACCCTGTGGAAAAAGTCTTTGTATGCATCTTCATTCTCTGTTAAAGTTGTTATTAGCCTTGTTAATGAATCCAGTTTTCATTGAAGAAAAACAAAATCCCGTAAGAAATCTGCTTTCCCTTTAAAGTGACTCCCCTAATTAGGATGATGTTTGTCTGCAGAGAGAAATTATCCTTAAGGTTTCAGAAAACAGAACAAGAGTAATTAAGAAAAACTTACAATTCAAATACCATATAGAGCATTCCATCGGAACTGTATGTTTCAAGAAGCTCGACAATATGAGGATGCTTCAGCATGTGACAAATACTTGCCTCTCTTTTTAAATCTAAAAGATGAAAAATAGGTCAAATCTCTAGAAATACCAGGGTAGCAAAACTAAAAGAACCTACAGAAACAATTCTATATTTTCAAAGTACAGTTTATATTTCTTTATGAAATACAGGCCTTTAAGAAAATCTTAAACAGAAAGTGATTTCTGCACAAAAAAAAAATACCGTATATACTCGAGTATAAGCCGAGGTTTTCAGGTCTTAAAAATGACCTGAAAAATGAACCTCGGCTTATACTCGGGTCAAGCTGGGACTTACCTTAATTCAGGACGCAGCCGCGAGTCAGGTAAGAAAACCGGCAGTTCCCAGTAGTACTTTGCGTACGTTAGCGCGATGACGTCATCGCGCACCCGCAAAACACTACTGGGAACTGCCGGCTTACCATCCTGACTTGCGGCTGCGTCTGTAAGGCTCTGCGAAGGCGTCCGGCAGGCTCTGGGAAGATGTCCGGAAGGCTCTGCACACCAAACTAAGTACATTTCCCATGGCTACCAGTTATCCCTATGGCTACCAGTTATCCCCATGGCTACCAGTTATCCCCATGGCTACCAGTATGCAATAAAATGCACATGGCTACAGAAGGCAGTATTGGTCAATTCCAACCCTCAGCTTATACTCGAGTCAATGTGGTTTTCCTAATTTTTGAGGTAAAAATAGGTACGTCGGCTTATACTCGAGTATATACGGTACATTATCCCCCAAAACTTAAAATAATAATGTAAAAATAACATACGGTAAATTCCTCCCCTCCCATACTTACCTAGGTTTAAATGTAATAAGATATTGACTAAATAAGTTCTTATAGTTTAAAATGGTGCTAATTTTGCCCCAACCAATCAGATCTTAGTTAACATTTGAAAGCTAATATGATTGACTGGTTGGGGCAAATCTAGCACCATTTTAAACAATTAGAACTTTTATTGAATAACCCTGTATGTTTGCTGCGTCAGCACTTAATGGCAAACCATCAAACAGATAACTATACCTAAAAAAATTACCATAGCTGCAATGATGTATTAATTGTATCAGAAGTGGGATGGAGTACACTTGCCTAATTTTGCTTTCATTACAGATAACTTTGTCTGTGAAATTTTTGCCAGTACACGGTCTGAAAGTCTCCACCATGCTGTCTATTGAGGTCCCTCCCATCACATGCATACATATTACCCAGACAAAAAGAATGGAAAAGCTCATAACATGGCATCTAGGTTTTAACAGCCAGTTGCCATGCTAAACAAAGGCAGGAAGAGCAGGAAGGTGGCACTGTGGAGGCTGTTAGAAAGTTTACCAGTAGAAATTTTACATGAAAAGGTCTCTGTAATAAATGAAAGGGTGTGTCTTATACTGCTTTTGATAAAATTAACAAAGCATTGCAGCTCTGGTCATTTTTTTAAGTGAAGTATAGTCTAAAGCCACCAGATGAAAGTACAAAATACATTAGTACAATAGGCTGTGTCTCCATTTCTTGTGGCTGTTGATTTATCTAATTAAAAGGGCATGCCCACCCACCATTAGTGATTGGTTAGGAAGCTAATTTTTACAATTTTAAAGTTCTGTGCAGGGGGAAAACTCTACTGTGCATGCCAGAAACCTCTCAGAGAGGCAGATAGAGGAAGAAACAGATTTCACCAGGAAAAGGCTCCTACTCTTCAGTTTCCTGTACTGTATTTTGGCCATGCAGGACAACAATATGCAGCTGAAGAGAAAGGTAGGAGACTTAACAATGCACAGTGTGTCTAACATTGTGTACAACCCCTTTAAACTCTCTGGTGCACCCACTGTGTGAAGTCACCGTTTCCAGTGCATGCTCTTATCTCTCCTGTACAGCACCTCTAAACCGTAAAAGTATGACCTGACCTACCACCTAAAAGCCGACAGACATTTCTGTTAGAATACCCAAACCTGCCTCTCTCACTCAGGCACTTAATTATTTAAAATTCCAAAAAGTAACCTTTACAGTTTTTTTCCTAGAAAGCATAATTTTTCTAAAATAACTATAACATTAAAGGGTATGTCCACCCTTAAATCACACTTTTAATATAGGCTTCCCCCTGGTCCCCCAGCCCCAACCGCATTATTTTTATTTTAAGAAAGCTCCCCAAACTCTTACTTACCTCCCCTCTTTCCTCCGCCGCGCTCCCGGCCCTCTGCTTGCGAGAAATGCAAGCAGAGGGGCGGGACCGGCAGCCACGTCTGTGATTGGCTGAGCTGCAGCCAATCACGGACGCGGCTGCCGGCAGCTCACTTCAGCGGAGGAAAGAGGAGAGGTAAGTAAGAGTTTGGGGAGCTTTCTTAAAATAAAAATGATGCGGTTGGGGCTGGGGGACCAGTGGGAAGCCTATACTAAAAGTGTTAAATGCTAGGGGGAGGGAATCGGGAGAGGGAGGGAGAAGGGCTGCAGTACGCATGGCAAAAATCTACCTGAGGCCAGGTAGAAGGCAGAGTCCTATATGGACTCTGCTAGCCTCCTGGTGGGCAGTTTTTGGGACTTTGGGGGGGGACTACAGGAGAACCCTATGGAGCTGGGATGTTAGGTAAGGATTAAGCTACACTACATGGTGGGGCCAGTAGTTGGGGGGATTATAGTTTTGGGGGTGGACATGCCCTTTAACCCACAAACCCAACAGAGAAAATATTGAGAATATGAGTGTATTTACTTTTTGCTAGAGTAAAGACAAAACATCCACTTAACTATTAATTCCTCTGGTGGCTTAAAAGGCTAATGCTGCCTTATTAAAATAATTGAGTCCATGATGTTATAGGTTTAAAAGTCCTAAATCTGAAATTTTGTTACATGACTTTCCTTTTTGCCATTTATCCTGGACTGGGAAACAAACAGAGGAACAGCTGCTTTCAAAGGCTTATCAGGGGCTTTAATATTTGTGTACAGACATGTGTAAGCATTTATCCGTAAAATATGGTAAATTCTGACATCAATGGTCATGGGCAATAGGTGCACATGTTTACAAGAACAAAAAAAATTCAACGTGAAGACAATTTATGAAATTTAATTATATACCTTCTGTGCTTAAACCTGGACTTGACGTAAACTTTGCAACATCGACAATTTTTACTGCAAACTGTTGTCCAGTTTCTCTGTTGATGCATCTTCGCACAACACTGAAAGGACCTCTAAAAATTCAAAGAAAATATTAACATTATAATAAGGTCAGGAAAATCATTGGGTGAATTAATACATACAATCCACATATTTTAAATACACTACAGTATAAACATTATCTTAATACAATGGCAATATTGTCAAATAGTCTGAAGAGAAATACAGCTAACCTGTATCAACATCAACAAAAACCTATAAAGCTAGGTACACACACACACACACTAGCGCTAAAGCCCCGTTACTGTCGGATCAGACGGTATCGGGGCTTTATCACTAGTGTGTGTAGCGAACGAGGGCGTAGTGAGTGTTTCCCATACGAGCGCGTGGCCACTAAACATTCGGGTCAGCCAAGAAAAAACAGATTTTTTCTTGGCCACGACTGAAGGGAACACACAGTCTCGAGTATATTCCCTATTCTGGACTGTGTGTATCCAGATCTTTGAAAAATGACAGACAGGATCATTAATAGAGCTTTGTGCAGCCTTTTAAAAACAAGTCAGCGTCCCTGTGGTCAAAATTAATGGTACTGGCATCAGTTAAGACACCTGTAAGGGGGAATGAAGGCTGTTAAGTACGGTAAGTCTCTGAGGACTTTTTTTTACAGTTTAAACCTGGCTCTTAGGGTTAGGGGGGGTCCTTAAACTAAAGAAAAAAAAAATAATTTAGGGGTGAACTTACGTATGTACACTGTAATATAGTAATCAAGGTTGAATAAAGACATTTGTCCAACCCTTTCATCCTCCTTTTTAACCCTACCTAACAGTTGATCCAGAGGAAGGCAAAAAAGCAGCTAAAAAGGGGGGGGGAAATTCCTTCCTGACTCCATATGGCAATCGGAAAGTATCCCTGGATCAACCTGAACTAACTATATGTACCAGTAATTTTTAATATTTTTTTAGTTTTAGAAACTTAAAGGGACAGTTCAGTGGAAATTATCAATATTTGATAAATTGTTAGTTTGTGTAATGCCTTCTTTGTTATTCTACATGTTCCATCCCATTGTGTCATTTGAATTTATACCCTTGCTATTCCCTGCTGTTGACATTAGTGAGCTGACATTTTAGGTTCTGCAACTGTCCTTCTTTCCAGAATGCACACTACCGTGGAATGTTCCTAACAGTAATTTCTACTGTTTGGCTGTTGGATGGGTCAAACATGCTCAGATCTCTACTGAGCAACTGAATCAACCCAGGCGCAAACAGGAAGTCAGTATTTCGGTTGCATTTATTTATACACAGACAAAATGCTGAATTGGCAGATTAAGTTCATTGGGATGAAAAAATACTGATCTTTTTTCTGAAAAGCACATGTATTTGCACTGAACTTCCCCTTTAACCCAATTTTAAAGCTATTCGCCCAACTTGCCATTACCACATATGCTGGAAGACAGTTCCACAGTTTCACCATTCTCACTGAAGAAACCTTTCCTAACCTGAAGAAGAAACTTTTCTTCTAATCTTAAAGGGTGTCCATAAGTCCTCTGATATAACCTATTGGTGGACAACACACCAGAGAGTTTATTATATGGCCCATTAATATATTTGAATAAAGTGATCATATCCTTCAAATGCCGCTTCTCCAATGTAAATAGCCTTAACTTCTAATCTGCCTGCATAGTCAAGCCCCTCCATTCCTCTTATTATTTTAGTTGCCCTTCTCTGAACTGCTTCCATTTCCAAGATGTCCCTTTTGTATATGGAATTCCAAAACTGCACCGCATATTCCAAATAAAGTCTTAACAGTGCCTTGAAAAGAGGGATAACAACATTTTATGCTGTTGAATCGCTTCCCCTCTTTATACAAGACAATATCTTGCTAGCTCTAGCTGTAGTTTGCTACAGATAACGGTAAACTTTCTTGTTCTAGTTTACTTTGCAATGAACAAGGCAGTAAACTCCCATATAAGACCGAGTTTGCATATGAGACCATATTCCATAAAATTAACAGAACTTAAGGCTATAAATGTTATTTTTAAAAAAAGTTTTTTTTCTAAATATGGTCATTTGTGAATTTGCCTTTCCTTTTACATTTTAACTGCAGATTTTTTTCCCTCTGATACTACTGTGGGGATGAACTCATAGCAGGCCGGTAACCAGCATGATAATATATCAGATAGAACTACAAAGCAAAAGAACATTGATAAAATAACTTAATTGGTAGCTCTACACTGTCTGTTTACTCACAAATCTGATTTTTTTTGTGTGTGTGATTGTGGTGAGAAGATGAAAAGTAAACTAAATATCTGCTAGGGAAAGATGGATTTTTGTAGGGACTGATATACACTCAACAGGAACAAGTTGTATATAAGCTACCGCAAACATTGAACCTTGATAGTCCAGGCCAGAGGCAAGAAATGCAATTTTTGCAGTGAATTAAATCCCATCAAACAAGAGAGTCAGAGGTAAGGACTTATTGGAACTTCTAACCCCCTTTGCAGACCTAGTATGTGTATGCGGTCATTATTTTTGGTGTGCATCCCATGCGCTACGACAGGGCAACATCAAAGGAAGTGCATCGCAAGTGCACGAAACACATGACATTGTGATTGCCCTGCAACTCTTGTGTGCCTCCATTTGCTGGGAGTGGCGCCTAGCCTTAAAGCCCCATAAGGACAATAGATAAATGTGAACTGAAAAATCCCTAAGGCAGAGGCCACACTAAGTTGGATGGCAATGCAACTCCCCGCCCCATTCAAACAAAACATATTACTTGGAACACTGCCAAATTATTTTTAATGACAAAATAAAACTTCTGCATGCAGCTTATCTAGTCTGTTTTCAAATAAAGAAATGTGGTATGGTTTGCATTTACAGTACATTATATAGATTTCTTTTCATAAACCCAAAAGATGCAGATTTTGAGCAACTCAAAAATTACACACAATCATATCAAATGCTTCAGGCCAGTGTTGCCAATACCTTCTTGGTTTATAATGCAATTGACGCAATACTATTGTAGCACTGGGAATTCGCTAAAGCATGGTACACACGGTTAGATCCTTCCTCCTGTCTGACAATGGGGCCCATGCGACCGGTCGGCCAGGAGAAAGGATTGTTGGCTGTGGCAATAGTGGCTGCAGCCAACAGTTTTCCACGAGTGACTGTGGTTTTTGGACTTGTCCGATCGGCCATTCGGCCCTTTCCGGGAATGTTTGGTCAGTCATGGCCGACAACCCATGCGATTATTTCGGCCCGATCGGATACACTGAACTATTGGTCGATTGGGACGAAATATTGCATCGTGTTTACACAGCTTTAGCAAGTACCTATTTGGATTTTCTTTGCAGGAGAGGTTGCCAGTAATAGGTGCAAAAACATGAAAGCAGATTTTGTTTTAGCACTACTGTACAATGCAAGCCAAATGTATACCGATAAAACACAACTATAAAAGATATGGCTTCCCAATTAGTGTAAAATATGGATGTTAACGCCTGAAAGTTTGAAGAGCGGCACTCATTAAAACAATTTGTTAGCTGTTTTCCAGTTACATTTTTATGTTCAATTACAGAGGGTATTTTCATTCCACTGAATATTTACAAAAATACACACACACAAAAAAAGAATATTTGGAAAAAGGCAGATCACAATAACTTAACAAAAACTAGACACTTTATGTTCCCACAGCAATGTTTTGGGGGCCTTACATGGTACATGGTGGCATCAGTTTTGACACCTGTAAGAGGGAATGATCAAAATATCTAAATACATCACAGGGAATTATGGTGGACATCTAAACTAAACATTTACAAATTGACTCAATAGGAATTCTAATCTCGATTTGTTAATTTGATTATATAGTGTATAAAAGGAAAGTATGTACTGGACTTATACTGGTTTCAAGAGGTAGTGTATGGAGTTGTGACTCCTGTGGGGAATCATGCCATTTCTTGGCACAAATGCCCAAATAAATTAGTACAGCAGTAGAGGAGGTGTCTTCCAGTGAGAATAGTGCTGTGCAAGTAATGTAAGAAACATTTTTGTTAAGGGGCATGTCCACCCCCAAAACTAGAATTTAACCCACTACTGGCCCCAGCAAAATCCTTACCTTACATCCCTGCTCCAAATGGTTCTCCTGTAATGTCCCTCAAAAGTCCCAAAAACTGACCACCAGCAGCCTGGCAGAGTCCATATAGGACTGCCTTCTGTCTCTCCTCTGGGAGATTTTTGCCATGCGCACTGCAGCCCCCCCCCCCAGTTTGCTTCTCCCTCCCAGCATAAATTAATGTAGTGTAGGGCCAACCCACACCCGCTTTGCTGGTGGGTTACATAAATACACCCCTGCCAACCTGTAAGTAGCCAAACGAGCAACCCAACCCCCAGTTGAAATTAAGCAGACCTACAAGCGGAATCGCACCAGCTAGGTGATTCTAACTTCACCTGCAGCGATCTGCAAACAAAATTTAACCAATCTGCAACTGCTACCAGTCTCATGAACAGCACCAGCAGTTTTCTAACAGAACCTGACCTTTAACCCATTCAAATTCACCGTGGTTTACCTAAACCCGACCTGCAATTTTGTAAACGTGGGTAGCAGACCTAAGCAGGACTCTAAATAAGAACTCATCTTCAATTACTTAAGGGACTCTGTGCAAGCCTGACCACATTGAAGGCCACTCAATAGATTATGGGCCCCTAAGGTTATAATTAGGGATGGCCGGTTGCAGATTCGAAACCGGATCCGCCGCGGATTTATCCCGTTCGCGAACAGCGGATTTTTCTGGATTTTCCGCCTTCCCAACTTCCGATTCGCGGATTTTTCGTATTTTCGAAATTACGAGTGTTCACGTATTTTCGAAAATACGAGAAAACATGTAATTTCGAAAATTTTAGAAAATAAAAGGATTTCTCTTATTACCATTAATACGTATTTTCGAAAATTTTCGAAATTACGAGGATTACTCGTATTTTTGAAAATACATATTTTCGAAAATACTAGTTTTCGCGTATTTTCGAAAATACGTGAAAACTCGTAATTTCGAAAATTTCCGAAAATACGAAAAATCTCGTAATTTCGAGGGTATTTTTCATTTTAATGGGTTCGCTCGCGGATTTTCGAATTTTCAAATTTTTCCGAAAATTTGCGGATCCTCGAGCGGACCGGATTTTGCAAAGTTCGGACATCTCTAGTTATAATTAAATGTGCAGCAGACTCAGTGACAAACTGTCACTAATTACAAACTGACTGCAATTAACTACATTTACTGTGACTCACAAGGAATGCAGTTAATTTCAGTTACCGTATATACTCAAGTCACTCACCTCAGTGTGGAATCCGGCTGCCGCTCTCTCCGCATCTGGTGGATGATGCCACTACTCGGCGCCTGTCTCACTTACCGGCGCCAAGTAGTGATGTCAGGTGTGCAGATGTGGAGCAATGGCCGCCGGATTTGACACTGAAGTACCTTATCTGAAGATAGCCCCCATAGCTGCCCCACAAGACTGTAGGAAAAAGTTTCCCTCAAATTCAAAAAAATGAAGTGATAACAGATACTCCAGACATAAGAGAATGTATTCAATTTGACTATATGAGAGATCCATGTAATAATTAAGACAAAAATCGATTGCTTTAATCCCCTGTTGATGTGGAATAGAAGAGTAAAGACTAGACACATCTATAGTGAGCCATAAAAATTCTGTTGACCATTCAAGACCCCATAGTTTACTAATACAGTCTCCGGTGTCCTTCACATATGACCTTAATTTTCGAACCATAGGGAATAAAAAAGTACCTAAGTATTCAGATAGGGGTTCATTCAGTGATCCTATCCCCGTTATAATAGGTCTCCCCTGGGGATTATGTAGGTTTTTATGTATTTTAGGTAAGAAATGATAAATCGGAGTCACCGGTGTTTTAACCAATAAATACTCATATTCCACAGGTGTAAGTATCCCCATATCCCTGCCTTTGTCCAAAATCTCTTTCAAAATTTTATAATACTGAGGAGTAGGGTTATTGGTTAATCTGGAGTATGTTTCTATATCAAACAGTTGTCTTTCAGAATCTTGGATATAATAAGATCTATCCGTGACAACAATAGAACCACCCTTATCAGATTGTTTGATAACTCTTTAGATGCCACAGATTTAAGGGCAACTTTCATTCTGTGAGGCAAATTATCATGAATATTACGATTACACTGTTTAGACTGGACCTTTTGATGTAATAAGATCAAGTCTTTTTCTATTAGTTTTTGAAACTGCTGAATGTATTGACCTCTACTCTGTAGAGGGAAAAACTTGGATGGTTTTTTAAGAGTTGTATGTATAAATTCAGAATTATCGTTAGGATTACTACTGATCAGATTCGCCAAATCATGTATTGTACAAATATCCGAAAAATCACTCAAACCGTCTAATGTATCAGGCACCACACCCATATCATCATGACTCTGTTCAGAGTCCTCAACTATATTAGACTTGTCAGTACCATCATCATTGTCCAAAGCAAAATGACGTGCCAAAGTGAGTTTTCTGATCAGTCTATTAACATCTATAATAGTATCAAACAATGAAAAAGAAACTGTTGGAAAAAAATTTAAACCTAGATTTAACACTTCACGTTCAGAATCTGAAAGAGTCACATTACATATGTTGATTATATTGTCCTGAATCGTCCTCGGACTGTCTGTTATCTCTTGCGATTTTTGTAGGTTCGACTGCGTGTGAACATAATTGGACCTAAATCTTCGGCGTCTCGCCCTTCTTTTCGTAGATTTGTTGGCTTTTTTAATATCCTTTTTGGATGCGAACTTCTCCGGGTAAACCCCACGAGTGGCCCATGGCACCCGCGAGTGGGCGGGGCTTGTGCATCCATGAGTGGGGCAGGGCTTAAGCACCCAGGAGTGGGCATGGCCATGGCACCATCGGGTGGGCGGGGCCACATGGGGCTGTATGGGAATAGGCCAAGGGAGGCCTGCAACTGGAGAGACCATGGGGTCTATGAGTGGGAGGGACCAGGGGGGCTGCAAAGGGGAGGAGGAGACAGGGTAGATTGACTGACATGGTAGCAAGAAGTGCAGGGGACCTGGTGATGCTGCTGCCATATCACACACACACAAAAATGTGAATATCTTCAAAACTATGCAAAATAAACAATGAAAATAAATTGCAAAAATTCTCAGGAGAGCAATTCCTATCAATTTACCTAGTCATTTTTGGACCACAGTTCCCCTTTATGCTAGGTACACGTTACAATCTTTTCTCCTGACCGACCGTTCGAGGCTTCCGACTGGTCAGCCAGGAGGAAGGACTGTCGGTCGCAGCAAAAGCAGCCACATCATACAGTTAGCCGCGACCGATTGTTTGATCCATAGAGAACCGCGCGGTCGGTCATGGTTTTCTGACCCATCCGATCGTGCTTTCGGAGGAAGGAAAGGTCGGCGCCGCAATAAAATAATTTGGCCCGACCGAAAATTATTGTATGGTGTATACCCAGCTTTACTGTAACACTGAGCACAGATTGATGAGGGGAGGTGTCAAAGACATCAATCATTTCAGCTTGCGTCTGTCCTGAATTAGTAGTGGTTCTTGCCCTATGTGTCTCTTCTGAAGTTCAGCACTCACTGACTGTGCAGCTCACACCGCCTCAGAGCTCCCTTTAATCTAATCTGCTCTGTGATTTGCTGGCTGCATAGTTTTGGTATCTTAAGTCAGTTGTATGTTGGGCAATCACAATTCACCACCAGATGGCAGGACACATCAACATTAATAAAATAGGGTCAAAAAGTTGTAAAATAGCCGGTTCTTTTTCCAGGTCGTTTTTCTGGAACATACATACATACATTGACTAGATAGAATAGATAGATTAGATAGAAAGAATAGCTTGATTGATAAAATAGCTATAGATACAACAGATATAAATAAAATAGATAGCTAGACAGACAGAATAGCTACATAGGATAAATAGAATAGCTGGATAGATAGAATAGCTAGATAGCTAGCTAGATAAAAAAAACTAGAGATAGATAAAAAAGCTGAACAAATCAAATCGGATCTAAATCTGATGTTTTGGACAGTTTAATAGAACTGAGATCTTTTAGCTTTTCTTTGCTTTATTTTAGCAAAGTGGTCCGAAGTGTGAAGCCGTGATAATGGATAAAAGCTGTCAGGTGGAATTAAAAATTGTAATTGATATTCTTAATTTTCTCAAATATTCTTAATCACCGAAGCCCTTCACATCACATTCCCACCACTCCCAACCTCTGTGTTCAGTTCCTCTATTAGAAAACAACAACAGATGTCATCTGTGTTGATCCGCCAGGCAACAAAGCCTGACCAAATGGCCTGACCAAATGGCCTAGTCAAAAATGACTAGGTAAATTGAGGTAAATTGATAGGAATTGCTCTCCTGAGAATTTTTGCAATATATTTTCATTGTTTATTTTACATAGTTTTGAAGATATTTATATTTTTGTGTGTGATATGGCAGCAGCATTACCAGGAGCGGCGGTAAGGTAAGTTCCAGGTCCCCCGAGCGTCCTATTATTCACAGGGAGGGGAGAATAAGCGTTCTCACCTCCCTGTGAATAATACAAACGAATGGCAAATAGTTGTTTTTCTGGATTATGGGAGTTGTGTCCCTTTAAATTGGCTTGGTAAGCTCAGTGACCCCTGACCTACATACACAGGTGAATCCAATTATGAGAAAGTATTTAAGGGGGTCAAATGTAAGTTTCTCTCCTCTTAATTTTCTCTAAAAAGTAGCAACATGTGGGTCTCAAAACAACTCTCAAATGACCTGAATACAAAGGTTGTTCACCATCATGGTTTAGGGGAAGGATACAGAAAGATGTCAAGAGATTTCACCTGTGTTTCCACAGTAAGGAACATATTGAGGAAATGGAAGACCACAGGCTCAGTTCAAGTTAAGGCTCGAAGTAGCAGACCATGAAAAATCTCAGATAGACAGAAGCGACGAATGGTGAGAACAGAGACAACCCACAGACCAGCACCAAAGACCAAAACCATCTTGCTGCAGATGGAGACTTTGTGCATCGTTCAAAGAATTCAGCGCACTTTACACAAGATGCTGTATGTGAGAGTGATGCAGAGGAAGCCTTTTCTCCGCCCACAGCACAAACAGAGCCGCTTGAGGTATGCTAACGCACATTTGGACAAGACAGCTTCATTTTGGAATAAGGCGCTGATGAAGGGAATGATGAAACTAAAATTGAGTTATTTGGGCATAACAAGGAGCATTATGTTTGGAGGAAAAAACACAGCATTCCAAGAAAAACACCTGCTACCTACAGTAAAACATGCTGGTGGTTCCATCGTGCTGTGGGGCTGTGTGGCCAGTGCAGGGACTGGGAATCTTGTCAAAGTTGAGGGACGTATGGATTCCACTCAGTATCAGGAGATTCTGGAGACCAATGTGCTGGAATCAGTGACAAAGCTGAAGCTGCGCCGGATCTTTCAACAAGACAACGATCCTAAACACGGCTCAAAATCCATTAAATTGAAAATCTGTGGTGTGAGTTAGAGAGAGCTGTCCATGCTCGGAAGGCATCAAACCTGAATGAACTAGAGATGTATTGTAAAGAGGAATGGTCCAAAATACCTTCAACCAGAATCCAGACTCTCATTGGAAACTACAGCAAGCGTTTGAAGTCTGTAATTTCTGCAAAAGGAAGATCTACTCAATATTGATTTCATTTCTTTTTTTGTGGGGCCCAAATTTATGCACCTGCCTAATTTTGTTTAAACAATTATCGCACACTTTCTGTAAATCTAAGAATCTTCCTTTAACTTCTCAAATATCACTGTGTGTGTCGCCTATATGATTTATTTAACTGACATTTTTTATCATAACAACCAACATTTACACAGGAAAATCATGACGATTAACGAGGTTGCCCAAACTTTATATATATTTATATATAAATGTAAAAATTGTCTAGTGTCTAATGGAAATTGTCTAGTACTAATCTTGTACCATTACAGATATTATATATAAATATACATTCACATTTTTAAAATTGTTACTGTACCTTTAAAAATGCCATTTAAAATCATAGCTTCTCAGGTGCCCAGGGTTACTATGAGTAAGGTGCATAACCCAAAATGCATCAGGAGCCTGGACGCCTTTCTGTGTTTGGACATATGTGTTGTTCTGCTTGTTTTTAAAGAAGATTAATAAAAAAAATGCTTATACATTCCTGCCACCATTCTTTGAATACACTATACAGGAAAATGTGTAGCTAAATATTTTGTAATTATTATTATAAGTGGAATAACTGGATATAATGAACATATACTGTATATAAATTGTATTTCTTGTATCTACTCTATGCATTAACATTTCTAGTTTTATAAATGCTCCTTTGCAAAATAAGAAAATAAATGTCAATTAATATTAGAGTCCAAATATATGATAATGAATTTACCATAATTTGTTCCATATGGAATGTGCATGCACAATATTCTTGGAAAAGCAAATATTCCCCAACTTTTTTTTTTTTTTTTATGGGTGGACAGTAGTGAATTTTACAGCATGCTTCATTAAAGGAGAACTTAAGTCCCAAGACAAAATTGTCTCAATAGACAGAGCACATTCACAAACACACAACAAGCTGTGTCTCATGTCTCCCTTTGCTGTGCATGCTGGGTGATTTATGAAAATAACCTGTGTGTACTAAGGGTCAGCTCCCATAATTCACCTTATCTGGGAACACCCAGCAAAGTGTGCGACGGACACTTCACAGGACACTGCAGTCTTGCTTCCTGGAAGCGGACAGCCAATCATGTTTCAGGTCACAGATCCCTCCCTCTGACACAGAACACAGATATCAGTGCAGTTTTTGTGTAAACACATTAGAAATGCTCCTGTCCCTAACAATTATAAATTCCTATGCTTTTCATACAAAAAAGAAAACTAATCTTTGCAGTGGATGAAAGAAACAGAACATTTAACATTTCAGCCCAAAATAAAAGTAAGTATGGGGAATCGCAACCTTCTATACTGTGTCTTTCTAAAAAGAAAGCTTTCCACTGCTATGCCACATGGGCTAATAAGTAATGAACCAGTACATGTAGAGTCTATCTTTTGCTGGACACATAATAAAAACAAAAAAATGGGAACATGGGGAATAAAACCTGTGTCCCATTAGTCTGAATTTTTTCCTAACCCAGCACTTTAGCAGAACACGCCACAGGTGAACTCTCAATCGATAGAAGTAAATTCAAGTAAAATCAGTTCACTATTTTGTATTGCTACTGGAAGACTGTCACCAATTTACGCTGGTTGGTACATAAATAACAGAGCTGCTATATATAAAGTTTGTACATATGTAGAAACTTCATATTTTTCTAGAAACATGGAAAAAAACAAACAAAAAAAAGCACTAAACTCAGGCAGTAGACTATGTTATATTGTTTCATAAGTAAACTAGGGGATTTGAACTTGTGACTTCTTGGTCTTTTTGTTCCTAAACACACAGCATTTACATGGTGAAACTATCTTTCACTAGAAAGAGATGCTAGAAACTCTGCACATAGAGACAGTGAATCCTGGGGTCAGGGGGCGTAGCTCTTTGAAGCCAACATGGAAGCCTCCTTTGTTACAGAATCTATTACTTATATCTACTAAATGCAAATAACTAGAGAAAAATCAACATGTAGGTATTCTGGGGAGAAAAACTTTCACATTAGGATCTGAAAAAATGAAGTTTGGTTCTCCTTTAAACAGATTGTTTTCCAGGTCATTTTATCATAATATAATATCAAGACAAGCACATAGCTTTCCTAGATAAAAGACATGCTGAACAGCTAACAAAGAGGATGTGTAGCCAGTGATCAAATGCATGTCTGAGTCTACATGTTTACTTCCACCTTGCATGTTACATTAATGCATAAAATTCAGTTAGATGAATCACAATGTGCACTGATGGAAAATGTATGTAATTAATACATAAAGGGTATCTCCAACCCACTTTTTTTTCTGTAGTGTAGAGCAGTGATTCTCAAACTTTTTCAGTCCGTGACACACTAGCAATTTAAAACTTTTGTCGGGGCACACCCTTGTTCTTAATGATGGACTTACCGTATATACTCGAGTATAAGCCGACTCGAGTATAAGCCAGGCACCCATTTTTGCCTCAAAAATTAGAAAAATGATTGACCCGAGTATAAGCAGGCTGGGGGATAGTATGCCATGCAGACACCCACATTACCTTTTTACTATAGGGGTGTGGAAACTACAACTCCCAGCATCCAAGCATGCTGGGAGTTGTAGTTTCCAAACATCTACAGTGGAAAGGTTTAGGGTGGGGGACAGTATGCCATACAGTAACCCTAATACCTTCCACTGTAGATGTTTGGAAACTACAACTCCCAGCATGCTTGGTTGCTGGGAGTTGTAGTTTCCAACCACCTATAGTAAAAAGGTATTGGGTTTACTGTATGCATACTGTCCCCCACCCTAATACCTTTCCACGTAAGATGTTTGGAAACTACAACTCCCAGCATGCTTGGTTGCTGGGAGTGTAGTTTCCAACCACCTATAGTAAAAAGAAAATGTGGGTGTGCATGGCATACTGTCCCCCCAGCCCTCCCCCCCAGTACCCCCAGCCCCCCTCCCCCAGTCCCCCCCCCAGCTCACTTACCCGTATCTGGTCTTCAGTCTTCCTCTCTCTGCAATCCAGAAGCACCGCGAGTCCGGCCGGCAGTTCCCATTACTGCTTCGCGGCTGCGCGATGACGTCATCCCGCCAGCGTGCTTGATGACGTCATCGCGCAGCCGCGAAGCAGTAATGGGAACTGCCGGCCGGACTCGCGGCTGCTTCTGGATTGAAGGTAAGTTGCTACTGACTCGAGTATAAGCCGAGTCAAGGTTTTTAGGTTAATTTTTAAACCTAAAAACCTCGGCTTATACTCGAGTATATACGGTAATGTTGTAATTTCTGATATTTTATGTACTGTACAGTATATGTATTTATTGTCATCAAATTTGATGTAGTATAATGTTACACTAAATTGGCTGCACTGAAATGTTATCTTTAAGGATATGTACAATGTAAAAACAACTTTAGCTTACTGGATAGCCGTGACTTTAAATATAAAGGTGTATAATTTACCTTTACTCCTTGAATGTTGCGGACTTCCTCCTCCTCTGAAATGGTGTTTATAGCAATATTACAAAAATTTAAGTAAGATTTTCCTACCACTTAAATTTTGAGGCACACCTCTGGGTGAAGTCACACCAACCCTAACCACCAGGTTTAAAACTAAAATAAGTGCAGAGAAACAGACTTAACAACCTTCATTCCCTCAGTCTCTAATGCTACTTCCAGGAATGGGGTAGCATTAGGGGCCAGACCAGCAGCCACATCTGTAATTGGCGGAGAGTCAGTTATGTTTTAAACCTGGCGGTTAGGGTTGGGAGGTGGTCCCCTACACTACAGAAAAGCAATATGAACTGCAGAAACGAGGGATCGGGAGTGTGAAGGCTCCCATGCACATGCCAGAGTCCTCCAGGAGGACAGGGAAGGGGCAGAAACCTTATTACACACAGGAAGGCTCCTACTCTTGAATAGGCACTGCAGGACAACCATATGGAGCAGAGGAGAAATTTTATTTAAGTACTAAACATTGAATTAATGACCATTACTTAGATGGCCGTAAGCACTTCCTATGTATTGCTTTGTCACAGTAAGCATTTATTTTTTACTTTTTCTTACTAGTCACATTCTAAAAACGCTTAGTATCTTTTTACACATACTTACAACACAGGAGTATGTCTTTAAACCGAAGTACATGGAGGCAACCCCCTAAGGGCTTGTTCACACAACAAATGGACCAAAACAGACAATACACATTTCTGCCATGAAACATACAAAAATGGACCTAGGGTTTAAGTGCACTATATAAAGGTGCATTTAAAACCTATGTCTCTGCAAACCACCAGTGCTAGTAACCACCAGCCAACTCCTGTCGGCTCAAACTCAGAAACATCTCTCATACAACGCAACCAAAATCCAAGCTCATGCCCTGATCATATCCCGGCTTGACTATTGCAAGACACTCCTGTGTGGTTTACCAAACAGTCCCCTGGCACCACTTCAATCCATATTAAACTCTGCTGCCCATCTCATTCATTTCTCTTCTCGCTTTTCTACTGCCTCTTCTCTCTCGGGCGCAACATCCCCTCTGCTAATGATATCCTCCGCCAACATCTTTAAAGGGCAACTGTGGTTTCAAAACAAGTTAGGATTAAATGAAAGCCTGCAGTATTTCCTTTACACTGAGCCAACAATCACATCTCTGACTTCACCCTGAGAGAAATGATGTAGAGGTGAATGTTCAAACGTCCTGCTTCCAGTAGGTTGAGTGACATCACCTGACTTCTGCTGGCCCTTTTCCCCTAGGGGAGAAGCATGCTCAGTAAAGACTTATTGCTGGGGAAATCAGGAAATACCTAAGGAAAAAAATTGACAGTTGAGATGGGGAGCCTATTAATGCAGACAGAGGCTGTGACACATGAATACAAGCTGCAATAACTTTGCAGCAATAACTTCTCACAAATTTTATCTAGAGATGTGATATCGGTTTTATTTTGAAGGTATGATGGAAGGCTTTTTATATTATTCTTACTGGTTTGGAAGAATTTGAGACCACAATTACCCTTTAAGCTTAACCTCAAAACCCACCTCTTCAGGCAAGCATAAAGCCTGGCCCCCTAAAGATGTTAGTGCTATATAAAACCATAATAATAATAAATAAGGCACAAAGCACAATACTATATGCTTCCATGCAGTCTTTAAGGACAACAAAAAGTAAATGTGTCTGGGCAAATGTTGATGCACATGGCTGAGACACAAATGTAAATGACTGAGCTACAAAAGTATTAAATAATCTTTAAAATGTGTGAGGAATTAAGTGGGTGCTGTAGTCACCGAGTGTGTGAATTTATGATAAGGGTCAATAGAAATATGAATACCGTATATTCTCAAATATAAGTCAAGATTTTAAATTTTTAAAATTAGCCTGGAAAACTTAACTTCGCCTTATACTTGCGTCAAGTCCTAATTTAGATCCAAATGCAGTAGGTGGTGCGGTGTTAAAAAAAATCCTTCATCTGCATAGAAAGTTACGGGAGCTGATCTGCCTTTACACTCCTTCCTGCTTCCTGTAGTCAGGCTGCTGGACTCATTTAGCACAGTCACTGCTCATCTGGATGCTGGAAATCTGATGGGTCAAAAAATGGCTGCTAGTTCAGTGCAAGTGACAGCTTGAAACTACAACTCTCAGGTGACACTTGAGTCAAGGGCCCTTGACTATATGGGGGCCAGAGGGCCCTTGACTATATGGGGGCCAGAGGGCCCTTGACTATATGGGGGCCAGAGGACCCTTGACTATATGGGGGCCAGAGGACCCTTGACTATATGGGGGCCAGAGGACCCTTGACTATATGGGGGCCAGGAAAATTGTAAATGATGGTAAGCTTAATTAAGTTTGTTGAACCTTGTCACTCCACATGTTTAGAAACTACAATTCCCAGCAACCAAGGCATGCTGGGAGTTGTAGTTTCCAAACATCTGGAGTGCCATGGAATTGGGGGTTACTGGTACTAGATTTGGCTATTACTGTATGGGATTAATGTATGGGCATCTTAAGCCACAAAACAATACTAAATCAGAAGGCTTATACTCCAGTCAATCAGTTTTTACAAATTTTTCGTGTAAAAATAGGTACCTCGATTTATAATCGGATCGACTTATACTCAAGTATATATGGTATAAATGTTCAGTACTTTATACTGTGCCTATTTGAGTGTAAAAGTGAATTTGAGGATATCATTTTAGGAATGAATCCATAAGATGAGTAGCAGTATAAATTAATATATAACAAAATGTGAAAATGTGCAGTATAAAAAAGTGTGTCAGTGTTGTGCCATGTGTACACAAACCTTACATATTAAAGGAGCACTAAACCCATAAAAATAACTATGTGCCATCCCTTTCTATTATTCACGGGGAGGTGAGAACGCTTATTCTCACCTCCCTCTGAATAGAAGAACACTCGGGGGACCTGGAACTTACCTTACCACGCTCCACTCGCAAGGCGCTCCTTCACAGAACAGCTGTTCTCTCCCAATCGCGTGCCCTATCTTTTGTATTGGCACGCATGCGCCTAAGATAGGGCGCGCGGTCGGGACAGAGCGACTTTCAGTGAAGGAACAGCTTGCAGTGGAGTGGCAGTAAGGTAAGTTCCAGGTCCCCCGAGCATCCTATTATTCACAGGGAGGTGAGAATAAGCGTTCTCACCTCCCTGTGAATAATAGAAACGGACGGCACAGTTATTTTTATGGATTATGGGGAGTTTATAGTCCCTTTAAGTTGTTTGAATTAGCCTCAGTTTAGGTCAATTCAAGTTTTAACTTTAGTAAACCAGAAGCAAACTCAGTTATCACTCTTGAGGATGTGTCTGTATTAAAGGAACTAGCTTGGGGTGTAGCCTATAGTTATTTTTAGTTGCCATGTTAAATAATGGTTATGATACTTTCAATAATTGCAGAATTTTGGAATTAGCTACCTCAACTACCTCATCTAAATGGCTTTCACAAATCAGAATAACTGTGACAATCTGTGACATCAATGACTTGATGTCTAGAAGTTCCAACCAAGGGGTCCTAGGATGTTGGCTAGGTATTTCACCACCTTGTATGTAAGAGTTGATGCTGCTGACTATTGGTCTTAGTAAGGTCTCTTCTTTGTGTATCTTCAGGGGGGTCCATATATAAACGGACATGCCCTTTAAAATCAACTGACTTCTAGAAGTCTAAGGCAGGTCCAATCAAGTTATTTGGAACTGAATGCAGGATTTTGATAAACTGGTTTCAATCTTTTGACTACCAGCAAAAACCTCTAACGCCCCAGGACAAATTTATAGGTAATACTTAGATTTGGACTAACACTTTAAGACTGGCCTTTTTTCCCTGCCTCTCAAAAGTTAGGATATCACTAATTTACCTTGTGTCTTGTTAAAAAAATGGGTTCTTAGGTTATTTAAGGGAAACTAAAATCAGTTATATACAAAAATCTGTGTCAACTCTCCCTTTGCTGTGGATGCTGGGTGATTAATGAAATTAAGCTGTGGATACTAGAGGTCAGCTCCCACAATCCCCCTTAGCTGGGAACACCCAGCTAAGTGTATGCAGTACACTTCACTAGAAGCTGCAGCATTGCTTCTTGCAAACTGACCGAAACATGTTACAGCTCAGATATCATCCCACACTCTGACACAAAACAGTTTTTGTGTTAACACATTATACATGCTCATTGTCCTAAACAATGATAAATTCCTTTGCTTTTCATACAAAAAAGAAAAGTAATCATTGCAGTTTATTTCTGTGCTAGCATGGATATAAGATACAGAATACTGTTTATACTTGAATAAAAACCGAGGTACTTATTTATAAACCCTTTTAAAAGGTTTTCAATTGATTGATTGTTGAAAATGACTAATTGGTTTAAGCATAGCCCTGTGTGATTTGTCTTTTCCATTACTCTAACCATTAAAAGGAGATAACGAACAAAAATGATTTTGGCTAGCATACTTTAAGGCTGAGTGTGTACACACCATGCAGTTTTACCCCCAATCTATTGATATTTCAGTGTATCGATCGATCGGACTGAAAAAGTTGCATTGATTTGAGCAGGCCACCAACAGACATTTGACTGTTCATTTGGCTGATTCAGACAAACGGGTGATCGGATGTGTTGGTAAACCATGGCCGATGCTTTGGTCCCCTTATGTACCACACGCTCAGTAATGGTGTGCTGTCAGGCACGCCTACTTTTGCCACGACTGACAGTGCTTCATCCCAGCCAAACAAAAACACAGCTTGGTCCTGACAAATTCCTGCTTCAATTTAACTATAGCATCATGCACGCTACTGCGCACTAAAGTAAAAGTGAAACAGGAAGTCTTAAGTTTATAGAGGAAAGCACAACTGGCCTTAGTTTTCAGACATGTCCAATCATCTGGATTGGTCAGACACTGTTAAAAGGTTTGGTCTTCATTGTCAAGAGGTTGCTTTTAATCTTTGGCATAAAAGGATGTGTGCATACGGTCTTAGATAGGACTTTTTTTTTTTTTTACTGGTAAGTTATCGGTTTTCTTTTTACAAATACTAAGGGTGTCAGAAGCTTGTTTACAAACATCCCATTTGCAGGATTTATACGTTTCTCTAGTTGTCCAAAGCAACTACTTATGTTCATAATTGTTTTTTCAAGACGGTAACCCTCAGAGAACAAATTTAAAGGGTATGTCCACCCCCTAAACAAAAATTTAATATGTTGCAGGAAATGCTTGAAAACTTCGACCTCGCAAGGTTTAGATCACAGAAAGCTATCCCCAAAATGTACTTTTACCAGCCTTCGTTCCCTCACTGCCTTCTCTGCTTTTTCCGAGCACAGAAGACAAGCAGAAGGGGCATTCTCTCCAGTGATTGGCTAAGACATATACATATACAAGACTGAGTGATTATAAAATTAATCAACATTCACCAGGAAAAACATAAAAGCAGCTACAAATGCAAAAAATATTACAGAACATCTGACACGTTAGTTTCCCTCACAATCATGAAGACATGGTGATAGGTCATGTGTGTGAGATAAAGTGATTAGATTGTAAACACTTCAGGGCAGAGATGTATGTGAATGGATTAAATAATTGTAAAGTGCTGTAAACTGTAAAGAACTGCAGACTATGTAGCTCTATTTAAAAAAAAAAAAAAGTATAAATACAATTCAGTAAGTTTTAGAAACATTCTATCATTAGTTTTCCTGTGGTGTAAGTGCAACTGAATGTAAAAAAAAATGTTTTTAGATAGAGTGTAAATAAACTACACTCATACTTTAAGAGAATCAATAGGAATAAACATTTATAAGCACATTCATTTCTATAACACCACTAAAGCTGGGTACACACAGCACAGATTTTTGAAAGATGACTGACAGGGATCTTGCAGATCCTGTCTGTCATTTTTCAAAGATCTGTATACACACACAGTCCTGAGCGTTCTCCCTATAGGAGAACGCTCGGGACTGTGTGTTTCCCTCGGCCGCGGCAGACTCCCTTTATAGGAAGTTACTGCGGCAGACGGAAATTTACTGACTTTTCCGAACATTCGGTAGCTGCGCACTTGTTCGGAAAAGCGCCTGCACACAGTTGGGTCCGACGGTATCAGGGCTTTATCGGTACTGTGTGTACCTAGCTTTAGAATTGACACTTTTCTTCCATAAAAAAATATTTTTCAGGGCAATTTTTAGGAGCTGCTTAGCAACTTGGGCAGCTTAGGTCGCAATCACCTCAATGCATGACACAATGGAAAAATCTCTCACTTTTTTACTTTCTATTTTTAGACACAGAAAAAGCAAGTCAGGTTGCGCTATGGTTTTAATTCCTCTTTAATGTGGCAGCTGACAACAGAGAACAATGACAGCAGCCAGGGACACAGATGTAAATGCTGTCTTCGGTACGTGAAAAGCCAGCAAACTATGCCCCGAGCTACTTACTGCAGAGAAGCATTTTTATCAAACGTTGTTAGCAGCAAAGAAGATACATCAACACCAGCTTATGGGAAGTCTGTTTCTAAAATCAAATCATGATAAGCAAAACCATAAGCTTGCCAAAAAGAGGAATCTTGCCAAAAATTGCAACCAATCTCACCTAGCAGATTGTGCTTATTACACCTAGACTACGAAATTAGAGATCTTCTAAAGTAAATAATGTGCATCCTCTGCTTTCAGAAGCAGATCTTCGCAGACTAATAGCAAGGAGCAGGTAAACTGAACCAAATGAGCAGAATTGATCTTTATATAATGCATCTCTTTAGGACTGGTACCCATGAGCTGACACCTGAGGATGTGGTTCTAATCTCCCAAAACGTTGTGTGTACTTGGTTTTTTCAGCACTTGAATAAATTATAAACTCAAATATTGCCTGAGTGTGCCTCCCTCCAAAATTATATTTGTATACCCATTAGCTGATCATTCTTGTGTACCAGCCCTTAGTGATGTCCCCTTGAAAGTTGCAGACAAGAGTCAAATATGCTCAGGCTCGTAGATTTCTACCTCCTTTCTCCATCCTTCATGCCACTTAGCTAATATATCTGCAAACTGCCCAGTAGGTTAAAGGGTATGTCCACCCCTAAAATAGATTTTTAATATTCTGCTCCCCCATGTCCCCCAGCCCCAACCGCATGTTTTTTTTTTCAAAAAGCTCCCCAAACTCTTACTTACCTCCCCTCGATCCTCCGCCGCACTGCCGGCCCTCTGCTTGCGAGAATGCAAGCAGAGGGGCGGGACCGGCAGTCGCGTCTGTGATTGGCTGAGCGGCAGCCAATCACGGACGCGGCTGCCGGTCATTCAGTGCAGCGGAGGAAAGCGGAGAGGTAAGTAAGAGTTTGGGGAGCTTTTTGAAAAAAAAAACCATGCGATTGGGGCTGGGGGACATGGGGGAGCAGCATATTAAGGGGGATTAATGCTAGGGGGAGGGATAGTAGAACGGGAGGGAGAGGGAGGGAGGGGGGAGAAGGGCTGCAGTGCGCATGGCAAATATCTACCGGAGGCAAGATAGCTGGCAGAGCCCTGCTATCCTCCTGGTGGTTAGTTTTGGGACTTTGGGGGGGGGGTTTACAGGAGAACCCTATGGAGCTGGGATGTGAGGTAAGGATTAAACTACACTACATGGTGGGGCCAGTAGTTGGGGGGATTATAGTTTTGGGGGTGGACATGCCCTTTAAGCTATAAGGAACCCAATTGGAGGTGCAATGCGACTGCGATTTGTGTTCAGCATTTTTTATCGTAATCGCATGCGTTTTTTTATATCTATTGAAAAATGCATGCGCAAACGCAGCAAAATCGCACATGAAATCGCATGCGATCCGGTGTGCGATTGTGGCGCAGTGGCTGTGCCCTTACAACTGCTTAAAAACGGCAAGCACAATGTCAATTCTTGCAAGAGCAACACCAATCAGCCACAACATTATAATCAAATGCCTACTATTAAGTAGGTCAATCAATCAGATCATTAAGTCCTGTAAGTTGTTAGGTGGGCCTCCATATTTATCGTGATGTTTTTCTGGCACATCCCACAGATGCTTGGAATCTGAAGCCAAGTCAACACCCCAAACATGAAGTTGCATTCCTAAAACCGTTCTTGAACCAGTGTGGCAGGGTACATCATCCTGTTTAAAGAGGCCATTAAGGTATTCTATTTCCATAAATATTTGTATTAGGTCAGACAAGTGACACTTGGCAAGAAACATACAGGGAGATTCAATAAAAGTTCTTATTGTTTAAAATGGTGCTAATTTTGCCCCTACCAATCAGAACTTATTTAACATTTGAAAGCCAACATCTGATTGGTTGGGGCAAAATTAGCACCATTTTTAACGATAAGAACTTTTATTGAATAACCCTGATAAATGGCAAGACCAAAGGTTCCCCAGCAAAACATTACCCAAAGAATCCCACTGTATCCACCAGCTTGCACTCTTGCCTTAGTGCATCCTGGTGACATATTTTCCCAGAAACAAATAAGTGAATTATGAGACCAGTCCTCCTTTTTCTATTGCTCCATAGCCTGAATTGTCTTATGCTACTGGGCCCAATCCACATAAAGAATTAAAGATTGACATATGGTCAAAAAATTACAAAAAAAAGAGCTACTCACAGCAGTTTCAGTTGGTGCAAAAGCCATGTGCTTTCTTGTTGCTGGGTAAATAAAGCATCAAGTATATTTTTCTTGAAAGAGGCGTTTCGATGTTTGACGGGCTGTATCTCATGAACTAGAAAGTACAAGGCCCAGTGATGAACTATTTAATTCAGTTAAAGGAGAACTAAACTTTTTTTTTAAACCCTTAATGTGAACATCTTTACATTGTAAGATAATTTTTGAGTAAGTTGCAGTTAAATTCATGTAAGAAGCAGATTCTTTAACTAAGAAAGCTTACATTATGTTTTTAAATGTACCCGTTTTCTTTGTGTTCGCTCTAGTGCGTTAATTGAGGCCCATGAGGTTACAGGTTCAAATCCTCAAACTTACGTATTCGATTTTTTTTTCTGCCTAAATGCTTCATATGAAATAAACTGCAAAGATTGAAATGCAAAAGAGATTGCTTTCAAAAACAAATGTACATTTTCAAATCTCTCTTCTGTGTCAGAGTGAGGAGCTGCTGTAAAACAATCTGTGTGTAACAGACGCATGTCTGTTCTGCAATATTATTAGTGGTAACTTCTAGGGGGCAAGCTAGGGGCATATTTATAAAGGGATAAAGTTGATTTCTGGGAAATTTGCGATAGTGCAAAGTATTTAATACTTATTTAAAGGGTCACTATACTCACTGAAACAACTTTACATTTTCTGAAACTACAATTTGAGAGAAGTTAAATGGTGGTACCCATATATTTATCTGTGCTTGCTATGTTGTTAAATTATTAATGTTTAGTGAGTACTCCTAATTCCCCCCACCCTCCCTTACTCACTGCCTTCTTGTAGTGTCTGCGACACTTATAAGTTCTGCACAACCTCACCACAGACCCAGCTCCCCCTCCCTCCTTTTCTCAGCTGATTCTCTTAAATGTTGCAGAAAGTGTGCTGGCAGGCAGGCAGGCAAAGAGCTCAAGCATGGGCCACATATTACAATTTCTGCTTCTGGAGTGACTGATCTTTCCCTGTAAATCCTGTAAATGATTATTTCTCAGAATCTACAACTCAGATTTAAAGGCTATGTCCACCCTAAAAATTTTTTTTTCATATAAGCTCCCCCCTGGGCTCCCAGCCCCAACCGCTATAATTTTTTTTTTAGAAAGCCCCCCAAACTCTACTTACCTCCCCTCGATCCTCCGCCGCGCTCCCGGCCCTCTGCTTGCAAGGAAATGCAAGCAGAGGGGCGGGACCGGCAGCCGCGTCTGTGATTGGCTGAGCGGCAGCCAATCACAGACGCGGCTGCCGGCAGCTCACTTCGCCGGAGGAAAGAGGAGAGTGAGTAAGAGTTTGGGGAGCTTTCTAAAAAAAAAAATATGCGGTTGGGGCTGGGGGACCAGGGGGATTAATATATAAAGGGGATTATCGCTGGGGAGGGATAGTAGAACGGGAGGGAGAGGGAGGGAGAGGGAGGGGGAGGGAGGGGGGAGAAGGGCTGTAGTACGCATGGCAAAAATCTACCTGAGGCCAGCTAGCAGGCAGTGTCCTATATGGACTCTGCTAGCCTCCTGGTAGTCATTTTTTGGGACTTTGGGGGGGGGACTACAGGAGAACCCTATGGAGCTGGGATGTGAGGTAAGGATTAAACTACACTACATGGTGGGGCCAGTAGTTGGGGGGATTATAGTTTTGGGGGTGGACATGCCCTTTAAAATACTTTTGAAAATTAGATTTGAGAAATTAGAGTAAAGATACCCTTTAAAGGCTTTTCAACATTTTTTTCTACCTGTAGGTAAAGTTTACGCCACATACGGCAAATGCATTTTTCTTGGCGTTAACCCTAAAACCCCCCCTAAAAGTATATAAAAAGAGGTAAATATATATCCGAAATTTCCGTGGATCAACTCCAGCTTTATGTTTCAATACCAATTAAATGCAACATTCTTATTTTTATAAGCTCATCCAGCTTTATTCATAAACTATCCAATGAACCTGCCATCACCACATCCAGTTTTACCGTTCTCAGTCAAAAACACCCTTCCGAACTTGAAGACTAAACTTTTCTTCCAGTCTTAAAGGGGAAGTTCAGTGCAAATACATATACTTTTAAGTAATAAATAGCAGTATTTTTCCATTTCCATCCCAATGACCTAATCTGCCTATTTAGCATTTTGGCAGTGTATAAATAAATGCTTCAGAAATACTGCCTGCCTGCTTGCAGGACACCTAATAGAGACCCAGCAAGTTGCTCGGTAGAGATCTGAGCATGTTTGACCCATCCAACAGCCAATCAGCAGAAGTTACTTTTAATGTCAGCTCACTAATGTCAACAGCAGGGAATAGCAAGGGGTATAAATTCAACTGATTTTTTTAAAATGGAAGAGAATATGTAGAATAACTAGGGGTATACATAATATAAACTAAGATTTAAAAATAATGATATTTTCCACTGAACTTTCCCTTTAAGTGGTGTCCATGTGTCCTCTGACATGTTCTGTTGGTGAACAATACAATAATTTAATCTGTCTTTATATTCAAAACCCCCCAGTCCTTAAAGGCACAGTATCGATAAAAAACCTATACCACGCCTTTATAAACACGACCCTAAATTCTTATTTTCAGGGTGAGTTTAAAGGGTCACTATACTTACTCAAACAACTTTACATTATCTGAAACCACAATCTGAGAGAAGTAAAATGGAGGTACTCACATATTTATCTGTGCTTGCTTTGTTTTTAAATTATTAATGTTTAGTGATTGCTCCTAATTTCCCCCACCCTCCCTTACTCACTGCCTTCTTGTAGTGTCTGTGACACTTCTAAGTTCTGCAGAGCCTCATCATGGACACTGCTCTGCTTACACATCTCCCCCTCCCTCCCAGCCTTCTTTTCTCTGCTGATTCTCTTAATTATTGCAGAACTTGTGCTGGCAGGCAGGCAGCCAAAGAACCTAGTAAGAGGTCAATAATGGGTCACATTTTACAATCTCTGCTCCTGGAGTGACAGGTCTATCCTTGTAAATGATGTGATTAGAATGATGATTTCTTAGATTCTACAGCCCAGATTTAAAATATGAAAGAGTATAGATACCCTTTAATTGAGTATGCTCCTCCTCTGGCTGAAAGGACAGGAAACGCAAAACTATAAAAGGTAACCACCTGACTTCCATGCCTGCCGTGACTTGTAATAATGGGAATAAACCTAAATTTTTCAGCCCTTATGGCCCCAAATCTCGCACCAATTCTGGTCGTGCAATATCGGGATATCCTGATATCGTATGATCGGCTATATACGAACCAGAAATCTTTGCATGTAATTTTTTATTATTGGGCAAATGGAAAAAGGTTTATCGTACGATTGGATTGGTTCATCTATAGGCTTGTTTAATCAGAAAGCATTATTTCCCAGAACAACCATGCAGTGTAAGCTAATATACTAGTAAACTGAATTTACTTACATGTAAAAACTAGATGAAACAAAGCACCAAAAAGGCTGACATATTATTGCCAGTACATATCCAAGTCCTTGCAGTCTTCAAACAGGCTTGTGAGCACATATTGGCCACTCACCCTGGACCCATTATTTACTTATACAGATTTATCCACACCAGTTTGGAAGACCCTGATAAGACAATGAAATTGGTTGTTGCTCTGCAGTTTATTTCCTAGCTATAAAGAATAGTACGTAGCTTACAAGTCAGTACTGTCTTCAATAAACTTAAGACTCGACTCTTTCAAATGAACAGCATTAACCCCGAGTCACAAGACATAATACTAAGCAGAAATGTGAATTTGCAGACTAGTGAGCTAGTTTTATAGTTTTTATAAGAAATTGAGTCCTTGAGGTTATAGGTACACATCTGCAATTTGCATTACATACTCCTTATTTCTTCCATTTATGTTTTGTCATGGAACACGTGTTCTTATTGTTGTGTTACTCCTAAGATTGTTTTATACACCTTACAGTATATAGTAATCAGTAAATTTAAAAGGACAACTGAAATGCTTTAAGTTCCCCACCTTGAGGCCCTGATCTTTACACAGATTTCCCCCTAAAATCCACGGAGACATGGAGACTGAAGATGGGGTCATGGTAAATTTTCCGCCTGGCCCAATCTTTGTTTTTTCGATAAACGATCGGAAAAACAGAATACACATTTGGAGAAATCTAATCTAATTTCTCAAATCGCTCAAAAGTTCGAATTATGCTTACCGTTCATTCCCTTTCTTCTCTTCTGCCATGACAGTGTGCACCATGGGGGTTAACTCCACCCACTTCGGAGGCAGGACAAGAACTTAAAAGTAGCTCCTGGACCCAGCCTATTCAGTTGACCATTCTAGCCAAGAAAACCGAGTTAGTAATCAATTCATCAGTAATTTAGAGTGATGAGTGAACAGGAGCCTAGCCTAAACTTCCACTTAATTATGAGAAATGCAAACCAAATCCAAAACCATAACACACAAAAATATGGAGAATTAAAAATAAAAAAAGCATTAAAGTTATTATCACTTTAATAAGTACTAATAAAAAGGGAGGGAAGCTCTGCACACTGTCATGGCAGAAGAGATGAAAGGGAATTAACGGTAAGCACAATTCAAACTTTCTTCCCCCTGACAGGCCAATGTGAACCATGGGGATGTCTCAAAGCTAAATTTTACTGGGTGGGAACTACTGCCTGAAGAACCCTCCTACCAAAGTATATCTGTTGTATTCAATTAGATCAACTGGACTTGAAATTTATTCTTGAAGACGTTTCGCTAGTCATCCGACTGGCTTTCTCAATTCAGAATGACTTGTACAAGAATCTGTGGCAATTATGTACCCTGAAAATCCCATTACATATCACAGCCAGTGTTAAGGGTGTGATTAGATAGTGGCTAAGAGGTTGTTATAGGAACGCCCAGAGTAAGGTGTTAAAACAGCATTGTACATGGCAGACAGTTGGTGTCGAACCCCCCCACCTCTATTTAGGCTTGGTTTCTTTATTTTCACATAAATGGCCTCCTTAACACCTCTCTTGAACCAGTCATTTTCCTTCGCCAGTATGTTAACATTACAATCTTCAAAGGTATGTCCTTTATCCTTAAGATGCAAATACACGGCTGAGTCCTGACCCGAGGAATTGGCTCTTCTGTGCTGGGCCATACGTTGATGCAGTTGCTGTTTGGTCTCCCCCACATACAAATCAGAGCATTCTTCACTGCACTGCACTGCATATATGATGTCGCTTTTCTTGTGTTTTTGGTATTGGGTCTTTCGGATGTACCAATTGCTGCCTCAGTGTGTTGTTCGGTTTAAAGCAGACAGGGATACGATGTTTTTTGAAAATTCTTCTTAATTTCTCGGAGACCCCTGCTACATATGGGATGACCATGTTCTTCCTCCTGTCTTGCTTTTCCCCTTCACTGTTGGTATTCTGTTCTTTTCTTTCCTTCTACTTCTTTTGACAAAGGCCCAGTCTGGATATCCACAATTTTTAAGGGCTCCTCTGAGATGTTTCATTTCTTTAGCCTTCGCCTCTGTGCTAGTGGTGTTCTCGGCTCTGTGTTGCAGGGTTCTGATGACCCTCAGCTTGTGATCTAAAGTGGTGGGAGTCAAACATCAAATACTGATCTGTGTTTGTGTTGGTTTTCTGTAAACCTCTACTTCCAGTTTACCATTTTCCTTAACTTCCCAAGCAGTCCAAGAAAGCCAGTTTGTTGTTTTGTACCTCTTCCCTTGTGAATTTAATGTTTTGGTCCACCGCATTAATGTGTTCTGTGAAAGCTTGTACTTCCTTCTGGTGGATTTTAACCCAGGTGTCATCAACATTCTGAACCAGTGGCTGGGTGCTATGCCCTTAAAGGTATTAAGCGCCTGTGTTTTCTACCTCCTCCATGTAAAGGTTGGCCACAATAGGTTGGAAACCTGGAGATCCCATAGCACATCCATGTTTTTGCTTATAGAACTTATGCCTGTATTTGAAATAGGTGGTATTCAGGCACAAGTCCAACAAGGAACACACCTTTTCTGGGTTGAGATCAGTTCTGCTGGTAAGAGTGCTGTCTTGGCCCAGCTGTTTTCTCACCATGTCAACAGCCTCCTTGGTGGGTATACAAGTGAAGAGAGATGTCACATCATAGGACACCATAGTTTCTTCTACACCGAGTACTATATCTTCAATCTTGTTGGTGAAATCCTGAGAGTTCTGGATGTGATGCTTAGAACTTCCCACCAAAGGTCCTAAGATGTTAGCTAGATATTTTGCCACCTTGTATGTTACCGAGTTGATGCTGCTGACTATAGGTCTTAGTGGGGCCCCTTCCTTATGTATCTTTGGGAGTCCATATATGCATGGATGTGCCTCATCAAGGGTAATTCGTGATACAATTGCTCGGTCAATGGCTTTATCCTTTTGAAGCTGTTGTAGTAAGTCTATGACTCTTTTCTTGTAACGGCTGGTGGGATCCCTTGTTAAAGCCTCATATGTGTTGTTATCGGCCAGGAGCATGGTCACCTTATCATGGTAGTCTAAGGTGTTGAGTACCACTGTGCATCTTCCCTTGTCTGCCGGTAGAATGGTGATACTGGAATCTTTCTTGAGGGATGTTAAGGCTCTTCTTTCCTGTGTAGTCAGGTTAGATGAAGGAGTTTTAGCACTGGCTAAGGCTGCAGATACCTTAAGGCGAAGTTGTTCTGCCTCACTCTGTGATACCTTATTACTGTGGATAGAGGCTTCTGTGGCTGCTATAATATCCACCACAGGGATGGCTTATGGGGTGATGGCAAAATTCAGTTGGGGGTTCGACACCAACTGTCTGCCATGTACAATGCTGTTTTAACACCTTACTCTGGGCGTTCCTATAACACCTCTTAGCCACTATCTAATCACACCCTTAACACCTGGCTGTGATATGCTAATTGGGATTTTCCAGGGTACATAATTGCCACAGATTCTTGTACAAGTCATTCTGAATTGAGAAAGCCAGTCGGATGACTAGCGAAACGTCTTCAAGAACTACATTTCAAGTCCAGTTGATCTAATTGAATACAACAGATATACCATGACCTGGATGAATGAGAACCTTCACAAGCATCCTCCTACCAAAGGTAGTTCCAGGCAATGACCCCACGTCTAACTTATAATGTCTAATAAATGTAGACGGAGACGCCCATGTAGCAGCTTTACAAATTTGCGCAATAGAAACATCATTCTGAAATGCCCATGACACAGCCATAGCTCTTGTTAAATGAACCTTGACTACCACTGGATATTCTACTGATGAAATCTTATAACATTCTTTAATCGTTGGAGTAACCCAATTAGCTAAGGTTCTAACAGAAATAGCATATCCTTTGACTGAACCGTTGAAATTGATAAAGAAAGAATGATCTTCTATATTCTTTGGTTCTATCAATATAAATTTTTACTTCTCTAACTGGATCCAAACCGTGATATTTACCATATATACTAGAGTATAAGCCAACCAGAGTATAAGCCGAGGTAACTATTTTTACCTCAAAAAGTAAGAAACCATGATTGACTCGAGTATAAGCAGAGGGTTGAAATTATGGGAACTCTGCTGTCCATAAAAAAGCCTCATTCCTTGGCACTCCAGATGTTTGGAAACTACAACTCCCAGCATGCTTTAGTAGCTGGGAGTTGTAGTTTCCAAACCCCTTTAGTGCCAAGGAATGAGGCTTTTTTATAGACAGCACCCCCCCAGGAAAGGCCCAAAAACATTCCCCCTTAGAGAGCCCCCCCAGTGAGGTGGTACTCACATGTGTTGGTAAATCAGGGTAAGGTAATTTTTTCCAAAATCTGCTGCTGCTTACTTGCTCTCTATGTAACCAGGTACCGGTAAGTTAAATCTCTGGATCCTGCTGGCACTCTGCTGTCTGCACTGACGTCCGTACTCGGCGGCTGTCTAACTTACTGCCCGGCACCAAGTAGTGACGTCACTACTCGGCGCCGGGCAGTAAGTTAGAAAGCCGCCAAGTACGGACGTCAGTGCAGCGTGGAGACAGCAGAGTGCCAGCAGGATCCAGAGATTTAACTTACCGGTACCTGGTTACATAGAGAAAAAGTAAGCAGCAGTAGATTTTGGAAAAATTTACAGTGACCCGAGGTCGAGTTTTAAGGCTATTTTTAAAGCCTGAAAACCTTGGCTAATACTCAAGTATATACGGTAGCTTCTTTTTCATTACTAGGCTGAGGGCAGAATGAAGGCAGTAAAATAGGTTCATTTATATGAAATTTAGACACTACTTTAGGTCTAAACCCTGGAGGAGTCCTAAATATAACTCTATCTCTTAAAAATGAACAAAATGGTTAGTCTACTCTCAATGAAGTCAACTCACTAACTCTCATGGCAGATACTATAGCGATCAAAAAGGCTACTTTCATCGAAACCCACTAAATATCTACCGATTCCATAGGCTCAAATGGAGATGAAAATAAAGCCTTAAAGGGGAACTGTGGTCCAAAAATGACTTTAGGTAAATTGAGGTAAATTGATAGGAATTCCTCCCCTGAGAATTTTTGCATTTCCATTATTTATATTGCATAGTTTTGAAGATATTTACATTTTTGTGTATGATATGGCAGCAGCATCACCAGGTCCCTTGAACTTCCTGCTCTGAAAAGGTCAGTCAATCTGTCCTGTCTCCACCTCCCCTTTGCAGCCCCCCTGGTCCCTCCCACTCATGGACCCCAAGGTCCCTCCAGTTACAGGCCAACCCTTGGCCCATTATCTTACAGCCCCATGTGGCCCCGCCCACTTGAAGGCCCTGTCCCCTCTCGGGCGCCATGGGTTACTCAGACACACACACCCCCTACAGAAAACTCTGTGGAAACAGCCTTTTCAGGCAGAGTGAGAACTCTGCCTGAAAAGGCTGTTTTCACACAGTGAAAGAGAAGGGCTGTAGATTCCCTTGCCTTCTCTGTCAGGACTTCACGAAGCAGAGAGGGGGGACTTCCTGTCTCCCTCACACACTGAGGGAGTCTGAGGCTGTGCTCGCCGGCGGCACTGTGCAGGAGAAGCCTCAGGAATGTCACAAGTCAGCCTCCCACCCATTAACTTTCTGGTGAGTTATTTCTGTATATCTTGGGCTGTGAAGCACGTAGGTTGATGGCTTGTTTTAATGGTAGGAAAATGGCCTTTCATTTAAGCTTAACTTGTTTGGAGACCACAGTTCCCCTTTAATTGATTTATCGCCTCCAATAAGGCCCTTTTCTTCACAGGATTCTTTGGAACCCTTGACGAAAATAGCCTTCTTGGAGTTTTTTTCACAAAATGGAATCTCAGACCTGCAGACACCACATTTAAAATCCACCTGTCTGTGGTAGGGACCATTCCTCTGCAAAATGAAGTAGGCAAGCACCTACTTGCTGAGAAATGATCCCCAAACCTCCAGAAGGAAGACTTTTTGCTTTGGCAACCTCACCTAAAGGATTTACGATTCTCTCCCCGAAAGGACATAAAATTACCCCTCTGAAAAGGTTTAAGAGAAGAGGAAAAATCTCTGTTCTGTCTGGAAGACCTAAACATATTGTACCTACCCATTCTAAACGAGGATCGGTTACCAAATCTAGGTATCTTTTTACCCTGAGGCAGGAATTTATTCTTAACCTCAGTTGATACCATATATTTGTCTGACTCTGGACCAAAAAGCTTATCTCCTTTAAAGAGTAAAGAAACCAACTTGTTTTTTGAAGTCGAGTCAGCAGCCCAAGACCTTAACCATAGAGCCCTGCGATCAACTACAGAAAAGGCTGAAGATCTAGCCGATAATTTTAATGAATCTAAAGCGGCATCAGCAAAATAGTTAGCTGCTTAATTAATAAAAGCCACAACTGATCATTAGGACATAGCTCTTGTATGGCCGAAGCTAATTGGTCAATCCAGACAGTTAAAGTTTTGGACATAATCACTGATGCAACATTAGGTTTAAAGGCAGACAGAGCATTTAAAGATAGACGTTTAAAGGAGAACTAAAGTCCCTAGAGATCATTGTCCCAATAGACAAAGCACATTCAGAAACACACAACAAGCTGTGTCTCATCTCTCCCTTTTCTGTGGATGCTGGGTGATTTATGAAATTAACCTGTGAGTACAAGGGGTCAGCTCCCATAATTCACCTTATCTGGGAACACCCCGCTATGTGTACGCAGAACACATTTAAAGGAAACTGCAGTCTTGCTTCCTGGAAGCTGACAACCAAATTCCAAATCCAGGAAAGGGACTAACCCTCTTATCTGGATATTCACATTCGGCCTCTATAGAGTTAATGATGGAATCATGCACCAGAAGACAAAAGGCTGACTTTCTATTTGCTTTAAAATATTTATCCATAATACCCTCTTCAGGTTTAGGAACTTCCAAACCTAATGTTATATATATTCTTTTAAGTAAATAATCCATAAGAACCAGATCAAAATTTTGAGAATCTCCAGTAACAGGTTCTGAATCTGAACTATCTACAGAGGAGGATGACACTGGACTTCCTCTGCATCAGATAATTCTTTATCAAGTGGGCTGTTAGAACAATCCACTGTTTTACGTTTCTTAGATGACTTAGTAACATCATCTTTAATAGTATTACATGTATCAATCATGGAAGCTTTAAACCAATGATAAAATTCAGACATAGAACTAGAAGTCTCTGGTTTAATAGCCTTATTAATACAAGAAGCACAACATTTCCCTGAATCTATAGGAGGTTCACAGTTAGAACATACTAAATGTTTAGACTTAATTAAAACTTTAGCAGATTTGTTTTTGTATTTAACATCCTCAGATAAAAAGATTCTGCCTTAGAGGCAGCATCAGAACAGGCTTCAGACATTGTAGACTGAAATAAATTAATATAATCAATCCCATGTATATAGATGAGAAGGGAACCAGATTAATACAAAATAGCTTGTATAACCAACTGGTCTCAAATGCGCACAGGGGTCTAAACAGACGCTAGCAAACACTCTCCTACCAGCCGCGAGGTAGAGACCTACTCCCCGCTTCCCTTTTTTAAAGACCGCTTCCCGAGATCGTGACGTCAGATGTCTGGATCTCGCAGGACTGAACTGGCTTTGGGGCAAACTTAGATTTGTGTGCGCATACCGGCATTATTCAAGGCCTCAAACCAGGGGAGCTCGGATCCAATGCCTCACACACCCCCAGCAGGTGAGCCATAATGCTGAAACAGTGTAGAGTCCACCTCCAGTGGCAGGGCAAGAACAACTAAATAGGCTGGGTCCAGGAGACACTTAAGTTCTTGTCCTGCCTCCGAAGTGGGTGGAGTTAACCCCATGGTGCACACTGGCATGGCAGGGGGAAGAAACGTTGATCCCGTTTAAGGGGTGCAAAACTAGCAGAATTGCGGGAAAAATCATCTGCAGGTTTTTGACATTTCCTGATACTTTGTAGTTTTCTTGGTGCTCAGTCTGGATTATGGAGAGGTTACAGGCAGGTCACCCAGAGGTTACTTGTCAGCTCTAGCAGAAGGGGTTAGAGCATGGATGTCCAACCTGTGGTCCCCCAGATGTTTGAAAAATACAACTCCTGGCATTCCTTGGTTGCTTGGAGTTATATTTTCCAAACCTCTGGAGGGCTGCAGGTTGGATATCCTATGAGCTGGAGAATTACCTGAGCATGTGCAGCAAGGTATAAGAGGGATGTAAAAAAAGAAAAAAATAAATCTCCAAACACTGCTAATTTCAGGGGTGAAAGATACAGCTTAGCAATTATACAATACATTTGGGCTCACATTTTAGCCTCAGCTCTTCTCGTAATCGTTTAGCAATTCAGATAATAACCGCATGTACGTTCTAGGGAGTTAATTTTTTTTCCTCTTTATTCTGTTAAGTTTTGATATTGATAACTTGCAAAATGTTTGTACCGTATATACTTTAATATAAAAATGTTTGTACCATATCTTACCTCTCCATATGTTTAGAAATTACAATTCCTAGCAACTAAAGAATGCTGGGAGTTGTAGTTTCCAAAGATCTGGAGTGCCAAGGAATTGGGGGTTACTGGTACTGGATTTGGCTATTACTGTATGGGATTAATGTATGGGAATTCTGCTGTCCATTTAAAGGGCAACTTAAGCCACAAACAATACAGAGTCAGAAGGCAGTAGTGGTCATAATTTCTACCCTCGGCTTATACTCGAGTCAATCAGTTTTTACAAATTTTTCAGGTAAAAATAGGCACCTCAACTTATACTCGAGTATATACGGTAGGTTTAATAATAAACAATTTATCAACACCACAAGTGAAAATCTCAACCTTACAGACAATGGATTTTATAACTGGCAAACTTGAGTGTGCTTGCTCCTGTACACGGTGAAAGTTTGCAGCCTTCAAGATCCAGATTTCAATATAGCTAACATGTTATAAGGGATGATTCAATAAAAGTAAAAGTTACAGGAACAGTAAATAAACACTGATTACATACACAATGTTGACATAGCATAGGTCACATGTAAAAGAAATGCATGGAACAGCAAAAATGAGCATATCCTGAATAATTTATGATTCAGAGAAAAACTAGTACAAGGTATGTATTGAACAAAAGATTTTCCATTTGTTATGGCAAAATATTTACGTGACTAAATAAAACATATTCCAAGCAATCTGAATGCCTTCCTTGCTACAACATTAAGAAAGGTGTGAGATGACTTCAGGATCCCAATACCTAAACATGATCTCTAGTGCAGAATACACCCACCCCCATGCCATTGATAAAATGTTGGTTACAACTGCCTACTATGAACAGCTGGAAGGACTCAGGCCAGGTCTGCAGTTTGCTAGATCTGCCTTTCTAAGTATAAAGCCACTTTCAAAATAATGATTAGCTGAGTGTCAGATACAAACAAGCAAATGCACTGTTCAATGGCACAGATGTACTGAAGAGCTTAGGTGCAATTTTGTTTTTTTTTGACCAAAAACATAAAATGAGAAGTAGCAAAAATCTGGACCAAAGATGTAATATGCCTAGAACTCTCAGAACTGGATCAGATCCTGCAGTGGGGACAGACTCCCCCTATCCTGGTAGAGATGCTATCCTGGTAGAGATGCGGGGACAGACTCCCCCTATCCTGGTAGAGATGCGGGGACAGACTCCCCCTATCCTGGTAGAGATGCGGGGACAGACTCCCCCTATCCTGGTAGAGATGTGAGGACAGACTCCCCCTATTCTGGTAGAGATGGGTAGGAGGTTGTACAAACCACTGGCTAAATCCCACTAAATGAGATCAAAGTCTGAGACATGAAAAGGGCCTAAACTCCAACATCCCCCCTGCCTGTCAGTGGTACATCCATATGGCTGTGTAGCTTGTGTCTGATCATCCTGTGGGTGGGTGACATGGAGTACAGGTAGCAGCTTATGTCATTAGCACTGGGAGTCCCTGACGTTCCCCAGGGGTTGGTTAGTTCCCTATGGGGGGGGGGGTTTAGAGACGGACCGGGCCTCGCGCTGTCAGTGGGATGGACAGTTCCACACCTACGATCAATCAATCCACATGAAACGAACAACTTACTTCCCAATCACCTCGCACAGCTCGTACACATCCTCAAACAACACATCGTCGTCGGCCATGGTCCTGAGTAGAAAGGGTGGAGGATTCACGGGGGAAATGGACCCACAGGGCTCCCCACTGAGATAAATCCAATCCTGGAGGAATAGCGGGATGGTAATCCTAGTGACACCGGAAAGGAAAGAGCTGGCACTTTCACATCAATGGACCGCGGACGGGCGGGGTATAGCGGGCACTCTACATGGCAGGGCCGACGCTTAGCCGGCGCTCCGCCATCTCTCTCTCTCCCCCCCTTCCCCGCCGCCAAGAAACAAACCGAGCGCTGACCGCGCCTCGAGATGCAGCCGGCTGCGCGCTGCGCGCTCCCGCTTCTTCTCCTTTTAGCCGATAATTTTAGTGGCAGAGCTAGAAGAAACCGTGTCCCACATTTCAAACCTGACGCGGGGTCGCGCGCTCTCTCATCCTTCTGTCCGTGAGATTCCCAGGACGCGCGCGCACGCGGCGTCAATTTTTATGGCTGACGTCTAACAACCGTCCCGCGCCCTCCTCCTTGAACAGAAGAGTCATCCTGAGCTTGTAAACGCTAATACGCGCGCGTACGTACTAAGAGAACGCGCACGCCTTTCCCTTTACCGATGGGAATTGTGAACTGTGACGCGCCCATATAATATTTCACATTAGGGAAAATCTGACACTGTGTTCGCGCGGGATGAGCAGGAAACACCGCTCGGGATAACACGGTGCGGGGATTATTGTTTTCAACGTTTGGCTGTTTGTTTTGCCCTGTGAACATGGATGTCCATTGCCAAACGATATCACAGAGCCCGGGGGTGTCAGAGTTCAGCCAACTGGGGAATCTCATTCAAACACAGGAGTTGAAATAATGTTTACCGGGTCGCCTGTAGGTCAAGGCGGTGAAGACTGTCAGCCCATGGGACGAGGTGTATTGGTTACTGCACCTCTGCAATGGAAGCATGATTGTCTGGGACTCACCACCTCCTGCTCTGTCAGCGACGGAACTTACTGGCAGCAACACAGAATGTGGATCCTGTGTACAGTGTATACTAATGAGTGTTTATATGGCAATATGGCTCTGTGTGTAAATATGTGTTTCTATACATAATCAATAAGCAGATATTTCAGACTTATGGTGGCCATAGGCGCTACAATCCAATTGTGCAATCCGCAGGTCATACGATTGGATTGCTGGTCAGACCAAAAATTTTCAACTGGTCCGGTGTGGAAAATTTCACCGATCTTCCATACACAATACGACGGTCGTACGTTATAGGGATATCTCGACATCGTACGACCGAGATCTAAGCGTCTGGCCACCATAACCAGTATTTCTATGTATCGACTGGTCTGATGTAATATTTGGAGAAATTTTGCATATGACTGCGTCCAAATTGGACATGTCAGGAAATAACGGGCAATTGGGCGGTTGCCTAGTTGCTACGACCAACACTAATTGGTCCTGGCCAACCAGTCAAAAGTGGTGAATGGTTGGCAGGGGAAAATTGTCTGTTCGTGTGTACCAGCACTTAAATTAGCTCAACTGATCGGATGTTCCCATAATACTGGTCTGCTACAGTTAGAAAACATAACACATCTGATTGGTTGCTACTGTTTAAAAACACTGGCATTGATTTACACCACCAATTAGGCCAATATACTGTAAAACAATATTTTTGTATGTTTGTCAGCCTCTGTCTTTCCTGTTTTGCACTTCCCTTTCTATAGAATAAAAGGACTACTACACAGTTAAATGGTAAGTACCAACCTATACTATAATTCTGAAGGAGGTAGGAGGGTCTGTTATTACCTCTTGATTTATGTGCAGTTACTCAGTTATCTACTGTCAAAAATGCTGTTCATTTTGGGGAACATGCTGTTTGCTCATGTTCAGTGCATGTAAGTGAAGTTTGGAAGTGTCTTTCTAACCATATCCAAGCTTTATTGCACATGTGCTTAATGTTAAGAACAAATGTTAATTTTGACTGCAAATAATTAATTTAGAAAGCAAGATAGGAATATGAGCTCCTACCTTCCATAGTTATAATGTATGTGGACACATTTATATATGTATTTTATTATATAAATATTTATGTAAAACACATTTGGGCAGTATTGTGGTCATTTTAATAGCATACTTATATCCACCCTCCCTTATACAATACGCTTGTGCGCATAGAATAAGGTAGAATTGATGTAGCTGGGACCAGTCAGAGGAGGCAGTGGAGGAGAGTAATCGGGTAAGTTTCACCTTCTGGCTCCCTGTTCCTGTTGGAGTAATTGAAGAACCGTGGGTAAGACTTCTTCAATTAATGTGAAAATGGGTATGTTCACTTTTTCAGTGGACCCTTTAATAAACAAGCATTTATAGACCTATCCATGTACAACGCTGATTACTAACCAGGTCTTATATAATCTTTGCACTGTTTTGGCTTCTATTCAGAAAAGCACTTCACAGTTGAACTTATAACTAATAACTCCAGAAGTGTATTTCATTCACGTTCTATCGAAAATCTAACTTGACTTGTCTTTCTGGTTGAAGATGCAAACTCACAATATTATATAGAATGAGGGATTTAAATTTAAAAAATGACAACCGAGGTTCACAATCCAAAATAAATGTTTATTAGTGACCACACATCCAATATCACAACGCTCCCTTCTTTAGGTGAACACCTGAAGAAGGGAGCAACTGACAAACAGACAAACCCCCCCCCCCCCGGTTTTAAATTCTTGAGATATGTTCCAGTGGGGGTGGAATTTTGAGTTGTTTTCACCCAGTGTTGGACAGAGTGCTTTGTACTTTGTATTCCTTGGGTTTAAATAAAAGAAACATGTATAAATAGCGGTGTTCATTTGAAGTTATTTTTGAAAGGTATTGTGAATTTTTCATTCCTTACCTAACTGTATATAAGAATATTTTGTCAAAATATAGCAAGTATCCAAATTTCTTGCAGCACAACACATTTTTTATGGTAATGTATTAAATGGGTGTATTTTTTTTCTTCTTTTTTTTTTTAAAGGGGAACTAAAGTCTCAAGACAACATTGTCCCAATAGGAAGCACATTCACAAAGCTACAACAAGCTGTGTCTCACCTTTACTATGGCTGTTGGTTGATTTATGAAATTGATCTGTGGGTACTAGAGGTCAACTTTCACATTCTACCTTTTGTTTTGGTATAAGTGGTCCTAAGATACTTCACATGCACAGTTGCAAATGGACAATCAAATTCTAGAACTGTTACAGCAGCTTCTGCCTCTCAGACACAGAAGATAGGTTTAATAGTGTTTAAAACAGTGTAGTGATTTAACAGTGTTGAAAGCAGTCTCTTACCCACAAATATTAAAGGGCAACTGTGGTCTCAAAACAAGTTAGGGTTAAAGATTGCAGCACATCCTTTAAAATGAGCCGACAATCACATCTCTGGCTGGAGCCTGTGAGAAATTACATTGGAATGAATGTTGAAACTTCCTGCTTCCAGTAGGTTGTGACATCACCTGACATCTGCCCTGGGGAGAAGCATGCTCAGTTAAGACTTAATGCTGGGGAAATTGGGAAGTACCTGGGGAAATAATTGACAGTTGAGAAGGGGAGCCTATTAATGCAGTTAGAGGCTTATCACATGACTACAAGCTGGTCACATGGATGAAAACAGGAAGTAATATTGCTGAACCTTTCCAGCAATCACCCAATTTTTATCTAGATATGTGATTTAGGTTTTATTTTGAAGGTATGATGGAAGGCTTTTTATATAATCCTTACTAGTTTGGAAGAATTCAAGACCACAGACCCTATAATTTGCTTCTCATACAAAAAAGTAATTTTTGCAGTTTATTTCATATGCACTAAGGAAACAAGAAAACAAAAAATTAAAGTGGTGAGGAATATAAACTTATAACCCTATGGTTATCTAAAAGTGGAGCATTTGTCTGCTAAGCCACTAGAGCAAACACAAAGAAAATGGGGTACATTTGGAAACTTATACAATAAAAGTTGCAAATATTTGTCCGTGCCATTAAACCTAAGCAACCAATCCGATATGTTGTGCATGCGATCCGCATTTTTTGTGCAATCGCATGCACTCTGATTGCGCGTTGTGGCGTGGCCTCACCCTAAAATCGGCTATTTTGTATTGTTCCTGGTAGACTGCAATGCATGGTGTCTGAAAAATAAACTGCAGGGTAACAGCAGCTTTATCAGGGACATCCATATTGATGTGGAGACATATGTATAGAAAATATGTGCATAAAGACAGTGAAAACTAAAAAAAAAATTGCTTGTTTGACCCTTTGGCACTAATGATCGTTTGGCTGGGATGAATCACGGTCTGTCATGACAGACCGTTTTTCACAACCGATTGTGCAGTCCAAAGGAGAACGCACGTTCGGGGGATTAACCAGCATGTTCGAGTGCTGGCCATCTGCAAAAAAAACTCAGTTTTTTTTGGCCCGACTGATTAAGTTTGAGGCTAAGCCATATTCTGCCCCTACCTCCTTAGAATTTACATACTACTTCAACTTCTCCTTGTAAGTTGGCTACAAAACACTGTTTCAAACCGGGACTTGGCCTAAAAGTTATGTCCTCACCCGGGGTACTTTTAATGGGAGATGTGTATTTTTTTTAACAACGTTTCTGTTTTCCTTTAATTCTATACAAAATTTCCCATATGGGACAACGATACCCCTAAATTTCAATGAAACAAAAGAATGACCCCCCTCCCTCATGCTGTGAGGGCCTAGGAGGAAAAAAAGCATAGACAGTCCTAGAAAAGGTTTACTATGCAAGTAATTAATTGCATGAAACTGTGTTTTTCCAGGCTTCTGTTTGAATGAACATTTCAGTTTGGATTATTATTCCATAAAAGGCTAAAATTCACCCCCCTCTTCTTATTGCCTATGTTTTTATTTACTAAGCAGTAAAAGTCAGTGTTACAAAAAAATAACATGAACAATAAACACTGCACACCATGCTCTTCTATGTATTTGTGTATTTTACAATACAATTAGTAATGGCACAGGTGTCAGAAAGACAAGATTGGGAAAGGGACCACCTATAATTTCCGATTGCCACCTATAAGTGGCAATCGGAAATTTCCCTGGATTAACTCTACTTTATGTATCAATACCAGTAACTTGTAACATTCCTTGTTTGCAGAAACTCATCCAGCTGCTTTTTTTTTAAAATGACCAATGAACCTGCCATAACAACGTCCACTGGAAGACAGTTCCATAGCTTTACCGTTCTCACAGTGAAAAACCCTTTCCGAGCTTGAAGTCTAAACCTTTTTTCTTCAAGTCTTAAGGAATGTCCTCGTGTCCTTTGACATGTTCTATTGGTGAACAATGCCCTAGATAGTTTATTGTAGGGCCCGTTAATGTATTTATACACAGTAATCATATCCCCACGCAAGCGCCTTTTCTCCAGCGTACATAATTGTAACTTTTCCAGTCTCTCTTCATATTCAAGCTCCCCCAATCCCCTTATTAATTTAGTTGCCCTTCTCTGAACCCTTTCCATTTCAAAGATGTCCTTTTTGTGCACAGGATTCCAAAATTGCACTGCATATTCCAAATGAGGCCTTACCAATGCTTTGTAAAGTGGGAGAATTACATTTTCCTCCCTTGAATCCATACCTCGCTTTATACAAGACAATACCATGCTGGCTCTGGCTGTTGCCGCCTGGCACTGCTTGCTTCCTTTAAGTTTGTTATCCACCAAAACTCCAAGATCCCTTTCCAACAGGGATTCACTTAACACAGAGCCATTTATATATACGTAGCACAAGTATTTTTAAGTCCAAATGCATCACCTTACATTATCAACATTGAATTTCATCTGCCATTAGCAGCCCAATGTGATAATCTATCTAGATCCCTTTGCAACGATTGCACATCCTCTGAAGTTTTTAATGGTCGACAAAGTTTGTGTTGTCAGCAAACAACGAAAACCTTGCTGACAATACCCACTTCCAAATCATTAATAATAGATTAATAGAAGCGGCCCCAACACAGAACCCTGTGGCACCCGCTAGCCTTTAGTCCATAATGATGAAGCCCCATTAACAACTACTCTCTGCATCCTATTCCTTAACCAATTTCCTATCCATGTACAAATGTGACTCCCCAGACCAACAGACCTTAGCTTATTCATTAGTCGCCTATGGGGGACTGTATCAAAAGCCTTTGCAAAATCCAAGTAAACTACATCTACTGCTATACCAGAGTCTAAATTTCTACTTACTTCCTCATAAAAGCCAAGCAAGTTAGTTTGACAAGATCTATTCCTCCTAAATCCATGCTGGTTACTACTTATATATAATGTCAGTCCTTGAAACATACTCTAGAACATGTTCCCTTATTAAACTTTCCAGGATCTTCCCCACCACTGAAGTTAAACTTACAGGCCTGTAATTACCCGGCTGTGAACGACTACCCTTTTTGAATATTGGAATAACATCAGCCTTTTTCCAATCCAGAGGCACACCACCGGACATGAGGGAATCAGCAAAAATAAGAAACAATGGCCTAGATAAAACTGAACATAGCTCCTTAAGTACCCGAGGATGTATTTTATCCGGTCCAGGAGATTTATTAATATTAACCTTATTTAGTTCTTTCTGTACCATATCCTCGGTTAACCAAAGTGAACTTGAATCTTGTATACCTTTATTGCTACTATACTCTATGATATCTGTACTTGGATCTTCTATAGTGTATACAGAGGTACAGAGGAAAAAAATTATTCAAGACATTTGCTTTATCGCCATCCTCCGTAACTAACTTATCCCCATTAATTAATGGTGCCACATTCTCAGTCCTCATCTTCTTACTATTAATATAGACTTAGTGATGCTTTTCTCAGCTATTCTAACTTCATTATTAATTTTAGCTAGTTTGATTGCTTCTTACACTCCTTGTTACAGTTTTTATACTCCCTAAAGGCCCTTTCCGTTCCCTTGCCTTAAAGGTTTTAAATGCTTTTTCTTCCTTACCATTTGCCTCTTTACATCAGAATTCAGCCACAGGGCGCGGATTTATTTTTTACATTTATTTCCCAAGGGTATAAATTTAGATGTGAACTGGCTTAAAATCCCCTTGAACACAGTCCACTTCTGTTCAGTACCTTTACCTGATAATACATTATCCCAGTTGACATTCTGAGAGCTGCTTTTAACCTGGGAAAATTTGCTTTCCTGAAATAAATGTCTTTGTTAACCCAGCGCACTTTCCTTTCGATAACAAGTCCAAAGCCACTATTTCATGGTCACTATTCCCTAAGCCTCCAGTTACCTTTATATCTATAATGCGCTCCACAATGTTAGATATTACCAGATCCAACGAGCTCCTTTTCTAGTAGGAACCTCAACCACCTGTGAGAGAAAATTATCCTGCAGCAAATTAGGAACTCATCGCCTTTTCTAGATGGCAGTTCCACCACACCAATCAATGTCAGGGTAATTGAAGTCCCCCATAATGAGCACACCCCAAACTTGCAGCTTGCCAACTGCATATGAAGTTGACTCCACCTCCTCTCTGCAGCATTGGCGGCTTATAGCAGACACCAACAATGACATTACCCCCTTTCCTGTTGCCTAATTCCACCCATATTGCCTCCACTTTATCATCCATATCACCAGTTATCTCTTCTTTTAAATTTGGCTTCAATTCCTTTTTAACATAAACACATACTCCTCCCCTTTCCTTTTTTCTGTCCTGCCTAAACAAGGCATATCCTTCTATATTTACAGCCCAGAAGCTTTTTTACAGGATCATATTCTGGATTTAGTCTCCAGAGCTGATAACGTTAGTCAGCATGGATTTATGAGGAATAGGACTTGACAGAATAGCTTGCTCGGTTTTTATTTTAAAGGGCATGTCCACCCCCAAAACTAAAATTTAACTCACTGCTGGCCCCACTGTAGTGTTAAAAAATCCTTAACTTTCTCCTGCTCCTTATGGTTTTCCTGCAGTGTCTAGTCAAAGTCCAGGAAACTAAGAATAGGAGCCTTCCTGTGTGCAAAAGCTTTCTCCCCCTTTCTTGTCCTCGGAGGACTCTGGCATACGCAGGGGATCCCCCCCCCCTTTGGATCCCTGCTCTGCAGTTATCGTGTCCAAAATAAACTTTTTTTCTGTAGTCCCAACCCTAACCGCCATGTTTAAATGTTGCAAAAGTGTCCAGAAATGTTTTTACCAAGCTTCATTCCCTCGGCTAACTCAATAGCCGACAGCTGTGTCTGCGTTTTGTTGACTCTCAGCCAATCACAGACGTGTCTGCCTTTCCAGGAAGTAGCATCAGAGGCAGAGGGAACAAAGCTTGGTAAGTAAGTTTCTGGGCATTTTTTTAACTTTTAAGCATGGCAGTTAGGGTTGGGAGGTAGGTCCATACACAACAGAAAAAGGTTAATTTTGGGATGGAGAGACCCTTTAAGAGGTGAGTGGATGAATACTTGACGTCACCTGTTTTTGGTTTATGGAGTGCCTTTAATTGCCTATTTAATAAACTCTCTGGTGCATTGGTTACCAACAGGGCATATCAGGGGACTTGTGGACAGTCTTTAAGATTAGAGGAAAGAAGAAGAAGTTTTAGGTTTCTTTGGAAAGGATTCTTTACTTTACAGTGCGAACTGTGTCGTAATGGCAAGTTCATTAAATAGCTTTAAAAGTGGAATAATAAGTTTCTAAAACTAATATTGTGAATAACTGGTATTAATACATATACTGTAGTTTTGGCTGATCCAGGGAACTAAATAGCTCTTTTGAATTTTCCTAAATTACAAATTTTAGCGGATTGCTCTACCGCTAAAAGTTTTTTTTTTTTTGTTTAATATTTTTCTTTCACTAAAGATGTGTTAGATTTTTTAAAAGGCATTTGATATGGTTGGATTAGCTTTAAATAGTTTGTTAGGCTACGTTAGACCTAACTAGAGTCTACCTTGAAGGCTTACATATCTTTTGGCCACATCTTTTATTTTTATAACCAGTTACCAACATATTTTTATGTGTTATACCAATGGAGAACTGTATAAATTACTGTTTTCAAATGTAAAATTATCAAAATTTTGCCACACAGCAAAGAAGCCACGCCCACACACATGCCACGTGCCTCTGCACAGCCACTTAGGTGCGGCATTCAAAAGTTGTTTTAGGTGCCAAAAAACCTAGGGACACCCCTGCAAGTACTGGATTAAAGTCATACAGCAAAACAAACACATCAAAGTAAGTGCTGCTTACACGTATTTGTTTATATATTGAAATCAGGCAAAGTAATCTTATTCAGTGTAAAATTCTTTAAAATAGCCCCGCTGTTTTCAGTTCCCCAGGGTGCTGTCTGAGGCAAAAGTCACACTTAGAGCGGTGACCCTGCTCAGCCATTTCCTTATAAATCATTGCTGAGAAAAAATAAATGACATAAGGGAGGCAGTACTCCTTTACCTGCCATTCTTCAATTATCACAATTAACGGATAGGTTCTATTTTTGAGTAAACCTATCCTTTAAAGGGTAACTGTAGTCTCCAAAAGTTAAGGCTAACAAAAAACTTTAAAATGAAGTCTGACTTGCAGCTTGTCAGAAGTTATGTTGCCTTACAAGTTAATGTTTCCTTTTTCAGTAGCTTGAGTGACATCACTTGCACCCTTGGATAAGGGTGAAGCCTCATCCAATTAAGACTACTTTTATTTAATCCTAACTTGTTTGGGACTACAAATACCCTTTAACACTCAGGGCTAGGAAGGAACCGCAGTGATGTCATATGCCCCTTTATTTCTCTGATTTGTGAGACTGTTGGTTGAGATAAACATAGTTAAAGGAACACTAAACCCATAAAAATAACTATGTGGCATCCGTTTCTATTATTCACAGGGAGTGAGAACGCTTATTCTCACCTCCCTGTGAATAATAGGACGCTCGGGGGACCTGGAACTTACTTACTGCGCTCCACTCGCAAGCCGCTCCTTCACTGAACAGCTGTTCTCTCCGATGCGCGCCCTATTTTTGTATTGGCGCACATGCGCCTAAGATAGGGGATGTCGACCCCCAAAATGAATTTTGGGGGTAAGGTAGGTAACCCCTACCTACCCCTAACCGCTGCAATATTTTTTTTAAATAATCCTTAGATTTCGACTTACAGAGCCTTCTCTGCTGCAGCGATCTGATCCAGCTGCCTGTTTGCTGGGGAGTTTTTTGGGGGGGCCAAGTGATTCCTAGTTCTGCCACTGCATGCCTACACAAGATGCAATCACCGCTGTAACCCCGGATATTCTGCCTGTCCTAGAATATAATTTCATATACTTTCCCTTGGCTATTGTTTTCAAACCTTTTTTTTAGGATGTAAAAACATTGCTGTATCCTGAATACATCGGATAGATTTAATGTGGCTATAGACTGAACAGACCTTTGGTGAAGACCGAAAGGGCAGAAATTAGTTTTATATAGTAATCACTGAGAATACCATTAACGTCCTGGCTGGAGGAACTGAAGCTTGAACTTGTTGGCAGCATAGCATTAGATGACCTAAAAAAGATGATTACAAGAAATGAGTGATAATAAAACTGTCAGATGACAGATATTATCTCATCACCAACTGACAACGTTAACATCCACTAGACACAACAAAGGAAATGTCAGACATTATATTATTCTATGAACAGGTTCCTTTCACCTTTCTGTATAATGGTAATATTTCTTACAGTCAATATTTTACATTTTTACATATACATACATTTACATACTATGCAAAAAAGGAACAAAGACTTCTGGGAATTTACCATGTTACACATGGAATCTCTTAGGAAGTCTATGTGCAGGCCTCTGGTTTTGCAGTGTGAAGCACCTATCGACAGACGTCACTAATACATTAACTACGGTAGGGAGAGATAAAGGTTTTGATACTCCCTTTTCAGCAATATGCAAATAAGGAACAAAGACACTGCAAAACCAGAGGCCTGCACTACACTGATGATGGCTCAATAAAGCCGTAACCGGTCTGTAGTTGGTGCTCTGGTTTTGCATTTAGCTTGTGGAATGCTGTAAAAGTCTTTTGAAGAGGGGGTTATTCAATAAAAGTTCTTAGTTTAAAATGGTGCTAATTTTGCCCCAACCAATAGATGTTAGCTTTCAAATGTTACATAAGATCTGATGTTTGGGGCAAAATTAGCACCATTTTAAACGATAAGAACTTTTATTGAATCTCCCTAATAGTGTTTCTAAGAGCTACCATGTGTAAACATGGTAAATTCCCAGAATTCTTTGTTCCTTATTTGCATATTGTTGACTAAACTATTATAGTGAGTAGATGCCAGTTGATCTGTAATCACAGTAGGTAGGAGTGCATATTACAATCTCCCTGTGTATATACAAGTAAACCATTGCAGATGTACACTTACAGACTCAATACTGAGTGTGTAGCATTGCAGACTCATACCAGGTGGTGCAATCCAAGAAACTCCCTACCACATCTGGTCTAAATGAGTTTTAGTGATTCTTATATTCTAAAAAGAATGTGAACATAGTGCAAATAAAATTTATTTCAGTCTCAGAGAAGCTTCTGCAATGGTCCTAATGGATATGTGGTATTGTTTAGGGTTCTAGTTGATTTGTGAAGTGTATGAAATGCAATCACTTACCATGGTTACCGCATCATGCATTAGCATAGTAGGCGAGTTGTTCTCTAAGCGCCCCTATTACAGGCCAACTTGGCTTAGCTCATATTTATCTTTTTTCCAATAGATACAGTTTTGGGGGAACATTACACTCTTTATTAGGACTCAGGAGGACACGGGCAAACCATGGACAAGGCTTATGTAGTCTCATTTTCTAAATTCAGAATGATGGGGGTAAATTATATTGGCTTAAATAGGAATTTGAAATCACACCCAATAATCATTTTTGGAAATGTTTTGCTTTCCCCTTATAACATTCAGTATATGTCTGTTTAAACACGCGAGGAGGTAAAACAGGAACAAATACCCCAATTCAAACATTGTCAGTTTGCTTCAGGACAATAATCTGTGTTTTCAGCCTAGAATACAGAATTCAGCATTGCACAGGGACACAGATGTCGGATCAGAGGTTTTTATCTGTATCCAGGTTCTGAAATGTCCACTACTAGTAACATGCAGAGACAAGTAGAAAAATCCATAAAGAATAACAAAAATGATTTTGCTTGTCTACTGTCTGTAGGAGATAATATAGAAAAATCTATTACCTTTTCAACATAAGAGAGAAATATTTCCGATGATTTTGCCATTTGAGAAAGAGAGGGAAATGACAATATGCCCTAAAGTGACAGCTTCCCCCCCCCCCCCATTCCTTTAAAGCAAATTGCAGGTATCAGTGGAGTCTGCAAGACTTGACAACATATGCAGTAAGCATAGCAGGAAGGCCAACAGAAAACAAAGCAATAGCTGAAACATGCCTTGGGAAGAATAGAGAGCGGAATGTGCACAAGCAAGCAAATAACGAGTTAGCTTCAGATGTACCGAGATGAAATGACAGATCTAGACACTATGGGAACACACTTTACACCACTATGAACACCATCTATATAATGAGTGTTTAAATAAAAAGAACAGATATGATATGTAAAAAGTAAAAGAAGGGATACAATCAAATGAAAGGAAAGGTCTGGTGAACAGTAGGATTGCATTGTAAATACTATTCAACAGCAGTCGTTCTCAAATTTTTTTCAGATAGTGGCACACTTGTGTTCTTAATGTTGGACTACCCTGGCTTTATAATTTACAGTGGTACAAGTTTTGAAGTATTATCACGATACATATTTTTAGGGCTCGCTCACACTAGGAAGGGCAAAACGCAACTTAAAAACGCAGTCAGGGAGATTCAAAAAAGTTCTTATCGTTTAAAATGGTGCACCCAATCAGATTTATTTAACGTTGTTGAAAGCTAACATCTGATTGGTTGGGGCAAAATTAGCACCATTTTAAACGATAAGAACTTTTATTGAATAACTGAGTGTGTTTAGTGATGTTTGACATTTTTTGTATCCATTGCTAGTCGTTTGCATGTGCGTTATGTTCCGTTTGGTCTGTTTTTTTCTGCATTTCTGTCTGTTGTTGGTTTTTTTGTTCAATAGATTTTTTCTCATAAAAGTTTTTTATTTGAGGTTCTTGAATGGCAATCATACAAAATACAGTATATACATTATTTGTATTCTTAAGGTGTGATGGTAGAGTTTGTAAGGATTACATACAGCAGATATGAACTTATTTTCCTGTCGCTTGTGCGTTAACCTCAGTATTTTTGGGTAGGGGGGAAAGGGAAGGGGGGGTTAACGGATATGGGGAGAAGGGGGTGGGGAATGGGTTGGAGGGGGTAAGAGAAGGGGGGGAAGGGAGGGGATAACTGGTTAGGATAGAGACAAAGATTGATCGTATATATCTTTGGTGGGGTATTCTATACCAATAACTAACAATTAACTTATAACTTAAGCAAGCTATATAAGGTAGGAATAGTAACAATCTCAATTTCTTAGCAGAGAGTAAAGATGGATACCTTGGGTCCCCAGCGCTGGTAGTTATTTTGGGGATAGCCACCCCTTGCGCATCCTTTTCCAGGAGGCCCAGGATGGGGGGATAATGTTGCCCGATAAGGGGGCGGTGGCCCCAGGCCCCTCCAGACTCACCGACCAAACCTCTGGGGGTATATTCTTGTTCGGTTATATTTTTAGGCTTGTGGGTTCTAATTAGGGGGATCCATGGCCAATAACCATGCGTCCCAGATTTTGTCGTAATTGTTAAGTTTGTTTCTAGCAATATATACTGGTTTTTCGTTATAGTAGACAGACCAGGTTTTAGAGATCAGAAGAGACATGGGGGGTACTGGGGATTTCCAGGACTAAGCTATTAGTGAACGGGCGACAGCACAGATATGATTAGTTTGTTTCGGTGGAATTCAGGGTGGTAGAGTTCTGTTGATTAGGGCCTCCCAGGGGTAGGGAGGAGCTTTACATGGAGGATTTTATTTAAGAGGGTGTAGCATTCGTTCCAGAATTTATGGATTTTGGGACAGGACCACCAACAGTGGGGAAGGTCTGCAACTCTTGGCAGTTTCTGTAGCAGAGGGGGGGTGTCTGCGGGATATTTTGTGAATATGTGTTGGTGAGCGATACCAGCCATGCAGGATTTTGAAAGCTTTTTCTTGTAATATTGGTTATTGGTACATTTGTAAGGTTTGAGCCTATCGCGGACCATTCGTCTTGTGTTAACTTCGTGCCAAACCATGTTCCCATTTGTCTTGCATGGGAGTTTCTGTTGAGCCTTGAGGGAGATCAATTGATGGTAGATTTTGTGATTTTGTGGGGGCCCGTTGGGTTGCGATATGCTAGTTCTTCTAGTGGGGCCAGTGAGGGAGGATCCGTGCAGGTTTGTAGTGATTTGGTGAATGCTGCCAGTTGCTGGTATCTGAACCATTCTTTGGGTGGGATTTTCCAGGTTGACTTTAGTATTTACCAGGGTATAATTTGTTTTGTGGAGCGATCTGGAACATCCAGACTATCCCTCTGTCAGACCATTCCTTCCAGTCAAGAGGTTGTAGGCCTGGGGTAAAGGCTGGATTGTTGGTTATAGGTGTCATTAGAGAGCGAGGGGGTCTCAGTGGTATGATTTGTGTGGCCTGTTTCCGTTTTTCAGGGTTGTAGCTATAATTGAGTTGTTCAAGGGTTTAGGGGATGTGGTAGGGTCCATAGTAGGTTGTGGATTGGTTTACATTCTGTTAGTTCTTTTGTTCTAGTTCTAGCCATCTAGTTTTCCAGGTGGGAGTGCCACAAAAGGGTTTGGGCTGTTCTTGCTGCTAGATAGTACAGAAAGAGATCTGGAAGGGCGCCCCCGAGCCCAGCCCTGGCCGGCAGAGGGTCATTTTCTGATTCGGGGTTTTTGGGTTATTCCAGATGAATCTAGAGATTGTTTTTGGATAGGGGTCAGGTTTTTCCTGGATATGGAAGGGGGGGGTGTTGAAGAGGTATAGGAGTTTGGGTAAGACCATCATTTTTTTCTCATGAAAATTTTATTGAGGTTGTTATATAACAATGTAGACAGACAGAATATAAGTTCAATTGCCAAAATAGATTGTTGCATAATTTTTGTTTTTGGATATTGGTACATTCTGACATTTTGTGGTAATAAACAATTTTTTTTTTTTGCTTCAGCCTCATAATTTTGGGTAGGGGGAAGGGGGGTGGTGGAAAGGTGTGGGGGAAAGGGTGGGGGGTGGGAGATGAGTTAGGGGGGAAGGGGGAAAGGGGGGGAACTCCCAGGCCTAGCATCAGGAATTGGTTATTGCTTTCAATGGTAGAGTGAGCTAGGCCTAAAGGTTAACAATTAACATTAGCAAACTGTAGGAAAAGGAAGATGTTTCTCTTAGAATTACTTGGAGAGTTTCCAAGAAAGGGAAAAGAAAAAGGGTATTTGTTTACTTGTTCTGGTAGTCTGGTGGTTCTCGGCGTTGGCGGGCCCAGGCGGAGATATCCGCTGTTATATTTGTACGAAGCCCCCGAAGGGGAAGGTTGTGTCTCCTCCTCTCCGCGGGGAGAGGGGGTGGTAGGGTTACCCCGGGCGTCTCCGGTCCGTCTGGTCCCCCTCCTAGGGTTGGGGGTTGGTTGGGGGGGTCCATGGTGAGTAGCCATATGTCCCAGATTTTGTCAAAATTGTTAAGCTTGTTTTTGCGACGTATAATGGTTTTTCGTTGAAGTGTACAGTCCAGGTTTTGGAGACTAACAGAGACATAGGGGGTGCTGGGACTTCAGGAGGAGGCATAAGTGAGCGGGCAACAGCGCAGATAATATGGTAAAGTTTGTGCCGCTGGAGTTCAGTTTGGGGGAGTTTTGTTGAAGAGGGCTCCCAGGGGTCTGGAGTGAGGTCTGCTTGTAAAATTTTGTTTAGTAGTGGTGTAGCACTCGTTCAAAATTTTTGTATTTCGGGGCAGTGCACCAGCAGTGGGGGAGATCTGCGTTCCTTGCAGTTTCGTAACAGAGGGGGGGTACTTGTGGGGATATTTTGTGGATTTGCATTGGTGAGCGATACCAGCCGTGTAGAATTTTGAACGCTTTTCCTGCATTATTGGTTGTTGGTACATTTGTTGAGATTTGAGCCTATCTTGGACCATTCTTCTTGTGAAAGTATGGTGTTTGAGCCAAGTTTCCCATTTAGCTTGATAGGGAGTTTCTGTTGGGCTTTGAAGGAGATTAGTTGGTTGGTGATACATTTTGTAATTGTGGGGGGCCAGTTGGGTGGTGGTGCTAGTTTTTCCAAGGGGACAGTGGGGGGGACTGTACATGTTTGTAAGGTTTTGGCATATGCTTGCCAGTTGCTGGTATCTGAGCCATTCTTTAGAAGGAATGTTTCCAGGTTGTTTTTTAGTGTTTCCCAGGGTATTATTGTCTTTGTGAGTGATTTGGAACATCCAATTTATTGTCTGTCGGTCCACTCCTTCCAATCAAGGGTTTGTAAGCCTGGGGTGAAGGCGGGGTTGTTGGTTATAGGAATCATCAAAGAGTGGGGGGGGTTTCAGATGTATTTTTGTGTTACTTGGTTCCAAATTTTTAAGGTTGTGGAGATGATTTGGTTGTTTGGGGGTTTCGGGGGGGTTGGTAGAGTCCATAGTAGATTGAAGATTGGCTTGCATTCGGTTAATTCTTGTTCAAGTTCTATCCACTGGTTTCTCTGGGCGGAGTGCCACATTAGGGTTTGGGCTGTTCTTGCTGCCAAGTGGTAGAGGAAGAGATCTGGGAGGGCCGCGCCAAGCCCCGACCTGGGAAGGCAGAGAGTCTTTTCTCTAATTCGGGGTTTTCGATTATTCCAAATAAATCTGGAGATTGATTTTTGGGTGGGGGCCAGGTGTTTCCTGGTTATGGGTGAGGGGAGGGCTCTAAAGAGTACAGGAGCTGGGTAGGATCATCTTTAATGGATGGATTTTCCCGTATAGGGAGATATGATAGGGGGACCATTGGCTAGTAGATTTTTGATTAGGTTGAATTTCGGGGGAAGTGAGGTTGTAGAGTGGTTGTGGGTCGTGTGTCAGTGATACCCCTAAGTAATTTAGTGAGGTTGTGGACCACTTTAAATCCATTGGGATGAGATCTGTTGTTGGTCTGTGGGGATAGTGCGACTGGGAACGCTTGTGATTTGGTATGTTGACCCTGAACCCTGATAGTTGACCGTATTGGTGTAAGAGAGGGAAATGTGTGGAAGGGTGGTGAGGGGGGGTCGCGGATGGAAAGTAATGTGTCATCTGCGAACAAGGCCACTGTGTAGGTGTGGTGACCACCGGTATGCCTTATTTCTGTATGGAGTCTGATGGCTTGGGCCAAGGGTCGATGCATAGGGCGAAGAGGAGGGGGGATAGAGGGCAGCCCTGTCTGGTCCCGTTTAAGATGGGGAAGTATTGGGAGGAAAACCATGTTATGGATTGAAGATGTTGGTCGTGAATATAGATTGTGATCATGTGTGTGAAGGGGGGGGGGGGAATCTATAATATTTCAAGACCACTCCATGTACCTCCAGTCCACTCTGTCGAATGCCTTTTCGGCATCTAGGCTTAGGAAAGTGTGGGAGAGTGCTGAATTTGCCTAAGTTGGAGGGTACGTCTGATGTTGTCGGTTGTTTGTTTGCCCCTGATGAAGCCTGTTGGTCTGTATGGATGATGTTTGGTAATATGTTGTTCAGTCTTTCCGTCTAGAATTTTTGTCAATAGTTTAATGTCGTGTTGATTAGGGATATGGGTCTGTAGTTTTTGCAGCACTGTGGTGTCTTGTCTTGTTTGGGTATTACGTATGGTGGCTTCGTAGGTCGGTGGATTTGAGCATTGTTTTGAAGAGTCAGATTGAATAAGGATAGAAGGTGGGGGATGAGGGTTTTCTGGAATGTTTGAGTAGTATCTGATGTGAATCCGTCTGGGCCTGGGGCCTTTCCCGGCTTCAAATTCGGATGGCCCTTTTATTTCTTGTTGGGATATATTGGAGGACAGGGTTTGTTGTCTTTGTCTTGTGTAGAGAGTTTTGGAGTTGTAAGGGGGCTAAGAAGTTAATGAGGTCGTCTTCCAGTCATCGTCGGTTCTTGCTGTTTCCCGTATATGAGTTGGTTGTAGTAGTAGTTTCAAATAGTTTAACTAGTGGCCTGGGGTTGTGTGATAATGTGCCATCTGTTGTTCTTAACGGTAGTTAGTTGTTTTGGGACATCCTGTCATTGAGTTGCGGGCTAGCATGGAGTCAGGTTATTTGCTTTGGTGTAGTATTTTTGTTGGTTAGTCTGATGGCTTTGTCTGCTTTGTTTGGAGGAATTGGAGGTAAGTTTGTAGTCGTAGGTTTTCGAGGGTGGTGGCGTCCGTTCGTTATGCGTTGAGGAATGTTTCTGTTCCAGTTTCATAATTGTTGTGAAGAGTGAGGATATGTTGCTGGGTATTTTTTCTTCTGTGATGCTATTTGATTAGTTGAACTCTGATACCCATTTATGGGCAGCCCATACGGTGGAGAAATTTATTGTGTCAGATATGTTTTCTGGAAATAGTGGTTGCAGTGAGGATTCTATGTCGGTGCGAATGTTGGGGTCGGTCAGTAGTGATTCATTAGTCTCCATAGGGGGAGTGGAGAGTGTTTGAGAATGTTCTGTAGGTCCAGAGATACATGGCGGGGTCCGACCAGGTGATGGGGGATATATCTGAGTCTGTGATTGTCGGGATCAGGGATGGGGGAGGAAGAAATAGTCGATTCTGGTGTATATTTTGTGGGGATAGAGGAAGAAAGAGTATTGTCTTCCTTTTGGGTGGGGTAAGGCGCCAGGCATCCCATAAATTAAGATTTTGGGTGAAGGTTTTAAGGGGTTTGGAGGAGAGGGTGGGGTGGGATGTTGAGGAGGGTATGATCTGTCTAGTTTGGGGTTGAGGCTTGTATTGAAGTCTCCTCCGATTATTTAGATGGCCTGTGGGTTGAGTCGTGAGTTTGGTTTCAAGGTCGGTTAGGAATTGTTTTGGGCGGTGTTGGGGGCATAATGTTGACTAGTGTCAGTTTGACCCTGCTATGGAGCCCGTTAGGGCCAGGTAGGGCCCCCCAGATCTCTATCAAATCCCTCTTTCTGAACAGCAGGCGTTTGTGGATGAGAATGGCCACTCCACCTTTCTTAGCGTCGCCTGATGAGAAGTATCATTTGGTTGTATTTTTTGCTAAGTATTTTTGGTTCTCTGTGTTTGGAAGTGTGTCTCTTGGAGGAAGATTATGTCGGCTTTCTCTTTTCGTAATATTTTGATAGCCATTTTTCCTTTTGGTGGGGTTGTTGAGGCCTTTAGCGTTGTGTGTGAGAAGGCGGAATATTAGATCTTTAATGGGTGTCATTGTGTGGGGTTTGGGTGAACGGTATTAGGCGTCGTGGTCAGGTGGAGGGCTTACCCTGGGTTTCTTGAAATGCTGTATTTTGTTTGATAAGTCGTAGGTCGGAGACGCCCGGGGCCGAGTGTGGTCGACCGGGGGTTAGGTGTGGGGAGAGCTGGTGGTAAGAATTGGTCGGGTTATTGTTGGGTCTGCCCCTTCGGTCGGGGGGGATTCGATACTGTCCGGTTGGGGCCTCGAGAGATGGGTGGTGCGGTTCTGTGAAGGCTTCTGCCGGTTGGTGGGCTTGTTCGCTGGTTCAGGGTCTCTGGTTGGGCTTGGGGGTCTGATCATGGAGGGGTAGCTGTGGGTCCATGGGGGGAATGGGACAAGATATGTGTTGGGGAGAATTGTTGTGCATCCTGGTGGTCCGGGGTTCCTCGTTGTTAGTTGCCAGAGTGGTTAACAAGGCGTTTAGGTGTTGGGGGGAAGCTGGTGGCGGGGATGAGTCCGGGTTATTGTTGGTTAACATTCGGTTGTGGGGGGATCGATATCGATCAGTTTGTGTTCGGGAGATTGGGGTGTCGGCCATTATACCAGTGTGGAGTAATTTGGGCGTCTTCGGAGGTTGCAATTGTAACTGTTTTCCCTTCGTGGTTTGCTATGAGGCGGAACGGGAAGCCATTGTATTTATTTTATGTTGGTTTTTAGGATTTCAGTGATAGGTTTGAGGGCTTTCTTCTAGCCAGGGTGCGGGGAGCGAGGGTCCTGAAAGATGTGGATTGGATTGTCGTTCCACTTTAGTGGACCTTGAAGTCTGGCCTCCTTAGGATACGCTCTTTTTTTGGAAATAGTGGAGTCTCACTATAATGTCTCTGGTAGAGCTGTCCTGTAGGAGGGAGGGCGGAGGGCTCGGTGGGCCCGGTCCATCAAGAATTGTGGTTCGTTAGGTCTGGAGCCAGTTTGTGGAAGTAGGCGTCAGTGTGGCGTGCAGGTCTGTTACACTTTCTGGGGATCCCGCGGATTCGGAGATTGTCCTGGGATCTGTTGTCTGAATCTTCCTGGAGGTCTGTAAGGTGTGGAGCTGGGTTTTATGTCTTTGATGTCCGTGTCACTTGGCTGCAGTACTTGCTGTAGCCTTGGTTGGTTTCTAACGAGGCGGACACGCTCACCCAGGGCCCGTACCTCCGTTTTCACCTCCGCCTAGTTTTGGTGGGCAGGAGGTGACTACCCGATTCCAGTTTTTGAAAAGTTCGTCCAGGTCTTTCTGGTGACCTGTGCTTTGTATTTCTTGGGGCTTGTTCCCCGCCGCCATTTTGTTGCTGGGCCTGATCGCAGCGGATGACATAGCCGCCAGATCAGGTTGGTTGTCCTTTTTGGGTTTCTTTTTGGTGTTCCTAGGACCCATGGTTTGTTGAGGGTTAGAGGCAACCGGGGGGGTTGTGGAGTCAGCGTTTTGTCGTTTGGGCCTTGGCTTTGCCGGAGCTCAGCTAACAGCACGTCCAGTCTGGTGTGCAGTCAGGCCCCGCCCCCCGGGGTAAGACCATCATTTGATGGTGTGGATCTTGCGTTATAGAGAATATGGTATGGGGCCATTTAACTAGTAGATTTTTGATTAGGTTGAATTTTGGGGGGAATTAAAGTTAAGTTGTAGAGTTGTTGGGTGTCGTGGGTCAGTTCTACCCCCAGATACTTTAGAGAGGTTGTGGTCCACTTTAGGTCCCAGTGGGTTGAAATGTGTCGTTGGTCTTGTATGGGAGGAGAGCAACTGGGTATGCTTGGGACTTAGTGTTGTTTATTTTGAACCCTGATAATTGGCCGCATTGGTGTAGAAGGGAGAAGATATGTGGGAGAGATGTAAGTGGGTTCTCGGATGGAAAGCAAGTGTCATCGGCAAATAGGGCCATGTGGTAGGTGTGGGGGCCGACGGATGTATACCCTTTATATCTGTGTGAGAGTCTGAGGGCTTGGGCCAGGGGTTCTATGCAAAGGGCAAAAGAGGAGGGGGGACGGGCAGCTGTCTGGTGCCGTTTTAGAATGGGGAAGGTATGGGAGGGAGAGAGCCCATATTGTGGACTGAGGGTGTTGGCTGTGAGTATAAATTATTGATCATTTGTGTAAAGGGGGGAAAGAAAGCCTGGTAGGTAAGGACTACCCCATGTATCTCCAGTCAACCCTGTCGAATGCCTCTCTCAGCGTCTAGACTCAAAAAAAAGTGTTGGGGGGGAGGAGGAAAGTGCTGAAATTAGCATGAGTTGGAGAGTGCGTTCTTGATGTTGTCCGTAGTTTGTCTGCCTTAATAAATCCAGTTGGTCTTGTGTGAATAAGGTTGGTAGGATGTCGTTCAGTCTGTCGGCTGGATTTTGTTGCAAGAGTTTAATGTCGGTTGTAATTAGATAGATGGGTCTAAGTTTTGCAGCAAGTGGAGTCCTTGTCCTGTTTGGGTATTACTGTAAAGTGGCTTTCAGTAGGTCTGGGGGGATTTGAGCGTTGCTTTGGAGGCACAGATAAATAAGGATGAGAGGTGGGGTATTAAGATATTATTTAAAAAGATTTAGATAACATGCTGTGTACCCATCTGGGCCCGGGGCTTCCCTAGTTGCGAATTCTGGGTGGCTTTTTTTATATCTTGGGGTATATTAGCGGAGAGGGCGTTTTTGTCTTGGGTGGGAGTTTGGTAATTGTAGGGGGCTAGGAAGGTAGTAAGGTCATCTTTCCAGTCATCATCATTTCTCGGCCGTCTTTCTGTCGGAGTTTGGTTTTGTGTAGAAAGTTTCAAATAGTTTTACAATTGTCTTAGGGTTGTGTGTTAATGAGCCATCAGCCTGTCTTTAAAAGGGAGCGTTTGTTTTGGGACATCGCTGTGGAAGTTTGCGGGCTAGCATGAGCAGGTTTATGCTTTGGAGTAGTATTGTTCGTCAGTCTGATGGCTCTGTCTGCCTTGTCCTGGAGGAAATTGCAATCTTAAATTTTCTAGGTGGTGGCGTCTGAGTCCTTGTGTGTTGTGTGAATGCTTCATCTCTAGAGTTTTGATTGTGTGTTGAGGGCGGAGGATGTGTTGGGTGTTTTCTTTTCTTTGATGATGCCAATTTGAGTATAGTACGCCTCTGATTACCACTTGTGGGCGGCCCATACTGTTGAGTGAGAAGTTCAATGAGTTGTTGTATTTTCTTGGAAGAAGTTATGTATTGTGGATTTATCCCGGATTGTGCGTTTGGTGTCAATTAGTAGGGATTCGTTTAGTCTCCATAGGGGGGAGGGGGAGTGTTTGAGGTCTCGTAGGTCCAGGGACACATGGGCATGGTGTGTCCCACAATTTCAAACCTGACGCGGGTCGCGCGCTCTCTCATCCTTCTGTCCGTGAGATTCCAGGACGCGCGCGCACGCGGCGTCAATTTTTATGGCTGACGTCTAACAACCGTCCCGCGCCCTCCTCCTTGACAGAAGAGTCATCCTGAGCTTGTAAACGCTAATAGCGCGCGTACGTACTAAGAGAACGCGCACGCCTTTCCTTTACCGATGGGAATTGTGAACTGTGACGCGCCCATATAATATTTCACATTAGGGAAAATCTGACACTGTGTTCGCGCGGGATGAGCAGGAAACACCGCTCGGGATAACACGTGCGGGATATTGGATATTGTTTCAACGTTTGGGCTGTTTGTTTTGCCCTGTGAACATGGATGTCCATTGCCAAACGATATCACAGAGCGGGGGTGTCAGAGTTCAGCCAACTGGGGAATCTCATTCAAACACGGAGTTGAAATAATGTTTACCGGGTCGCCTGTAGGTCAAGGCGGTGAAGACTGTCAGCCCATGGGACGAGGTGTATTGGTTACTGCACCTCTGCAATGGAAGCATGATTGTCTGACTCACCACCTCCTGCTCTGTCAGCGACGGAACTTACTGGCAGCAAACAGAATGTGGATCCTGTGTACAGTGTATACTAATGAGTGTTTATATGGCAATATGGCTCTGTGTGTAAAAATGTGTTTCTATACATAATCAATAAGCAGATATTTCAGACTTATGGTGGCCATAGGCGCTACAATCCAATTGTGCAATCCGCAGGTCATACGATTGGATTGCTGGTCAGACCAAAAATTTTCAACTGGTCCGGTGTGGAAAATTTCCACGATCTTCCATACACAATACGACGGTCGTACGGTATAGGGATATCTCGACATCGTACGACCGAGATCTAAGCGTCTGGCCACCATAACCAGTATTTCTATGTATCGACTGGTCTGATGTAATATTGGAGAAATTTTGCATATGAACTGCGTCCAAATTGGACATGTCAGGAAATAACGGGCAATTGGCGGTTGCCTAGTTGCTACGACCAACACTAATTGGTCCTGGCCAACCAGTCAAAAGTGGGTGAGGTTGGCGGGGAAAATTGTCTGTGTGTGTACCAGCACTTAAATTAGCTCAACTGATCGGATGTTCCCATAATACTGGTCTGCTACAGTTAGAAAACATAACACATCTGATTGGTTGCTACTGTTTAAAAACACTGGCATTGATTTACACCACCATTAGGCCAATATACTGTAAAACAATATTTTTGTATGTTTGTCAGCCTCTGTCTTTCCTGTTTTGCACTTCCCTTTCTATAGAATAAAAGGACTACTACACAGTTAAATGGTAAGACCAACCTATACTATAATTCTGAAGGAGTAGGAGGGTCTGTTATTACCTCTTGATTTATGTGCAGTTACTCAGTTATCTACTGTCAAAAATGCTGTTCATTTTGGGGAACATGCTGTTTGCTCATGTTCAGTGCATGTAAGTGAAGTTTGGAAGTGTCTTTCTAACCATATCCAAGCTTTATTGCACATGTGCTTAATGTTAAGAACAAATGTTAATTTTGACTGCAAATAATTAATTAGAAAGCAAGATAGGAATATGAGCTCCTACCTTCCATAGTTTATAATGTATGTGGACACATTATATATGTATTTTATTATATAAATATTTATGTAAAACACATTTGGGCAGTATTGTGTGTTTTTAATAGCATACTTATTACACCCTCCCTTATACAATACGCTTGTGCGCATAGAATAAGGTAGAATTGATGTAGCTGGGACCAGTCAGAGGAGGCAGTGGAGGAGAGTAATCGGGTAAGTTTCACCTTCTGGCTCCCTGTTCCTGTTGGAGTAATTGAAGAAGTGGGTAAGACTTCTTCAATTAATGTGAAAATGGGTATGTTCACTTTTTCAGTGGACCCTTTAATAAACAAGCATTTATAGACCTATCCATGTACAACGCTGATTACTAACCAGGTCTTATATATCTTTGCACTGTTTTGGTTCTATTCAGAAAAGCACTTCACAGTTGAACTTATAACTAATAACTCCAGAAGTGTATTTCATTCACGTTCTATCGAAAATCTAACTTGACTTGTCTTTCTGGTTGAAGATGCAAACTCACAATTATATAGAATGAGGGATTTAAATTTAAAAATGACAACCGAGGTTCACAATCCAAATAAATGTTTATTAGTGACCACACATCCAATATCACAACGCTCCCTTCTTTAGGTGAACACCTGAAGAAGGGAGCAACTGACAAACAGACAAACCCCCCCCCCGGTTTTAAATTCTTGAGATATGTTCCAGTGGGGTGGAATTTTGAGTTGTTTTCACCCAGTGTTGGACAGAGTGCTTTGTACTTTGTATTCCTTGGTTTAAATAAAAGAAACATGTTAAATAGCGGTGTTCATTTGAAGTTATTTTTGAAAGGTATTGGAATTTTTCTTCCTTACCTAACTGTATATAAGAATATTTTGTCAAAATATAGCAAGTATCCAAATTTCTTGCAGCACAACACATTTTTTATGGTAAGTATTAAATGGGTGTATTTTTTTTCTTCTTTTTTTTTTTAAAGGGGAACTAAAGTCTCAAGACAACATTGTCCCAATGAAGCACATTCAAAGCTACAACAAGCTGTGTCTCACCTTTACTATGGCTGTTGGTTGATTTATGAAATTGATCTGTGGGTACTAGAGGTCCACTTTCACATTCTACCTTTGTTTTGGTATAAGTGGTCCTAAGATACTTCACATGCACAGTTGCAAGGACAATCAAATTTAGAACTGTTACAGCAGCTTCTGCCTCTCAGACACAGAAGATAGGTTTAATAGTGTTTAAAACAGGTTGTAGTGATTTAACAGTGTTGAAAGCAGTCTCTTACCCACAAATATTAAAGGGCAACTGTGGTCTCAAAACAAGTTAGGGTTAAAGATTGCAGCACATCCTTTAAAATGAGCCGACAATCACATCTCTGGCTGGAGCCTGTGAGAAATTACATTGGAATGAATGTTGAAACTTCCTGCTTCCAGTAGGTTGTGACATCACCTGACATCTGCCCTGGGGAGAAGCATGCTCAGTTAAGACTTAATGCTGGGGAAATTGGGAGTACCTGGGGAAATAATTGACAGTTGAGAAGGGAGCCTATTAATGCAGTTAGAGGCTTACACATGACTACAAGTGGTCACATGGATGAAAACAGGAGTAATATTGCTGAACCTTTCCAGCAATCACCAATTTTTATCTAGATATGTGATTTAGGTTTTATTTGAAGGTATGATGGAAGGCTTTTATATAATCCTTACTAGTTTGGAAGAATTCAAGACCACAGACCCTATAATTTGCTTCTCATACAAAAAGTAATTTTTGCAGTTTATTTCATATGCACTAAGGAAACAAGAAAACAAAAAATTAAAGTGGTGAGGAATATAAACTTATAAACCTATGGTTATCTAAAAGTGGAGCATTTGTCTGCTAAGCCACTAGAGCAAACACAAAGAAAATGGGGTACATTTGGAAACTTATACAATAAAAGTTGCAAATATTTGTCCGTGCCATTAACCTAAGCAACCAATCCGATATGTTGTGCATGCGATCCGCATTTTTGTGGCAATGCATCACTCTGATTGCGCGTTGTGGCGTGGCCTCACCCTAAAATCGGCTATTTTGTATTGTTCCTGGTAGACTGCAATGCATGGTGTCTGAAAAATAAACTGCAGGGTAACAGCAGCTTTATCAGGGACATCCAATTGATGTGGAGACATATGTATAGAAAATATGTGCATAAAGACAGTGAAAACTAAAAAAAAAATTGCTGTTTGACCCTTTGGCACTATGATCGTTTGGCTGGGATGAATCACGGTCTGTCAGACAGACCGTTTTTCACAACCGATTGTGCAGTCCAAGGAGAACGCACGTTCGGGGGATTAACCAGCATGTTCGAGTGCTGGCCATCTGCAAAAAAAACCAGTTTTTTTTGGCCCGACTGATAAGTTTGAGGCTAGCCATATTCTGCCCCTACACTCCTTAGAATTTACATACTACTTCAACTTCTCCTTGTAAGTTGGCTACAAAACAACTGTTTCAAACCGGACTTGGCCTAAAAGTTATGTCCTCACCCGGGGTACTTTTAATGGGAGATGTGTATTTTTTTAAACGTTTGTTTTCCTTTAATTCTATACAAATTTCCCATATGGGACAACGATACCCTAAATTTCAATGAAACAAAAGAATGACCCCCCTCCCTCATGCTGTGAGGGCCTAGGAGAAAAAAAAGCATAGACGTCCTAGAAAGGTTTACTATGCAAGTAATTAATTGCATGAAACTGTGTTTTTCCAGGCTTCTGTTTGAATGAAAATTTCAGTTTGGATTATTATTCCATAAAAGGCTAAAATTCACCCCCCTCTTCTTTTGCCTATGTTTTTATTACTAAGCAGTAAAAGTCAGTGTTACAAAAAAATAACATGAACAATAAACACTGCACACCATGCTCTTCATGTATTTGTGTATTTTACAATACAATTAGTAATGGCACAGGTGTCAGAAAGACAAGATTGGGAAGGGACCACCTATAATTTCCGATTGCCACCTATAAGTGGCAATCGGAAATTTCCCTGGATTAACTCTACTTTAGTATCAATACCAGTAACTTGTAACATTCTTGTTTGCAGAAACTCATCCAGCTGCTTTTTTTTTAAAATGACCAATGAACCTGCCATAACAAACGTCCACTGGAAGACAGTTCCATAGCTTTACCGTTCTCACAGTGAAAAACCCTTTCCGAGCTTGAAGTCTAAACCTTTTTCTTCAAGTCTTAAGGATGTCCTCGTGTCCTTTGACATGTTCTATTGGTGAACAATGCCCTAGATAGTTTATTGTAGGGCCCGTTAAGTATTATACACAGTAATCATATCCCCACGCAAGCGCCTTTTTCTCAGCGTACATAATTGTAACTTTTCCAGTCTCTCTTCATATTCAAGCTCCCCCAATCCCCTTATTAATTTGTTGCCTCTCTCTGAACCCTTTCCATTTCAAAGATGTCCTTTTTGTGCACAGGATTCCAAAATTGCACTGCATATTCCAAATGAGGCCTTACCAATGCTTTGTAAAGTGGGAGAATTACATTTTCCCCCTTGAATCCATACCCGCTTTATACAAGACAATACCATGCTGGCTCTGGCTGTTGCCGCCTGGCACTGCTGCTTCCTTTAAGTTTGTTATCCACAAAACTCCAAGATCCCTTTCCAACAGGGATTCACTTAACACAGAGCCATTTAAGTATAAGTAGCACAAGTATTTTTAAGTCCAAATGCATCACCTTACATTTATCAACATTGAATTTCATCTGCCACTTAGCGACCAATGTGTAATCTATCTAGATCCCTTTGCAACGATTGCACATCCTCTGAAGTTTTTAATGGTCGACAAAGTTTTGTGTTGTCAGCAAACACAGAAACCTTGCTGACAATACCCACTTCCAAATCATTAATAAATAGATTAAATAGAAGCGGCCCCAACACAGAACCCTGTGGCACCCCGCTTAGCACTTTAGTCCATATGATGAAGCCCCATTAACAACTACTCCTGCATCCTATTCCTTAACCAATTTCTATCCGTACAAATGTGACTCCCCAGACCAACAGACCTTAGCTTATTCATTAGTCGCCTATGGGGGACTGTATCAAAGCCTTTGCAAAATCCAAGTAAACTACATCTACTGCTATACCAGAGTCTAAATTTCTACTTACTTCCTCATAAAGCCAAGCAAGTTAGTTTGACAAGATCTATTCTCCTAAATCCATGCTGGTGCTTTACTTATATATAATGTCAGTCCTTGAAACATACTCTAGAACTTGTCCCTTATTAAATTTCCAGGATCTTCCCCACCACTGAAGTTAAACTTACAGGCCTGTAATTACCCGGCTGTGAACGACTACCCTTTTTGAATATTGGATAACATCAGCCTTTTTCCAATCCAGAGGACACCACCGGACATGAGGGAATCAGCAAAAATAAGAAACATGGCCTAGATAAAACTGAACATAGCTCCTTAAGTACCCGAGGATGTATTTTATCCGGTCCAGGAGATTTATTAATATTAACCTTATTTAGTTCTTTCTGTACCATATCCTCGGTAACCAAAGTGAACTTGAATCTTGTATACCTTTATTGCTACTATACTCTATGATATCTGTACTTGGATCTTCTATAGTGTATACAGAGGAAAAAAAATTATTCAAGACATTTGCTTTATCGCCATCCTCCGTAACTAACTTATCCCCATTAATTAATGGTGCCACATTCTCAGTCCTCATCTTCTTACTATTAATATAGACTTAGTGATGCTTTCTCAGCTATTCTAACTTCATTATTAATTTTAGCTAGTTTGATTGCTTCTTACACTCCTTGTTACAGTTTTTATACTCCCTAAAGGCCCTTTCCGTTCCCTTGCCTTAAAGGTTTTAAATGCTTTTTCTTCCTTACCATTTGCCTCTTTACATCAGAATTCAGCCACAGGGCGCGGATTTATTTTTTACATTTATTTCCCAAGGGTATAAATTTAGAGTGAACTGGCTTAAAATCCCCTTGAACACAGTCCACTCTGTTCAGTACCTTTACCTGATAATACATTATCCCAGTTGACATTCTGAGAGCTGCTTTTAACCTGGGAAAATTTGCTTTCCTGAAATAAATGTCTTTGTTAACCCAGCGCACTTTCCTTTCGATAACAAGTCCAAAGCCACTATTTCATGGTCACTATTCCCTAAGCCTCCAGTTACCTTTATATCTATAATGCGCTCCACAATGTTAGATATTACCAGATCCAACGAGCTCCTTTTCTAGTAGGAACCTCAACACACCTGTGAGAGAAAATTATCCTGCAGCAAATTAGGAACTCATTCGGCCTGTTCTAGTGATGGCAGTTCCACCACACCAATCAATGTCAGGGTAATTGAAGTCCCCCATAATGAGCACACTCCCCAAACTTGCAGCCCTTGCCAACTGCATATGAAGTTGACTCACCTCCTCTCTGCTAGCATTTGGCGGCTTATAGCAGACACCAACAATGACATTACCCCCTTTCCTGTTGCCTAATTCCACCCATATTGCCTCCACTTTATCATCCATATCACCAGTTATCTCTTCTTTTAAATTTGGCTTCAATTCCTTTTTAACATAAACACATACTCCTCCCCCTTTCCTTTTTTTTCTGTCCTGCCTAAACAAGGCATATCCTTCTATATTTACAGCCCAGAAGCTTTTTTACAGGATCATATTCTGGATTTAGTCTCCAGAGCTGATAACGTTAGTCAGCATGGATTTATGAGGAATAGGACTTGACAGAATAGCTTGCTCGGTTTTTATTAAAGGGCATGTCCACCCCCAAAACTAAAATTTAACTCACTGCTGGCCCCACTGTAGTGTTAAAAAATCCTTAACTTTCTCCTCTGCTCCTTATGGTTTTCCTGCAGTGTCTAGTCAAAGTCCAGGAAACTAAAGAATAGGAGCCTTCCTGTGTGCAAAAAGCTTTCTCCCCCTTTCTTGTCCTCCTGGAGGACTCTGGCATACGCAGGGGATCCCCCCCCCCTTTGGATCCCTCGTCTCTGCAGTTATCGTGTCCAAAATAAACTTTTTTTCTGTAGTCCCAACCCTAACCGCCATGTTTAAATGTTGCAAAAGTGTCCAGAAATGTTTTTACCAAGCTTCATTCCCTCGGCTAACTCAATAGCCGACAGCTGTGTCTGCGTTTTGTTGACTCTCAGCCAATCACAGACGTGTCTGCCTTTCCAGGAAGTAGCATCAGAGGCAGAGGGAACAAAGCTTGGTAAGTAAGTTTCTGGGCACTTTTTTTTAACTTTTAAGCATGGCAGTTAGGGTTGGGAGGTAGGTCCATACACAACAGAAAAAGGTTAATTTTGGGATGGAGAGACCCTTTAAGAGGTGAGTGGATGAATACTTGACGTCACCTGTTTTTTGGTTTATGGATGCCCTTTAATTGCCTATTTAATAAACTCTCTGGTGCATTGGTTACCAACAGGGCATATCAGGGGACTTGTGGACAGTCTTTAAGATTAGAGGAAAAGAAGTTTTAGGTTTCGTTTGGAAAGGATTCTTTACTTTACAGTGCGAACTGTGTCGTAATGGCAAGTTCATTAAATAGCTTTAAAAGTGGAATAATAAGTTTCTAAAACTAATATTGTGAATAACTGGTATTAATACATATACTGTAGTTTTGGCTGATCCAGGGAACTAAATAGCTCTTATTGAATTTTCCTAAATTACAAATTTTAGCGGATTGCTCTACCGCTAAAAGTTTTTTTTTTTTTTTGTTTAATATTTTTCTTTCACTAAAGATGTGTTAGATTTTTTTAAAAGGCATTTGATATGGTTGGATTAGCTTTAAATAGTTTGTTAGGCTACGTTAGACCTAACTAGAGTCTACCTTGAAGGCTTACATATCTTTTGGCCAACATCTTTTATTTTATATACCAGTTACCAACATATTTTTATGTGTTATACCAATGGAGAACTGTATAAATTACTGTTTTCAAATGTAAAATTATCAAAATTTTTGCCACACAGCAAAGAAGCCACGCCCACACACATGCCACGTGCCTCTGCACAGCCACTTAGGTGCGGCATTCAAAAGTTGTTTTAGGTGCCAAAAAACCTAGGGACACCCCTGCAAGTACTGGATTAAAGTCATACAGCAAAACAAACACATCAAAGTAAGTGCTGCTTACACGTATTTGTTTATATATTGAAATCAGGCAAAGTAATCTTATTCAGTGTAAAATTCCTTTAAAATAGCCCCGCTGTTTTCAGTTCCCCAGGGTGCTGTCTGAGGCAAAAGTCACACTTAGAGCGGTGACCCTGCTCAGCCATTTCCTTATAAATCATTGCTGAGAAAAAATAAATGACATAAGTGAGGCATAGCTCCTTTACCTGCCATTCTTCAATTATCACAATTAACGGATAGGTTCTATTTTTGAGTAAACCTATCCTTTAAAGGGTAACTGTAGTCTCCAAAAAGTTAAGGCTACAAAAAAACTTTAAAATGAAGTCTGACCTTTGCAGCTTGTCAGAAGTTATGTTGCCTTACAAGTTAATGTTTCCTTTTTCAGTAGCTTGAGTGACATCACTTGCACCCTTGGATAAGGCGTGAAGCCTCATCCAATTAAGACTACTTTTATTTAATCCTAACTTGTTTGGGGACTACAAATACCCTTTAACACTCAGGGCTAGGAAGGAACCGCAGTGATGTCATATGCCCCTTTTATTTCTCTGATTTGTGAGACTGTTGGTTGAGATAAACATAGTTAAAGGAACACTAAACCCATAAAAATAACTATGTGGCATCCGTTTCTATTATTCACAGGGAGGTGAGAACGCTTATTCTCACCTCCCTGTGAATAATAGGACGCTCGGGGGACCTGGAACTTACCTTACTGCGCTCCACTCGCAAGCCGCTCCTTCACTGAACAGCTGTTCTCTCCCGATCGCGCGCCCTATCTTTTGTATTGGCGCACATGCGCCTAAGATAGGGGATGTCGACCCCCAAAATGAATTTTGGGGGTAAGGTAGGTAACCCCTACCTACCCCTAACCGCTGCAATATTTTTTTTAAATAATCCTTAGATTTCGACTTACAGAGCCTTCTCTGCTGCAGCGATCTGATCCAGCTGCCTGTTTGCTGGGGAGTTTTTTGGGGGGGCCAAGTGATTCCTAGTTCTGCCACTGCATGCCTACACAAGATGCAATCACCAGCTGTAACCCCGGATATTCTGCCTGTCCTAGAATATAATTTCATATACTTTCCCTTGGCTATTGTTTTCAAACCTTTTTTTTAGGATGTAAAAACATTGCTGTATCCTGAATACATCGGATAGATTTAATGTGGCTATAGACTGAACAGACCTTTGGTGAAGACCGCAAAGGGCAGAAATTAGTTTATAATTAGTAATCACTGAGAATACCATTAACGTCCTGGCTGGAGGAACTGAAGCTTGAACTTTGTTGGCAGCAATAGCAATTAGATGACCTAAAAAAGATGATTACAAGAAATGAGTGAATAATAAAACTGTCAGATGACAGATATTATCTCATCACCAACTGACAACGTTAACATCCACTAGACACAACAAAGGAAAATGTCAGACATTATATTATTCTATGAACAGGTTCCTTTCACCTTTCTGTATAATGGTAATATTTCTTACAGTCAATATTTTACATTTTTACATATACATACATTTACATACATATGCAAAAAAGGAACAAAGACTTCTGGGAATTTACCATGTTTACACATGGAATCTCTTAGGAAGTCTATGTGCAGGCCTCTGGTTTTGCAGTGTGAAGCACCTATCGACAGACGTCACTAATACATTAACTACGGTAGGGAGAGAATAAAGGTTTTGATACTCCCTTTTCAGCAATATGCAAATAAGGAACAAAGACACTGCAAAACCAGAGGCCTGCACTACACTGATGATGGCTCAATAAAGCCGTAACCGGTCTGTAGTTGGTGCTCTGGTTTTGCATTTAGCTTGTGGAATGCTGTAAAAGTCTTTTTGAAGAGGGGGTTATTCAATAAAAGTTCTTATCGTTTAAAATGGTGCTAATTTTGCCCCAACCAATCAGATGTTAGCTTTCAAATGTTACATAAGATCTGATTGTTTGGGGCAAAATTAGCACCATTTTAAACGATAAGAACTTTTATTGAATCTCCCTAATAGTGTTTCTAAGAGCTACCATGTGTAAACATGGTAAATTCCCAGAATTCTTTGTTCCTTATTTGCATATTGTTGACTAAACTATTATAGTGAGTAGATGCCAGTTGATCTGTAATTCACAGGTAGGTAGGAGTGCATATTACAATCTCCCTGTGTATAATACAAGTAAACCATTGCAGATGTACACTTACAGACTCAATACTGAGTGGTAGCATTGCAGACTCAATACCAGGTGGTGCAATCCAAGAAACTCCCTACCACATCTGGTCTAAATGAGTTTTAGTGATTCTTATATTCTAAAAAGAATGTGAACATAGTGCAAATAAAATTTATTTCAGTCTCAGAGAAGCTTCTGCAATGGTCCTAATGGATATGTGGTATTGTTTAGGGTTCTAGTTGATTTGTGAAGTGTATGAAATGCAATCACATTACCATGGTTACCGCATCATGCATTAGCATAGTAGGCGAGTTGTTCTCTCAAGCGCCCCTATTACAGGCCAACTTGGCCTTAGCTCATATTTACTCTTTTTCCAATAGATACAGTTTTGGGGGGAACATTACACTCTTTATTAGGACTCAGGAGGACACGGGGCAAACCATGGACAAGGCTTATGTAGTCTCATTTTCTAAATTCAGAATGATGGGGGTAAATTATATTGGCTTAAATAGGAATTTGAAATCACACACAATAATCATTTTTTGGAAATGTTTTGCTTTCCCCTTATAACATTCAGTATATGTCTTGTTTAAACGCGGAGGAGGTAAAACAGGAACAAATACCCAAATTCAAACATTGTCAGTTTGCTTCAGGACAATAATCTGTGTTATTCAGCCTAGAATACAGAATTCAGCATTGCACAGGGACACAGATGTCGGATCAGAGGCTTTTTATCTGTATCCAGGTTCTGAAATGTCCACTACTTAGTAACATGCAGAGACAAGTAGAAAAATCCAGCTAAAGAATAACAAAAATGTATTTTGCTTGTCTACTGTCTGTAGGAGATAATATAGAAAAATCTATTACCTTTTCAACAATAAGAGAGAAATATTTCCGATGATTTTGCCATTTGAGAAAGAGAGGGAAATGACTAATATGCCCTAAAGTGACAGCTTCCCCCCCCCCCCCCATTCCTTTAAAGCAAATTGCAGGTATCAGTGGAGTCTGCAAGACTTGACAACATATGCAGTAAGCATAGCCAGGAAAGGCCAACAGAAAAACAAAGCAATAGCTGAAACATGCCTTGTGGAAGAATAGAGAGCGGAATGTGCACAAGCAAGCAAATAACGAGTTAGCTTCAGATGTACCGAGATGAAATGACAGATCTAGACACTATGGGAACACACTTTACACCACTATGAACACCATCTATATAATGAGTGTTTAAAATAAAAAGAACAGATATGATATGTAAAAAGTAAAAGAAGGGATACAATCAAATGAAAGGAAAGGTCTGCTGAACAGTAGGATTTGCATTGTAATATACTATTCAACAGCAGTCGTTCTCAAACTTTTTTTCAGATAGTGGCACACTTGTGTTCTTAATGTTGGACTACCCTGGCTTTATAATATTTACAGTGTACAAGTTTTGAAGTATTATCACGATACATATTTTTAGGGCTCGCTCACACTAGGAACGGGCAAAAACGCAACTTAAAAACGCAGTCAGGGAGATTCAATAAAAGTTCTTATCGTTTAAAATGGTGCACCCAATCAGATCTTATTTAACGTTTGAAAGCTAACATCTGATTGGTTGGGGCAAAATTAGCACCATTTTAAACGATAAGAACTTTTATTGAATAACTGAGTGTGTTTAGTGATGTTTTGACACTTTTTTTGTATCCATTGCTAGTCGTTTGCATGTGCGTTATTTTCCGTTTGTGTCTGTTTTTTTTCTGCATTTCTGTCTGTTGTTGGTTTTTTTGTTCAATAGATTTTTTTCTCATAAAAGTTTTTTATTTGAGGTTCTTGAATGGCAATCATACAAAATACAGTATATACATTATTTGTATTCTTAAGGTTGTGATGGTAAGAGTTTGTAAGGATTACATACAGCAGATATGAACTTATTTTCCTGTCGCTTGTGCGTTAACCTCAGTATTTTGGGTAGGGGGGGAAAGGGAAGGGGGGGTTAACAGGATATGGGGAGAAGGGGGGTGGGGAATGGGTTGGAGGGGGTAAGAGAAGGGGGGGAAGGGAGGGGATAACTGGTAGGTATAGAGACAAAGATTGATCGTATATATCTTTGGTGGGGTATTCTATACCAATAACATAACAATTAACTTATAACTTAAGCAAGCTATATAAGGTAGGAATAGTAACAATCTCAATTTCTTAGCAGAGAGTAAAGATGGATACCTTGGGTCCCCAGCGCTGGTAGTTATTTTGGGGATAGCCACCCCTTGCGCATCCTTTTCCAGGAGGCCCAGGATGGGGGGATAATGTTGCCCGCATAAGGGGGCGGTGGCCCCAGGCCCCTCCAGACTCACCGACCAAACCTCTGGGGGTATATTCTTGTTCGGTTATATTTTTAGGCTTGTGGGTTCTAATTAGGGGGATCCATGGCCAATAACCATGCGTCCCAGATTTTGTCGTAATTGTTAAGTTTGTTTCTAGCAATATATACTGGTTTTTCGTTATAGTAGACAGACCAGGTTTTAGAGATCAGAAGAGACATGGGGGGTACTGGGGATTTCCAGGACTAAGCTATTAGTGAACGGGCGACAGCACAGATGATATGATATAGTTTGTTTCCGGTGGAATTCAGGGTGGTAGAGTTCTTGTTGATTAGGGCCTCCCAGGGGTTAGGGGAGAGCTTTACATGGAGGATTTTATTTAAGAGGGTGTAGCATTCGTTCCAGAATTTATGGATTTTCGGGACAGGACCACCAACAGTGGGGAAGGTCTGCAACTCTTTGGCAGTTTCTGTAGCAGAGGGGGGGTGTCTGCGGGAATATTTTGTGAATATGTGTTGGTGAGCGATACCAGCCATGCAGGATTTTGAAAGCTTTTTCTTGTAATATTGTGTTATTGGTACATTTGTTAAGGTTTGAGCCTATCGCGGACCATTCGTCTTGTGTTAACTTCGTGCCAAACCATGTTTCCCATTTGTCTTGCATTGGGAGTTTCTGTTGAGCCTTGAGGGAGATCAATTGATGGTAGATTTTTGTGATTTTGTGGGGGCCCGTTGGGTTGCGATATGCTAGTTCTTCTAGTGGGGCCAGTGAGGGAGGATCCGTGCAGGTTTGTAGTGATTTGGTGAATGCTGCCAGTTGCTGGTATCTGAACCATTCTTTGGGTGGGATTTTCCAGGTTGACTTTAGTATTTACCAGGGTATAATTTGTCTTTGTGGAGCGATCTGGAACATCCAGACTATCCCTCTGTCAGACCATTCCTTCCAGTCAAGAGGTTGTAGGCCTGGGGTAAAGGCTGGATTGTTGGTTATAGGTGTCATTAGAGAGCGAGGGCGTCTCAGGTTATGATTTTGTGTGGCCTGTTTCCAGTTTTTCAGGGTTGTAGCTATAATTGAGTTGTTCAAGGGTTTCAGGGGATGTGGTAGGGTCCATAGTAGGTTGTGGATTGGTTTACATTCTGTTAGTTCTTGTTCTAGTTCTAGCCATCTAGTTTTCCCAGGTGGGAGTGCCACAAAAGGGTTTGGGCTGTTCTTGCTGCTAGATAGTACAGAAAGAGATCTGGAAGGGCCGCCCCGAGCCCAGCCCTGGGCCGGCAGAGGGTCATTTCTCTGATTCGGGGTTTTTGGTTATTCCAGATGAATCTAGAGATTGTTTTTTGGATAGGGGTCAGGTTTTTCCTGGATATGGATAGGGGGAGGGTTCTGAAGAGGTATAGGAGTTTGGGTAAGACCATCATTTTTTTCTCATGAAAATTTTTATTGAGGTTGTTATATAACAATGTAGACAGACAGAATATAAGTTCAATTGCCAAAATAGATTGTTGCATAATTTTTGTTTTTGTATATGGTACATTCTGACATTTTGTGGTAATAAACAATTTTTTTTTTTGCTTCAGCCTCATAATTTTGGGTAGGGGGGAAGGGGGGTGGTGGAAAGGTGTGGGGGAAAGGGTGGGGGGTGGGAGATGAGTTAGGGGGGAAGGGGGAAAGGGGGGAACTCCCAGGCCTAGCATCAGGAATTGGTTATTGCTTTCAATGGTAGAGTGAGCTAGGCCTAAAGATTAACAATTAACATTAGCAAACTGTAGGAAAAAGGAAGATGTTTCTCTTTAGAATTACCCTTGGAGAGTTTCCAAAGAAAGGGAAAAGAAAAAGGGTTATTTGTCTTACTTGTTCTGGTAGTTCTGGTGGTTCTCGGCGTTGGCGGGCCCAGGCGGAGATATCCGCTGTTATATTTGTACTCGAGCCCCCGAAGGGGAAGGTTGTGTCTCCTCCTCTCCCGCGGGGAGAGGGGTGGTAGGGTTACCCCGGGCGTCTCCGGTCCGTCTGGTCCCCCTCCTAGGGTTGGGGGTTCTGGTTGGGGGGGTCCATGGTGAGTAGCCATATGTCCCAGATTTTGTCAAAATTGTTAAGCTTGTTTTTGGCGACGTATACTGGTTTTTCGTTGAAGTGTACAGTCCAGGTTTTGGAGACTAACAGAGACATAGGGGGTGCTGGGGACTTCCAGGAGGAGGCAATAAGTGAGCGGGCAACAGCGCAGATAATATGGTAAAGTTTGTTGCCGCTGGAGTTCAGTTTGGGGGAGTTTTTGTTGAAGAGGGCTTCCCAGGGGTCTGGAGTGAGGTCTGCTTGTAAAATTTTGTTTAGTAGGGTGTAGCACTCGTTCCAGAATTTTTGTATTTCGGGGCAGTGCCACCAGCAGTGGGGGAGATCTGCGTTTCCTTGGCAGTTTCTGTAACAGAGGGGGGGTACTTGTGGGTATATTTTGTGGATTTGCATTGGTGAGCGATACCAGCCGTGTAGAATTTTGAACGCTTTTTCCTGCATTATTGTGTTGTTGGTACATTTGTTGAGATTTGAGCCTATCTTGGACCATTCTTCTTGTGAAAGTATGGTGTTGAGCCAAGTTTCCCATTTAGCTTGCATAGGGAGTTTCTGTTGGGCTTTGAAGGAGATTAGTTGGTGATACATTTTTGTAATCTTGTGGGGGCCAGTTGGGTGGTGGTATGCTAGTTTTTCCAAAGGGGACAGTGAGGGGGGGACTGTACATGTTTGTAAGGTTTTGGCATATGCTGCCAGTTGCTGGTATCTGAGCCATTCTTTAGAAGGAATGTTCCAGGTTGTTTTTAGTGTTTCCCAGGGTATTATTTGTCTTTGTGGAGTGATTTGGAACATCCAATTTATTCGTCTGTCGGTCCACTCCTTCCAATCAAGGGTTTGTAAGCCTGGGGTGAAGGCTGGGTTGTTGGTTATAGGAATCATCAAAGAGTGGGGGTGTTTCAGATTGTATTTTTGTGTTACTTGGTTCCAAATTTTTAAGGTTGTGGAGATGATTTGGTTGTTTGGGGGTTTCGGGGGGGTTGGTAGAGTCCATAGTAGATTGAAGATTGGCTTGCATTCGGTTAATTCTTGTTCAAGTTCTATCCACCTGGTTTTCTCTGGAGCGGAGTGCCACATTAGGGTTTGGGCTGTTCTTGCTGCCAAGTGGTAGAGGAAGAGATCTGGGAGGGCCGCGCCAAGCCCCGACCTGGGACGGCAGAGAGTCTTTTCTCTAATTCGGGGTTTTCGATTATTCCAAATAAATCTGGAGATTGATTTTTGGGTGGGGGCCAGGTGTTTCCTGGTTATGGGTGAGGGGAGGGCTCTAAAGAGATACAGGAGCTTGGGTAGGATCATCATTTTAATGGTATGGATTTTCCCGTATAGGGAGATATGATAGGGGGACCATTTGGCTAGTAGATTTTTGATTAGGTTGAATTTCGGGGGGAAGTTGAGGTTGTAGAGTGGTTGTGGGTCGTGTGTCAGTGATACCCCTAAGTAATTTAGTGAGGTTGTGGACCACTTTAAATTCCATTGGGATGAGATCTGTTGTTGGTTCTGTGGGGATAGTGCGACTGGGAACGCTTGTGATTTGGTATTGTTGACCCTGAACCCTGATAGTTGACCGTATTGGTGTAAGAGAGGGAAAATGTGTGGAAGGGTGGTGAGGGGGTCGCGGATGGAAAGTAATGTGTCATCTGCGAACAAGGCCACTGTGTAGGTGTGGTGACCCACCGGTATGCCTTTTATTTCTGTATGGAGTCTGATGGCTTGGGCCAAGGGTTCGATGCATAGGGCGAAGAGGAGGGGGGATAGAGGGCAGCCCTGTCTGGTCCCGTTTAAGATGGGGAAGTATTGGGAGGAAAAACCCATGTTATGGATTGAAGCTGTTGGTCGTGAATATAGATTGTTGATCATGTGTGTGAAGGGGGGGGGGGGAATCCTATATATTTCAAGACCACTCCCATGTACCTCCAGTCCACTCTGTCGAATGCCTTTTCGGCATCTAGGCTTAGGAAAAGTGTGGGAGAGTGCTGAAATTTGCCTAAGTTGGAGGGTACGTCTGATGTTGTCGGTTGTTTGTCTGCCCTTGATGAAGCCTGTTTGGTCTGTATGGATGATGTTTGGTAATATGTTGTTCAGTCTGTCCGCTAGAATTTTTGTCAATAGTTTAATGTCCGTGTTGATTAGGGATATGGGTCTGTAGTTTTTGCAGCATGTGGTGTCTTTGTCTTGTTTGGGTATTACTGTAATGGTGGCTCTCAGTAGGTCCGGGTGGATTTGAGCATTGTTTTGAAGAGTCAGATTGAATAAGGATAGAAGGTGGGGGATGAGGGTTTTCTGGAATGTTGAGTAGTATCCTGATGTGAATCCGTCTGGGCCTGGGGCCTTTCCCGGCTTCAAATTCTGGATGGCCCTTTTTATTTCTTGTTGGGATATATTGGAGGACAGGGTGTCTTTGTCTTGTGTAGAGAGTTTTGGTAGTTGTAAGGGGGCTAAGAAGTTAATGAGGTCGTCCTTCCAGTCATCGTCGGTTCTTGCTGTTTTCCCGTCATAGAGTTTGGTGTAGTAGGTTTCAAATAGTTTAACTATTGTCCTGGGGTTGTGTGATAATGTGCCATCTGTTTGTCTTAACGGTAGTAGTTTGTTTTGGGACATCCTGTCATTGAGTTTGCGGGCTAGCATGGAGTCAGGTTTATTTGCTTTGGTGTAGTATTTTTGTCTGGTTAGTCTGATGGCTTTGTCTGCTTTGTTTTGGAGGAATTGGGTAAGTTGTAGTCGTAGGTTTTCGAGGGTGGTGGCGTCCGTTTCGTTATGCGTTGAGGAATGTTTCTGTTCCAGGTTCCTAATTTGTTGTGTAAGAGTGAGGATATGTTGCTGGGTATTTTTTTTCTTCTGTGATGCTATTTGATTAGTTGACCTCTGATCACCATTTTATGGGCAGCCCATACGGTGGAGAAATTTATTGTGTCAGATATGTTTTCCTGGAAATAGTGGTGCAGTGAGGATTCTATGTCGGTGCGAATGTTGGGGTCGGTCAGTAGTGATTCATTTAGTCTCCATAGGGGGAGTGGAGAGTGTTTGAGAATGTTCTGTAGGTCCAGAGATACATGGGCGTGGTCCGACCAGGTGATGGGGGATATATCTGAGTCTGTGATTGTCGGGATCAGGGATGGGGAGAGGAAGAAATAGTCGATTCTGGTGTATATTTTGTGGGGATTAGAGAAGAAAGAGTATTGTCTTCCTTTTGGGTGGGTAAGGCGCCAGGCATCCCATAAATTAAGATTTTGGGTGAAGGTTTTAAGGGGTTTGGAGGAGAGGGTGGGGTGGGATGTTGAGGAGGGTATGGATCTGTCTAGTTTGGGGTTGAGGCTTGTATTGAAGTCTCCTCCGATTATTAGATGGCCTGTGGTTTGAGTCGTGAGTTTGGTTTCAAGGTCGGTTAGGAATTGTTTTTGGGCGGTGTTGGGGGCATATATGTTGACTAGTGTCAGTTTGACCCTGCCTATGGAGCCCGTTAGGGCCAGGTAGCGGCCCCCCAGATCTCTATCAAATCCCTCTTTTCTGAACAGCAGGCGTTTGTGGATGAGAATGGCCACTCCACCTTTCTTAGCGTCGCCTGATGAGAAGTATATTTGGTTGTATTTTTTGCTAAGTATTTTTGGTTCTCTGTGTTTTAGGAAGTGTGTCTCTTGGAGGAAGATTATGTCGGCTTTCTCTTTTTCGTAATATTTGATAGCCATTCTCCTTTTGGTGGGGTTGTTGAGGCCTTTAGCGTTGTGTGTGAGAAGGCGGATATTTAGATCTTTAATGGGTGTCATTGCTGTGGGGTTTGGGTGAACGGTATTTAGGCGTCGCTGGTCCAGGTGGAGGGCTTACCTTGGGTTTCTTGAAATGCTGTATTTTGTTTGATAGGTCGTAGGTCGGAGACGCCCGGGGCCGGAGTGGTCGACCGGGGGTTTAGGTGTTGGGGAGAGCTGGTGGTAAGAATTGGTCCGGGTTATTGTTGGGTCTGCCCCTTCGGTCGGGGGGGATTCGATACTGTCCGGTTGGGGCCTCGAGAGATGGGTGGTGCGGTTCTGTGAAGGCTTCTGCCGGTTGGTGGGCTTGTTCGCTGGTTCAGGGTCTCTGTGTGGGCTTGGGGGTCTGATCATGGAGGGGTAGCTGTGGGTCCATGGGGGGAATGGGACAAGATATGTGTTGGGGAGAATTGTTGTGCATCCTGGTGGTCCGGGGTTCCTCGTTGTTCAGTTGCCAGAGTGGTTAACAAGGCGTTTAGGTGTTGGGGGGAAGCTGGTGGCGGGGATGAGTCCGGGTTATTGTTGGGTTAACCATTCCGGTTGTGGGGGATCGATACGATCAGTTTTGTTGTTCGGGAGATCTGGGGTGTCGGCCATTATACCCAGTCTGTGGAGTAATTTGGGTCCGTCTTCGGAGGTTGCAATTGTAACTGTTTTCCCTTCGTGGTTTGCTATGAGGCGGAACGGGAAGCCCCATTTGTATTTAATTTTATGTTGGTTTAGGATTTCAGTGATAGGTTTGAGGGCCTTTCTTCTAGCCAGGGTGCGGGGAGCGAGGTCCTGAAAGATGTGGATTGGATTGTCGTTCCACTTTAGTGGACCTTGAAGTCTGGCCTCCCTTAGGATACGCTCTTTTGTTTGGAAATAGTGGAGTCTCACTATAATGTCTCTGGTAGAGCTGTCCTGTAGGGAGGGAGGGCGGAGGGCTCGGTGGGCCCGGTCCATCAAGAATTGTGGTTCCGTTAGGTCTGGAGCCAGTTTGTGGAAGTAGGCCGTCAGTGTGGCGTGCAGGTCTGTTACCTTTTCTGGGATCCCGCGGATTCGGAGATTGTCCTGACGGGATCTGTTGTCTGAATCTTCCTGGAGGTCTGTAAGGTGCTGGAGCTGGGTTCTTATGTCTTTGATGTCCGTGTCCACTTGGCTGCAGTACCTTGCTGTAGCCTCGTGGTTGGTTTCTAACGCGGCGACACGCTCACCCAGGGCCGCTACCTCCGTTTTCACCTCCGCTACAGTTTTTTGGTGGGCAGAGGTGATCACCGATTCCAAGTTCTTGAAAAGTTCGTCCAGGTCTTTCCTGGTGACCTGTGCTTTGTTATTTTCTTGGGGCTTGTTCCCGCCGCCATTTTGTTGCTGGGCCTGATCGCCGCGGATGACATAGCCCGCCAGATCAGGTTGGTTGTCATTTTTGGGTTCTTTTTGGTTGTTCCTAGGACCCATGGTTGTTTGAGGGTTAGAGGCAACCGGGGTGGGTTGTTGGAGTCAGCCGTTTTGTCGTTTGGGCCTTGGCTTTGCCGGAGCTCAGCTACAGCACGTCCAGTCTGGTGTGCAGTCAGGCCCCGCCCCCCGGGTAAGACCATCATTTTGATGGTGTGGATCTTGCCGTATAGAGAAATATGGTATGGGGGCCATTTAACTAGTAGATTTTTGATTAGGTTGAATTTTGGGGGGAAGTTAAAGTTGTAGAGTTGTTGGGTGTCGTGGGTCAGTTCTACCCCCAGATACTTTAGAGAGGTTGTGGTCCACTTTAGGTCCCAGTGGGTTGAAATGTGTCGTTGGTCTTGTATGGGGAGAGCAACTGGGTATGCTTGGGACTTAGTGTTGTTTATTTTGAACCCTGATAATTGGCCGCATTGGTGTAGAAGGGAGAAGATATGTGGGAGAGATGTAAGTGGGTCTCGGATGGAAAGCAATGTGTCATCGGCAAATAGGGCCACTGTGTAGGTGTGGGGGCCGACTGGTATACCCTTTATATCTGTGTGGAGTCTGAGGGCTTGGGCCAGGGGTTCTATGCAAAGGGCAAAGAGGAGGGGGGACGGGGCAGCCCTGTCTGGTGCCGTTTAGAATGGGGAAGTATTGGGAGGAGAAGCCCATATTGTGGACTGAGGCTGTTGGCTGTGAGTATAAATTATTGATCATTTGTGTAAAGGGGGGAAGAAAGCCTAGGTAGGTAAGGACTACCCCCATGTATCTCCAGTCAACCCTGTCGAATGCCTTCTCAGCGTCTAGACTCAAAAAAAGTGTTGGGGAGGAGGAAAGTGCTGAAATTAGCATGAGTTGGAGAGTGCGTCTGATGTTGTCCGTAGTTTGTCTGCCTTTAATAAATCCAGTTTGGTCTGTGTGAATAAGGTTTGGTAGGATGTCGTTCAGTCTGTCGGCTAGGATTTTTGTCAAGAGTTTAATGTCGGTGTTAATTAGATAGATGGGTCTATAGTTTTTGCAGCAAGTGGAGTCCTTGTCCTGTTTGGGTATTACTGTAATAGTGGCTTTCAGTAGGTCTGGGTGGATTTGAGCGTTGCTTTGGAGGCACAGATTAAATAAGGATGAGAGGTGGGGTATTAAGATATTTTAAAAAGATTTATAGTAACCTGCTGTGTACCCATCTGGGCCCGGGGCTTTCCCTAGTTTCGAATTCTGGGTGGCTTTTTTTATATCTTGCTGGGATATATTAGCGGAGAGGGCGTCTTTGTCTTGGGTGGTGAGTTTTGGTAATTGTAGGGGGGCTAGGAAGGTAGTAAGGTCATCTTTCCAGTCATCATCATTTCTGGCCGTCTTTCTGTCGTAGAGTTTGGTGTAGAAAGTTTCAAATAGTTTTACAATTGTCTTAGGGTTGTGTGTTAATGAGCCATCAGCCTGTCTTAAAGGGAGCAGTTTGTTTTGGGACATCCTGTCTGTAAGTTTGCGGGCTAGCATAGAGTCAGGTTTATTAGCTTTGGAGTAGTATTTTTGTCTAGTCAGTCTGATGGCTCTGTCTGCCTTGTCCTGGAGAAATTGCAATCTTAAATTTTCTAGTGTGGTGGCGTCTGAGTCCTTGTGTGTTGTGGAATGCTTCATCTCTAGAGTTTTGATTTGTTGTGTGAGGGCGAGGATGTGTTGTTGGGTGTTTTTCTTTCTTTATGATGCCAATTTGAGTAGTACGCCTCTGATTACCACTTTGTGGGCGGCCCATACTGTTGAGAAGTTCAATGAGTCTGTTGTATTTTCTTGGAAGAAGTTATGTATTGTGGATTCTACCTCGGATTGTGCGTTTGTGTCAATTAGTAGGGATTCGTTTAGTCTCCATAGGGGGGAGGGGGAGTGTTTGAGGATATTCTGTAGGTCCAGGGACACATGGGCATGGTCCGACCAGGTGATGGGGGATATATCTGAGTCTAGTATTGTCGGGATCAGGGAAGGTGAGACAAGAAAATAATCTATTCTGGTATATATTTTGTGGGGGTTGGAGAAGAAAGAGTATTGTCTGCTTTTTGGGTGGGTGAGGCGCCAGGCGTCCCATAAGTTGAGATTTTGAGTGAAGGTTTTGAGGGGTTTGGATGAAGAGGTAGGATGTGTTGCTGAGGAGGGGGTGGATCTGTCTAGTTTGGGGTTGATGCTTGTATTGAAGTCTCCTCCGATTATTAGGTGACCTGAAGATTGTGTAGTGAGTTTGGTTTCAAAGTCAATCAAGAATTGTTTCTGGGCGGTGTTGGGGGCGTATATGTTTACTAATGTGACTTTGAAGTGGCCCATGGAACCAGTTAGAACAAGGTAGCGGCCCTCCAGATCTCTGTCAAACCCTTCCTTCCTAAACAGTAGACGTTTGTGGAGTAGAATAGCCACTCCGCCTTTCTTGGCGGCGCCTGATGAGAAGTATACTTGGTTGTATTTTTTGCTGAGTAATTTAGGCTCTTTATGTTTTAGGAAGTGTGTTTCTTGGAGAAAAATTATATCCGCCTTCTCTTTTTAGTTAGATTTAATGGCCATTCTCCTTTTAGTGGGGTTGTTAAGACCCTTAGTATTATGAGTGAGCAGGCGGATATTTAAGTCTTTAGTAGGTGGCATTTTGGTGTGGTTTAGGTGAGTGGGATGTAGGCGTCGCTGGTCCGGGCGGGGGGCTTACCTTGTATACCCTGGGGCACAGTTGTCTGTCGGGCAGGCTGTTGTCTGGAGGAGCCTGGGGACGAACCAGCGCTGAGGAGAACCTTATTGTACCTTGGATTGGATGTAGAGAGACATTATATATTATTAGAGCTTGCTTTGCAACATATAAACAATTGATAACATAAAACAACATGATATTTAACATTTTTACAAAACATGAAATGTGAGGTGCAAAAGGCCTCATTTCTGCATTAACAAAACAGCAAAATTATGCTGTGTTGGTGGGGGGGAGCTTAAGGGGTGGGGTGTTGGAGTGAGAGAGACTTTGTCTCGGTTTAGCCAAGGGGGTTGTAGGGTCCGGGTGCCCCTAGGTTTCGGGGAAAAATGGAGTTGGGGGTGTTGGTGGTGGATGAGGGTTGGTATCGTCCTTTCTTGAGTGTCTTCCAGAAGGGTGGGGTTGACCTTCTTGGGGGGGGGGGTCTATGTGGGTTGTTTCTTTGAGGTGGGGATAGTAGAGCTCTGTGAGTCTGGTTGTGGGTAGAGTTCCAGGTGGAGGTTGAGATAGTTGGGGGTTTCTTGTGATGAGATTGTGACCATGGAGAAGTAAGTGGGGGGACTTGTAGCGGAGTCAGCAGGTTGTTGGTTCTATCTTTAGGTTTGTGAGGCTCAAAATCTTGTTGGGTTAGCTTGGGTTTGGTCGAGGTGGAGAGCCTGTGGGTCCATGGGGGAGTGGGACATGTTATGTAGTAGGGTGGGTGGTTAGAGCTGTCATCTTCTGCTGGAGCGGTTGTTTGTTAGGGGTCAGAGTGGTCACCAGGTTAAGATGTTGGGGGGAGGGTTGGCAGTGGGGGTGAAACTGGTTCGTTGCTGGGGTGACCCTTCCAGATAGGGGGGTATAACCTGGTCTTCTTCGTTGTGTGTGGGGTCTGAGGGTCCAAGGGCGAGTGGAGCGAGTTGTGTAGTAGAGTAGGTTGTTTGAGGTGTCATCGTCCTCTGGAACGGCTGATTGTTAAGTGCCGGAGTGGTCTGCTTATGAAGGTTCTCATTCATCCAGGTCATGGTATATCTGTTGTATTCAATTAGATCAACTGGACTTGAAGTTTAGTTCTTGAAGACGTTTCGCTAGTCATCCGACTGGCTTTCTCAATTCAGAATGACTTGTACAAGAATCTGTGGCAATTATGTACCCTGGAAAATCCCAATTAGCATATCACAGCCAGGTGTTAAGGACGTGATTAGATAGTGCCGGAGTGGTCAAAAAGTTAAGATGTTGAGGGAGAATTGGTATTGAGGGTGAGTCCAGTTTATTGCTGAGATGACCATGACCGGGCGAGGGGCTCCAACGCGGTTAGCTTTGTTGATTGTAGGGTCTGGTATGTCTGCCATTATGCCTAGTTTTTGTAGCAGTTTGGGCCCATCTTCGGGCGTTGTTGTTGTGGCTGTTTTCCCTTCGTGGGAGGCGATGAGGCGGAAGGGGAAACCCCATTTATATTTTATTTTGTGTTGATTCAAGATCTCGATGAGGGCCCTTCTTCTGGTCAGGGTGCGGGGGGCAAGGTCCTGAAAAATATGGATCGGGGTGTTGTCCCATTTTAGTGGGCCCTGTAGCCTGGTTTCTTTCAGGATGCGCTCCTTGACATGAAAAAAGTGGAGCCTCACTATGATGTCTCTGGAGGAGCCATCTTGTAGGGAGGGTGGGCGAAGAGCCCGATGGGCCCGGTCCATGAGGAATTGTGATTCCGTTAGATCTGGGGCGAGTCTATGGAAAAAGGCGGTCAGCGTGGTGTGGAGGTCTGTTACCTTTTCCGGGATCCCCCGGATTCGAATGTTATTTCATCTGGATCTATTGTCCGCGTCCTCTTGGAGGTCTGTAAGGTGTAGGAGCTGGGCCCTTATTTCCTTAATGTCGGTGTCCACTTGGCTGCAGTACTTGGCTGTGGCCTCGTGGTTGGACTCCGGTGCGGTGACTCGTTCGCCCAGGGCTGCCACCTCAGTCTTCATCTCCGCCACAGTTTTTTGGTGGGCGGAGGTGATTACAGATTCTAGATTTTAAAAGAGGTCGTCCAGGTCCTTTGTGGTTACCTGTGATCTGTTTCCCTCTTGGTTCTTGCCGCCATTTTGTTGTTGGGCCTTTGATGGGAAGGGGCTAGGATGGGGGTAGGGTTTGTCTGTCCGTTGTGTTTTAACATGTATTTAATTTGCATCTTTCGAATTTATAGGAGCAGGACCAAAGAACACTTGTCACTTCCTGGGAGTGTGGGAGTTTCAGGAGCTGATAGTGTTGTGGAGAGAGATTTTGCGATTTTCTGGTGCTTTTGTTATTCTACAGTGTGTTTCCTATAGCCCGCAGACCAGAAATGACATCACAGGACAGAAATGCATGCTTATTACGTGTGCATAGTTATCTGTTATCATGCGTTTTAAACTGACAGAAATGCGATCAGCAGTACATTTTTTAAAAGGACTGGAGCGGAACTGAATACAACGCAGCAGCAAGTGTGAACGATATTGTGAAATCCTTACGCACCTGTGTTTGAAAAACGGATACAAACTGATGTAGTGTGAATGAGCTCTAAGTAACAAAAAACTATACTGGTGAAAATATTTCCACTACCATTATTCTGAGGCACACCTCTGGCCCTTTCGGGGTCACACCAGTGTTCGCCGGCACACCCTTTGAGAAACCCTAATCTACAATATAAGGTGTAACATGGTCATGTTCAATGTCTATATTCATTATTGAAGGAAAATAGAGGAATGGAAGCAACTGAAATAGGTCAAACAAATGTTCACATAAAACTGTCATCTATAATAATCAGGGCTGGATTTACCATTAGGCACTATCTAGGGGTGCCTGTGGTTGCAGGGGCAGCTGCCAATCTGTCCACCTTTTTTATACGAACTGTTGGCACTTTAATATGCATGCATTAAATTTTAAAAGCATTTGCTTTATGGTTAATATTAGGAAACAGTTTGTAGGGTTTACACACAATTTAGTCTGTTTTCCCACTAAAAAATAGCACAACTTTTAACGATAGGAACATTTATTGAATCTCCCTAAAGCCGGGAGATTCAATAAAAGTGCTTATTGTTAAAATTTGTGCTAATTTTGCCCCAACCAATCAGATGTTAGCTTTCAAATAGTAAATAACATTTGATTGGTTGGGACAAAATTACCACAATTTTTAACGATAAGAACTTTTATTACATCTTCTTGTGCCTATACAGGAAGTAAGCTGCACCACACTAGCGACTTGATATATAAAACGTAGCATTTATTAGAACAGCTTTAAAATTTACCAGCCTGATGGTGACACATACTTCGTACAGAAATAGGATTTAACCTGAGGGATTGGACACCCCTAAGCCGCAAATGCACACGAAGGTGACTGAATTGGAGTCCTCCGGGTGGTGAGATCTGAGCCACTGACTTCTTTTTTACATCTTTGTGCCCCAGGCTCCTGAGATGTAAATCTGGCAATGATAATAATATAATCAGGAATCATCAGCTTAATTTTCCCTCATGTTTAATTAATGCACAGTTTGTCCCTGGATGGAAAATGTGCAGTGGAAATACAGCCTTTAATATGTCTACCAACAACACAACTGCAAGTGTTCAAATCCCAGTTCAATCACTTACACTTTAAACAACCTAAATCTGGGTATGTTTTTATGTGTTTGGCACCTGGATTTGTCATTTTTAGGTCATTGTACAATTCAACCTTTAGCAGCAAAACTCTAATAGGACATTTCCTTTAAGATGATTTCTTTTCACGCTTGTGACTCTGGGTAAATGCCATTTTGGATTTTACTATAACACGACTTAACGCAGCAAATAGCTGACATTTAAAAAGTCACACTAAAGGGCCGCAGGTGTAATATTAAATAGCTTGCAGGGAGGGATGACTGGGTTACTTTCCCACATGCTAGTGATGCTAACCCTTTAGAATTGGGTTAGCATCACTTTACGGAGGGAAATTTGCAATAGTTGGTCTCAGTAAATCCGACTATGAGCCTATAGTCCCAACTCTTGGAATTAAAGCATTGTGGGATCAGGTAAGACCTTCTGTAGTTGTCCACTGCAAGTCACCATATTTTTTCACAAACCTCTCCCTATGAACTGTTTCTTGCACATGCTCAGTGTGGCCTGCACAGCTGTAGATACACTAAAGCAACACCAATTCACTAAAGTAAATTTCCAAATTATTTTTTTACTTTTCTGGGTCCTGATTGAAAGGGCAAAAAAAAATGGTGATTGTGTGCTTTAGGAAAACACCAGGTAGGGTTTCTAGATCAGTGAAAAATCAGAGAACACCTATTAAAATCACATGTAGCAAGGCTGAGTCAGCAGTAATGCAGTTTTAATGCAATCAGTGCAGCCCTGCTAACTGCATTAATTAAGAGCGTCCTACAATCAGCAGGTGATCTGGAAACCCTAGCACCAGGGCATGCGTAGTAGGCCATAGACACCCCCACCATTTTTTTATGGTATCATTGTATCCATGCAGTTTCAAAATGGATTCAGTCCACAAAATGCATCAAGTGCTGTGGAGTAGTTGCTGAAATTCTATACTGGAAAAACTAAGCCACTGTCAGACTTTTCTGGGCCCCATACTGGGTAAATTACTGCCATAACACCCCCTTAGATTGCCACACTCTAATACACATACAAATACACTTTAACTCAGACACACATTACACATTTGAAAACATACATTTTGACAGAGACATGCACATACTTAAAATTCCATTGAGTTTTCATATTGTAAATATCAAAATATCGATAAATATTCAAAATACAAAGAAGACCAGTTAAAAAAAGGTTGCATGTCAAAATTACTTTATTGAATTATTTTTTTTAAAGGTTGTGGGCATTGATACATGTTTCCTAGAACATTTCCCAGGTCCTTATGACATTTGTACAAGTTAATATTGTTATTAGATAAAAAAATTAATTCAAAATGAGTAATTTAAATTTTTAAAACTTTCGTAGCTTGACTACCAATTTTGGGTTCTTTCAAATTTTTTAATTTTTTACTAAATCTGAAAACAAAGCCTTCAGTTTCTTTTAGCCATAATGCCCTGTGTTACAATTACATACTGATAGTCAACCAAATACTGCTATTTATTGTGTAGCAACCCCCCTAAAGATGGCCATACACATGCGATTTCTATCACAATGTGTCGTCAGATCACGTTGCGGCACATTGCAAAGGAAACCGCAAACATGGAACCGACCGATCACCCATACACAGTATGGGGATCGGTTGGCCATGCGGCCATACAGGGGCCAACAGTATCTGCTCTCTTCACTTTAAAGTAGAGGGAGCAGATGCAGAGTGCAGGAATTTTTTTTCCGAACAACCATAATGCTGACCACAGACATTCGGCGGCATTACAGTCGGTCGGATTCAGCCCCTAGACATTAGCAATATTAGGTAAATCCCATCTTGGACCAACAGGATTTACTTAATATTGCTAATGTATATGGCGACCTTAAAGGGGAAGTTCAGTGCAAATACATGTACTTTTCAGAAAAAAGAGCAGTATTTTTTCTTCCCAATGACCTTAACCTGCCCATTCAGCATTGTGTCTGTGTATAAATAAATGCAACCGAAATACTGACTTCCTGTTTGTAGGACCCCTAGTAGAGACTGTTATGGATTTGCCCTTGACCCAGTGCCTGGGTTGATTCAGTTGCTCAGTAGAGATCTGAGCATGTTAGACCCATCCAACAGCCAATCAGTAGAAATGACTATTAGGAACATTCCAAGGATGTGGTGCATCCTGGGAAGAAGAAGAAGGACCGTTAGAACCTGAAATGGCAGCTCACTAATGTCAACAGCAGGGAACAGCAAAGGGTATGAAATCAACTGATTTTTCAAAATGGGAGAGAACATGTAGAATAACTAAGAAGGTATTACACAAACTAACAATTTAACAAACATTAATAATTTCCACTGAACTGTCCCTTTAAGTGTAAAAAAAATTCTACCCCCAGCAGCCATTTTGTTTGAATGTGTGAGAAAGCTGTCAGTTGGCAGAGACAGACAGTGCTGCATATTGCTTGTGTGTGAATTCCAGTAGCCATCCTTCCAGATCAGTCTGGCAGAAAAGGAAAATTTTAGCTTTATGGAACAAGTAGGGCACGTAAGTGGAGTTTCCCATGGTAGTCTGTCAAATTAGATTAAAAAAGTGAACCTGATATTGCAGCACAATTGGCTCTAGCAGATATGAGAATTGAATCGATAAAACAATAAAGTTGGTGTGTGTCTAAAACAAAAGCTCACTCCGAGCAATGGGACGATCTGGTGGCACGCTTCCTTATCCACAGGAGAGCCACACTGCGAAGTCATGACCGCAAAAGATCAAAGACCATGTAGAAAGCAGCTGTAATCAACCAAAACTAGATTGGGTCATTCACATACTGATTTACTGACCAATCACAGTAATCTGAATCAATATCATTTGATGAATCAATAACAGAAGGTTGGTCTGTATCTAATATTGTTTCTGATGAATTTATTCATTAATGAAACGTGTCAAGCCTTCTAGTGTTTCTTTGACTTGCGCCTGTCTGCTTATGGATTACCAATAAACGCATGTGGGAAATTAAGTCTGGTTGTGAGAGCAGACTGACCAATTTTGTCTCATAATCAATCAGGTCAGAAAATCATGGTTGATCACCACCTGATGCAATTAAAAATTGGGCAGGTTGATCAGACTGGGCTCTGCAAAAAATTATAATCAAACCTGAAATAAATGAAAATGCCCATATAAACTTTATATCTGCCATTACCAGTCAGGCATGGGGGCAAAAGATAACATCTGTGTAATGTCAGAAAGTCTTTGTTCTAGTATGTATAAAATAGAGTGATTTTTAAGATTCATTATTGTATCATGCCTGAGGAAGAAGCCTAGTGCTTCGAAAGCTTGCATTTTCAATCATTTTAGTTAGCCAATAAAAGGTATTATTTTATATCCAAGATGTCATCACTTTCATCTATGGCTAACACGGTACAATTCTCTACTACTAATATTTGAAAATAGGAATGCCGCTTCTCTTACAGCAACAAAATGATTTCTCCTTAGCTTGAAATGCTCTTGTGAATGTCATTTTGTAAAAAAAAAAAGATTTCCTATTCACTTTATGGGTTTATTATTATTTTTTTTACAGTAAAATGTCACTTTATAAAAATAACCTTATTGTCCTTTAAAGCTTTCAGTCTGGAAGGTGCAGATCATTTCACACTTGGTTTTGAAGTGAGAATATCTGATTACTCCTTGCTTGCGGTATTATGTTTCGTTTAAGGCTTTTGTGCTTAAAGACAGAATGAACCAACTTCCTTTAAAAAATCAATATAACAATGCAATTTGTCATTCTTTTCTTTGTAGCTCTCACAACAAAGCTTAATGGTTAAATTGTCCATAAAGAAAAAAAAATATCAATCTAATGTATGAAAAGTTCACAATGAAATGAAGTTTACATTGTATAATATTCCCAGGTGCGTTAAATACACCTATTGCAACTTAGTAACTAAATTACAGTTACTTGTTTTATTTATTTTCCTATAGCGCTGAACATATTAAGCATATTGAGCAATGTTGGGGAGGGTCCTAGTATTCTCCCACATTACAGGAGATTCTTGGATTGCAACCAGGAAAGACTGAAGGATTATCAGTCCCAAAAAAAAAAGATACAATCTTACAGGGAGATGTAATAAAAGTTCTTATCGTTAAAAATGGTGCCAAGTTTGCCCAAACCAATCAGACATTAGCTTTCAAATGTTAAATAAGATCTGATTGGTTGGGGCAAAATTAGCACCATTTTTAACCAAAAGAACTTTTATTATATCTCCCTGTAAGAATCCTATCACAACCCCAAGGAAATGGTAGCTTTAATGATTGAAATATAAAGAAATGGGATTGTTATTTTATATTGTTCACAAAACGTGAACATTTTTTATTTCTGCTGATGGACTCCCCAGGAACCACAAACTTCTGCATAGATTCTGCTTTCCAGGTGGCACTTTCCAGTTTCATTGCCGGTGTTTGTTACATAGTAAAATAGTAATTAAGGTAGAATAAAGACATATATTCATCTAGTCAAACCTTTATACTGCCTCTTTAATCTTACCTAACAGTTGATCCAGAGGAAGGCAAAACGAATCCAGCTAGAAAGAGGAGGGCAATCAGAAAGTATCCCTGGATCAACCAGAACTACAGAATATGTATCAATAACTAGTCCTCTAAACTGTAAGCTCTTTGAGCAGGGTCCTCTTTTCTATTGTATCATGGTATTGCTGTAAGTAACTCATCAGTCTATACTTGTGTATTACCTGTGTATGTAATATGTATTACTATATAATATAAATTACCCTGTATGTAATGTATGACTATGTAATTGTAAAGCACCATGGAAGATGTTGGTGCTATATAAATCCATAATAATAGTAATTAATACCAGTAATTCTAAATATTATTTAGTTCTAGAAACTTATCTAGGCCACTTTTAAAGCTTTTCAATGAACTTGCCATAACCACATCTGCTGGAAGACAGTTTCACAGTTTCACCTTTCTCACTGTAAATATATATAGATACGTAGTAACGGGGTACTCCATGGACTTATAGGCAAAATTATCTTTATTGTAGCGATCAACGCGTTTCAACCACACATGTGGTCGTTGTCAGGAGGACCACATGTGTGGTTGAAACGCGTTGATTGCTACAATAAAGATAATTTTGCCTATAAGTCCATGGAGTGCCCCGTTACTACGTATCTATATGAACTTCTGGGATGCACCCTGGCCACCAGTGAAGTGTGTAACGAGTGAGAGTGCGGCAAACCTAGTATATGATATATATATATACTGTAGTTATAGTTTTCTTTAAAATTCACTCAAATTCATCACATGGGTGAATCTATAGACTTCATATCACTATTTATTGAGGAACCCCTTGCAATATCTCTCTCTGGATCCATGGTTGAGAAACTCTGCCCTGGGGAGATTCTTTATATGAAGGTACAATGCCCAAGCACAATGCTCTGCTAGTAACTAAAGTACATCATCATTAGTGCCTGTAACAGGGGAGGAGGTAATTATACTGATCTTTGTATGGAGCATCGGGCAAGCAGATCATTAAAAAAACAGCAAATAAATCCTGAGCAAGATTGTTATTGTTATTATTTGTCTCTTAATGTTTCCATTACATGCTTACATTCTGTTTTACTGTTCCATTATAACCTGCACTTTTTATGGTTAAATGAAAGCAATTGGCTTATAAAATGGCCATTTCGTAAGAAGATCAGCCTACACACCATGGTTTGCTTCCTATGGCTGAGTCCTAATAATTCATTATTGATCATTGGCTGTCAATTTACTATGTCATCCATTCTTTGAAAAGAACATTTATTTTATAATAAGTTTATTTAAAGAAAATAATAATTTCTAAAGGATAAAACCATAGAATAATAGCATAGCATGTCTGTATATCTAGAATAGTAAAGCCTTAGATGTAGAACAGTTGTATGTAATAACAACCAAGAATATCTCTACACAAGTGTTAGTTTAAACAGGTGAAGGCTGGTAATGTTCTGCACATAGAGAATTACAACAAACAACCTTTTAAAGGACTATTCCACCCTCATAATGACATCATCTAGAAAGAATGGTCCCTTTAAAATATGTTAAGCTATCATACCTTGTATCTGGAATCATTAACTTTTGCCTACTATGCTCCTGGATAGTGTGTAGGGTAGAGTGTGTTAACAGCTATATTTGTTCACGCCCCCTTTAGCAATGTATCGAGCTGTTATGAGCTTGAGCATGCTCAGAGGAGGCATACTCTAGGTATTAGAATTCAGTAACTGGCTGTGATGTTGACTGTTATCCGTGACTGACAGTTGCTAACTGGAATTACTAGGAAGCAGAAAAAGTGAAAACAGAATATTGCGCAGGATTTTATCTTAGTCTTATATCTTTCAGTTTTATAACTATTGCAGTTTTGGGGTTTGGGTGGTGTTTTACCTATATACAATGTTTCATTTGCTAGGTGGATTTTCCCTTTAAACATTGAGCACTGTGTAAGCCAGAGGTCTAAATAAATTATGTTGCATGTGTAGACTGTGGGTCAATGTTTGGAAGTATACCTTTAAATTAAAATCTCTTAAAGGTTATAATCAGGACTGGATCAGGCACCAGAAGGCACTGTAGGCATGTGCCTAGGGGAGCCTGTGATTACAGGGATGACTATCATATTTCAGCACATCTGACCCACTGTGGTTGAGTTCATTTTTAAATGGTTCATAAAGTTCTGTACAATATCCATTGTTATAAGTAGAATTGGCCATGGTGTGGTCTGTATGGGGGGGGGGGTGTTAAGGCATTTCATGTAAATCCAATCCTGGTTATAATTCTTCCCATAATTCTGAAGGCTTGCTAAGAATCAACATCTACTGAATATATAATAGAAAGCGACATGAGAATTTAGTGCTTCTAAATTCATAATACGGGACATAAAGCCAATACAAGAGTTCCATCAAACTATTTTAATTTTCAAATAAAAAGTCTCTAGTGAAAAGGAAAACAAAACTCTATAGGAACCATTAACATGTTCCCTAGCTTTGTACATCTTGTGATGCCAACTTGAGCTTTTGAACAGTATAGCAAGGCCAACCACAAAGAAAGAAATATGAATACTCATTGACAGACATATAATAGGATCAAAAATAGAGGGAAAAGTAAGCTTACATCACCACCCCAAACTTCGCAAAAATGAATAGAAAATCAAACAAAATAACTTAACATTTAATAAATAGCACATCTACCGATCTGTTCTCTCCCTGTCCCTGGCAGTCTGTACTATTACAGCCTGTATATATAGTACACCCCACCAGTAACAAAGGAGGCAAGTGACAAACATCTTGTCCCAGGACATTCTTTGTCGGTAGGTAAGAAATCTATTAGAATGCACATAATTACAAACAGCAACTTGTATAGAACATCGTTCCCTCTCTCTGAAGATAGCGATCCAGTTGTTTTCAAACCCTATACATAAATTTAAAGGAGAATTATGCTGATGCAGTAAATTCTCTCTGGCTCCTCCCACAATCATTGTCACTGATAATTCTTCCATTCTTCCATCTCTGACATTAAAGGACAACTGTGGTCTCAAAACAAGTAACACCAGTTCGCTGGGCACGTGATCTGACCAATCAATCAGTACTTGCTGCCACCACTTTAAGTTACGGCCTTAAAGATGCCCCAAAAACACTCTTAACTCTCATTGACTATGCAAACCCCTGTCATGGCAGCTAAATGGTTAACACTACACCATTCACTCCAGCAACTGGTTAATTAGCATCAGTCCTTCACAAGCAGTCACAGAGTTAATTAGCATTTACACAGCAAAACACTTCATCCAACCACATATAAACCTTTCAGAGGCTAACTGAGTTCTTTTAGAGCATCAAATACAAAACTTATTAAATCTTAGATTTAATTTTCCAAAAAGTGGACAGTTCATATAATACAAAAATAAAAGAAAATGGTGTTATAATAAAATGACATACAATAGGTACAACAGTTATATAAAATAAAAAGGATAAAAATATTCACAGACCCTACTCACTAGAAGAAGTCCTTTATCCCGGGGCGGGAAGAAACATCGGGTCTATACACACGGTTTTAGCATGTCCCCTCAGTATGAACAAAGTTATAGGGGCTACAAGGATTTTTAAACCATTTGATGAACCACCCCCTTCTCTGGGCTATACAGGAGGTGGGAGTGTCTAGGAATGTCCAGATTTAGGACTAGCCAAAAGCATTCATTCCCCCTCAGTTAGGCAGATTCCATATAAATGTAGATATGTACATTGTATTGGGATATTGACCACATATTCCTCTCCAGTATTAATTATCAATTCCTCCAATACCAAACATGACCTGTGTTTAATCCATATTTCTCAAGATATTAATAACTTGCCTTGGCAAGGGAATAAGGGCTCCATGTTGGGTATCATTTTAAGGGGCCTTCCTTTCCATTCACAAATATAATATTGGTTTCTGTCTTACATATTCCAATACCGAAATACATTTATTTTACATGTATGACTGTCCTTAAAATGACCTCTTAGGGTACCCACCAGACCCCTAGCTGAAGAGAATTCCAGATACACACTTGAGAAAGGACCTAGACTCTCCGAAACATGTCATGGTGTGCACAATAAATGCACGTTTGTTTATAGCAATACCTGTGGGGTTGTCTGAGTTTTTGGTTGCTCTATACTACACACTTTTATTTTGAAATTATGTCCAGGAACAGACATCTGGGCAACCAAAGTCTATAGGAGATGTGGGGGGCTGAATTGCATTTATGAGAATTCCAGATACACGGTTCGGCCCCACATTGTTTGGAAAAGAAGGTCTGGTATCATGCTTCACTAATCGTAATATAAACAATAGGACTGTTTCAGGGTGGAATGGTATTTTTATTGGTCCTTTGCAAGAACTAATACCAATAGTTAACCCATTCTTACCAAGTCACTATACACTTTCCTGACAGGTTCAATGAAAGCCTGCAGTATTTCCTTTAAAATGAACTTACAATCACACCTCTGGCTGCAGCCTGTGAGAAATTACTTTGGGGTGCATGTTCAAATTTCCTGCTTCAAGTAGGTTGTGTGACAACACCTGACCTCTGCCCCACCCTTCCTCCCCGGGTGAGAAGCATGCTCAGTGAAAAGTAAATGCTGGGGAAGTACCTAGGGAAAAATTGACAGTTGAGATGGCGAGCCTATTAATGCAGGTAGAGACTGGTCACATGACTACAAGCTGGTCACATGACTGAAAACAGGTGTTTAAGCAGGAAGTAATATTGTTGAACCTTTCCAGCAATAACTTCTCATCAATTTCATCTAGAGATGTGATTTAGGTTTTATTTTGAAGGAAAGATGGAAGGCTTTTTATATAATCCTTACTAATTTGGAAAAATTCGAGACCACAATTACCCTTTAAAGAACATATGTTAATGAAGCAGGGCTAAGAGCTTGAAAACTATAATTCTCTTTAAAGCCTAAAACTGAAAATAAGGGTCTTATATAGTATCATAGAATCTGTATATTTTACTTATTGGCTGTGTGCGCAGATATTTATTGTATGTGCAAATACAAAATTATTTTGTTATTAAGAAATGTTTGTGTACTATTCCTTTAAACTGACTCACAAGACTTACTGCATCACGGGATCCCAGTCAGGTAAGATGTAATTTTTTCCCCCTACATTGTCCCCGTACGCTTGCATTTAGCATAATACCTTGTAGTGCAGTACCTAATGTAGACAATATTGATTAGACTACGCCATGCTATTTCCGAAAATAACAGTGCAAAATTAGTGCTAATCTCCTGCTAATCCGATAGTACATCGGTTAGTGTTGGTTTTGCACTAATTCAGGCCAAAAATGCCCAATATAGCATTGGCCCAAATATTTTTATAGATAGTACTCACTCACTCCTCCAATCAATACTTGCCCTGGTGCAACTCCTAAGAAAGTATCAACAAGCAGTAATAATGGGTGCACTCAAGGGTCCTTTTCACGGTTTATTAGTGCACCAAAAAAGTACAAACAATAGTGCAATCAGCAACGTTTAGGTCTGGTTCTAAGACCTTTATCAAGCTAAAGTAACCATCACACTCTGTGAGCTATATAGTTTAAGACACTCCCTAATTAACTGACATCATAATGGGTGGACCTTCATCTGTGTGCAAACAATACTATTAATGATGTGCTAATCACATATTAAATATCTAAAAAATCTTTTGATCATATTCATAAAAAGTGTTAAAATACAAAGTGCACGTGCTAAAGGGCAAATATAAAGTGCTTAACATATTGAAGTGTATTAAACAATATAAAAGAAGAGGGCCTAGCTGAATCTAGAGCTGACATGCTCTACTTAATATGCTACCATCCAAAAATATAAAGTTACCAATCCTCTACAATAAAAACTTTTATATCAGGAAAGCTAACAGATTTTTAAGTAAATATCTATCTTTTAGAAAACATTTCAGTGAATATTGTTCATTAAGACCATTAGGATGAATAGTTCCAAGTCTTTTTATCCAATAGATTTCTTTTTGTAGAAGTAATTTTGATCTATCTCCTCCTCTAGGTGGCATGGGTACGTGGTCAATCGCCATGAATTTAAAAGTACTGAAATTGTATCCTTCTTGTAAAAAATGTTTCGCTACTGGTTTATTTGTTTTTTTATCCCTAAAGGCAGTTTTTATGGCTGATCGATGGCCGTCAATCCTTAGTCTCAGAGTCAAATCTGTTTTGCCTATATAATAAAGGCCTCATGGGCATTGTATCATGCAAATAACAAATCTGGTTGTACAGCTTATAGAGTGCTGAATCTGTATAATTTCTTTTGTATGAGGCTGTTTAAATGTGTTAGTAGTAATCATGGATTTACACGATAGACATTTTTAACATGAGTGGCACCCTAATTTACGGTTAGCTAGCCAAGTAGTAGTAACCGAGTAACAATCCCTTGCTTCAGCTTTCACAAGTAAATCACGTAGGTTTTTACCCCTTACGAATCCCACTGTAGGTTCTTCAGGTAACACTTTTTTCAAATTGGAGTCAGACAATAACATTTTCCAATTCTTTTTAAGACATTTTTGTACCGTGTGTCCTAGGTCATTAAAATTAATACTGCAGAAAAAGTATGTGGTTCCTTTGGCAGTAATCATTTGTGTATTGTCCTGTTTAGAGGTTTTTTCTTTTGCTTTAATTAAGGCTTGGTCAAGTATTTTGTTGGAATAACCTCTTGCTTGAAATTTTTGTCTCATTTCTGTTAGTTGTATTGTTTTTTGATCCTCGTCAGAGTTGTTGCGGATTACCCTGCAAAATTGCGAAATGGGTAAAGATTTTTTTAAAATTACAGGATGGTGAGTAGAATAATGTAATAGTGTGTTTCTATCTATCTCCTTGGTATGTAAGGTGTATCCCAATTTATTGCTTTGTACCTTAATCAGAAGATCCAAATTGACATAGGACGCCATGGCAGCGCCCATCACCATCCCAGTCTTCTGTAACACAAAGAAGGAGTTGATATTATCAGAAATTGCCTTAACACAGCCAATCATGGTACTTATCCTTTCAGAGACTTTGTTGCGGAATTATTGGAGATCACATTATGATATAATTACTTAAAAGTTTGAAAATTCTTTTTATTTACAGAAGACAATTTGTATATGTATGATTATGAAAATAAGCATATTTTGTCCAGGTTTGGTGACAAATTGTTATTGTATCGTATTTTTATTGACGATTTGTTCCTAATATGGCATGGTACAGAGGAGACATTGGATGAGTTCGTGAAAGGTCTGTACAGCATCGAATCTCCTATACGGTTCACCTACAAAAAAAGTAAAGAAAAAATCGACTATCTGGATCTTCTGATTAAGGTACAAAGCAATAAATTGGGATACACCTTACATACCAAGGAGACAGATAGAAACACACTATTACATTATTCTACTCACCATCCTGTACTTTTTAAAAAATCTTTACCCATTTTGCAGGGTAATCCGCAACAACTCTGATGAGGATCAAAAAACAATACAACTAACAGAAATGATACAACAAATTTTCAAGCAAGAGGTTATTCCAACAAAATACTTGACCAAGCCTTAATTAAAGCAAAAGAAAAAACCTCTAAACAGGACAATACACAAATGATGACTGCCAAAGGAACCACAGACTTTTTCTGCAGTATTAATTTTAATGACCTAGGACACACGGTACAAAATGTCTTAAAAAGAATTGAAAAATATTATTGTCTGACTCCAATTTGAAAAAAGTTTTACCTGAGGAACCTACAGTGGGATTCGTAAGAGGTAAAAACCTACGTGATTTACTTGTGATAAAGGTCTTAGAACCAGACCGAAACGTTGATTGCACTATTGTTTGCACTTTTTTGATGCACTAATAAACTGTGAAAAGGACCCTTGAGTGCACCCATTATTACTGCTTTTATATAAAAATATATACCGTATATATATATAATATTTTTATATTTTTATGATGCAGTCAATATATAAAAAAACATATCACAATATACACTGTTATGTGCATTTCATACATCCCTTTGGTTCCCATCAATACATATTTGCCACAGTGCCATGGTCTGAACCACTGCTTTAATAGACTTTAAAATCTTAGAATATAGACAAATATTAATTAAATTTTTTGCATTTTTGTTGAAAAAAAAAATTAATTAGTGAAAGCTTTCTTATACTTCATAAATACAACAATTTGCAAGAGCGATTAGTTCCTTAAGTTGGAACCCCACATCTCAGGGGTTCAGGTGAATTGTACTGTACTCTATGTAACTTTATAGATCTTTATATGAAGACATTTAAAGATGATTATACATCAGAAACTGTCACTCCAACCTGTTAGTTGACCATTTCTCCATGGGTAGCCAGCAGCTGTGGGTGCAACCAAGAACAGAGAGGCAGTTTTGTTGAAGCATATTAAAGGGTATCTATATTCTAAAAAATCGATTTTTCAAAAATTATACCTTTAAATACAGCAAGATACCACTGCTTCAAAACTTTTCTGGGCTGTAGAACCTGAAAAACCATCATAGCATTTACAGGGATAGACTTGACACTCCAGGAGCAGAGATTGTAATATGTGACCCATTAATGACCTCTTACTAGGATCTTTGGCTGCCTGCCAGCACACTTTCTGCAATAATTAAGAGAATCAGCAGAGAAAAGACAGCAAGGGGAAGGGGGGGGGAGATGTGTAAGCATAGCAGTGTCCATGGTGAGGCTGTGCAGAACTTATAAGTGTCACAGACACTACAAGTAGGCAGTGAGTAAGGGAGGGTGGGGGGAATTAGGAGTATTTACTAAACATTAATAATTTAATGACAAAGCAAGCACAGATAAATATGTGAGTACCACCATATTACTTCTCTCAAATTGTAGTTTCAGATAATGTTTAGTTGTTTGAGTGAGTATAGTGACCCTTTAAGAGAGTTTGGACCTCCTACATTTTTAGCTCTTTTATTTCTTTGTCACTGTTTGAGTGAAGGTACAACTCTTTCTAAGGGGGCTCAGTTATATGAAATCAGAATCAGGGAAAATGTAATGCCTTTAAAGCTAAAATGGCAAATCTGTTGGTCGATCCCAACAGATTTGCCATTTTAGGCGAAGATGTGGAGGACGATGGCTCGGAAGCAGCATGTATGGAGCGGGCCTTTCCCTTGAGCACCCAGGGGACGGCCATCTCCAATACAAGGGAGGGAGAACTGGGGGCTAGGAAGGATAGGCAGGTGGTAGTGGTAGGGGACTCCATTATTAGAAGGGTAGATAGGGTAATCTGTCGCCAAGACCCTACATGCCGAACAGTGTGTTGTCTGCCTGGTGCTAGGGTTCGACATGTGGTGGATCGTGTAGACAGATTATTGGGTGGGGCTGGGAGTGACCCGGCGGTCTTGGTTCACATTGGTGCCAATGACAAAGTTAGAGGTGGAGGTGAGGTCCTTAAAAATGATTTCCGAGAATTAGGGGCCAAGTTAAAAGCAAGGACCTCCAGGGTAGTGATTTCAGAAATACTACCGCAGCCACGTGCTACGCTAGGGAGACAACGGGAGCTCAGGAGTATAAATGCGTGGCTAAGAGGGTGGTGTAAGGAGATGGGGTTTGGGTTTTTAGAGAACTGGGCTGATTTTTCTGTTGGCTACAGGCTCTTTAGTACAGACGGATTGCACCTCAATGGTGATGGTGCAGCTGTTTTGGGGGAGAAGATGGCTAAGGGGTTGGAGGAGATTTTAAACTAGGTATGGGGGGGAGGGAATGTTTAACTACACAGGGGTAGATAGAGAAGTTAGGGATCTGGGGGCTAGTAACACAACGGAGGGAGGAGAAGGGGGGAGCATAGAGGATAATGAGGCATGTACGACCATGTATGGAAGTAAATCAATTGATAATCTAAAATGTATGTTTACAAATGCAAGGAGTCTGGCTGGAAAAACCAGCGAACTTGAAATAATAGCATTAAAGGAAAGGTATGATGTAATTGGTATAGCAGAATCATGGCTTAATGATTCACAAGACTGGACAGTAAATATTGAAGGATACTCCTTATTTAGACATGACCGAGTTAATAAGAAAGGAGGAGGAGTATGTATGTATGTTAAACAGGAATTGAAGCCAAATTTAAAAGATGGAATAGATGGGGGAGCAAACGATACGGCAGAAACATTATGGGTGGAACTGTGTACAGGAAGCAAGAAGGTAGGTAAATTAATTTTGGAGTATGTTATAAGCCACCAAATGCCGAGGAAGAGGTGGAAATGAATCTCCATATGCAGTTGGCGAAGGCTGCTGGTATGGGGCATGTTCTGGTCATGGGGGATTTTAACTACCCTGACATAGATTGGAGTAAGGGAACTGCCAGCACCTCTAAAGGTATAAAGTTCTTAAATTTTCTATATGAGTATTTTCTTTCACAGATGGTAGAAGTTCCTACTAGACAGAATGCGTTGTTGGATCTGGTGATATCTAATAACCCTGAGCTCATTATGGAGATAAAGGTAATGGGAAGCTTAGGGAATAGTGACCATGATATAGTGTCATTTAATATAGGTTGCAAAAAACTAAAGTGCACTGGGTTAACAAAAACTTTTAACTTTAGGAAAGCTAATTTTATGCTTTTAAAGGAATCGCTCCTGCTCATAGACTGGAGGGAACTGTTTCTAGGTAAAGAAACTGAGCAGATGTGGACCACTTTTAAAGGGATATTAAACTATTACATTTCCAAATCGGTACCTTTAGGTAACAAGTGTAAAAAAATTAGGTCCAGTCCTGCATGGCTTAATGCTCAGGTAAAAAGGGAAATGGAAAAAAAGAAAAGGGCTTTTAAAATTTTGAAAACAGAAGGCACAGAACAGGCTTACAGGGAGTACAAAAGCTGTAATAAAGAGTGCAAGAAAGCAATTAAACTAGTTAAAATAGAAAATGAAATACGGATTGCCGAACAAAGCAAGTCCAACCCCAAAATGTTTTTTAAGTATATAAATGGTAAAAAGATGAGGACTGAGAATGTGGGACCATTAAATAATGGAGCTGAGTTGGTTGTAGAGGATGCCGAAAAGGCTAATCTGCTAAACCGTTTTTTTACATCGGTTTTTACTGTTGAGAATCCTTGTCCTTACGGTAGGGATTGTAGCAATATGCAGGGAAGAAATGAAGAGTTTTCACATTGGATAACAGAGGATATGGTACGGAAACAATTAGACAAAGTTAATATCAATAAAGCGCCAGGACCAGATGGATTGCATCCTAGGATTTTAAAAGAGCTTAGTTCAGTTCTAGCTAGACCACTGTTTCTCATATTTTCAGATTCGCTTTTGTCTGGGGATGTGCCGCTGGATTGGAAAAAAGCCAATGTAATACCAATATTCAAAAAAGGTAGTTGTTCACAGCCTGGTAACTATAGACCTGTAAGCCTAACATCAGTGGTAGGGAAGGTGATGGAAACTTTGTTAAGGGATCATATCCTTGACTTTGTCTCCAGAGATCATCTTATTAGTAGTAGTCAGCATGGATTTATGAGAAATAGATCATGCCAGACAAATTTAATTGGTTTTTATGAAGAAGTGAGTAAGAAGTTGGACTCAGGCACAGCAGTGGATGTGGTATATTTGGATTTTGCAAAAGCTTTTGATACTGTGCCACATAGGCGACTAATGTATAAACTGAGGACTGTTGGCCTTGAAGAAAACATTTGTTCATGGATAGAGAACTGGTTATTGGACCGCAAACAGAGAGTGGTGGTTAATGGAGCTACATCTATGTGGGCTAAAGTTCTAAGCGGAGTGCCTCAGGGTTCTGTACTGGGGCCGCTTCTGTTTAATCTGTTTATAAATGACTTAGAAGGGGGCATTGAGAGCAAGGTCTCTGTGTTTGCTGATGACACTAAATTATGCAGAGCTTTGGAAACTTCCAATGATGTGCAAGTGCTGCAAGCAGATCTAGATAGATTATCAAAATGGGCAGCAGAATGGCAGATGAGATTCAATGTAGATAAATGTAAGGTGATGCATTTGGGATTTAATAATCCCTGTGCCATCTACACCATAAATAACTCTGTGTTAAGTTCATCTGTAATGGAAAAAGATTTGGGGGTTCTGGTAGATAACAGACTTAGCTGTAGCAAACAATGCCAGGTAGCAACAGCTAGAGCTAGCAAGATATTGTCTTGTATAAAAAGGGGAATAGATTCAAGAGAGAAAAATATTATTCTCCCTCTTTACAAGGCACTGGTAAGGCCTCATTTGGAATATGCGGTGCAGTTTTGGAATCCCATATACAAAAGGGACATCTTGGAAATTGAGGCAGTTCAGAGAAGGGCAACTAAATTAATAAGGGGAATGGAGGGGCTTGAATATGCAGGCAGATTAGACAAGTTAGGGCTGTTTACATTGGAGAAGCGGCGGTTGCGTGGGGACATGATAACCTTGTACAAATATATTAATGGCCCATACAATGAGCTCTCTGGTGCATTGTTCACTAATAGGTTATATCAGAGGACACGTGGACATCCTTTAAGGTTGGAAGAAAAGAAGTTTCATCTTCAGGTTAGGAAAGGTTTCTTTACAGTGAGAACAGTGAAACTGTGGAACTGTCTTCCAGCAGATGTGGTAATGGCAAGTTCATTGAATAGCTTTAAAAAAGGCCTGGATAAGTTTCTAAAACTAAATAATATTGAGAATTACTGGTATTAATGAATATAGATCTGGTTGATCCAGGGATACTTTCCGATTGCCGTTTGGAGTCAGGAAGGAATTTTTTCCCCCTTTTTAGCTGGGTTTTTTTTGCCTTCCTCTGGATCAACTGTTAGGTAGGGTTAAAAAAAAAAAAAAAGTGAATAGGTTGGACTTGATGGACGTATGTCTTTATTCAACCTTAATTACTATGTTACTATGTTACATTACATTACAGGGATTTTTTTTGTGCTGCAATAATTATTCATTAGCCCTATACACAGAGCTGGTCTTAATAAGATGGCCATTTTGTAGAATTTGAACAAGAGTATTTACCTTTAAAGACTCATGAAAACCATATACAGTATATGATAAATTCAACAGTGTTAAAATATAAACAACAATCTTTTGTGTGGATTGTGAGGCCGGTGTTTATAGCAATGGATAGGATTTATCTGTAGAATCAGTGATTTAAGACTGCAAGCGGATACAATATGGCTATCAAAGCCAGACATCAATATACTCAGCAAGCACAGATTAATTCTCTGTGTGTGACGATAATAAAAAGGCTTAGCTGCAACAGACAATGTGGAGGGTGAGGAAGAAGGAGCGTTACATTTCGTTTTCTAAAAAAGTAAAACAGTAACAAGAAAAAACAAAAGATATTTATGAGCGACACAGTCAATGTACCTGGTTATAACATATTAGGAGATGGTTATTTTTCAATGTGGAGCTTGGAAATCTGTTATTCACTCATAGACCAATACATCATATAGTGATCTTACCAGTGTTCCAAGCAATACTACGGCTTTTAAATCTCGGTATGAGATTAGCAGATAACCACATAACTATAAGGACCTGGAGCTCAAAGATCTGGTGAGTTCATTCAAGCAGTAACCTAGCCATACAATCTGCAGCTGCCAATCTTCGGACACTATCAGCCCGGTGCACTGGAAGAAAACGATGTTATATCGGTTAGAGGGATTTAAACTCCATCATTGAGGCGCCTGCGTGGTTATGTTAACCATGCAGCCAGCGCAAGCAATGCTAAATACCCTTAGCGGCTTACCGTTGCGGGACTTTTTAACACCAACCAATCCCACAACAGCAAGACTCCACTTCTGATTCCACAGAGAGCCGCTATGGGAATATAGCATCGATAGAGAGATTGCACAGGGGAGCCAATAGCAGATCTCAATGTGGAATGTATATGTGACAGCTTTGACTAGGTACACGCTATGTCATATGTCGACCCAACCGACCAATATTATGGTATTTTCACTTAGATTGTAAGCTCTTTGGGGCAGAGATTTTAGTTCTAATGTGTTAAGGCACACATATCTACCCATACACAATTTATATATGTGTATATGTATTCTTAAAGGGGAAGTTCAGTGCAAATACATGTACTTTTCAGAAAAAAGAGCAGTTTTTTTCATCCAAATGACTTTAATCTGCCCATTCAGCATTTTGTCTGTGTATAAATAAATGCAACCAAAATACTGACTTCCTGTTTGCAGGATCCCTAGTAGAGACCGTTGTGGTCTTGCCCTTGACCCAGCGCCTGGGTTGATTCAGTTGCTCAGTAGAGATCTGAGCATGTTTGACCCATCTAACAGCCAATCAGTAGAAATTACTGTTAGGAACATTTCAAGGGAGTGGTGCATCCTGGGAAGAAGGACCGTTAGAACCTAAAATGTCAGCTCACTAATGTTTACAGTAGGGTATGAAATCAACTGATTTTTCAAAATGGGAGAGAATATGTAGAATAACTAAGAAGGCATTACACAAACTAACAATTTAACAAATAGTGATAATTTCCACTGAACTGTCCATTTAACCTATGAATGGAACTTTAATTGTGTAATGTAGATGTTCCTGTTTAATTGCTTGCCCTTATCCCCTTGTTTGTATATGATACAGCGCTTTAAAAATAAAAAATAAAATGATACAAACAGTATATTTCAGTCCATTGGGTTGAAATTTCGGCAGTACTTTTTTCGCTGTGACTGACCGCTCTCGGTCATCTTTTCCTCCAAATTGGACAAAGGTTTGATTAGACAAGTCAGTAAATATCAAATCTTGCTGTCCTTACGATTGGTCATGTCAAAAAAGCGCCTTTCACAGTTTTCAGTGTGACCACCTATCGGGTCACAATATACCTTTGTGTGTTCCTAGCTTTACAGGTATCCCACCCCTCCCGCATCTTGCAGAACTCTCCCTCATTCTGGGATGGTCTCCCGCACACCCACGTGACCACCCCAGTCTCCTCCGAGTCACGCCCTCTTTCAGTGGCATAGCCCCAGAATGCCCTGGGAATGCCCCTAACTCCTCCCTAACCCCACCACCCCTAGAATGGTGGCCCCGCCTCCGCGTGACATCATGCCCCGTCCCCACGTGATATCATGCCCCACTCACCGCGCCCCCTTCTCCACCCTGCCCGGAAGCCTGAAAGGGCAGGGTGGGATGTCTGACTTTATGATTCATTTTGACTGCTTATTGCAATTATCGACACAATTATCAGGCATTTCAGGAAAACAAAAACCTGCTTTAAATGAAAAGATAAAAGTTAATGACCCTGTGTGAATGCTACAATGTCCTATCAGTATAGCTGTAATACTCTAACCAATGCCTAGTCTCCCTTCAGCCTATATATTCCAATCTCCCCTGCTTGTTACACCTATAGGTAGACAAGCCCACATTTTTTGGGAGGGTAAAAATACCTCCCCAGACACAGTTGCCCACAAGATAAAATGGCAGAGGCCACGGATACCAGAGTTACCAGAAGCACACAAGAGCAAATTGGTATAGAACCGACAGCTGGCAAGTAAATACACAGGATCACAGCACAGGAGGATTGGACAGGAATCGTAGTCAGCAAACAGAGCAGAGGTCAGACATGGAGGTCAGACAGGCCAGGCAAATTACCAAGGGCTCAAGGCTAAAACAGGGTTGGTCCTGGTATGTAAACAAATGGGGTCAGAAACAAGTAGTATTGTTGACAGGAAATATCAGATAACTACAATAGGCAATTAAGCACAGCACCAGGGAACCTTAAAATGAGTTAAGTTTCATACACACAGAAAATTCACCAAACAACATTGGCTGTCCTAAAACAATGCCCAACCAGCCACACATGTGCGTTTATCACTCAAAATGTCAGTTAGTCACAGTCACGTCGCCCACTTGTTCATCAGGCATGGTGCAGCAAATAGGTCATGTATACAGAGCTTAAAGGGGAATAGAGGTATCCGAACTTCACAAAATCCGGTCCGCTCGAGGATCCGCGAATTTTAAAAAAAATTTGAAAATCCACGAGCGGACCCATTTAAACCTATTAAAATGAAAGTTCGGCAAAATCTGTTCTTCAAAAATACGAGGATTCTTCGAAAATACAGACCCGAAAATTTGGGTTGCTCCATCCAAAAATGTGAAAAATCCGCGAAATTTTTAATTTACGAAGATTTCTCTTATTTTCCCGTATTTTAGAAAATACGAGAAATCCTCGTAATTTCAAAAATTTTCGAAAACGCGGTTAGGAAAAGTTTGGAAGGCGGAAAACCAGAAAATCCGCGATATCCGCCGTTCACGAATGAGGTAAATCTGCTGCGGATCCGGGTTCGGATCCGCAAACTGTGCCATCACTAAAGGGGAACTGTGGTCTCCATACAAGTGTATAAAAAAAGCACACTCTACCTTTATAATAACTCCAGGATCATGCTTCTACCTGGTCTATCCAAAGTTACAGCAGTATTAAGAGTGTTTTTGCTAGTACTGTGAGCTGTGACATCACCAGCACCAATGCTCTGTGACATCACCAGCACCAATGCTCTGTGACATAACCAGCACCAATGCTCTGTGACATCACCAGCACCAATGCTCTGCCCTCAAGTCTCAGTCTTGAGCATGCTCACTGCGTGTGTGCCCAGCATAGGGAGCACAGACAGTTGTGTGCAATTATACATAAGTGCACCCTTGAGCATGCCCAGAAATATATTCACAGCGGCTGCCAGACTGGACAAACAACTGATCCCCCCCACAAAAAAACATTGTGTTGGTCCATTGGTAATGAACTGACAGGTTTCCTACAGCCAATCCAGAGAAAATATGGATTTAATCTCATAGTCAAAAAGAAATAAACGAGAAACAAACAATGTATTGGAACCTCTGTGCCCTTGTCTTATTTATTGTGACCGTGACTAGCTAGGATGGAGATTCGGTTGACTAAAGCGCTGATCCCCGAAGCAGGGAAACCTTTATTGATTGTAACGTCAGCAGCTTGTGATTTAGGCAATGTTCTTTATCTCTCCTTGCTCGCAAGCTCTATAGCATAATCTCACATTGTGCAAAATTGTAAACCAGCAGCGCTGATTCTATAAACAGAAGATGATACAATCCATTTACATGCACTAAATGCTCCAGACAGTTAAATAAAGGAGCTTCAGTCATAAAAATGTAATGTGAATTTTATCATTAGGTTCCTTTAAATCATTGATTTCTTAAATGGAAATCCCTTTCCCATCACAGAGGTGACTGATTTTACAAAGAAAGAATCTGTAGCTCAAAAACATATGGAGAGCCGTACATTAGGCAACCTTGTATTACTCATTTTAATTGCTAATGAGTGAAGTCCATTGATGTCTACTGGGAATATTAACATTATATTGCATACAATGTGTCCTACAGACCTTTCCCTTTCGCATGAAGGCTGTACAATGCTAATAGCTTCTAATAAATCACATTGCTAAAACTAGACTCTGACACAAAATTGAGTCTTTGTGCTCTCATTAGTATTCTTATTTTAAAATGCTTTTTAATGCACGCAGAACATAGAAATCACCTCTTCATAATCCCTGCCTTAATCCGACTCACAAAAGGTTTTTAAGTGGATCAGGGACCTTCTGCTCCTGTTAATTTTACAATAGTTGCCCAATCACTAAAATTAGATCTTCTTTCAAGTGGAAAACCCTATTCACCTCGGAAAATAAAAATTAACGATGCAAACAACATTGCTTCTTTTTAAAATACGTTCACACTTTTAACCTTGTATTGATTGGAATAATACCTTTGGTCTTTTTCCCTGTGTTCGTATACTTCTGTTCTTCCTATATAAATATTTCAGATCAGCTAGTTATGGAAAATAATCTTTTGTAGACGATGTGTAAGGCTGTGTAAGCACCATGCAAATTTTTTCATCCATATTGACCAACACACTGAAAAAATTGCATGGCTTTGTGGTTTCCGATGTCCGTCCGTTTGTTCATCGGAGTCAGACTATGGGCGATCAGATGGATCATAAAACCATGGCTGTTCCTGTAGTCTTCTATGGACCGAGTGCACAGTCACTACTTTTTCTGAAACCAAAAGTCCTTCGTCCTGGCGGACTAGTCGAAGTGGGGAGTGCTCAGCCATGAAGAAGGATCACATCGTGTGTACCCAGCTTAAGGGCCTGTATACATGGGCCAAACCCAGCACAATATTCCCAACCAATCAATAAACAGATTGGTATTCCGTTGGTCAGATATTTTAGCATGGCCAGACACGCAGGCTATTGAACACTGCAGTCACCTTTTTTTCAAAAAAATGCCAGAAATGATTGGGACAAAATATTGGCCTGTCTGTACCAGCCATAAAGATACTGCAAGAAGAGCATTACTGTGGATAACTTTAAACTGAAATGAAAACATACAACTGTCCCTAGACAACAAAGGTTGAAAACATTTCTTGCACTTAAATTGTACCGTCTCCTTGTTCTTTTTCACCTTTTTCTAAATGTGTCCTTATACTTTCTTATGGGAAAAAAGATATTGATTTTATTTGACAAGATGCTTACTCAGGATATAACAATGGGTTTTGGAACAAAGACTCTTACGGTTTGGTGACTAATAACTAAATATCTGCCACAATGCAGTACACGGATGTTCTCATGAACTGAGGCAAATTTGGGCTTTGGGAAATACAAATCTAAATGAACTGTCTATTTTTAGTCTGGTCAATGAATAAATGAATACCTTCTGGATATAGGCAGAGGTATAACTAGAAATTGTCAGGCCCCCCAGCAAAGCTATAATGCACCCCTGCCCCCCCACCAGTATTAAAGGGCCCACCAAACATCCCCTCTTTTGTTTAATTATCTGCAGCAACCAATCAAAGGTTGGTAGATGTTTTATATCTGCAGTATACCAATGAAAATGGCATGTGATCGGTTTCTGTGGATTTATAACACAGGCAATTATTTTTGCCAATTAGTTTATTAACTTGATATTGCATTCTCTTCTGGCGACTGTAGTTACATTACAGTTTATTTATAAAGCGCTGTACAGTAACAATATACAATAAAGTCATACAAGAGGAACAAATACATATATAGTTCAGTACATAAACATATAAATTACCGTATATAAATAGAAGTGCTAGAGATTTGCCACAAGAGGTAAGGAGGTCCCTGCCCCGTAAAGCTTACAATCTAGTTAGGTGGGTAACATACAGATACAATGGAATGTCCAAGGTAATAAAGAATCCACAGCGCAAACCAGTCTTATTGTATTGTGTAATTTATTATAACACGTGATGTTTCGGTGCTAGTTAGCACCTTCTTCAGACATCATGTTGGTGTTGGTACAGGAGCAGGTTCTGCGATGAGCGGAGGGTATGGGCAGAAACATATGGGGAGACTAGAGAGGAAATATAAATAGGAGCAGCAGAGCGAAGGGATTTAAACCTTAGGAGAAGTATTTTGTATGCAATGCGCTGTTTAACGGGGAGCCGGTACAGGGGAGATTTGGGATCCGGTTTATTATAGAGTGAAACAATTCGTAAGGCAGAGTTAAGTATAGTCTGAAGGGGAGAGAGGTGGGAAGCAGGAAGACAAGAAAGTAGTTGGTTGCAATAGTCCAGGTGTGATAGAATGAGAGCATGCATTAGCATTGAAGTAGTCGTGAGAGAAAGGAACCTATGAATTTTGGTTATATTGCGAAGGAAAAAGCATCAGGTTTCCACAACATAGTTAATATAGTTAGAAAAGAAGAGAGAGGAGTCAATAATTACCCCTAGGCAGCGTGCCGATTGGATGGGGGAAATGGGGGTATTGTCAAACAGAGATCAAAAAAGATGGGACAGGACCAGGTACAGGTGGAAAAATGATCAGTTCAGTTTTAGAAAGATTTAATTTGAGGTAGCGGAGACAGTCGGTGACAGGTGATTGGATGTCAGAGTTAGCGTAGGTGTTGACAAGTAGATTTGAGTATCGTCTACATATAAATGATACTTGAAGCCAAAAGAGCTGATGACATCACCCAAGGAGATAGTGTAGAGGGAGAACAATAAGGGTCCAAGAACAGAGCCCTGTGGCACACCCACACCAAGAGGAACCAGAGAAGAGGTGTTGTTAGCATAAGATACAGAGTAAGTTTGGTCAGAGAGATAGGATAGAAACCAGGATGCCACTTCATTCTGAATGCCCAAAGAATGAAGTATCTGCATTAGGAGGGAATGATCGACTGTGTCATAAGCAGAGGAGAGATAAGAATAGAAAAGTGACCATTGGCCTTTGCAACCTGCAGATCATTCACAACCTTACACAGGGCCATCTCAGTGGAATGCGCAGGGTGTAATAATAGGGGGATAAAGTTCCAATTGTCCATCAGCTAATGATATGACTTCTGATTTATCTTATGTACAACTATATAGTTTATATAGTGGATAATGCACACCCAACTGTAAATTATAAGCATATTAGAAGTCACAGAGGCGTTCTGTGACCATATAAAAGCACGAGGCAGCAGGCCTTCTATACAGGGCACGGAATTCCAAGGTGACTTCTAATATCCCTTTAATTTACAGCTCGGGGTGCATTATTTATTATAACCCACCCCTTTGTGGCTTCTGGTTTCCTTCTCCTCCTGGAACTGTAAGATTATAAGGCTATAATCACAGTTGAGTTTCTGGTGGCGCACCATGTAAATGTTGTGATTTTAGGGACAAAGAGCAAAAAGTCACAATTTCAAATCCCCTTGTCTACATATATACAAGCTTTATATATAGCAGCTCTGTTATTTATTTACCAACCAGCGTGAATTGCTGACAGCCTTCCAGTAGCAATACAAAATAGTGAACTGATTTTAATGATATTTACTGAAATGTACATCTATTGCAAGCTCACTGGTGGTGCGTTCTGCTAAAGTGGTAGGTTAGAAAAAAAATAGACTATTGGGGCACAGGTCTGATTCCCCATGCTTTCTTTTTTTGTTTTTATTATGTGTCTAGCAAAAGATAAAGCATAAAATTACATATTAGCCCTTGTGGCCTATCGGTAGAAAGCTTTGTTTTTAGAAAGAGTATAGAAGGTTGCTGGTTCGATTTCCCATACTTTATTTTTTGCTGAAATGTTAAGTGTTCTGTTTCTTTCATCCATGCTAGCAAAGACATACACTGAAAAGATTACTTTTCTTTTTTGTATGAAAAACAAAGGAATTTATCATTGTTAGGGACAGGAGAATTTGTAATGTGTTTACACAAAAACTGCACTGAATCTGTGTTCTGTGTCAGAGGGAGGGATCTCTGAGTTGTAACATGATTGGTTGTCAGCTTCCAGGAAGCAAGACTGCAGTTTCCTGTAAATGTGTACTGTGTACACTTAGCGGGGTGTTCCTAGATAAGGTGAATTATGGGAGCTGACCCCTTGTACTCACAGGTTATTTCCATAAATCACCCAGTATCCACAGTAAAGGGAGAGATGAGACACAGCTTGTTGTGTGTTTCTAAATTGGCTCTGTCTATTGGGTCAATGTTCTCTGGGGACTTTAGTTCTCCTTTAAACAGTAGAATAATATAGAACACTCAACTTCCCTCGATAGGATAGCTATTGGCAGCAATAATGTTATATATTTATTTACAGGTATTGAGAAGCAGCTGAGTTATCATTTGGTTGGCCAGAGGGGTGTGTGTGCATTATAATTAAATCCATACCTGGATATTGCATCAGATCCACAGCAAGGGAAAAATGATTATACCAATTGCTTTACTTTCTTTTTTCTTTAAAGTCTTAGCCAAGGGTTTACAATCTTTCTACTTTTCCCTTAACATATCCCAGAGGTAGCTTTTACCGCAATCACAGAATTTTCTAGCTACAACAACATACTGGGAAATGGACCAGAAACTTCTTCTAAATTTCTCAGGATTCCAGTCAAAGGAAATAAACAGCATTTCACTTCAAGTTGTTCCCTTTTCTAAACAATGCCAACACCTCTAAAGGAGAGATCTCAACAGAATTTTCAAGAAATAAACAATAGACACTTTGCAACAGCTAGAAAAGGTAAAATCCACTGATCTAAACAATACCACCTCCTATACCTTGAGAAGTTTTGTCATATTTGTATGGATTCCCCAGCATTATCATCCTCCCACAGATATATGTATGATATATGGGTTAAAAAACTAATGAAGAAAAGTCTTTAAAGGGCATGTCTAACCTTAAAGCAAAAAACTGGTCAATGGTCAGTTATCTGCCCCCAATTCCAACTGATCTATTTTGCACTTTATTACCTGCATTAATAACCAGATATTTAAGTATAATTATTGTCCCCATTCTGACAGAGTAAGCTGGCCCCTCCTTCCATGCAGTCAATCAAGGCTGGGACAACTGACATCACAACCAATGACTGACTGCTGTTTCACCTGCTGCGTCCACTGAAGTAAACAAAAGAAGTAAAAAAAACACGGAACACAGAACAATATCCACAATATATGTAGCTGGTCTGTATGAGATAGACGAAGGGTATTTTAATTTGACTATTTTTTTAACTCTCTAAGGTGCCAGTCTGAATATCTAAAAGGTTCAACATCCCAATAAATACAAAATTAATACACAGTTCAATTTCATCAGGAGTTCAGCAACCCATGCATTAGGCAGAATAAATGTGCTTTTAGAAAGTCATAGTATAGTATAGTATTTGAGGTTGAATAAAGACATACGTCCATCCAGTCCAACCCATCTAGCAATATCCTCATTCCCTGCTTAACTGTTGATCCAGAGGAAGGGAAAAAAACCCCACCAAATTTATGAAGGGGGAAAAAAAATTGGCAATCGGAAATTTCCCTGGATCAACTCTACTTTATGTATCAATACCAGTAACTTGTAACATTCCTTGTTTGGAGAAACTTATCCAGCTTTCTTTTAAAACTGACCAATGAACCTGCCATAACAACGTCCACTAGAAGACAGTTCCATAGCTTTACCGTTCTCACAGTGAAAAACCCTTTCCGAGCTTGCAGCCTAAACCTTTTTTCTTCAAGTCTTAAGGGATGTCCTTGTGTCCTTTGACATGTTCTATTGGTGAACAATGCCACAGATAGTTTATTGTATGGCCCGTTAATGTATTTATACACAGTAATCATATCCCCACGCAAGCGCCTCTTCTCATGGTCAATAAAGGAGGCAAGCTACAGAGGTGATGGACCAGCATCATGAGAAAATACACTCATTAACGACAAGTAGAGAGGTGTCAAACTATGTAAAAATGGAACATGGTCCCTAAACATCTATTTATATTGCAGTATTTATATATTTTACCCAGTAAACAGTTTATATTTTAACATTAAAAATGTAAAATGTTTTTTTGAACAGGGCGACTGGATTATGGTGATTTGTCTTTTCACATCTCCCAACAACTGAGGGGAAATATGGCCTATTACTATTTGATACCCATCAGGCTTTACCATTTCTTTAGTGAGTACTTGGGTTTAGGAAAAAACCTATGAAAATGATGCAAGTGTTACAGGAAAAATACATAAGGTCTGAAGGTTTGTTCTCGCCATGCAAAAAATGAACTAGAAGAAGGCAAGTTGTCACTGAACTTATTATCAAATGGTCATTGTATAACACTATCTGCTTCCATTGGTTTTGAGTAAGAATGTAAAATTAAATATAAACTGCAGTCTTGTGTAAGTAGAAGTGCAATATAAATAATGAAGTTACGAATGTGTTAATATTTAGATTTGTTTCTCTGTCAAAAGACTGTAAAGCTTGTTACAGCTGCTGGTCTGGGGGCTTCAGATTGAGGGGCTTTATTTAAGAGTCTTTAGAACAATTAATTCTCTGCAAACTAGCAACTGACAAATCTAAAAAATATCCATGGAGACATTTATGGGAGTGCAGAAGTTGTTATAACAACTAGGTCTGTGGAATTGTGATAATTCCTCTGGGAAAAAAACAATGACAATCTGCTCATATAGAGGGGCAGAAAAGATGGGATGGATCCAAGTTTAAGAGTGCTGCTCTATGGTGAATTATATGGAATACAGATAGTGCACCTGTAGACCCAAGAAAGACGAGTGCTGGTAAAACGTTTTTTAAGATGGAATGAAATCTCCACCCATAGGAAGAATATAGCAAGCTGTAAAATGGAAAGTGCCCACACACAGTTGTATTTATTAAGTGATATCACACAAAAGGGCTATGGGGAGTGACTTTTTTTGCTTTGTCTCTGTGGAAGGCACTTTAACTAACTGTGGAATACACCCCAACTGTCCCAATTCTGATTGACCAACAAAACACACAAGACACTTGTATGATCCATATCACGGACCTTCTAATGAAATCCATGAACCCTGCAATGCATAATGTAAACATAAGACTTGGTATAATATTATATATATATATATATATATATATATATATATATATATATATAAAGTTTAATAGCTGTCATTCAGCCACCACTGTCCACTTACAAATCTGATTTACAGTGTAAGTCCTTCTGGACCAAACAAATTCCTAGGTCTTCCCTAGGATAAAGATGTGATAGACCAAAGCCAGAAACTTGAGTAAAATGGACTGTGTATGAGCAACTTTGGTCCCAGAACACACGTGATGATACAAGACAACAAACTATATGCCACGTCCATTAGGAACTATGGTCGTGCCAACACAGCAATGACAGGTAATTGAGCTTGCTTCCAACTTTACCAACTGATATAATACAAGTACCAAAGCACTACATTTTGCTACCTATTGTTTGGTACTCATGCCACTCAGCCTATCTTCAGTTGGCTCTTTACTCAATTTCAGTTGCAGTTAATGAGGTCTGTTCTTCACCACACCAAGTTTCCTACTGTCCAGTCATACTTGTACTTGATGGCCTCTAACAACGTTCCAAACTCTCCCCATACAGCCTACTGACTCTCACTACGGCCATTTTTTAGTATTTACCATTCATGGTGCACCCCTTATCCACCATTCTAATGGAACTATTCGTCACATGACCATTTACTACATTTACTAGTGGACTAAAGATTTATGATTAATTTTCCTATTTGCTGGACAGAGAAGAATTAAAGTGAATAAACTGTGCCATAAATCCAGAGAAAGTTGTATTTTTCATGGAAACAATGTGGAAACATTTCAATTCATTATTACAAGGTAAGCTTTCTCTAACAGACGAGTTATCACATCATTAAAGAAGCACTACCCTGGCTACTTTTATAGAACGCTTCCTTACTTAAATATTCATTACCATGCTAGTATTATATAACACTGCTATTCAGTAAATTCCCTTTTATTTCTTTTGACATCTGTGAAATGTAAATTCCATTAATAATTAAAGACTTGAAACCTAGCTCCTTGGTAATGTAATTTGGACAGTGAAGCAATAAAGTTATTCTGCTCTTACAAGTTAGACATCCTAGTTATGCACCTTTTTCCCCATTTATCTTAAAGTTTAGTGCTGACCTAGGGGCGGAATATTTATGACCCTTGACCTGTGGTTAACATAGATATTAATATATTGCATATTTTCTGTGGCATCTTGAGTTTATGATAATTTACACAGCACTGGACAAGCTCAGCACTTCACCTCATTTACATTGTGTTAGAGATGCAGGTCTTCTATCTTTGGAAAATTGGCTGTTCATTATCACAATTTGGAGCCTGATACCTATGCTACTGGGAGAATTTTACGAGTGTTTTCGTTACAAGGAAAAACATGATCCCTTTGGTAGAATAAAAAGTCACATTTTGTTGGTTATTCCCAAAAAATCGCTTATTTTTACTTGTTTAATACAGATTTGCCTAAACCAGACAGCTACATGGACTCTTCTGACTCTATTGTATTCTAGAAAAATCCAAAAATACTGCGTTGCATTGATTGTTATTTCAGATGACATCCAACAACATCTGACAGATCAGTGCATTACATAAAGGAAAGCTTCTCAGCTGAAAACTGGATTTGTTTGTCCATTTTGTTGCTGTACTTCTGCACTGGGCTTAATGGCTTTGTAGTGCAGAACTGTACAATACACCTGGGGAATGGGGATCTATAAATAATGGACAGTAAAAAAGCTCTTTACAGACCATTAGGGGAAATACACATTATTTGTAAGCAGGGTGCATATACTTTTTTCTTTAAATTGATATTTTATAATCTATAACATATGATTATGAGTCTCTGTAATGCTTGCCAGAGGAAGACCTTTTTTATTGTAATTATGATGGTAACTCTAGTGGTCATAAATATGGTGTCTATGGTTCTGTCAATACAAAAGCCAACTATAAGGTAGATATTCATAAATGTAGAAGAAATGTTACATTTAGACAATATGCTGCTTCCACTTTAACAGCCACAATGAGATCTTAGCTTGTCCTTAATTGCCAGCGATCTACCTAGTTTAAAGAGACTAGTCGTCTATGCTAGCTCTAACATCAAAGAAAATCCTGCAATACATGTAAATATAGGAAAGCAGGAAAGCAGGAAAATAGCCACCAAACGCCAGGGAAATAGAAGAGAATCAGATCCATATGCAGATGGAAGGGCTGTATAGTCTAGTATGGGGAATGTCATAATAATAAGGGGTTAAAAGGAATAGTTCATTGAAAAAGTGAACTATTCCTTTAATTAATCTATAGTGTAGATAGCCTATGCACATTCACAAGTATGGGTGTAGATACTTCCAGCCCCTACCCCAACCAGTAAGTCCAATGTAATCATAAAAAATATGGAAGGTCACACTCTGAAAGTTCAACATGGAATTTTTTTATTGAACCATTATAACATCAGGCTCACAATGTTTCAGGGGGCTCCTCCCCCTTCATCAGGTTCCTTTAATTACCGTGACATTGACTTTGACAATTACATTGACATTGACTGAATTGAAACTGCTAACGCCACAAAGTAAAATAAGTTCCTAATTTGCTATATAAACATTTTGTCACATATAATTTATAATAATAAAAATGTTTTGTTGGATCTACTAATATATAACAACGCAGAGTATTTTACAGTATTGTATAGAAGACTTGAAAGAGGAACCTTAGGGGATAGTAACCATGATATATAATCATGTAATGGGGGTTACAAAAAACAAAATGTACATTGGGTTAACAATCATATTTTTGTATGAAAAGCAAAGGAATGTGTGTGTGTGTGAGTCTGTGTGTGTGTGGGGAGGGGAATAGATTGTTTTCAACACTATTAAATCTCTCTTCTCTGTCTGCTCTAACATAGGCAAGTCCATGCTGTAATATTATTGGATGTAAGGTTCTAGGGGGCAGCTTCCTTGTTTTAATTGGCGGCACACTAAAGTGCATGTGATGATGTAAGACTTCCACCAAAACAAAGAGGTGGATTATGGGACCTGACCTCTAGTACCAACAGGTTATTTTCACAAATAGGTGAGACACAGCTTGTTTTATCATTTTGAATGTGCTCTGTATATTGGGACAATGTTGCATGCGCGCTAAAGTATAGTGTAACGTGCATACTTTCAGAGGAGTCAGCGGAGGAATGCGTTTGCGTGTTGCTTGCTCCTGTAAGATTAATTAATGAATGGGAGGTAAGACAAAGCTCATTTACCTCCTGTTCTTCAAATAATGAGAAAAAGGATAGGCTTACTTTTTAAATGACCAAATTATAAGCCCAGCTGCCATGCCAAGGTTGCTTTCGTTAGGGTTTAACTAATCAATCAAGCAACATTCAAACACTGAGGATTTAATGAAGAATATATACCTAATTAGGACAGATAGAAGAAAAAAAAATAAGTCCATTGACAAGTAAACTTTCAAAAATATTAAAGGGTATCTCCACCCTTAAATGTTTTTTTTTGCTGTAGTGTAGGGCCCCCTATCCCACCCCCAACCGCCAGGTTTGATTGTCCCAAAAGTAATGATACTTACAATCCTTCGTTCCCCTGAAGCTCAGATCTAGGCCCTCTGCTTGCTGAAACTGCAAGCAGGGGGCAGGGCCGACAGCCGCGTCTGTGATTGGCTGAGATGCAGCCAATTACGGACGTGGCTGCTGGCTTTACTGTACACCGGGGGAATGAAGGTTTGTAATTATCGTTTTGAGATTTTTAGGCACAATCGAACTTGGCAGTTGGGGATGGGATAGGGGACCCTACGCTACAGAAACATTATTTAACGCTAGGGCACAATAGCTCGGGCAGGAAGGGGGGGGGGCTACTCTACACATGTCAGCTACCTTGTTGAGGTAAGGAAACCCAGAACAAAGATGCAAACGAGGGAGCACACTATAAGTGTAGAATCAATAATTTATTGTGAACACACACGACGTTAGGGACAGCAATGTCCCTTCCTCAGGTATAACTAGTGCACAGTGAATTACAAACATATATACCCTAAGTCCCACCCCCTGGCCATGTGGCAATGTGAATGACAGGCCAGGGCATCAAAGTGAGGCTGTACAAACCAAGCCAAACAAAGTGCAAATGCTTACTAAATCAAGTGAATAAATATCATTAAATACAATAGAAAATCTCTAATATAATAAATATCAATCACAATATATAACGGTGTTCATATAAATACAAAAAGTCCTTATTCACTTAGTGAATCGCAGGGACAGGATGACTCACCGACAGGCTCCTACACTACACTTTCTGGGACTTTGAACAGGCACAGCAAGAGAACCATGTGGAGCAGAGATGTAAAGTAATGATTTTTAAACACTACATAGTAGGGCTAGTGGTGGGTTAAATTTTGGTTTTGGGGGTGGACATGCCCTTTAAGTAAATAGTAAGTTAAAAGGTGTATGACCAGTAGAGAAGGCCGAACTCACTGAAATATCTTCCACTTGCAGATGCACGGATTTTTGGAAAAATCCAAAAATCCGCAAGAGGACACATTGAAGTCAATAAAAGATAGAACATCCGAACGTTCCACGTATATGCTTGTGAAGGTTCTCATTGATCCAGGTCATGGTATACCTGTTATATTCAGTTAGATCAACTGGGCTTAAAGTTTAGTTCTTGAAGACGTTTCGCTAGTCATTCTAATTGAGAAAGCCAGTCAGATGACTATCTTACTAGCAAAACTTTACAAGAACAAAACCAACCAAGTCCAGTTGATCTGAATACAACAGATGTTCCACCTATAATTAAGGTATACTATAAATGTCTCAGGGACCTGGCAAATGGTCTGGAGAACACGTATCAATGGGCAAAATCTTTAAAAAAAACACTGTCCAGTACCGGAAAGTTAATGCGCTTCCTGTTTTGGCATAGTATTGTCAAAAAAATCCAAAAATGGCAAAAATCCTGGCAGATCCGAGAAATCCAGTTTGGAACCGGGTTCAGGTTTGGATTGGATCAGGTTCCATCTCCATGACCAGCAGTATTTAAACATAATAATAAATTACTGCTCCACCCATAATTTTCTAAAACCCATCTTATGTGAGTAATTGCTCTCACAAGCAGTTAAGCCATTGGTTCCACTATACTTATCATGGGACTGCTGCTGGTCTGTCACAAGTGGAAGTCATTGCATCATTAAACTACATTTCCATTGCTATTCGCTCCCCTCATTCACCATAAGCAATGATAATTCCTCCTCTGTCACCAGCTTTAATGAAGAAATTAACTCCATTCTAGTACCAGTTTACACATTTTTTTGGTTACTAAATGATTAAAACTGTGCATGTTACCAGTTGGATGATTAACATGATACATAATGAGCGGAAAAAAACAAGGCTAATTCTCTCAGTTAGTAGCAAATTGACTGATAAATCTGTATTAGAAATGACGAATTTTCTAAATCTCTATCTTTATTTTATTGTTCCGAACTCCGGGAAAACAAAGGAATAAGATTGTTCCGCAGGAGAAAATTGATTTATTCATGGCTGTTCTTAGGTGTCTGAAAGTTTACTAATATGATTGTGATCTGTCAAATAATGGATTTGTATTTCCTTACTGAGCAATTAACAGAACATGTTAAAACATATAGACATTATAAAGTTACATTTTGTGGCACACACCCACTATTGTGCTTTTGGGAGGAATCCAAATTTACACCAGGCCAGATTGGATATGGATATACTTGCCATTTAATCACTACACAGTTTAGCCATAAGGTCAGCTGCTGTGAACAAATGTTTGAATTGGGCCTATATGTTATTATATTAGAACAATAAATTGGAGTGTTATAGGTTATATGACAATTGGAGGATGGTACTATTTAAAGGAGAGTTAAAGCTGAAATATAATTAAAATATTTAAATGGATTCTATAATTCAGAAATTAAAGATAGCTGCATTGTTCACCTCTCAATTAAACAATATTTGGGAGAATTTCTCAGCATGCACATTTTGCTATTGCACTACAATAAATCTGCTTCTCTCCATGTTTGATTTATATTTGGGAGAATTTGTCTATCTAATTCTGAGAGTGTCTGGTGTTACTAAGTTCTGCCTACCAGAGTGTGTCCTGGACACTTTTATGCAGTTAGTTGCACATACTCTATCCAATTCCTCTCTACTCCTTCCAGAACTGTAAAGTAACTACTTGCTATAACCTCAATGTAATCAAGACTGAGCAGTTAGAAACCAATCATAACTCACTAGGAATGAGGGGCTACAGAAATCAGGAAATGCCAGAAACTTGGGGACTAAAGCTAGGTACACACCTACCGATTTGTCCTCCTGACCGACCGTTCAATACTTTCGACCGGTCGGCCAGGAGGAAGGACTGTCGGTCGCGGCAAAAGCAGCCGCGTCCGATAGTTACCGCAACCTCTATGGACCGCAGGATCGGACGAGGTTTTCCACCATGTCCGATCGTCCTTTCGTCGATCGGACATGGGCACATTCGGATGCGATAATTTCGGTCCGACCGACTGATACACTGAACTATCGGTCGATCGGACCGAAATATCTCATCGTGTGTACCCAGCTTTACAAATGCTTTTGATTTCAGAGGGAAGAGCTCGAGCTATCGGCTACTGGCTAGTTAGGAATCAGAGAGCCCATTCAGGCTTATTTATATTTTTTATGTTATGATTAGGACAGTACGTATTGCATCCGGTGCCCTTTCGATTTGTGGCTACCTACGCCGCTAAACACAGGTAACCATGTGGTGTTTCTGTTCAATACAAATGTTCTTACCTGCATAGCCAATGATATATATATATATATATATATATATATATATATATATATATATATATATACACAAACATAGAAAAGATAATCAATGCACATTCCTAGGCCCCATAAAATATCATATTATCTGCACACTGGCATACTTTATAAACAAAGGGGTTTTAGTATACATTACTGTGATCACATGAATGAAAATCCTTCCAACCATGTCAAGGTAACCCCAGTCTGGAAGGTCCTAACGTCTAACCTTTTTAAATTTCTTTTACTTCAATTACGATTAGCAAACTTTTGCATTTCTCATTCTTACACACTGGATCCATATAACAGGCTCTCTCACTTCTCCCCAGCCCTTTGGCTTTTTAAAATGAGGGAAGAGGCCATCCATCCAGTGCTTTATATTAAAGGCATAGGACCTCCCATAAAAGGGGTGTGTTGGGGGTGCTATTACCACATGGAGGCTTGACCAGGCTTCCCAATAAATACATACAATACAAGGATTGTGGAAGCACTCCAATTAGGCTAATTTACAACAACATTTAGCGGAAGTGCTACTGATCTGGTCAAACATAGAAAAGATAATCAATGCACATTCCTAGGCCCCATACAATATCATATTATCTAGTTAAACAATGGTGGTATAGTGCTCCTCCCTAATAATTTCTGCTTCTAGTGTATCCTTGAATACAAGGGTGCCTACAGGGCAAGTACAACATATAATCTATATTGTTTCCCATCAACCCCCAAAAGACCGGAGGAATATACGGAAGACTAAACACAGGCCCTGTAATATATGCACTATCACTATTATCATAATAAACGTCTGACAAGGTTCAAAGATAAATACAATGTACCTTTATTTGCTCTGAAAAATGTCACATATAAATAACCTTAAACCATTCCCCGGACTAGGGAACCACCCCTTGCAATACAATATACCATATAAACAAACAAACAAAGTTGGGCGGAAGGGCACAAAGGATGATGGGATTAGTAGGCTCCTCACTCACAACCACGTGTATCATAGTATTCAGTGCAGTTCACCGATAATCAACCAAGATTGAGTGTCTAATACAGATACTGAGACTGCAAATGAGAATGTTCCAATTGGTGCGGGTGTTAGGTACGGAAGGGTATTGGGACTTACGCTTCGTCACGAGAGTCTATACAGCCATCTAGCAAATACAGCAGACATGTCACCTTTAGCACTAGGTATATGACAAACTTCGCCTGTCCCAGACACTCTTATTGGGTATTTAAGCTGGTATCAGGTCTTATACTGCTCCCATACAATCTCTCATGGCGTTCCGTTTGATGTTACACAATCACTAATCTTCACCCGTCCCACCTCCGTTTTCACATTACCCTACACACATCATGAATTCAATCGAAATAGTATAATAGGTATAGTCCTCTCATACTCACAACCTTCATACAATTCTTATCTAACAGTGGTCTCCGGCATTGGTGTAGCGAGCTCCTCTACTCATAAGGCCCTTCCGCCCAGCAAGAAACACCGAAGCGCGTTTCGAGGAAGGGCCTATTGAGTAGAGGAGCTCGCTACTCCGAATGCCGGAGACCACTGTTAGATAAGAACTTGTATGAAGGTTGTGAGTATGAAAGGACTGTACCTATTATACTATTTCGATTGAATTCATGATGTGTGTAGGGTAATGTGAAAACGGAGGTGGGACGGGTGAAGATTACGTGATTGTGTACAGCACGGAACGCCATGAGAGATTGTATAGGCTTGTAATAATCAATAATCAAGGTGTCACAGCTTTTTGATAAAGCCAAAAGATAATTAATACTTTTTGACATATTAAAAAAACTTTAATATTTTAAGTTTAGTAGCGTTTGTTAATTCCAAATGTTGATAGAAACCACAGATCACATTTGTCATAATAAAAAAAAACAGCTGCATCTTTAACTGAGATTTCTTCAAATTACCTCTAATAGCATATGTAGAATGTTTAGGTCATCCACCCAATATCCACACGAGGGATGCTGGAATCTGTACTGGTTTAGGAGTGGCTACATATAAACAACAGAGACACTGTTATTTGCTTGTGTGCCTTTCCCTAAAACAAATGTACGTAATAGAAGTAAATAGAAACCCTACAGCAGTGATGGCAAACCTTTTAGAGGCCGAGTGCCCAAACTGCAACCAAAACCCACTTATTTATTGCATAGTGCCAACATGACAATTTAACCCGAATACAGAGATTTGGTTGAAAAATCTGGCACCCGTGCCATAGGTTCGCCACCACTGCCCTACAGTATATAGCAAATGTGTCCAAGGTGTTCAGATGGGTGGTCCAACTTCCCCTTCAAGTCTGTACAGGCTGATAAAATAGGACTTTCACTCACTGATTCTTTAAAGATCGCAAATACAAAGGTACATATAAGAGCCCTCATGCCCAGCTCACACATACTGGTACATATAAGATGCACTTGCTCCTAGCTCACACAGGCTGGTACATATAAGATGCCATCATGCCCAGCTCACACAGATAGGTATATATAAGATGCTCACATGCCCAGCTCACACAGATTGGTATATATAAGATGCCCTCATGCCCAAATCACAGATAGTTAGATATAAGATTCCCTCATGCCCAGCTGACACAGATTGGTACAGTAAGATGTCCTCATGAACAGCTTATATAAATTGGTACACATAAGATGCTTGCATGCCCAGCTTACAAAGACTGGTACATATATGATGCCCACATGCCCAAATCACAGACTAAGTTGTAAATATGGTGTGCTCATCACTGCCCACACAGTCACTTGCCCCATGATGTGCAGAGCAGGGCCTGTATGAACTCACTACAAAGGCTGCAATAATGGTACCCTGGGCAGAAACCTGACTGCTCATTTGTCTCTGGTCATCCTGGACACGACCTGACCTGCACCAGGACCCATCCATTGCCACGAACCCGGATGGGTTCTACTGGCCACATATTTTTATTAATGCAGCTTGCAGGTTGGGCATACATGTTTTACGCTATAGCTCCACCACAATTATTGTATATTCTGTTGATCAGATGGCACACCATGGCAAGTAGTGGCAAGTAGCACGTTGGTTGTAATTAAGCAGAAGTAATAGAAATATATTTAAATATAAATAAAATGATGAAATATACATTTGCATGCGGCATGCCCATTTGCTGGTTTAGTAAATAAGTCCTTATGATGGATCTAATGTTTTCCTTCTTGTATATCTGTTGTATTCAATTAGATCAACTGGACTTGAAATGTAGTTCTTGAAGACGTTTCGCTAGTCATCCGACTGGCTTTCTCAATTCAGAATGACTTGTACAAGAATCTGTGGCAATTATGTACCCTGGAAAATCCCAATTAGCATATCACAGCCAGGTGTTAAGGGTGTGATTAGATAGTGGCTAAGAGGTGTTATAGGAACGCCCAGAGTAAGGTGTAAAACAGCATTGTACATGGCAGACAGTTGGTGTCGAACCCCCCACCTCTATTTAGGCTTGGTTTCTTTATTTTCACATAAATGGCCTCCTTAACACCTCTCTTGAACCAGTCACGTTCCTTCGCCAGTTGTTAACATTACAATCTTCAAAGGTATGTCTTTATCCTTAAGATGCAGATACACCGGCTGAGTCTGACCCGAGGAATTGGCTCTTCTGTGCTGGGCCATACGTTGATGCAGTTGCTGTTTGGTCTCCCCCACATACAAATCAGAGCATTCTTCACTGCACTGCACTGCATATATGATGTTGCTTTTCTTGTGTTTTGGTATTGGGTCTTTCGGATGTACCAATTGCTGCCTCAGTGTGTTGTTCGGTTTAAAGCAGACAGGGATACGATGTTTTTTGATTCTTGTACAAGTCATTCTGAATTGAGAAAGCCAGTCGGATGACTAGCGAAACGTCTTCAAGAACTACATTTCAAGTCCAGTTGATCTAATTGAATACAACAGATATACCATGACCTGGATGAATGAGAACCTTCACAAGCATATTTCCTTCTTGTAGTGACAGAGAATCGCACTATTTTCCTTGGAATCAGTTTTACTGACACATATGGTCTGCAGCTGGGAGAAATAAAAACTGCTTGGACAACAAACTTAATGATAAGTACACAACACATTCAAAATGAAATAAGGAAGACCTGATAAAACAGGCTCTGTAAGTCCCCACCCCACTGTAATATTTGTTTTACAAGTAAAAAGCTTTAAGCCCTTCATTTTTAAGAGCCGAACAAAACTCTTCACCCAACTCAAGCAGGATCTCAGCCATCTATATAAAGGTCCATAAAACATCTGACATTTAGAGCCATTACTAGCCCCTTTTTTATAGTGCTTGCTATTCCCACAGCTGCAGTGTGGTTGCCCACATTAACTTAAGGCTGGTACACATGGTCAGATCTTTTTAGCTCAGCCAACCATTCACAGCTACTGACTGGTCAGCTGAAATAAAGTTGGTTGCAGTTAAAATAGCCGCACCTGACAGTTTGCCATCATCTGTCCATCGGCCATGATTTACCAAAATGTCTATCGATCGCCCATGGCACACAAATTACAGCAGATAATAAGCAGACCCAAATACAAATATGGGTCAGTCACAAAATATCGTCTTGTACCTAGCCTTGCCTACCTAGCCTTTCACTACCAATTAGACAAATAGCTTTTCAAATCAAAAATGCAATTTCTATCTTTACAGGAAAAATTAGCAAAAAAAAAATTGATTATCAATTGATTCGGTCCTGTTAATTACCTGACAGGGACAACACAACATCTGGAAAAAGCAGTCAAGTGAGAAGTGTGATAATAATAAGTCCATATTTAACATCTATGAAATGTCGGCAAAGGCACCAATGATTAGAATATGACCACCCCAGAGTAGAATCTGTTGGACAACACTTGCTGGGCTCCTTTAACTGACACTGGAGTTATAAAGCTCCTTCTGGTTGATCTGATCTGCAGCTCCCTGAAACCCCTTTGAATGTTTCTTGATTCCCTTTTGACCTTTGGCAGTAATAAGGTATATATGGTAGTTCCATCTTGAACCTGGCCTGAAGGATGAACTACTTGCCGTTATTTTTATGGTCAAAACAACTTAATTTTGTTAAAAAATGCCATAGTTTTGACACTGGGTTCAAGTTTGAGTTCTAGTCCATCTCTAACCAGAAACTGGTATCAATGTATCACACTAGAAATCTTCCAGAGCACCATAACGTTACTGCCCCCTCCACTGGCTTGAGGCATGTTTAATTTATATACTCCCAAAAAAAGAAAGAGCTGTTCTCCAATCAGCATCTTTGTATCACCTTGTACTAAATGGGGAGTGAAAATGGTAGTGAATGGGAGAGGATAATGGTAAATCATAACTAGGAATCACTGGGCCCCCCAGCAAAACTCTCATGTGGCCCCTATCGCTGCTTTATCTACAGTGGTTTTCTAAGAGGAAGTTATATTTGTCATAGAAAAAATAATAAATAATAATAATAAGACTGACCCCCCTAGCTCCCCCCTGCAGTTGCAGGGTCTGCTCCCCTGGTAGCTATGCCCATGGGAGAGGACTTTTTGTCATCAAGGACTTTACTGAATTGCTTGTGAAGGTTTATATTCATTCAGGTCATGGTTAGAGATGGGATTCGAGTTCGACTCAAACCTGAACCCCTCGGTTCCAAAATCCAAGTGTTCCGTCTGAAACTGGGCGGATTGTTTAGATTTCGTGACTTCAGACCGCATTTTTTATGGTTACCTAATGTACAAGGTTATTTTGGGTAACCCTCGGTAATAACCTTAACCGTCGATAATAACGTTCGATAATCTTCGAAAAAACAATTGAAAGTTGAAAGTAGTTTCCGATTGTATTTTCGAGGGTTATCGAAAGTTCAAGATTATTTTAGAGGGTTACAGAAAATAACCTTGTACATTTGGTAAGTACATTCCATTTTCACATCTTAAGGTTTTTCCCGAGTTGTGTAAATCTGGAAACGGAACAAAACTTACCAGTTTCGGCCATCTGTAGCCATGGTATATCTGTGGTATTCAGTTAGGTCAACTGGAATAGAACTCTTCAAGAACTAAACTCCATGTTCAGTTGATCTATCACAATACCACAGGTACTAAATTTACACAAAATGCATTTATAGTTAGAAATTTAATAAAGAAGACACGTTCTACATCATTTTCATTGTTTCTGACCTTTAAGCCAGGAACATTTTTAGGTCAGACTTCTTCCATATCTTTTGTGGTCTGTGGGAAATACCTTGTGCAGTAGGAGAAATGTGGCAGCTCGTCTTTAATGTGTAAATGCAAAAAATATTCTGAAAATAAAGATGTTGTCTCTCGTCTACAGTAAATAAAAGCCTCACTTCATTCAATCTTCCTTTATATATATTCACTTTCTGTTACGAGCGGCTCTGATATTCCTTTAACATGCCTAAAATGTTCTCTCTGAACCAATAAAGTCTCATTTTACAAATGATTTAGCCATCACATATTTCGGATTGAAAAGTAGATTTAAACACATCAAAAATAGGTTACAAAATACAGTTTTCTCCGAATGCAATTTCTATCAGTTTCCCTGTGTTATTTCGCTATGAAGGCCCATTTAGAGACGGTAGCTTAGCCAATTTAACTGTCAGAATTTCTAAGATACCATTTGAATTGGAAAATAAATGTAAAGTCAGAATACAGTAGCATTTAAAGGGCAACTTCAGAAAAAAAGTCATATCTAATAAAACAGTAAAGGTCAATAAATACTTTTCCCCCTTAGCTGTTATTTCACATACCTTTTTAACAGATCTTTTTCTTCCTGCTTCCTTTACTCATTGTATTAAAGGACAACTCCACCCTCTTAAGAACATCTTTTAGAAAGAATGGCCTCTTTAAAATATGTTGATATATCATAGTTTGTCCTCTTAATTCATCACTGTATGCCTGCTATGCTTCTGGATGCCTCATGGAAACTGAGCAATTTAAAAACCTGTACTGAGCCTGTACTGAGCCTGGGCATGCTCAGAAGAGGCAGACAGGGGATTATTATTCAGTCATTGGCTGTGATGTCATCTTTCAATCCATAACTGACAGTTGCTAACTGGAAGTACCAGGAAGCAGAAACAGGGGCAATAGGACATTGTGCAGGATTTTAGGTTAGATTTACATATTTCAGATTTCAAACTATTACCGTTTAGGGTTTTGGGGGGTGATTTACCTGTATGTAAGTTTTTATTTTGGGGCTGGACTTTGCTATATAATAATCATAGCGTGTATGGGAGTTAAATACCGTATAAGAGTTGAAGATTAGATAGGACCAAGAAGGTCTTTAGGTCTTTAGGGACAATAGAAAGGAGGGGGAGGAGATTTTATTAGCTTATTCAGGTAAATGGTTGTGTTTTTTTGCTGGCTGCGATATAGTTCAGAATATTATTGAAAAACAAAATGGGAACAGCTGATAATAGATACAAATAGTGTCAATTTAGTGATATGAAGTTAACAATGCCTTTTAATTTAGAAGAAAATGTTCCTCTCTCATGATTAGCTGTTTAATGGAAGATTAACTGTTGTTTTTTTAGCTGTCAAAATGCTAAAATAACTTAAAATCAATTTATTAGTGGTTGTCAGACACATTCTATAGGGTTTATGACTGGAATAGGAAAGGTTTTGCATACATTTTTAAATGCTGGCAGGGGACCAGATGTGAATCGTGCAAAGGGTGTAATGCAATACCGGGCATGATAACTTTGAGTTCTAGCCTTGAGAGTGGCTCTTGGTGAATTACCCTGGAAGTTTTAAGAAAGGATTCTAAAAAGGTAATTGAATGGTAATTCAATCTATTTCCTTAAGACATTTTTTGAGTCAAACATTTTGTTTTATCTAATAAATGCTTTTAAGTTCATTTTTTAAAACGTGAACCTCGCCCTTAGACTTCATGTTGCTGTTAAATCGTAATTGGCACCACTGTACTATTTAATTTGGTGATATGGTTTTCTCTTTTCCCATTGTTCATGCAAAACCATGGAGGCTACATCTGTTAATTGTTCCCAACTACAGTGAACCCTTTTTGACTAAAACGAATAAATCTGCTTCTCAATTGTTGATCATTTATACTAGTGCAGAAATCTCTGTATATTATATATGTGTCTGATCATGAAATGAATGGATATTCCATATCACACAAGGGAACTTGTCACCTTTCTACTATTATGAATGTTAAAATACATAAAGAGAACTGCAGTGCTTGTCTCTGTTAAAGGGGAGGACTGTTTTTGTTTCCTTTGGCTGCTTAAGTTTCTTCCTGGGATCCGAATCATATCCTTAGTTTAAAAGGCATGTCCACACATGGTTTACCAGTTATCTGCCCGCAACCCCAACTGCTATTTTTACCAGTTTATTACATGCATTTGTAACCAGATATTTAATGATAAGTTCGATTCCTTTCTGGAAATGGTATCTGCCTCCTCCCTCTGCTCAGTGAGCTTTTTATAAGATTGAGCATGTGCAGAGGAGACAGCAGGGGAATCATCAGGGCTTGATCAGTAACCCTGCATGAGGGGATGTGCTCCACACTGGATCTCAATAACCCTAAGGCTGGCCTACTTTATTCTTATTGGTGGATCTGACTATATCTCTGATCCCCATATCTGTATTAGTATCTATATGTCAAGCTTATTTCCCTTTTATTTTTCTAAATGTGTCCTGTCAGCATTAGATTGAAAATCTGGATATTAATGTAACTTAGTGGCTACCACTGAGCTTTATATTTCTGGGATTAGCTCTTTCCTTGACTGTTCTTTTAACCTCACACTCTGGTTTGCTTCACAATAAAAAAGATGTACTGATATGATGTATTATGAGATAAAGTGTGCAGATAGTAAGCTATGGCAGGGCCTCATGTAAATTGTAAAGTGTGTCAGACTAGCTTTGTAGAAATTGTCATCATGAAAAAAAAAGCTGAACCCTGGGGGTAACAGCAATATAATTGGTGAACTTGTCTTTAAAGGACAATTATACTCACCTCTGTCCCACTCCTCTTGTTTTCCAGGTCAGTTGAGGACCTTAACCATTAAATTCTCACATCTGGATTTACCTTGTATAAGCAGAAAGAAGCTTAAACAATTTCCTTTGTGTGGCTGTCTTACTCCACTTCCTCCTTCAGTTCCATGGTCTGACCAATAAGAAAACATGCTGTGCATAACAAGGTGGCCACACAAAGTTAACTTTTAAAGCTTCTTTCTGCTTATACAAGGGAAACCCCTTCATGTTGTTACATCTTCAAACTATACCCTACAGAAACCTGATGTCAACACCTACAAATAGTAAAGTCGCACATTCTCAAAAAAACACTGGTCAATAGAGTTCACAGTGAACTCTATCCTTTATTAAAAACCTTAATGCCTTAAGTTATATTTCAGCAAAACTTCAATTTAAATGAAAACTCAAAGCTCCTACAAATGTTATTTTGTCTGATCCTGCAACCCCTAGAGACACTAAATACTCTAATAATTATTTACCTGGAAAATGATCGATGAATGACAACTGATGCTAGTGACAACTGCACAATCAATGCAGGCCTTGTTGTTGAAATCATTTGAAAACAAAGAATGCTGGTCTCTGGGGGGGATTCACATAAGTGCTTACTTTTGTCAAGATTTTGATATAGCACTGAGGGTCCCAAAAGGGATATCCAGGCTAATCCCTTTAATGCTAGAGCATTGATACTCTGATGTTACAGCCCTCAACATGCTGGTGTTAAGCCATTTAACTGATCCAGAGCATATATGAAAGATCTCTATGTATTCTGTGAGGGGGTCATGTTTTAGATCTGGGCATAGCAGTTGATATGATACACACAGAGTTTCCTAATGCTTCTGATACTGTTCTGTTTACTAAATATTATATCATTACCACTAATGAAAGATTTTAATTTGCGATAAAAACAAGTCGTACTACCAGGGGAGCAGACCCAGTAATCCAAGGGGGGTACCAACTTCTTACTCTTCCCCCCATAGAGACAGTCCTTTCAAGCAACTGTTGTAGAAAGATGGGCCCCATTACAGGTTTGGTTGGGGATCAGGGACACCTAAGTTATGCCTCATGACATGTAATAAAGAAAAGTTAATTGTTATTACAGGGACATATTTCAATTGTTTTAGCTGTAAATGGAATGTTACAGGGCCCAGAACTTTTTCATAAACTGGCAGATGTGTAATACTGACATATTTATGGATTCCAGCAATTGTGTTAAGTTCAACAATAAAATATGCTCACTGCACAGAGGGGCAGGCCATGTTTAGACGTGGCTTTTGGCTGCAGGTAAATATGAGGTCATGCATGTTAGATTCCTGTTACAAGCAACATTTACATAGACTAAAAAAATATATCAACAAACGAGTTATAGAGAAGTATTAATAGAAAAGCAGTATACGGTATAGCAAGTCTGTTAATGAGATCACTTTGGGAATTCTGTAAAGAATGTAATCATGCATAAAGGTAATAGAAAAATAATTCTGCCTTTGTGTGAATCACTGCTGTAGACCAGGCCTTTAGAATAGGAGCCCACATCCATGGATGACATTTTAGCTGGGTTTGATGGTTCAGTGGATACAAAGTGGATTTATTAGGGGGGCGAGAAATGTATCTAACACAGGAGGGTTTTGTTGGTAGTAAAGATACCCTGAACCTGAAACAGTAAAAACTGACGGGGAGATTCAATAAAAGTTCTTATCGTTTAAAACGGTGCTAATTTTACCTCAACCAATCAGATGTTATTTAACATTGAAAGCTAACATCTGATTGGTTGGGGCAAACTTGGCACCATTTTTAACAATAAGAACTTTTATTGAATCTCCCTGTGAGTTTAAAACTTGTGCACACACAGACACGCTCGGACTCACGCACGGACTCACGCACGCACACACGCACGCACGCACACACACACACACACACACACACATTAATATAGATTTGTGTAACCAGTACAGTATGTTCCCTCCCAAAATGGGCGCATTTAAATTGAGTTTAAAAATATATATTTAAACTTTCCCTTTCTAGTTCTAATTGGCTCTATTCTTCTCTCTTTACACATCCTAAAGACATCTTGGATATAAAATAATACCCTTTATTGGCTAAAATGATTGAAAATGCAAGCTTTCCTAGCACTAGGCTTCTTCCAACATGACACAATACTGAATCTAGTAAAGCACTCTGTTTTATACCTAACAGCACAAAGACTTACTGACATTACACAGATGGTTATAACTTAACCGATTTACTTGCATTCTACATATGGAAATATGCACCTGGAACTGCTTAAAAAAAGGACAAAACAGGGATATAGTCTGTCAACTACAGAAACCCAAATCAAGAAAGCAACCAGCATCCCCAGAACCAACCTGCTACTCTACAAACATATCCAAAAAGAGAGCACATTACATTGTTACATACCACCCCAAAATGGAAATACTCCAAAATATAGCCAAGAGACTCTATTTTACAAAAGGATGACAGACTACAAGAGATTCTTCCAGATCCCCCTCCCAATTTAAAGTAATTAGTGATTAGGAGATTCCTAATAGAAAGTGAGAATGGAAGTATCATGAGATCCGGAAGAAGATTCTCCTGGATTGGTTATGGCGCAATCGGAAGTCCCGTCTTCTGAGAAACAGAAGCATGCGGCTAAACGGGTATACTCTCTCGTGTAATGGGTTCCAGGAGATGTCTGATTCACATAGCATTAGCAACTTCCAATGCTGCCCCAGGTCCCTCTGTTTCCCCTGAGGTTAGAATTTCCTCTCCAGCTGGGAGACGTATGTCTATTCAAGTTGCAGTTCATGCTGTTCCTGTCATGCCTGCTCCTTCTTCTATATCTGCAAATTTTTCTATTGAACATGTTACTTCCTCAAATGGACTGCACCAAGCTCCATCTGGCTCTCATAGGCAAGTTTCACTTCAGCCTCAGTAATCTTCTGGAAATGCCAATTCTCAACTTAAGTAATCTATATTAATTAAATACTGTCGTTATGCACAGATGCATTAGTACGAGTGCCGCGTTATCCAGGGATTGGGAGGGATTGGAGGAGATCCGGGGTGGGCGTACACAGGGAGCAAGGGGCGCACGTTTATGGGGGTGAGTTCATGCACCGCAGGGTTTGCTAGTTCTACAGAACAAAAAAAAGCTGTGATGGATTGAATCAACTACTCATTCTTTAACTGTTGCTTTAACGCAATTTATAAATCATTCTAAAGTTGCTGTTGCCCAATCTGTTGTTCCTTCAACCAGGCAGTTAACTAGTGAGCAATGTACAGCCACTCTGGTTGAGCCTCAAAATGTTATAACAAACGCAGTTGCTCGTTCATGGGTCCCCCCACAGTTGTTTCTGAACTTCATAGGCTAATCAATACATATAGCCAACCCTAATAAGTCAGAGGAGGCGTCCTATACCTCGCACTTTTAATAATTGGTTTCCAGCCTTCTTCATCTTTTCAACAGTAATGGGAGAAATATTTCCAGAAAAATGCTCCGGGCTTTTTCAACATCTAGACATAATTTTAGAGGCTTATAAACATTTTGGTGCCATGTCATGGTTTTCTTGCAATGAGAAAAACAAAACAATCTTAGTACATAGAGGTCTTCACTGGGGCATGAAAGTTGTGGCCTCAGGGTTAGCTTAATGCTTCTTTAGAGGGCTCAGATAAATGCTCAAAAACCTCAGATTAATGTCACTACCAGTAATATAAAATGCCTGTGCTAGAGTTTTAATGATTGTTTCTGTAAATGGCATGGAAGCTGTAGATTTAAGCATGAATGTGCAGTGTGTACAGGTAATCATCCATACAAAAAATGGCCCCTTACTTAGACCTTCATCCAGACAAGGAGAAGGCAGAATTAATTAAATGAGGTTTATCAGAAGGTTTCAAGCTACCTTCATTTGCAAGAGCCTCTTTTCCTAATCATAGGAAAAGATGATTATACCCACAAACGATGATTATATACCCACAAACCATAACATATATAAGAGGGAGGGGACTGGTGAACTTCCTCTCTCTGCACTTGGTCTCTGATGAAGCGGTGGTTATGCCGTGAAACGCGTCAGACCTATTGAATGTGACTCACTTCTGTGTTTATGGTTACTACACTTTGGTAAAGTTTTGTGTGATACCAGTAAAGTTTGCTGTGACTACGTTATACAAATCCTGTGTCTCATGTTTCGGAGCAGCCGATTTTCTCCTGACTGACTTTGTCTATGTGAAGTATCGCGGGGACTGACTGGATCCAGCTGGGAGGGACTACGCCGCACGCCGAGACACAGAGCAGCCGAATGGAGGTACACTAATAGCGATCCCACTACAGATCCGGTATGTTTGCTTTGTTCTTTTCCTAATCATGACATTTTCATAATTCACTTAGGAGTAAGGTCAACAGAGCAATCTCAAAGTTTATGCCTGTTTTAGGAGGTTTCTCCTTTCACCATATCGACCTCGAAGGGGGTTGCCCTTTCCTATATCACTCAGATTTTGTGCACCTGTCAGATATTGGCCTGGATATTCTAAATAACAGCTTTCAGGTGATGGTAGAAAGAGCTGGCTCCCTCTTGGGGGTGCAATCCTTGTTGGAGGAATCTGTCAAGGATGGCGATGGGGTGTATGGTTGCCCAGAAGGACGGACAGTTATGGATGTACCTAACATTCCTGGGCTTTTGTGGCAGGGAATACTGTGGCATGTCCACCCCCAAAACCAAAATTTAACCCACTACTGGCCCCACTCACTGCATTCACGCAATTTCCATTATATTAAAAATCGCATGCGCAATTGCACTAAAAGCATCAAAGTGGGGCCTAGCCCTTATAAATATTTCATTAGATTCACAATATTTATAGGTATAAAGACCCCTGGGATCATTGGGCCATATTCAATAAACCTTTTACCATTTAAAATATTCTGTTTAGGGGTCCCTTTAGGGGTTTGGTGTCTGTTTACCCCTATGGTAAAACCTTTAAACTTTAAACAGGCAAAAATGTATACTTACAGTACATTACCCACCAAATAGTGATTAATCCTGGTTTTGAAACCAACCTGGTTTTGCTATAGAAAGTTCATGGATCTGGTGGATTTTTAAAAAAAAAAAAACTCAGAACTTTTTTATGGAAAATTTTAAAATTCTATTTAAAAATTCAAAAACTCCCATTGAAATTTGAAAGTCAATTGGGTATGAATTGGATATGAATCTGATTTTCGGTTCTGCAGAACTAAACTCGCCAGTTTTATTCCCCATCTACTCCCAAATTCCACGACCGCAATACTTCCCTAAAGCCAAATCTTCACTGGGATGTTTTCTTCTTCCTTCTTCAAAGGCTCCAAGCTTGCACATGCTGAGATGTCCATTATTATTCTACCTGAAAGATGAAAGAAGGGATGGCGAACATTGTACATATGTACATAGGCGGACTGGGCAATCTGAATGGATTATAAACATGAAATATGGACAGAAGTATTTCCTGCACAAATCTCAAACTGATCCTAAAGTGAGAGATGGGAGAAGGAATAGCACACCCTGAATAATAGGTCACCATGTTCTAACTGTCTGCAGAGTATTTGCAACCTCTATTTACACTGAATCTCTTGGATGTAATAGGCTCAGTCCCAAATAACTGTTGTTTCAATTTCTGTTAAATAAAAATGATACATGTTACGTTCTAGATTTCATTCAGTTTTCATAAAGACAATTTGAGACAGTGTTTGAAAATGGCCACATTTAGAAAAACACAACAACGCTTGATGTAAGAAGGGATTATAATGTGGTGTTTGAACCCTTAAAGAGTATGAGCTTGACTTTTAAAGTTAATCAATGCCAAGGAAAGGAAACTGTGAATAAATATTGATTGACTGGAAGCTTTCCACTTCTGAGTCAATACTAATCCTCCTACATAAGAGATGTCCAACACCTGGCCCATGGGATGCAGTCTAGTTTCTAACTCCACCTGGAAGAGTTCCAATGAATTTCCTGTTGTGGTCCATCTCATATACAAAGCAATCATCACCCCACCCACTTATTAAAAGCACCTACACTGATAAATTAGAAACATTCACACAGATTCTATATCCAATGTCCTTTCTACATATGTATAGTTTCCAGTATCTCTTCACTGGTCCATTGCAGAAAAACAAACCTCACAGATTGTTTAAAGAATCTAAGAGCAATTTTATTAGGTAGGGGAGAGAAGGGGACCATGTAGACAAGGCTGTATTCCCTCCCAAGTGTTGACCAACCTGCAGCAGGAACAGGCTGAAATGATAGGGCATATAATAAAGGGCATATAATCAGGTAGCCACACTAGCCAATCACCTTTATTCAATTTTATATATATATATATATATATTATAGGAATTATAATAATTATATATCTATATGATATATATATTAGATATGCACTCCCTATGTGCACCAAAGCAAGCGGTGACCTATCAACCACTGCACAAGCTAGAGTTTCTACCTTTGCCTTTAGGGCATTTTATGTAAAATAAAATGTACATGCTGCAGTGCTAATTGCATTAAATACATGCTGTATGGCTGCACTGAAATCAATGCCTTATTGATAAATGCTTTAAACAATGTTAAAGTCAAAGGTGGCAACCAGTGTACAAGCTCTCTGGGAAATGGACTTTAAAAGACTGTTCATGTTTTTAAGTCTATTTACATGTTATTGTTACCCTTTAATTGTTGGCCATAAAAGATATCCCAGTTTTGTATTCCTTTCAAACTAGTATATTTTCTTGTTTGCCTCTAAACACTATTTTATTATGACTTACTAATAATGCCTGTTTGTCACATAATGAATGGTAAGTGATGTCTGACTAAACATCCTATTTATACCTCCTGTCAAAGACGTTCTACTGTGTAAACTAAATCCAGCATGCACTTCAACACATTCATTTCCATGTACAATAAGGGAGTGTGGTTGCAGCTTTGAGAACTGCAATGTACTTCTTTTACAAATCTTAGAATTAGTATTCATCTCATGTTATTTCACATACACAATTTCAACATTCTTTTTTTCTAGGCCACAAAGTGGTTTATGCCCCACTCCATTCTTAGCTTCAAAAACATTACAGTTGTTTGATCAAGGAAAATCCTAGTGATTGAAAGCAAGTGTACTTTTATCTTTGATCATCGTGTGTTTTAAATCCTTTACCCCGGCCCGTGCTTAAAGGCATGTCCACCCTTAAAATAAACTTTTGCCCTATAATAGTATATCTTCCCCCATCCCCAACTGCTATAAAATAAATGTAAGAAAGGGCCCCGATGTTTACTTACCTTCCCTCTCTCCTCTGACGCCTGGCCCGGCCTTGCAAGACACTGCAAGCAGGGGGCGGGACCGGCAGCCACGTCCGTGATTGGCTGAGAGGCAGCCAATCACGGACGCGGCTGCCGGCTTTTCAGAATGCCGGGGGAGAGAGGGAAGGTAAGTAGAGTTCGGGGTCTTTCTTAAAATTATCTTTTAGCGGTTGGGGCTGGGGAAAGATATAATAATATATGGGCAAGGGTTTTTATGGTAGGGGGAGGAATCGCAAAACGGGAGGGAGGGGGAGGGAGGGGGAGAAGGGCTGCAGTACGCATGCCAAACTTCTCCCGGAGGCCAGATAGTAGGCAGAGTCCTATATGGACTCTGCTATCCTCCTGGTGGGCAGTTTTCTGTAACGCTTCTTATACAACCAGATAACACCATTAAGTGGGGGGCACTACACTGGAGCTGCCTTTAAAAATTCAAAACAATAATATGGAACATGAAGCCAACCATCGACTGCCCTGGACTAATTAGGGTAGTAGGACCTAAAGCAGGAGGTTTGGCTTAACAGCTTGTTTGGCATAAGGACCCCAAAAACTTGCAATAGCCCTGTTTTCAAGAGACATTTCCTGCGCATTTCTTTGTGTGAATTTCAGGAGATTTCCTCCTTTGTTTTTCAGTCTACGTAATGAAATGGGGGAAATCCCTTCCTGGCTGTATAAACACGGCAAATGATTACAATACCCTTTCAAATGCCAAAATATATTTATTCAAAGGGTAAAGCTTTGGTCTCAAAAATTACTTTGATATGATTTGCTTCTATTCCTGAGAATTTTTGCAAATTCATTTTCCTTGTTTATTTTTGCATAGTTTTTTTTGAGATATTTAACCTTTTTATTGTGTGGATATGGCATCAGCATCACCAAGGTCCCCTGCACTTCCTGCTTCTTTTGCTCTGAAACCATGTCAATCAAATCTGGCCTGTGTCTCCTCCTCCCCTTTGCAGCCCCCCTCGCCCTCCCCACACTGGACCCCATGTGCCTCCAGTTGCAGGTTCCCCCTCTTTAAAGCCCATGTGGACCCGCCACCACTCACGGTACAACAAGCCCCACCCACTCACATGTTCACAAGATCCCCGCCCCACCTCACGGGTGCATCGCCCCACCACCGTGGTGAGAACTCTGCCTGAAAAGGCCTGTTTTCACATAGTGAGGAAAGAAGGGCTGTAGATTTGTCCGCTTACTATTCTGTCAGGGCACTTTTCACACAGCCAGAGAGGAGGATGTAACTCACATACACTGAGGGAGTCCCCTGGGGCTTTTGCCTGCCAGTGGCCCTGTGCAGTGATAAGCCTTGGAATGTCCACAGCATTTCAACTCCTACCCATTAATTTTCTGGGCAGTCCATTTCTTCCTTTATATCTGGGGCTGTGGGAGCACTAGAGAGGCTAGTTTAAAGGTAGGAACTGCCCTTTCATTTAAACGTCAACCTTTGTTTGGGAGACCACAGTTCCCCCCTTTAAATCAAAACTAATAATAACATACTCAGTTAGGCCTAGGGCCTGACATTTACCCACATGTGCAGTACTAAAATAGCAGGTAAAAATTGTGCATAACCATATGAATAGGTTACGCGCCAAGTTTACTCCTATTGTGGCACTGGCTGCACAGTTTTTCACACATAGACCAAGTAACCCGGTGCATTGTATTTAAAAAGGATTTTGCAACCACTTTTTACTTTTTTTCAAAATTTAAAGACCAGCTAATGGCTGCTTAAAATGTGCTGGGGTAAAATTCTTTTTGGATTTTACCTCAATGTGCAAATTCAATATTACCTACTGAAGCCATATTTTTCCCAGACACTTGTGTTGGCTCTGGGGTAAATGCGGGCCCTATAACTGCTTTCTAAAGTATCACCTCTTTAATCGCCTTTGTCAGCAGAAAGGTTAAAAAGAATATGGATGTTTTCTAATTCCTATTGTTTCATGATGTACAGCAAATTTGTGTGCTTAACTGTACTTCCACAAACAAATAAAGAAGTCCATAATGTCAACAAAGGACCATGGGATCTACGCCCATTATTATCACCCCACCCAGTTCTTTTACTCTAATATAGGAAGGTCGTTAAAAAATCACGGGAGATTCAATTCTACAAAACCATCTTGCTATTGATATGGATCAAACATTTTAATCAGAATTTCCATTGATATTATGAATACTGTACATCTACACTGTCAAATAGTTTTCAATACGAAGGGAGTGAGCTTTTAACAGGGGGTTTTTTAATAAAAAACGCTCCTAGTAGTTCCTGATATAAAGTCTCGGTACACAATATAAGTGATTAACTACTTGTACTTGAACTGTGACCTTTCAACTCATAAGCCACCAAAAACATTGAAAATATTAAAGAACCAGGCAACCTGGGGCTACTTTAATTCCTTTACCTGATTTTTTGTAAATGTAATATTAACATGATAACATTTGCAAAATTTCTTATAGAGCTTACACAACTGGGCCACTCACTGCCGGTCCCTCCCCACCCCTGCCCTGCCCCAAATACAGCACACACATGCTGTTTTTTTTTGAGGGTATATAATCTCTATACGATATATACATACTGTAATTTAATTATCAACTGTCGTTTATATACCATACTATAATACTAACCTACTAATCAATAATATACCATGCTATTAGTTTATATACTAATACTATATTATATACAATTCTACTCATTTAATGCCATACTTATACATACTATCTTTCATAACGAACTAGATTTGTAACCTCTACGGGCAGGGACCTCTTACCTCTTGTGGCAAAGCTCTAAACCACTTCCTGTTTATATAATTGATCTATTTTACTGAACTATCTAGTATTTATCCCCCTTGTATGACTTTATTGTATTTTTTACTGTAAAGCCGCTGCGTCCCCAGTGGCGCTTTATAAATAAAACTATACCTACATACTGTCATTTATATGCCATACTATCAATCTATATGCCCATAATATAATTTCTATTCCATTCTGTCATTTTATATGCCGGTACCATATTGTCTAATAACTAATACTATAATTTATATGCGATACTATAATTTAATTAAACATCATACTATAATTAAATATACCATACTGGTAATTATATGCCATACGATAATGTATATACCTTACTATAATTTATATCCCATACTATAATTTTACATGCCATTCTATAATTTATATGCCATACTATAATTTATTATGCTATTCTATCATTCCATATGCCATACCAGAATGTTATCCCATCTAATAATTTCATATGCCTATCTATAATTCATAAACTATACTATAATTAATATACCATACTGTAAATTTATATGCCATACTATAATTTATATGCCCATACTATAATTAATATACCATAACTGTATTTTATTTTGCCATACTATAATTATATGCCATTACTATAATAATATACCATACTGAATTTATATGCCATACTATAATTTTATATGCCATACTATAAAGTATATACCATCCTATAAGTTTATATACCATACTATAATTTATATGCCATACTATAATAATTACCATACATAATTTAATATACCCCCAGGGCGTGCCAGCTTTCATATGTGCGACCTGTGTTACCAGCAGCATGTTTTGCAATTAGCTTGGGGGTGCCAGTAGTAAGCCTTGCTTTTAGATGGTCTGGTAAGGCGGGCTCTTCTGTGTCAGTGCATTTCGAATGTTTATTCAAAAATAAAAAGTTCTTATCGTTAAAAATGGTGCTAATTTTGCCCTAACCAAATCAGGTGTTAGCTTTCAAATGTTTAAACAGATCTTATTGGTGTTGGGCCAAATTAGCACCAGTTTAAACAAATAAGAACTTTATTTAATCTCCCTGTTATAGTGCGTTACGTGTTGTTGTAATGATGTATTTATAATACAAGCACAATAGGACAGGCAGTAAAGGGTGCCATACATCTATACGATTTTTCTTCCCGACCGAGCGCTACGCGAGTTTTTCAGCGATGCTCTGCCGGAACCCGCTTCTCCCGATCTACGTTCGGGGGGGGGGGGGGGGGGGGCCGACATGCATCGGCAAAATCCCATTCATTTTGCTGCGATCGCATGTTCGGTCGAATGTAATATCGTGAGAAAGCGGTTCCGTCAGATCGAAGAACATCGTTTGAGCGCTCGCTCCCCACACCAGGGTATAAAATCTTATAGATGTATGGGCACCTTAAGGGAAAGGTGGTGGACTTTGATTTGAAGCAGCCAAAGGCAAGCAGAATTCAGCATCGCAGCATATTTGTACAATGCCGCAGGGGGGTGTTTTGAGAGGGTGCTAAGGCATAGTAAACAAAATCTTGCCCAGGACCGGCCCTGAATAATTACCATAATACTGTAAGGTATTATAAACCATACTGTAATTTATATACCATCGTAATCCATCAATATTTTCGATACCATAATTAATCTACATAATACAATATATATACCATACCTATATTTAGGTACCATAATATAATTTAATATACCGTACCAAGCATTTATATGTTTTCCAGCCTCTACCCCAAGCACCTAATCAGTATCCATATGCCTGCTCTTACTAAACCCCTATCACAGCACATTAAGCACCATGTTAATAAATGCCCTTACCCTGTTCCCATCCATGGTTCATTAAACTGGAGTCTATCCTTGATCTTATTGGAAATAAAACACAGGGATCATTTATAATCTTTTGTTACCATTTGTGTCTTCTTGCAATTACGTCTAAAAATGTATAAACAGATCTTTTGTGTTTTTGCCTTATTAAAATTGGAAGTAAGTTAAAAAGAAATCCCCCTGTTTACTGTAAACAAGGCAGCTTACAGCTTATTCCTTCAATAAAATGAGTTGTTACACCTTTTGGTATGGATGTTTACAGAACACAATATTATTGGAATATCTTTATGTGCACATAACATAGGTTTGCATTTGGGATTATTACTGTTTTCAGTCCTGAAGTTGCCCTTACACAGTAACTTACCGCGTTTCCAACCTTCACCCTGAACCGATTCCCCGATCCATGTATGACTGAGTTAACAAGCTGTTACAAACACCAGTTTTAGTCCGTGGAATATTATGGAATGGCGGGTAAGAACCGTTTTGAGCAGGCGTTAAAAAACGATTAGACATTCGGGTTTGTCGAACCAAATATCTTAATTGGCTAACTAGTGTACGGCCGCAATAAGGCCATCTATCTTCCCAATGCAAACAATCCATACACTTTCATAGCTTCTCATCTTTACAATGGAATTAAAGGGCAATGTCACTCAACCCAAGTCATCCCTCACCCAAATAATAGGGCCCAGGGTGAGGACCTAAACCGTAGGTCCTTAAAACCTTTTTGCTTTATCTTGATTAAGGACACACTAAGCTTCAGCTAGAACCCTTTTTCAGAAGAGCACCTTAAGAGGAAACTGTGGTCCAAAAATGAATTTGCTAGGAATTGCTCTCCTGAACGAAATTTTTTGCAATTTATTTTCCATCATTGTGTATATTTTTACCAAGTTTTGCAAGATATTTACATTTTTGTGTGTGACATGGCAGCAGCATCACCAGGTCCACTTGGCACTTCCTCTCTGAAACCTGTTAGTCAAATTGTATGTGTCCTCCTGCCCTTTGCAGCCCCCCTGGTCCCTCCCACTCATGGGACCCCATGGTCCTCCATTGCAGGCTCCCCGTTGGCCCATTCCTTACAGCCCCCATGTGGCCCCGCCCACTCGAGGTGCCGAGGCCCTGCCCACTCGTGGGTACCGGGCCCCGCCCCACCGTGGATGCTAGCCACCACCCACTCGTGGGTGCCTAAGCCCAGCACCCGCTCCACAGGTGTCTGTGGGCCACTCTGCCGCGTTGTGATTGGCAAGAGGCAGCCAAGCACAGGCATAGCTGCCGGCATGCAGAGCGCTGAGGATGACGAAGGATTGTAAGTACATGTTTCTGCTTCTTTTTTACAAAAACAGACTTGAGGTTGGGGACAGGCTAGGGTGCCCTACAAACTACAGAAAAAAGCTTTTATAGGTAGGGTACCAGGCAGCAAAAGCTAGATCCAGAGGGAGGGAGGAGGCGGGCTCACTTGCGTGTGAAAACCTCTCAGACAGAGTTGCCAGGCGCTCCCTATTTGGATGGATGAGTCTCAACTGCAGGCACAAAATCATGAGTCCTCCGCCAGTCGTGGATGAAAATTCCCGTCCAACAAAGAAGAACGGGCAGCCCCACCCCTGGAACACCCATTATTTGTCCCATTACACCCCTAACCCCCCTCCAGTTAACATCATGCCCAGTCTCTGCCCCCACTATGCCCAGTCTCCGCCTGTTGTGACATCACTGTGACATTACCCCCACCCCCTCCCCTCGGGGGCGGCTAAAAATCTGGCAACACTGCTCTCAGAGGACAAGAAAGCAGCGGGAGAGGATGACTCACTGACAACTCCTACTCTTCACTTTTTGGAACTTTGAGCAGTCACTGCAGGAGAACCATTGGAGGAGAGATTAAAGTAAGGATTTTTTTAACATTACACAGTGGGGTCGACTCAGAGGTGGGTTAATTTTGGGGTGGACATGCCCTTTCACCAAGCAGGCAGACCTGGCTTTAAACCCACCTTCTGGTTTACATGAATTGTTTTAATCACTAACCAATTATGTTTCAATTAAAGAATAACTATACTTTGTTTAAAAATGGAAAAGTACCTGGGGCAGGGAGGTAGGATCGATTTTCCTACCTCCTCGCAATATTGTTTGTTGAGGATACAGCACACTAACAGTTTCCATTTGCCGAGTTAGTCCTGGACTATTCCTGTATTAAGATAGTGCTGAAGCCAGGAGGAATAAGCCAGGTAGGAATTACCAATCCTATATCATGTCCCCAAGTACTTTTCAGTTTAACTGTTTTTAAATAAACTTTATACGCACGATAGTTATCCTTTAATAGGGATGGACTCGAACCCGAGTACAAGCCGAAACTTTAGAGTTCAGACGAACTGCGAACTATCAACTGGTTCGTTTTCCGGACTAGCGGGACTATTTGAGAAAGGTTTACATGATTTACATTAGAAAATCTGATTGGTTAATGTAAAACACAAGCATTGAAAATTGACCAAGTCAGAAACGGATTAGGCTTTCTGCAACCTATATAAAGAGGTGCAAACCTCCGTGGAGCTCAGAAGTTATCGCAGTAGAATGGCGGAAGAAAGAAGACTCGGATCAAGACGCGGTTAACATCGGCTCGTTGAGGCCCTGGTGCCAGAGGTACCCCCTGGCGGCCTAAGGGGTATTCTCGGGGTCGGTGGTCAGAGGAGCTGGTGTCACCAGATGGAAGACAGAAGACCCGCCCAAGAGCCCCTGACGGGGGTCTGGTTTGAGCTGCAGGACCCCCACAAAGGACTATCAGTGCAAGCAAGGGCCCTTACAAGGCTGGGGAGGGTGGCCCCGGTTCAAGCTGCGGGACTCCTTAAGGGAGTTCCAAGGGCCACAAATGCCTTATAAGTGCCGGGGGCTGCGGGACCCCTTAAGCCCCAAGTCAGGGCCACAAGGGCACTTCTTAGTTGCCGCAAAGGCCCTGATAGGGCACAAGGGGGGGTCCGGCTTCGAGGTGCGGACCCTTTGGGGCTTAAGGGGTCCCGCACCTCGCACCAGGACAGGCCAAACCGTTCGGAAATTACCGAAAGCGGCACGCGGAGACCAAAGTAGCGTGCGTTGTGCGCTACTTTACCAGTTTTTATGCTGTTCCCCCCGCCACGACTGTTTCCTCAGACCATCTCCCAGGTCCCAGAGGCCTGTAAGGTAAGTTTACCCTGCTATTTTTTGGAAACTTCACTTTGACTTTCCAAACTTTACCCCCCATTGACTTTAATGGGTCCGTTTTCGGACTTTCAAAACTTTTCTAGAAGTTCGAAAGTTTGAAAACAGGCTGAACCTTTCGAACGTTTGGCTATCTCTATTCTTCAATCAGGATTATCATCGAAATTGCCTGCTAGGTTATAATTTAGGGGCCTTTGCAAAAGTATGAATTCCATTTCTAGGCATTTTTTGTAAATGCCAGACATACCATGCTTAATTTTCAGAAAATATAGACATTTTCTCCCCCAAAATATGCATTTAGGTTATTGCCCTCTTCGTAACGTCACAGTGCCAGGGAAATACCCCCCATTATTTATAACTGTAATCCATGGAAGCACAAAATAGAAAATGGCACATTATTCAGTCATTGCCTATTTTGGCTGGAAATATCCCACCATGCCCAGGAAGGAATATGTTTTATTAGTTCTTAATATACGCCAATTTTCTTCATTCTCACCAATATCCTCACTGCCTCTTCAGCAGTGCAATACTTTCTGTGTAAAATAATTCTGTCCCTTTGCTGCATGCTGGTTGCATTGTGTTATGCTGCTATGTATGTGTTGATTCTAATTTTCCTTTGGTGTCAGATTGGTACTGAATCATATTTTCATCGTCCAACACCTCTAATTTATACCCCTCTGACTTCTCCTGATCTTTAATCGAATTTTGATTGGTCAGGTCAGAAAATTTGTTCGATCGCATTAAAAAGCATGCAAACTTGTTGAAATATCAGCTATAATCACATTAATAAAGGAATCACATTTAAATGGAATCATATTAATAAAGAAATCATAATAAAGTCATTTAGAAAGAATCACATTGGAAGAGTCCTATTTAGAAACGAATCGCATTTATACAGGAATCACATTTATACAGGAATCGCATTTTAAAGAATTGCATTTATACAGGTATTGCATTTTATACAGGAATCGCTTTATAAAGAAATCGCATTTTATACAGGAATCACATTTATAAAACAGGAATCGCATTTTACAGATCGCATTTATAAGGAATCACATTTAAAGGAATCGCATTTACAAGGATCGATTTATAAAAGAATCACATTTATAAGGAATCTGCATTTAAAAGGAATCCATTTATACAGGAATCACATTTATAAAGGAAGCACATTTATACAGGAAGCACATTTTACGGAATTTATAAAGGAATCGCATTTATACAGAATCGCATTTTACATGTCGCATTTATACAGGAATCGCATTTATACAGGAATCACTTTAAAAAGGAAGTGCATTATACAGGAAGCGCATTTATAAAGGATCGCATTATACAGGAAGCGTATTTATACACAATCGCATTATACAAATCACAATTATAAAGGAATCACATTTATACAGGAATCGCATTTAAATAGGAATCACATTTATACAGGAATCGCACTTAAACAGGAATCACATTTATACAAGATAGCATTTATGAAGGAATCACATTTATACAGGACGCATTTTACAGGAATAGCATTTATCCAGGAATGCATTTATACAAGAATCGCATTTAAACAGGAATCACATTTATACAGAAATAGCATTTATACAGATCGCATTAAACAGGAATCACATTTATACAGGAATCGCACTTATACGGAATCACATTTTATACAAGAATAGCATTTATAAGGAATCACATTTTAACGGAATTGCTTTATTACAGGATAGCATTTATACAGGAATCGCATTTAAACAGGATATCACATTTATACAGAAATAGCATTATACAGGAATCGCATTAAACAGAATCACATTTTACAGGAATCGCATATACAGAATCACATTTATACAGGAATCGCATTTATACAGGAATCAATTATACAGAATAGCATTTATACAGAATTGCATTTATACAGGAATCACATTTATACAGGAATCGCATTTATAAGGATCAGCATTTATACAGGAATCGCATTTATAGAGGAATCGCATTATACAGGAATCGCATTTCTACAGGAATCGTTTATACAGTCGATTAAAGATCGCATTTATACAGGATATCGCATTTCTACAGGAATCGCATTTATACAGGAATCGCATTTCTACAGGAATCGCATTTATACAGAAATTGCTTTAGTAAAGAATTGAGAATCGGTGTGGTTTCTGTTTTCAAATCATTTCAATTAACAGTCATTCATTTTAATCTTAACAATTTGATTGAAATGAAAAACCAAAAAGACAAATTGGACAAATGTTGGAAATCTCTAGCAAAAGTTGTTTTCAAATTGGCTAAGATAATCATATCTCTGTTTTGTAGTTCAAATTAATACATACTAACATACTACTCAAAACAGTTGACTAAAACAACGTTCTAATAAGCTTTCTAAGTAATTTCTTATTAAAGGGAAACTGTGGCCTAAAAACAATGGAACTTGTCTTACCTTTTACCGATCCCTCTACTGGAAGATGTGAAGGTACAAATTTCCAAGAAATAGGGAGTACTCAAGGATGCCAATGTCATTTTTAGTGCACCCTCACCTTTTGATGATGTCAGGACAGGTGCTTTCCGCCTCGGGGCGGCTAAAATCTTGTAACAACTGCTCTCAAGGACAAGAAAGCAGCAGGGACCGGATGACTCACTGACAACTCCTACTCTTCACTTTTGGAACTTTGACCATCCACTGCAGGAGAACCATTTGGAGCAGAGTTAAAGTAAGGATTTTTTTAACATTACACAGTGGGGGTCAGACTCAGAGGTGGGTTAATTTTGGGGTGGACATGCCCTTTCACCAAGCACAGACCTGGCTTTAAACCCACCTTCTGGTTTACTGAATTGTTTATATCACTACCAATATGTGTTTCAGATTAAAGAATAACTATACTTTGTTTAAAAATGGAAAGTACCTGGGGCAGAAGTAGGATCGATTATTCCTACCTCGCAATATTGTTTTGTTGAGGAGCTACAGCACTAACAGTTTTCATTTGCCGAGTTAGTCCTGGACTAATCCTGTATTAGATAGTGCTGAAGCCAGGAGGAATAAGCCAGGTAGGATTACCAATCCCATATCCATGTCCCAAGTATTTTTCAGTTTAACTGTTTTTTAAATAAACTTTATACGCACGATAGTTACCTTAAATAGGATGGACTCGAACCCGAGTACAAGCCGAACTTTATGAGTTCAGACGAACTCGAACTATTCAACTGGTTCGATTTTCCGGACTAGCGGGACTATTTGAGAAAGGTTTACATGATTTACATTAGAAAATCTGATTGGTTAATGTAAACCATGTAACCAAGCATTGAAAAATTGACCAATCAGAAACGGATTAGGCTTTTCTGCAAACCTATATAAAGAGGTGCAAACCTCCGTGGAGCTCAAAGTTATCGCAGTAGATGGCGGAAGAAAGAAGACATCGGAATCAAGACGCCGGTAACATCAGCCTCGTTGAGGCCCCTGGTGCCAGAGGACCCCTGGCGGCCTAAGGGGTCTTCTCGGGGTCGGTGGTCAGAGGAGCTTGTGTCACCAGATGGAAGACAGAAGACGCCGCCCAAGAGCCCCTGACGGGGGTCCTGGTTTGAGCTGGCAGGACCCCCAACAAAGGCACTATCAGTGCGGCAAGGGCCCTTACAAGGGCTGGGGAGGGGGGGTCCCGTTCGAGCTGCGGGACTCCTTAAGGAAGTTCCAAGGCCCACAATGCACTTATAAGTGCCGGGGGCTGCGGGACCCCTTAAGCCCCAAGTCAAGCCACAAGGGCACTCTTAGTGCCGCAAAGGCCCTGATAGGGCCGGGAGGGGTCCCGGCTCGAGGTGCGGGACCCTTGTGGGGCTTAGGGGTCCCGCACCTCGCACCAGGACAGGGCCAAACGTTCGGAAATTACCGAAAGCGGCACACGGAGACCAGAAGTAGCAGCGTGTCGCGATTCCAGTTTTTTTCTTGTTCCCGCGCGCGCACGGACGTGTCCCAGACCATCCCCAGGTCCAGAGGCCTGTAAGGTAAGTTAACCCTGCTAATTTGGAAACTTCATTTGACTTTCCAACTATTTACCCCCCATTGACTTTAATGGGTCCGTTTTCGGACTTTCAAAACTTTGGCTATCTCATTCTTCATCAGGATTATCATCGAAATTGCCTGCTAGGTTATAAATTTAGGGGCCTTTCAAAAGTATGAATTCCATTTCTAGGCATTTTTTGTAAATGCCAGACATCCCATGCTAATTTTCAGAAAATAGACATTTCTCCCCTCACCCAAAATATGGCATTTAGGTTATTGCCCTCTTCGTAACGTCACAGTGCCAGGGAATACCACCCATTATTTATACTTGTAATCCATGGAAGCACAAAATAGAAAATGGCACATTATTCAGTCATTGCCTATTTTGGCTGGAAATATTCCCACCATGCCCAGGAAGGAATATGTTTTATTAAGGTTTAATATATCGCTCAATGTTCTTCATTCTCACCAATATCTCACTCTGCCTCTCAGCAGTGCAATACTTTCTGTGTAAAATAATTCTGTCCCTTTGCTGCATGCTGGTTGCATTGTGTTATGCTGCTCATGTATGTGTTGATCTAATTTTCCTTTGGTGTCAGATTGGTACTGAATCATATTTTCACGTCAACAATCTCTAATTTATACCCCTCTGACTTCTCCTGATCTTTAAATCGAATTTTGATTGTCAGGTCAGAAAATTTATGTTCGATCGCATTAAAAAGCATGCAAACTTGTTGAAATATCCAGCTATAAATCACATTAATAAAGGACACATTTAAATGGAATCATATTAATAAGAAATCATAATAAAGTCATTTAGAAAAGAATCACATTGGAAGAGAATCCTATTGAAAAGAATCGCATTTATACAGGAATCACATTTATACAGGAATCGCATTTATAAAGGAATTGCATTTATACAGGTATTGCATTTATACAGGAATCGCATTTATAAAGAAATCGCATTTATACAGGAATCACATTTATAAAGGAATCGCATTATACAGGAATCGCATTTATAGAGAATCACATTTATAAGGAATCGCATTTATACAGGAATCGTATTTATAAAAGAATCACATTTATAAAGGAATCGCATTTAAAAGAATCGCATTTTAATGAATCATCCACATTTATAAAGGAAGCACATTTATACAGGAAGCACATTTATACAGGAATTTATAAAGGAATCGCATTATACGGAATCGGCATTTATACAGGAATCACATTTATACAGGAATCACTTTAAAAGGAATGCATTTATACAGGAATCGCATTTATAAAGGAATCGCATTTATACAGGAAGCGTATTTATACAGCAATCGCATTTATACAGGAATCACATTTATAAAGGAATCACATTTATACAGGAATCGCATTTAAATAGGAATCACATTTATACAGGAATCGCACTTATACAGGTATCACATTTATACAAGAATAGCATTTATAAAGGAGTCACATTTATACAGGAATCGCATTTATACAGGAATAGCATTTATACAAGAATCGCATTTAACAGGAATCACATTTGTACAGAAATAGCATTATACAGGAATCGCATTTAAACAGGAATCACATTTATACAGGAATCGCACTTATACAGGAATAGCATTTATACAGGAATCGCATTTAAACAGGAATCACATTTATCCAGAAATAGCATTTAACAGGAATCGCATTTAAACAGGAATCACATTTATACAGGAATCGCACTTATACAGGAATCACATTTATACAGGAATCATATTAATAAAGAAATCATAATAAAGTCATTTAGAAAAGAATCACATTGGAAGAGAATCCTATTTAGAAAAGAATCGCATTTATACAGGAATCACATTTATACAGGAATCGCATTTATAAAGGAATTGCATTTATACAGGTATTGCATTTATACAGGAATCGCATTATAAAGAAATCGCATTTTACAGGAATCACATTTATAAAGGAATCGCATTTATACAGGAATCGCATTTATAGAGGAATCACATTTATAAAGGAATCGCATTTATCAGGAATCGTATTTATAAAAGAATCACATTTATAAAGGAATCGCATTTAAAAGGAATCGCATTTATACAGGAATCACATTTATAAGGAAGCCACATTTATCAGGAAGCACATTTATACAGGAATTTATAAAGGAATCGCATTTATACAGGAATCGCATTTATACAGGAATCACATTTATACAGGAATCACATTTAAAAAGGAAGTGCATTTATACAGGAATCGCATTTATAAAGGAATCGCATTTATACAGGAAGCGTATTTATACAGCAATCGCATTTATACAGGAATCACATTTATAAAGGAATCACATTATACAGGAATCGCATTTAAATAGGAATCACATTTATACAGGAATCGCACTTATACAGGAATCACATTTATACAAGAATAGCATTTATAAAGGAATCACATTTATACATGAATCGCATTTATACAGGAATAGCATTTATACAAGAATCGCATTTAAACAGGAATCACATTTGTACAGAAATAGCATTTATACAGGAATCGCATTTAAACAGGAATCACATTCATACAGGAATCGCACTTATACAGGAATAGCATTTATACAGGAATCGCATTTAAACAGGAATCACATTTATACAGAAATAGCATTTATACAGGAATCGCATTTAAACAGGAATCCCATTTATACAGGAATCGCACTTATACAGGAATCACATTTATACAGGAATCACATTTAACAGGAATCACATTTATACAGGAATAGCATTTATACAGGAATCACATTTATACAGGAATAGCATTTATACAGGAATTGCATTTATACAGGAATCACATTTATACAGAATCGCATTTATACAGGAATCGCATTTAACAGGAATCGCATTTATACAGGAATCGCATTTATACAGGAATCGCATTTATAACAGGAATCCATTATACAGAAATTGCTTTAGTAAAGAATTGAGAATCGTGTGTGGTTCTGTTTTCAAATCATTTCAATTAACAGTCATTCATTTTAATCTTACAAGTTGATTGAAATGAAAACCAAAAAGACAAATTGGCAAATGTGTGGAAAATCTCTAGCAAAAGTTGTTTATCAATTGGCTAAGATATAGTGGATAATGTACCCCCTACTGTAAATTATAAGGATATTAGAATTCACCGAGGAGTTCCGTGACCATATAAAAGCACGAGGCCGGAGGCCGAGTGCCTTTTATACAGGCCACGGAACTCCGAGGTGCCTTCTAATATCCCTATGAATTTACAGTAGGGTACATTACCATTATAACCCACCCCACCCTCATTTATAAACAAACCCATGGTTATTGTGCGTCCACAGGCTGCTGTCCCCACACCACACACTACTGATTCTTTCTTTCTGACCCCTTCTCCTCCTGACACACACACACCTGACAACACAACACCCCCACAACACACCTGACACACACACCCTGACACACACACACACCCTGACACACACACACACCTGACACACACCACCACCCACACACACACAACCCTCTGACACACACACACACCTGACACACAACACACACACACCTGACACACACCACCACACAACACCACTGACACACACACACCACACCTGACACACACACAACCTGACACACACCACCTGACCACCACTGACACACACCGACACACACACACACACCTGACACACACACACCACCTGACACACACACACACACACACACCCTGACACACACACACACACACACCTGACACACACACACACACACACACCACACACCCACCACACCACTCTTTCTTTCCTCTCCTGCCCCGTAGTTTTCTGCATATGGTCAGCTGACCCCTCTCCTCCTGGCAGTCCCACCCACCTGCTGCTTTCAGTGCTTCGGCCGGAGTCTAACAGCTTAGACGCACCCCTTCTGCTTCCCTCCTGGATTATCTCACATAACCCAGGCTTCTCATACTTGCTTCCAGCGTATACGGCTCTTCATTTGATCAAAGGTACTTTTCCAGTACTTCTTCCGTGTTTTATCGGCGCGCTACTGCGTAGTACGCGCCGATTATAGGGATATTTTTTTACAGTTTATGCCCATAGGGATCAATGGAAGGGGTGGGTTATAATCATATCTCTGTTTTGTAGTTCAAATTAATACATACTAACATACTACTACAGAAACAGTTGACTAAACAACGTTCTTATAAGCTTTCTAAGTAATTTCTTATTAAAGGGAAACTGTGGCCTAAAAACAATGGAACTGTCTTACCTTACCTTTGTCTTACCTTTTAACCGATCCCTCTACTATGAAGATGTGAAGGTACAAATTTCCAAGAAATAGGGAGTACTCAAGGATGCCAATGTCATTTTTAGGTGCACCCCTCACCTTTTGATGATGTCAGGACAGGTGCTTTCCCCTTATTCCCATCAATAAGCATAGTTAGTGCAGGCCTTGACCCTCGGAGAGACAGAGGGCACCAGGAGCTGTTTCTTTAGTTTACACATTTATATTTTACTGCTGTTGCAAAAGGATTGCCTAAAGAAAAGGCAAATGACTTTCATAAGTCATTTTTGGCTACCTTGTTATGTCACAAGCATAAAAAGTTTGATGGAAGCGCACTCTGTTATCAGAAAATGTTCTGTTTATTGCATCAACACAAACTACACAACGTTTCGGAGAACGCTATGTCTCCTTCATCAGGTATAATCCACACTCTAACCCTACCACACATTTATAGACCCAGTGATCCAAGATGTATGTAACTGTCACACATTTTTGTGCTGCTTCACGTAATATGAATATTTGAGCATTAGGAAAATAAACTGGATGTTTTTGTTTTTAAAGTCTATTAGGTACCTCCATAGAAAATCAACTATAAGCCTAAAAACTGCCCGAGATTTTAAAGGGCATGTCCACCCCCAAAACTATAATCCCCCCACTAATGGCCCCACCATGTAGTGTAGTTTAATCCTTACCTCACATCCCAGCTCCAATAGGTTCTCCTGTAGTCCCCCCCCCAAAGTACCAAAAACTGCCCACCAGGAGGATAGCAGAGTCCATATAGGACTCTGCCTACTATCTGGCCTCCGGGAGAAGTTTGGCATGCGTACTGCAGCCCTTTCCCCCTCCCTCCCCCTCCTCCCGTTTTGCGATTCCTCCCCCTACCATAAAAACCCTTGCCCATATATATTATATCTTCCCCAGCCCCAACGCTAAAAGATAATTTAAGAAAGACCCCGAACTCTACTTACCTTCCCTCTCTCCCCGGCATTCTGAAAAGCCGGCAGCCGCGTCCGTGATTGGCTGCCTCTCAGCCAATCACGGACGTGGCTGCGCGTCCGCCCCCTGCTTGCAGGTCTTGCAAGGCCGGGCCAGGCGTCAGAGGAGAGAGGGAAGGTAAGTAAACATCGGGGCCCTTTCTTACATTTATTTTATAGCAGTTGGGGATGGGGGAAGATATACTATTATAGGGCAAAAGTTTATTTTAAGGGTGGACATGCCTTTAAGCACGGGCCGGGGTAAAGGATTTAAAACACACGATGATCAAAGATAAAAGTACACTTGCTTTCAATCACTAGGATTTTCCTTGATCAAACAACTGTAATGTTTTTGAAGCTAAGAATGGAGTGGGCATAAACCACTTTGTGGCCTAGAAAAAATTTTGGGGGTGGACATGCCCTTTAAAATCTCGGGCAGTTTCAGGCTTATAGTTGATTTTCTATGGAGGTACCTAATAGACTTTAAAAACAAAAACATCCAGTTTATTTCCTAATGCTCAAATATTCATTATTACGTGTAAGCAGCACAAAAATGTGTGACAGTTACATACATCTTGGATCACTGGGTCTATAAATGGTGGTATGGGTTAGAGTGTGGATTATACCTGATGAAGGAGACATAGCGTTCTCCGAAACGTTGTGTATGTTTGTGTGATGCAATAAACAGAACATTTTCTGATTAACAGAGTGCGCTTCCATCAAACTTTTTATGCTTGTGACATAACAAGGTAGCCAAAAATGACTTATGAAAGTCATTTGCCTTTTCTTTTAGGCAATCCTTTTGCAACAGCAGTAAAATATAAATGTGTAAACCTTAAAGAAACAGGCTCCTTGGTGCCCTCTGTCTCTCCGAGGGTCAAGGCCTGCACTAACTATGCTTATTGATGGGAATAAGGGGAAAGCACCTGTCCTGACATCATCAAAAGGTGAGGGTGCACCTAAAAATGACATTGGCATCCTTGAGTACTCCCTATTTCTTGGAAATTTGTACCTTCACATCTTCATAGTAGAGGGATCGGTTAAAAGGTAAGACAAAGGTAAGGTAAGACAAGTTCCATTGTTTTTAGGCCACAGTTTCCCTTTAATAAGAAATTACTTAGAAAGCTTATAAGAACGTTGTTTTAGTCAACTGTTTCTGAGTAGTATGTTAGTATGTATTAATTTGAACTACAAAACAGAGATATGATTATAACCCACCCCTTCCATTGATCCCTATGGGCATAAACTGTAAAAAATATCCCTATAATCGGCGCGCTACTACGCAGTAGCGCGCCGATAATAACACGGAAGAAGTACCTGGGAAAAGTACCTTTGATCAAATGAAGAGCCGTATACGCTGGAAGCAAGTATGAGAAGCCGGTGTTATGTGAGATAATCCAGGAGGAAGCAGAAGGGGTGCGGTCTAAGCTGTTAGACTCCGGCCGAAGCACTGAAAGCAGCAGGTGGGTGGGACTGCCAGGAGGAGCAGGGGTCAGCTGACCATATGCAGAAAACTACGGGGCAGGAGAGGAAAGAAAGAGTGGTGTGTGTGTCAGGTGTGTGTGTGTGTGTGTGTGTCAGGTGTGTGTGTGTGTGTCAGGTGTGTGTGTGTGTCAGAGGTGTGTGTGTCAGGTGTGTGTGTGTGTGTGTGTGTCAGGTGTGTGTGTGTCAGGAGGAGAAGGGGTCAGAAAAGAAGAATCAGTAGTGTGTGGTGTGGGGACAGCAGCCTGTGGACTGCACAATAACCATGGGTTTGTTTATAAATGAGGGTGGGGTGGGTTATAATGGATAATGTACCCCCTACTGTAAATTCATAGGGATATTAGAAGGCACCTCGGAGTTCCGTGGCCTGTATAAAAGGCACTCGGCCTCCGGCCTCGTGCTTTTATATGGTCACGGAACTCCTCGGTGAATTCTAATATCCTTATAATTTACAGTAGGGGGTACATTATCCACTATATCTTAGCCAATTTGATAAACAACTTTTGCTAGAGATTTTCCACACATTTGCCAATTTGTCTTTTTGGTTTTTCATTTCAATCAACTTGTAAGATTAAAATGAATGACTGTTAATTGAAATTGATTTGAAAACAGAACCACACACGATTCTCAATTCTTTACTAAAGCAATTTCTGTATAAATGCGATTCCTGTATAAATGCGATTCCTGTATAAATGCGATTCCTTTATAAATTCCTGTATAAATGTGCTTCCTGTATAAATGTGCTTCCTTTATAAATGTGATTCCTGTATAAATGCGATTCCTTTTTAAATGCGATTCCTTTATAAATGTGATTCTTTTATAAATACGATTCCTGTATAAATGCGATTCCTTTATAAATGTGATTCCTCTATAAATGCGATTCCTGTATAAATGCGATTCCTTTATAAATGTGATTCCTGTATAAATGCGATTTCTTTATAAATGCGATTCCTGTATAAATGCAATACCTGTATAAATGCAATTCCTTTATAAATGCGATTCCTGTATAAATGTGATTCCTGTATAAATGCGATTCTTTTCTAAATAGGATTCTCTTCCAATGTGATTCTTTTCTAAATGACTTTATTATGATTTCTTTATTAATATGATTCCATTTAAATGTGATTCCTTTATTAATGTGATTTATAGCTGATATTTCAACAAGTTTGCATGCTTTTTAATGCGATCGAACATAAATTTTCTGACCTGACCAATCAAAATTCGATTTAAAGATCAGGAGAAGTCAGAGGGGTATAAATTAGAGATTGTTGACAGTGAAAATATGATTCAGTACCAATCTGACACCAAAGGAAAATTAGATCAACACATACATGAGCAGCATAACACAATGCAACCAGCATGCAGCAAAGGGACAGAATTATTTTACACAGAAAGTATTGCACTGCTGAAGAGGCAGTGAGATATTGGTGAGAATGAAGAACATTGAGCGATATATTAAGAACCTTAATAAAACATATTCCTTCCTGGGCATGGTGGGAATATTTCCAGCCAAAATAGGCAATGACTGAATAATGTGCCATTTTCTATTTTGTGCTTCCATGGATTACAGTAATAAATAATGGGTGGTATTTCCCTGGCACTGTGACGTTACGAAGAGGGCAATAACCTAAATGCCATATTTTGGGGAGAAAATGTCTATATTTTCTGAAAATTAGCATGGTATGTCTGGCATTTACAAAAAATGCCTAGAAATGGAATTCATACTTTTGCAAAGGCCCCTAAATTTATAACCTAGCAGGCAATTTCGATGATAATCCTGATGAAGAATAGAGATAGCCAAACTTTCGAAAGTTCAGCCTGTTTTCAAACTTTCGAACTTCTAGAAAAGTTTGAAAGTCCGAAAACGGACCCATTAAAGTCAATGGGGGGTAAATAGTTTGGAAAGTCAAATGAAGTTTCCAAAATATAGCAGGGTAAACTTACCTTACAGGCCTCTGGGACCTGGGAGATGGTCTGAGGAACACGTCCGTGCGCGGGGAACAGCATAAAAACTGGAAGTAGCGCACACGCACGCTACTTCTGGTCTCCGCGTGCCGCTTTCGGTAATTTCCGAACGTTTGGCCCTGTCCTGGTGCGAGGTGCGGGACCCCTTAAGCCCCAAAGGGTCCCGCACCTCGAGCCGGGACCCCCTTCCTGGCCCTATCAGGGCCTTTGCGGCACTAAGAAGTGCCCTTGTGGCCCTGACTTGGGGCTTAAGGGGTCCCGCAGCCCCCGGCACTTATAAGTGCATTTGTGGCCCTTGGAACTCCCTTAAGGAGTCCCGCAGCTTGAACCGGGGCCCCCCTCCCCAGCCCTTGTAAGGGCCCTTGCTGCACTGATAAGTTCCTTTGTTGGGGGTCCTGCAGCTCAAACCAGGACCCCCGTCAGGGGCTCTTGGGCGGCGTCTTCTGTCTTCCATCTGGTGACACCAGCTCCTCTGACCACCGACCCCGAGAAGTACCCCTTAGGCCGCCAGGGGTACCTCTGGCACCAGGGGCCTCAACGAGGCCGATGTTACCGGCGTCTTGATCCGATGTCTTCTTTCTTCCGCCATCTACTGCGATAACTTCTGAGCTCCACGGAGGTTTGCACCTCTTTATATAGGTTTGCAGAAAAGCCTAATCCGTTTCTGATTGGTCAATTTTTCAATGCTTGGTTTACATGGTTTACATTAACCAATCAGATTTTCTAATGTAAATCATGTAAACCTTTCTCAAATAGTCCCGCTAGTCCGGAAAATCGAACCAGTTTGAATAGTTCGAGTTCGTCTGAACTCATAAAGTTCGGCTTGTACTCGGGTTCGAGTCCATCCCTATTAAAGGATAACTATCGTGCGTATAAAGTTTATTTAAAAAACAGTTAAACTGAAAAATACTTGGGACATGGATATGGGATTGGTAATTCCTACCTGGCTTATTCCTCCTGGCTTCAGCACTATCTTTAATACAGGAATAGTCCAGGACTAACTCGGCAAATGGAAACTGTTAGTGCTGTAGCTCCTCAACAAAACAATATTGCGAGGTAGGAATAATCGATCCTACCTCCCTGCCCCAGGTACTTTCCATTTTTAAACAAAGTATAGTTATTCTTTAATCTGAAACACATATTGGTAGTGATATAAACAATTCAGTAAACCAGAAGGTGGGTTTAAAGCCAGGTCTGCTGCTTGGTGAAAGGGCATGTCCACCCCAAAATTAACCCACCTCTGAGTCTGACCCCACTGTGTAATGTTAAAAAATCCTTACTTTACATCTCTGCTCCAAATGGTTCTCCTGCAGTGACTGCTCAAAGTTCCAAAAAGTGAAGAGTAGGAGTTGTCAGTGAGTCATCCGGTCCCTGCTGCTTTCTTGTCCTCTGAGAGCAGTGTTACCAGATTTTAGCCGCCCCCGAGGCGGAAAGCACCTGTCCTGACATCATCAAAAGGTGAGGGTGCACCTAAAAATGACATTGGCATCCTTGAGTACTCCCTATTTCTTGGAAATTTGTACCTTCACATCTTCCTAGTAGAGGGATCGGTTAAAAGGTAAGACAAGTTCCATTGTTTTTAGGCCACAGTTTCCCTTTAATAAGAAATTACTTAGAAAGCTTATAAGAACGTTGTTTTAGTCAACTGTTTCTGAGTAGTATGTTAGTATGTATTAATTTGAACTACAAAACAGAGATATGATTATCTTAGCCAATTTGATAAACAACTTTTGCTAGAGATTTTCCACACATTTGTCAATTTGTCTTTTTGGTTTTTCATTTCAATCAAATTGTAAGATTAAAATGAATGACTGTTAATTGAAATTGATTTGAAAACAGAACCACACACGATTCTCAATTCTTTACTAAAGCAATTTCTGTATAAATGCGATTCCTGTAGAAATGCGATTCCTGTATAAATGCGATTCCTGTAGAAATGCGATTCCTGTATAAATGCGATTCCTCTATAAATGCGATTCCTGTATAAATGTGATTCCTCTATAAATGCGATTCCTGTATAAATGTGATTCCTGTATAAATGCAATTCCTGTATAAATGCTATTTCTGTATAAATGTGATTCCTGTATAAATGCGATTCCTGTATAAATGTGATTCCTGTATAAGTGCGATTCCTGTATAAATGTTGATCCCTGTTTAAAGCATTCCTGGTATAAATGCCTATTCCTTTATAAAGCAATTCCTGTTAAATGTGATTCCTTTATAAATGCTATTCTTGTATAATGTGATTCCTGTAAAGTGCGATTCCTGTATAAATGTGATTCCTGTTTAAAATGCGATTCCTGTATAAATGCTATTTCTGTATAAATGTGATTCCTGTTAATGCGATTCTTGTATAAATGCTATCCGTAAAATGCTATTCTGTATAAATGCGATTCCTGTATAATGTGATTCCTTCATAATGCTATTCTTGTATAAATGTGATTCCTGTATAAGTGCGATTCCTGTATAAATGTGATTCCTATTTAAATGCGATTCCTGTATAAATGTGATTCCTTTATAATTGTGATTCCTGTATAAATGCGATTGCTGTATAATATACGCTTCCTGTATAAATGCGATTCCTTTATAAATGCGATTCCTGTATAAATGCACTTCCTTTTTAAATGTGATTCCTGTATAAATGTGATTCCTGTATAAATGCGATTCCTGTATAAATGCGATTCCTGTATAAATGCGATTCCTTTATAAATTCCTGTATAAATGTGCTTCCTGTATAAATGTGCTTCCTTTATAAATGTGATTCCTGTATAAATGCGATTCCTTTTAAATGCGATTCCTTTATAATGTGATTCTTTTATAAATACGATTCCTGTATAAATGCGATTCCTTTATAAATGTGATTCCTCTATAAATGCGATTCTGTATAAATGCGATTCCTTTATAAATGTGATTCCTGATAAATGCGATTTCTTATAAAATGCGATTCCTGTATAAATGCAATACCTGTATAAATGCAATTCCTATAAATGCGATTCCTGTATAAATGTGATTCCGTATAATGCGATTCTTTTCTAATAGGATTCTCTTCCAATGTGATTCTTTTCTAAATGACTTTATTATGATTTCTTTATTAATATGATTCCATTTAAATGTGATTCCTTATTAATGTGATTTATAGCTGATATTTCAACAAGTTTGCATGCTTTTTAATGCGATCGAACATAAATTTTCTGACCTGACCAATCAAAATTCGATTTAAGATCAGGAGAATCAGAGGGAGTATAAATTAAGAGATTGTTGACAGTGAAAATATGATTCACGTACCAATCTGACACCAAAGGAAAATTAGATCAACACATACATGAGCAGCAACACAATGCAACCAGCATGCAGCAAAGGGACAGAATTATTTACACAGAAAGTATTGCACTGCTGAAGAGGCAGTGAGATATTGGTGAGAATGAAGAACATTGAGCGATATATAAGAACCTAATAAAACATATTCCTTCCGGGCATGGTGGGAATATTCCAGCCAAAATAGGCAATGACTGAATAATGTGCCATTTTCTATTTTGTGCTTCCATGGATTACAGAATAAATAATGGGTGGTATTTCCCTGGCACTGTGACGTTACGAAGAGGGCAATAATACCTAAATGCCATATTTTGGGGAGAAAATGTCTATATTTTCTGAAAATTAGCATGGTATGTCTGGCATTTACAAAAAATGCCTAGAAATGGAATTCATACTTTTGCAAAGGCCCCTAAATTTATAACCTAAGCACAATTTCGATGATAATCCTGATGAAGAATAGAGATAGCCAAACTTCGAAAGTTCACCTGTTTTCAACTTTCGAACTTCTAGAAAAGTTGAAAGTCCGAAAACGGACCCATTAAAGTCAATGGGGGTAAATAGTTTGGAAAGTCAAATGAAGTTTCCAAAATATAGCAGGGTAAACTTACCTTACAGGCCTCTGGGACCTGGGAGATGGTCTGAGGAACACGTCCGTGCGCGGGGAACAGCATAAAAACTGGAAGTAGCGCACACGCAGCTACTTCTGGTCTCCGCGTGCCGCTTTCGGTAATTTCCGAACGTTTGGCCCTGTCCTGGTGCGAGGTGGGGACCCCTTAAGCCCCAAAGGGTCCCGCACCTCGAGCCGGGACCCCCTTCCTGGCCCTATCAGGGCCTTTGCGGCACTAAGAAGTGCCCTTGTGGCCCTGACTTGGGGCTTAAGGGGTCCCGCAGCCCCCCACTTATAAGTGCATTTGTGGCCCTTGGAACTCCCTTAAGGAGTCCCCAGCTTGAACCGGGCCCCCCTCCCCAGCCCTTGTAAGGGCCCTTGCTGCACTGATAAGTTCCTTTGTGGGGGTCCTGCAGCTCAAACCAGGACCCCCGTCAGGGGCTCTTGGGCGGCGTCTTCTGTCTTCCATCTGGTGACACCGTCCTCTGACCACCGACCCCGAGAAGTACCCCTTAGGCCGCCAGGGGTACCTCTGGCCCAGGGGCCTCAACGAGGCCGATGTTACCGGCGTCTTGATCCGATGTCTTCTTTCTTCCGCCATCTACTGCGATAACTTCTGAGCTCCACGGAGGTTTGCACCTCTTTATATAGGTTTGCAGAAAAGCCTAATCCGTTTCTGATTGGTCAATTTTCAATGCTTGGTTTACATTAACCAATCAGATTTTCTAATGTAAATCATGTAAACCTTTCTCAAATAGTCCCCTAGTCCGGAAAATCGAACCAGTTTGAATAGTTCGAGTTCGTCTGAACTCATAAAGTTCGGCTTGTACTCGGGTTCGAGTCCATCCCTATTAAAGGATAACTATCGTGCGTATAAAGTTTATTTAAAAAACAGTTAAACTGAAAAGTACTTGGGACATGGATATAGGATTGGTAATTCCTACCTGGCTTATTCCTCCTGGCTTCAGCACTATCTTTAATACAGGAATAGTCCAGGACAACTCGGCAAAGGAAACTGTTAGTGCGTAGCTCCTCAACAAAACAATATGCGAGTAGGAATAATCGATCCTACCTCCCTGCCCCAGGTACTTTCCATTTTTAAACAAAGTATAGTTATTCTTTAATCTGAAACACATATTGGTAGTGATATAAACAATTCAGTAACCAGAAGGTGGGTTAAAGCCAGGTCTGCTGCTTTGGTGAAAGGGCATGTCCACCCCAAAATTAACCCACCTCTGAGTCTGACCCCACTGTGTAATGTTAAAAAATCCTTACTTTACATCTCTGCTCCAAATGGTTCTCCTGCAGTGACTGCTCAAAGTTCCAAAAAGTGAAGAGTAGGAGTTGTCAGTGAGTCATCCTGTCCCTGCTGCTTTCTTGTCCTCTGAGAGCAGTGTTGCCAGATTTTAGCCGCCCCCGAGCGGGAGGGGGTGGGGTAATGTCACAGTGATGTCACAACAGGCGGAGACTGGGCATAGTGGGGGCAGAGACTGGGCATGATGTTAACTGGAGGGGGGGTTAGGGGTGTAATGGGACGAATAATGGGTGTTCCAGGGGTGGGGCTGCCCGTTCTCTTTGTTGGACGGGATTTCAGCCCTGACTGCGGGACTCAGGATTTTGTGCCTGCAGTTGAGACAATCCCATCCAAATAGGGATGCCTGGCAACTCTGTCTGAGAGGTTTGTTTCACACGCAAGTGAGCCCTCCCCTCCCTCCCTCTGGATCTAGCTTTGCTGCCTGGTACCCTACCTATAAAAGCTTTTTCTGTAGTGTAGGGCACCCTAGCCTGTCCCCAACCTCCAAGTCTGTTTGTTAAAAAAGCAGCAGAACTGTACTTACAATCCTTCGTCTCCTCAGCGCTCTGCATTGCCGGCAGCTATGCCTGTGCTTGGCTGCCTCTTAGCCAATCACAGACGCGGCAGAGTGGCCCACAGCACCTGTGAGCGGGTGGGGCTTAGGCACCCACGAGTGGGTGGTGCTTAGACATCCACGAGTGGGCGGGGCCACGGTACCCACGAGTGGGCAGGGCCTCGGCACCTGCGAGTGGGCGGGGCCACATGGGGCTGTAAGGGAATGGGCCAAGGGGAGCCTGCAACTGGAGGGACCATGGGGTCCATGAGTGGGAGGGACCAGGGGGGCTGCAAAGGGGAGGAGACACATAGCAGATTGACTAACAGGTTTCAGAGCAGGAAGTGCAAGGGACCTGGTGATGCTGCTGCCATATCACACACAAAAATGTAAATATCTTCAAAACTATGTAAAATAAACAATGAAAATAAATTGCAAAAATTTTCAGGAGAGCAATTCCTAGCAATTCATTTTTGGACCACAGTTCCTCTTTAAGGTGCTCTTCCTGAAAAAGGGTTCTACTGAAGCTTTAGTTGTCCTTTAATAAGATAAAGCAAAAGGTTTAAGGACTCTACGGTTTAGGTCCTCACCCTGGGCCCTATTATTTGGGGAGGGATGACTTGGGTTGGTGACAATTGCCCTTTAATTCCATTGTAAAGATGAGAAGCTATTAAGTGCTATGGATTTGTTTGCATTGGAAGATAGATGCCTTATGCTGGCCGTACACTAGTTAGCCAATTAGATATTTGTTCTGACAAACCACGAATGTCTAATCGGTTTTAACGCCTGCTCAACGGTTCTTACCCGCAACATTCCAGTAATATTCCACGGCTAAAACTGGTGTAACAGCTGTAACGTCAGTCATAAAGTGGATCGGGGAATCTGGTTCAGGGGAAGGTTGCGGGTAAGTTACTAGTGTAAGGGCACCTTCAGACATGAACAGAATATCCCAAATGGAACCTAGGTTATGTGCACATAAAGATATTCCAATAATATTGTTTCTGTAAACATCCCAACAAAAGGTTAACAACTCATTTTATTGGAAGGAATAAGCTGTAGCTGCCTTGTTTACAGAACAGGGGATTTCGTTTTAACTTACATTCCATTTTAATAAGGCAAACACAAAGATCTGTTTACCTACATTTTCTAGGATATTGCAGAAGAACAAATGGTAACAAAAGATATAAATGATCCCTGTGTTTATTTCCCAATAAAATCAAAGATAGACTCCAGTTAATGAACCCATGGATTGGGAACAGGTAAGGACATTTTAACATGGTGCTTAATGTGCTGTGATAGGGGTTAATTAAGAGCAGCCTATAGATACTGCTTAGGTGCTTGTTGTAGAGGCTGGAAAATAATTTATAGTATGGCATATAAATGATGGTACGGTATATTAATTATATTATGGTACATAAATATAGTATGGTATATATATTGTATTATGGTATATTAATTATGGTATCGAATATTGATGATACGATGGTATATAAATTACAGTATGGTATATACCTTACAGTATGGTATATTCAGGGCCGGTCCCTGGGCAAGATTTGTTACTATGCCTAGCACCCCTCTCAAAACACCCCCCTGGGCATGTACAATATGCTGCGCTGCTGAATTCTGCTTGCCTTGGCCTGCTTCAAATCAAGTCACCACCTTCCCTTAAGGTGCCCATACATCTATAAGATTTTACTTACCCGACCGAGCGCTCACCCATGTTCCTCGATCCTGCCGGAACCGCTTCTCCCCATCTTACATTCGACCGACATGCGATCGCAAAATGAATGGGATTTTGCGATCGCATGTCGGCCGAACGTAAGATCGGGAGAACGGTTCCGGCGCATCGATGAACATCGCGTGAGCGCTCGGTCGGGTAAGTAAAATCTTATAGATGTATGGGCACCTTTACTTGCCTTTCAGTATCTGCTTGTATATAATATACACATTACAAAACACGTAACGCACTAACAGGGAGATTCAATAAAAGTTCTTATTGTTTAAAATGGTGCTAATTTTGCCCCAACCAATAAGATCTTGTTTAACATTTGAAAGCTAACACCTGATTGGTTAGGGCAAAATTAGCACCATTTTTAACGATAAGAACTTTTATTGAATAACCCTGAAAATGCACTGACAGAAGAGCCCAGCCTACAGACATCTAAAGCAAGGCTTTACTTACTGGCACCCCCAGCTAATGCAAACCTGTGCGGTCACACAGGTCGCACATATGAAAGGCTGGCCCTGGGTATATTAATTATAGTATGGTATATTAATTATAGTATGGCATATAAATTATAGTATGGTATATAACTTATAGTATGGTATATACATTATAGTATGGCATATAAATTATAGTATGGCATATAAATTACAGTATGGTATATTAATTATAGTATGGCATATAAATTATAGTATGGCAAATAAATTACAGTATGGTATATTAATTATAGTATGGCATATAAATTATAGTATGGCATATAAATTACAGTATGGTATATTAATTATAGTATAGTTTATTAATTATAGTATAGCATATGAATTATAGTATGGTATATACATTATGGTATGGCATATGAATGATAGAATAGCATATAAATTATAGTATGGCATATAAATTATATTATGGCATATAGATGATAGTATGGCATATAAATGACAGTATGTATGTATAGTTTATTTATAAAGCGCCACTTGGGGACGCAGCGCTGTACAGTAAAAAATACAATAAAGTCATACAAGGGGGATAAATACAGATAGTTCAGTACATAAATATATAAATTATATAAACAGAAGTGTTAGAGCTTTGCCACAAGAGGTAAGCAGGTCCCTGCCCCGTAGAGCTTACAATCTAGTTATGTATATGAAAGATAGTATGGCATAAGTATGGCATATAAATGATAGAATTGTATATAAATTATAGTATAGTATATAAATAATAGCATGGTATATTATTGATAGTATGGTTTATTAATTATAGTATGGTATATAAACGACAGTATGATATATAAATTACAGTATGGTATATATATTATAGATATTTATATACCCTCAAAAAACAGCATGTGTGTGCTGTATTTGGGGCAGGGGTGGGGAGACCGGCAGTGGCCCCAGTGTAACTGCTCTATAAGAAATTTGCACATGTTATCATGTAATATTACATTTACAAAACATCAGTAAGAAATTTAAAGTAGCCCCAGTTTGCCTTGTTCTTTAATATTTTCAATGTTTTTGGGCTTCTGAGTGAAAGGTCACAGTTCAGTCCAGTTAATCACTTATATTGTGTACCGAGACTTTATATCAGGACTACTAGAGCGTTAAACCCCCTGTAAAGCTCACTCCCTTCGTATTTAACTATTGCAGTGCTAGATGTACAGTAATTCCTACATCAATGGAATTCTGATTAAAATGTTTGATCCATCTCAATAGCATGAATGGTGTAGAATTGAATTCTCCCTGTGATTTATAACTACCTTCCTATATTAGAGTAACAGAACTGGGGGTTGATAATATGGGGCGTAGATCCCATGGTCCTTTGTTTACATTATTGACTTTAATTGATTGCTGGAAGTACAGTTAAGCACAACACATTTTGCTGTATACATCATGAAACAATAGAAAACCATCCATTATTCTTTTTACCTTTGTCTGCTGTACAAAGGCGATAAAGAGGTGATACTTATACAGCAGTTATAGGGCCTCATTTACCCAGAGCCACAAATTGTCTGGGCAAATATGGCTTTCAGTATTTAATACTGGATTTGCACCTTGGGGTAAATCCCAAAAGGAATTTTACCCCGCACATTTTAAGACCAGCCATTAGCTGGTCTTAAATTTTGAAGTAAAAAGTGGTGCAAATCCTTTTTTAAATACAATGCACCGGTTTTACTTGTGTCTATTGTGAAACTGGTGCAGCCAGTGCAAATATGGAGTTAAACTTGCGCTAACCTATTCAATATTGGTTAGCACAATTTTAACCGCTATTTTTAGTACTGCACATGTGGGTAAATCAGGCCCATAGTGCCTAACTGAGTATTGTTATTATTAGTTTTGATTTAAAGGGGAACTGTGGTCTCCAAACAAGTTGAGTTTAAATGAAAGGCCAGTTTCCTACCTTTAAACTAGCCTCTCTACGTGCTCCACAGCCCAAGATATAAAGAAATGACTGACCAGAAAATTAATGGGTAGGAGTCTGACATGTGACATTCCTAAGGCTTCTCCTGCACAGTGCCACTGGCAAGCACAGCCCCAGACTCCCTCAGTGTGTGAGTCCCTCCTCCTCTCTGCTGTGTGAAGTCCTGACAGAATAGGTAAGGGAATCTACAGCCCTTCTTTCCCACTATGTGAAAACAGCCTTTTCAGGCAGAGTTCTCACCCACGAGTGAGTGGGGCTTATGCACCCGTGAGTGGGCGGGGCTTGTGCACCTGTGAGTGGGTGGGGCTTGTGTACCCGTGAGTGGGCGGGTCCACATGGGGCTTTAAGAGGGGAGCCTGCAACTGGAGGCACCATGGGGTCCATGTGTGGGAGGGACGAGGGGGGCTGCAAAGGGGAGGAGGAGACACAGGGCAGATTGATTGACATGGTTTCAGAGCAAGAAGCAGGAAGTGCAGGGGACCTGGTGATGCTGCTGCCATATCACACATAAAAATGTAAATATCTTCAAAACTATGCAAAATAAACAATGAAAATGAATTGCAAAAATTCTCAGGAGAGCAATTCCTATCAAGTCATTTTTGGACCACAGTTACCCTTTAATAAATTATATTTTGTCATTTGAAAGGGTATTGTACCTCATTGCCGTATACAGCCAGGAAGGATTTCCCCCCATTTCATACTGTAGACTGAAAACAATGAGGAAATCTTCCTGAAATTCACAAGAAATGGCGCAGAAATGTCTCTTGACGAACAGGTGCCTATTGCAAGTTTTTGGGTCCTTATGCCAACTAGCTGTTAAGGCCCAACTCCTGCTTCTAGGTCCTACTACCCTAAATAGTCCAGGGCAGTCGATGGTGGCTTCATGTTCCATATTATTTGTTTTGAATTTTTAAATGCAGCTCCAGTTTAGTGCCCACTTTAATGGTTTATCTGGTTGTAATAAGCGTTACAGAGTACATGTACACCGAGGCATACATTTACTTTCGCTTTTTACTTTTTATTATGACAACACACGCACAACATTTTCTGTCTTATTTTACAATAAGTAAAGTGCTTTAACATACTATATAAGTGCTTTAGTATAAAGTGCCCTTCTTAGTAAAGTGTGCTAATAGTTAAGATACAATATAAATTATAAATAATAGACACATATAACTATTTTTAAAAACATTTAAAAAGCATTACAGAGTACTGTATACTGTATATACTATTTAAAGCTTATTCCTCTCCATGGCATCATTTATGTGATTGCCCATTTACACTTAGTGGGGTTTTATGTGCCTAAACCTGTCATTGGCCATCCATAGAGTTATAAAGATTATTATTGGATTTATATAGCGCCATCATCTTCCATGGCACTTTACAATTACATAGTCATACATTACATACAGGGTAATTGTAAGGAAACCGGACATTCATTGCTTCTTACTGTATTGCTTACTCATTTATATTTTACTAGAAATGCAACTTGTAGTTTTGCAACAACTAACATTAAAGATATACAGCTATAACTATATTGAGTTCTAGAATACACTGGTAGTAGGGCCTCCCCATACCTTTGAGTGTATTAGACTCAGGGGCACTTCTAGGGTTTTTTCTGCCTGAGCCAAACTTTTGAATGCCGACCCTTGATTATTTCCGCTGCCACGTGAAATTTGGTGTGGCTTTGTCGTGGGTGTGGTTTTGTTGATGGGCGTGGCTAAAATGTATGATTTTTAACTTCCTATTAGAAACAGATATTACATCTTGTGTTCCCATTACCATATTATTCCTTTCAGGTGTTTGTTGTCAAAATAACTTATTTTATAGCCTGTGCTATTCATGTTGCTTCAACTGTTACAATACATTAGAAATGCCATACTCTCTGTTGTATAAAAAATGTAGCCAAAAGATTTGTAAGCCTGCCACCATGTCAAGGTAGACTCTTTCAGCAGGGCCCTAACTAGCCCAACCTAGCCTAACAAACTAACTAAAGCTAACTTACCCATATAAAATGATTTTAAAAACATCATATCTGTTACTAGGGAAAATTCTCTCCCCCCCCCCATAAACTGTCAAGGGGTAAAAAAAATTCTCCACCACTGCCTGTCTGCTGCCTGCCTTCTTCAGTGCAGGGGTGACGCCTGAGACAAATTTCTCACTCTGCCTCATGGTAGATGTGGTTCACACTATGTCCATTTTTAAGCATTGTAACGCAATGCATATGCCAGAGGCTTTAATTTTTCAATGCAATCAAATTTGTCCTGCTCCCACTAGTGCGTTGCATTGAATAGCACTGTGATAATGCACAGCTGCATGCATTTTTATGCACTGCAGAGCCCAATGGGCATCAATATAAGTCAATATGAGCGTTAAGAAAATCACGTACTAAAGCTTTGTACACCATTAAAATGCACATTTCTGTGTGATGTTCCCACAATCACCAGCAAATTTCCTGTTTTTCGTCATTTCCTGCATCATGGTCATGAAGAGAGGACGAGGAGCCAGAGTCCACATAGAGGAAAAGGGAGAAATGGAAGTTTTCAAGTGGTTCTGTTTCGAAGATTTGGCTGTGTTGGTGCAGGCACACACAGAGCTTCATGACAAAGGTCATTGCCTGTACATGGATGCAAATAGATCCAAATATCTCTAGATGGACATTACAAGTAAATTGTATGATGAGGAGTGGCCAAAAATGGATGAAGATGAAAATGGAAAAAAGTGAGATTATAGATATATAATAAAGTTTATTATATATTAATTTGGGGAATGTTTTTAAATTAATATGCACAACTTTGAGGTAGGGGTAGTGGAAGTAAATACACTTATTGTGAAAGTTCATAAGGAAGGTACAGGAGGTATTGCAGTGGTTTGTTTTTGTAGTGTATGAGAGGGCCATAATGTCAATGTTATATGTCAATCTAATTTCCAATTTAGGTTTATTTATATTCCTAGCATGCTAAACCTGTGTATAAATGTAAAAAGCAGATGAAGTAATAAAAGTAGCAGATGTTGCTACACAAATCTAGTTAGGTATATTTCCTTATATTCTTACATCTCTCTTTAAAGAGATGGAAAAGCAGAACTGGATGAGCAGCGCCATGGGGCAGGAGCATCACAAAGGACTCCAAACAAGTTTCGTGACATCTTTCAGTTTCTCTGCCCAGAGAGAGCGTAAGTACATATTGAGGCATCCTCTCTTTTATTTACAAAAATAGTGTACTTGAAGTTGAACTTTCCAGTATACAAATTGAACTTTCCAGTATACAAATTGTGTCTTACTCCATAAATGTCTCTCCATAAATGTGATGGCAACTCAGCAGAAGAGTTGACCAGACCTCCTTCTTCAATGTCTGTAGCATCCAAAACATCCGGTGAGTGTGTTCCAACCAAAGCATCAACACATGTATCCAAACTAGAGATGGTCGAACTATATAAAGTTCGGTCCGTTTTCGAACTTTCGAACTTCAAAGAAAGTTCGAAAGTTCGAAAGTTCGAATCCGGACCCATTCAAATCTATGGGGGAGAGAGAGTTCGAAAAGTCCGAGTAAATTACAGTAAAACTAACAGTGCTAACTTACTGTAACTGGTTGTGGCACCTGGGAAATGGACTGGGGAACACGTTGCTGTCACCAAATCTTCTTAAAACCAGTCAGACCGGCAAGTGTCGGGATTATCGAATGTACGAACCTTCCCATTATACAGTCCTTACTAGGTTCAGCAAACAGTTCACTCGAACAGTCGAGGGATGTATAGTGTAGTGGGTAAAGCAACAGCCTGTGATGTGGGAGACCAGGGTTCGATTCCCGGCTAGGGCAGCTCTCCAAATGTTTGATTATAATAACCTAGTACTATTATAACCATATAATATTGTATTACTATTATTATTATGTATTTTTATAAATAATATTATATGGTTATTATATTACTAGGGTATTATAATACCATATAATAACCTAGTAATATTATAACCATATAATATTATTTTTTATAAATATTATTATATGGTTATTGTATTACAGTTATTAATTATTTGTCTAGCTGTCCCTAGCCAGGATTTGAACCCTGGTCTCCCACATCATAGGCAGTGCCTTTAGCCACTACACTATACAGCCAATACAGTACATGGCTTGATATTTTACTAAGTTATCATATGGTGATTATATGGTTATTATTTTACTATGGTAGTATCTAGGTTATTAGCAAAAGAAACAGAGCTTTGCTATATATGTACTATAGTGTAGTGGTGAAAGGAACGGCCTTTGGCATGGGAGTCCAGGGTTCAAATCCTGGCTTGGCCAACAATACAGTTTTTAGATTATTATAATAACCTTGTAATATAATAGCCTAGTAATATTATAACCTTATAATATTACTTATTATTATCTATTTTTATAAATATTATATGGTTTAAGGGACTGCCTATGATGTGGGAGACCAGGGTTTGAATCCTGGCTAGGGACAGCTATACAAATGTTTGGATTATTATAATACACTAGTAATATAATAACCATATAATAAGTAATATAATATTATATGGTTATAATATTACTAGGTTATTATATGGTTATTATATTACTAGGGTATTATAATACCATATAATAACCTAGTAATATTATAACCATATAATATTTATAAAAATAGATAATAAGTAATATTATAAGGTTATAATATTACTAGACTATTATATTACAAGTTATTATAATAATCAACAAATATGTTTTGCTGGCCTAGCCAGGATTCAAACTCAGGACTCCTATGTCAAAGGCAGTTCATATAACCACTACACTATATTAGACACATAGAAAATCAGTGTTTCTTTTGCTAATAAGCTAGATACTACCTTAGTAAAATAATAACCATATAATCACCATATGATAACTTAGTAAAATATAAAGTCATACAATGTATTAGCTGTATAGTGTAGTGGCTAAATGCACAGCCTATAAGGTGGGAGACCAGGGTTTGAATCCTGGCTAGGGACAGCTATATAAATGTTTGGATTATTATAATACACTAGTAATATAATAACCATATAATAATATTTATATAAATAATGATAATATAATATTATATGGTTATAATATTACTAGGTTATTATATGGTATTATAATACCCTAGTAATATAATAACCATATAATAACCTAGTAATATTATAACCATATAATACCCTATATAATATTATATTACTAGGTTATCATATGGTTATTATATTACTAGGTTATTATATGGTTATTATAATACCCTAGTAATATAATAACCTTGTAATATGATAACCATAATAACCTAGTAATATCATAACCATATAACCTAGTAATATAATAACAATATTATATTACTAGGTTATTATATGGTTATTATATTACAAGGGTATTATAAAAATCCAAACATTTATGTAGTTGACCTAGGCAGGATTTGAACCCTAGACTCCCACAGCAAAGGCAGCAGCTTTAACCACTACACTATCTAGCCACTGCATACATTAAGCAACATTCTAGAGTTTGCGAATGTCGGAAACATCGAAAGTCCGAAAAATCCGGTCCGGTCCGGGGATAGTTCGAGGAGTCCGAGTCCGTTGGAACTCATAAAGTTCGGCTCGAACTCGGGCTCGAGTTCGAGTTCGAGTCCATCCCTAATCCAAACAAATGCCTAAAAAGAAAAAAGATGACGAGAAGCTTATGAACTCTTTAAAGTCAGTCATGTCATTCATTGGGACAAAACAAATTAAGGAAGATATTATAGCATAGACCCTAGCTATCAGTTTAATTCCATTAATTAGAGATGTGCCTACTGAAAAATTTTTTCTCTTCGTTACGCATTACTGGGCACAATAAGGTCTCACGTTCCAAACTCTCCCACTCAAGTTGTGTGTCCTTCTCCACCTCAAGCACAACCACGTTACAGTCAACAGCCCAACTGCCCCCAGTCTCTGCTGAAAATGCTTTTTCTGTGTCTGCACAGACAGTGTCATAACTTTGACACATATCCACCCCAAATGTTTCTGGCTGCAGACCAAATTACCATTCTGGTCCATCTCATTCACAGGGCTGTACCCCAGACACTGTACTACCACAACCAACATACATCTCTCACCAGCCATCAATTTATTCACCAATGCCACATAAAGATGTATACATCTCTGCAACCAAATATACATCTCATCTACCTGTCCATCAACCAATGCCACAGAAAGAACGCTACATGCAACCACCAGATCCAAATTAACATATGCACCAACACCAACATATGCACCTCAACGCCAACCTATTTAAATTAACAGTTATGTAAGGATGTTGTATTCCCCCCCCCCCCCCAAAAGATTATGTATGGTGTGCAAATATCCCACTTTGGAATAAAGAATTTTATTTGCGTCAAGGATGCTGATTTGATAATAAATTTTATTTTTGAGGTGAACAAAATATGTTTTTTTTATATCACTCAAAACAAAATAAGGTTTATTCATATTGAATACACAAGTTAAAGCAATTATCCTGCCAGCTGTCAGACAGCTCCTGCTAGTGACATGAAATATTCTGCCAATTTGTCTCTAAATTCTATAGCATATATTCATCCCCTTGGTGCTGAGTCAGGTAAGCTATTATCAGATGTGTCATCAAGAGTTGGACCCTCCCTATCCCTAACAAAATATTGGAGCAAACACACTGCTTTCACAACAGTAATAGCATTGTCAGGTAAGATTTGTATTGGGCCATGTAGAATACGCCATTTATTTGCAAGGATACCAAATGTGCATCCTCCTGGATCTATTGAGACTATAATTAAATATTCTTTAGAGTAGGCCAAAGATCTATGGCATATGGTCGCATCATATGTTGAGATAGTCTAAAAGCTTCACCCCTGACAAAAACTGTTCAGTTGGTGACACAGATTTCTGGGAAACTTGTGTCTTCATGGTATGGATCAGTCTCCAGCACACACAAGAGATAACCAAAACTGGAAAATAATGAACAATTGTACATTAATGATAGAAATGGACACAAAACCAAACTCGAAACTGAGTTCGAGCCGAATTTAACAAGTTCGAACGGACCCAGATTTTTCGAACTATCCCGGACCCGGATTTCTCTGACTTTCTAACTTTCCAGACTTTCAGTAACCCTCAAATCTGGACTCGAGGGTTCAGTAACCCTCAATTACACAATTCCAGGGTTCAATAACCCTCAAATCTTCTATTTGTTTGTGGGATAATTATTGATAATTGAACGCAGGAGCTCAAAAGTAGCGTGCGTAGGAATAAAATCTATTTTTTTAAAGTTCTGGATATCAAAGTTTGAAAGCTCGAAAACGAACCAAACTTTCTAAAGTTCAGCCATCTCTAATTAATGACAATGTTTACATTACTCCTATTAACACAGTTCTAGTCCACTTTGTAGCTATGTATCTTTGGCCTTGAGACCACATATACATCTGCACCTTATCAGAGGATTACATTGGAAGTGAAAGACAAAGGACACAAACAGTTCATCACATTGTAGATGAACAACATACCTTTCAATGGACATCCTTGTGTAGTTGTAAAACTTGTCTGGATGTGTTTTCAAATCATCATACAGAGTCCAAAACTGCCCTTTTTGTTCCCTTTCCATAAGGAGAGTGTAAGGGAACCGGTCAGTAGTTGTATCAGATGTTTCTAAGTATCCACAATTACCAAGTAAAGCAGTGGGCCTCAGGTGATCCGGTCAAAATTCCAGAAGAGTGATTACAAAGCTGTAATCAGCAGGAGAGCTAAAGCCACCTCTTCAAACATGTTGTAAACTACAAATCTCCTCACACAACAAAATGATCGCCCTGTCAAAACTCCTATACAACAGCACTGACAGGATGTGACATCATAACAATATTCCCCACATGACAGGAAATGATATCACAAATGCATCCCCCACTTCACTACATACTTTATTAGGTCTGGGATTCTAAGAACAAATGAACAAAATGCATGTTAAAACTCATGACAAAACGCAAAGTAAAACGCACAGAAATGCATTGAAGCATACAGTAACACACACAAAACCACTCAAAAAAGCACACAACTTCGCATGATAATGCATATGCGTTATCATACGTTTTACAGCACGTTGTAGTGTGAAAGAAGCCTAAGTTACACTCCATATTACAGATTTCCTTAAACCACGGTCCATATTTTTAAAAGCTATATTGTTTTGACCACAATAAACGATTGTTATTGGTAATTACCAATACTGATCCATTATCGAAACATCTCTATTTTAGTGATGTCCAACCTGCAGCCCTCCAGATGTTTGCAAACTACAACTCTTACAGGGAGATTCAATAAAAGTTCTTATCGTTTAAAATGGTGCTAATTTTGCCCCAACCAATCAGAACTTATGTAACATTTGAAAGCTAACATCTGATTGGTTGGGGCAAAATTAGCACCATTTTAAACGATAAGAACTTTTATTGAATAACCCCCTTCGTTTTCTGTGGCTGACATCCCTGGTCTATGTGCTTTGCTGCCATAATGTATAGGACCAAGGTGCACACAGTCCTTCTTATTGTTTATAACATTCTAACAACACATGGTCACATCATAGAAACTGAACCACATGCTATTCACAGTTTAATATTGCATTCATGATCTTTCAGTTTAAAGGGACACTATACTGAAAAAATGGCTTTGCCTCATCTTAATCTATAATTGAATACATGTAAGTAGCACTTACCGATAAGGCCGTAACGCTTCCGTGGATTCCTTAGCTAGAAGATAGCACACTTCTCCTATATGCCCCGCACGTCTGTACCGAATTTCATGTCTCTAGCTCAAAAACTGTGGGAGGAGATACAGTCCAAATAAGCGGAAGAATAAATCAGAAGAAGAAAAAGAAGAAATAGAAAGAACAGTAATTTGGCTTTTTCAAGCCAAATTAATAACTAAAAGGGACACTATACTGAAAAAATGACTTTGCCTCATCATAATCTATAATTGATTAAGTAGCACTTACTCTGATTTGCGTGTGTTGCTGCATGCCTTCAATCCAGCACACAATTTGTTTAGGAGCAGTATCCCCCCTCCCTCTTTTAACCACTCCCACTTCCATCCGACCTGACTTTTTTCCCACAAAACTACTGTCAAGCCTGCACACAGCATACAGCATTCCAACTGTCAAATCTCTGTCACCATTCCAGCTACAGTAAAACTACTCACAGAAGAATAGTTTTTGAGAGCAAGGAACTTGATTGACATTGAAATATAAGTAGTTTTAGATTGGATATCTAAAGAAATAGGCAGATCAACAAAAAATGATACAGTGGTGGTTGGGAAGAATTATAGTTTCGAGTTATTCCAGTCAATTTAAAATAACCCATTTTTCGGTATAGATGCCCTTTAATATTGCGCTCATGATCTTTCAGTTTAATATTGCACTCATGATCTTTCAGTTTAATATTGTACTCATGATCTTTTTAATACTGAATTGATGTTCAGTCAGTGTTTTTTCTGACATATGGTTCTTTCCTGCACTGCCAAAGATTATTTCCCTAAAATAAAGCTTACTAAATAGTACAAAGAGAGAGTTCACTAACATAAACTTTTGCAGACTAATTAAGAAATCTAATAGACCTTGCAAGAGGAGTTAAAGGTCCATGAAAAGAATGTGCTGAGTATTAAATATTCAACCGTTTTTGTTTACTTTGGATGAGAGGAAGAAAAACTTTAACAATTCAATTTTTTTATAAACTGCTATCAAAGTTCTATTAAATTAAAGTGAGCCAGTCTGTCAACATAGCGAAACAGTGCTCGCCGAAACCGATTTATTATAAATTACCTAATTAAATTGCAACTTGTTAAAAGAAAAAAAACAGTTTTCAATGAAATTTGCCTTCAATAAGATGCAAACATTGACGAATATATTTAACTGCCATTTGACTGGGTGTAAAGTAAAATAGTTTGGCAGCCATTAGTTAAAGAACACGTCCACCCATAAATCTAATTTTCACATACAGCTGCAGGACCCCCCAAATACTAGTTAAGTTTTACTTACCTTTGCCAAAGATGCAGCTAAAGAAAATTACAAGCCGCGGTCCCTCGCTGCCTGGGTACAGCCCATTACTGCAAGCTCGTTTTGCAACAGCAGTAAGAACAGAAGCAGTGAGGCCCTTCACGGTTGCATCTGTCAGCAATTGGGCTGGGCGCGAGAACAAAGTCACACCTTTGACTGACAGCCATGACCAAGAAGCAGAGAGGGGAGACGTAGCAGAGCGGTGAGGGACCGGGGCTTGTAAGTTCCTTTAGCTGCATCTTTGGAAGAGGTAAGTAAAATGTGAAATTTAGCTTTATGTGTGGACATGCCCTTTAAAGATAGGAACATGATACAGTATGCAGAGACATAAATACATGCATACATGGGGTAAACTTAACATGGAATAAAAAGCGTATAGCCCTATATGTGGATGGAAACATGATACCTATACATAGTATAACCGTTTGTAAAATACTACTTCATAACAACGTGTGCCATTTGTACTTGCAAGATACTCTCTAAACTTCTAATTTTCCATTTTGACTTTCCAACATGCACTCACATAAGTTGTTTGTTACATACATGCTTGTGTGATTTGTAAGTGGTCTGTGTGGCTATAATTGTGGCAGTATTCAATGTGAGATCACATGATAACAATACCGCCTTTACCGCATAGCCCTTGGCCGCAGATGGCCAATAGACCTTTCACCTTTAGATCACACACTTAACTTTCCTTGTGACCTTACTCCACAATACAACCCCTAATATCCCAAAGAAGGACACTGACAACTTTTTGGAGGTAAATTAAGGCCACAGCTTTATTAAACTTTTTATTTTAACCATAAACACTTACACCAGCTACTGGTCCGTGAGAGAGAAAACACCAGTAGGCCCGAATCCTTACACGTAATCCAGGAGTCTCCTGTGGATCGAACAAAGCCATTGGCTGCTGAACTCACCACTTAACTTACCAAAAAGTGCTCTCTTGCCGTGCTTGTAACTCAATACCCACCATAAGAAAGCTGTGACATAACAAAGGAAAACAATAGCTGCTCAAACATGACACGTTAAACAACAATACCTTCTGCAGTATTTCTATAAATAACATTTATTTATTTATTATTACTTTTTTTTTTTTACATACAATCAATAGCATGTAAACTTGATAAACCACCTCTTGGGTGGGAGGGAGGGCAAAACTTCTTGCTCTGTGCCAATCCTGTCAAAGACTGAAATTGAATTTGCTTTCTCCCCTCCCAGTTTGAAAATCCTTACCCAGAAGATGTCCTAACCAATAAATTCCTTTCATATTTTCCCACCAAAACGGTGCCCTGTCATTGGCCCAGCAGCCACGTCCCAGCTGTCCTTAGACAGGTTGCTGGGCAAACTTTCCCTTTTTATATAAGAACATCATTGTGTTGGTGTTAAAAATCATCAGAAAAATCACATTAGGATCACACATTTATGATGTTAAAATTTGATAAATTGCTTGAGTTGTCTATACTTACAAACACAGGTGAGTTGGGTCTAAAAGTCACGAGTAGTATTGATTAATCCCTGTTAACACATTAAGGGCTAGGCCACACTAGCGCGTTTTCACTACAGTTCCCCAAACACTGTTAAGTCAGCCCTCCAGTTCACTAAACTGAAGGGCTGACCTAACAGTGGCTGGTGAACAGAATGGTTGACCTAACAGGGCTGCTGAACTGGAGGGCTGACCAAACAGTGGCTAGTGAACAGGAGGGTTGACTTAACATTGACTGGTGAACCGGAAACCTGGCCTTAAAATGGCTGCTGAACTTAACAACAAGAACTTTTATTGAATCTCCCTGTTATTAGTATGTTATATATTTCTATTTTGTCAGTTTTATAAAACCAGTATTCCATACGATAATCATACATGTGTGAGCCGCTACACCCATAAGATTGTTGGCCTCTCCTTAAATGGTTATCAGCCACTTCAGCCAGCAAAATTACATGTGTGTACGAATCCTTAAACCTATAACTAAGACAATAACTCTCCCCTTGGACTGTAGTTAGAAAGTTTTGTAATTGCCAATGTCCAATATCGAACATTTATTCCAATTATAAAAACGACCACTAGTAGCGAAATACTGCAACAATTTTCACCACGTCTAAAAAAGCCACATTGCCATTGGAAAAATGACTGCTATTAGCAGTAGTTTTGTAGCTGAAGCCACACTATGCCAGACTGCATGTGTGAAAAATTATTTACTAATCATTTTGCACGGTTTATGATCTGCTCTCAGCTTAAAAGGATAATATGTAATGCAAAAAAAAGAAGGAACATACTGTAAACTTCCAAAACTAGTTTAGAAAAACAATACTTGCAATTCATCTGTATTTTTATAGGATCATTACCACAACCAGCACTGACCTTTATTTCATACAGAAAATGAATGACATATCTACAGCAAGTTCATAAATATAATATTAGATTTTAAAACAAGAAGCTTTTATGAGAACAGCTACGATGATAAAACATTAGTACATAGATGTCTGTTTGCAGAATTGTTGCCAAATAGTAAAAGCCTTTGTTCCAAGGCATGTGTACAATGGAATATTGATTACAATCATTGTGTCTGCTTTTATTTGGGGGAAATAAAAATGAACCTTATAAATCAAAGTCAGTTTTCCTAAAACAAATCTACATTTATCAAAGTATAAAATGTGGTATAGGAATGGAAAAGGCAACAGTGAAATTCATCTGAATGTAGAAATACAGAGGTTAATGCAGAGGTTGGGAAAACTCATGAAAAAGTCACTGAAGTTCCACCAGTTTAATGTTACAGGAGGGGAGTGCATTTCCTTTTTATACCAGAGTGAACTTAACAGCCCAATAACCAGGAAATGTATAAATCGGTGATGCTAAACCCGCAGACCGTTCCAAAAAAGATGTGGCCCGTGTGTGGTTGTGATGATGTGTTTGTGTTCTGGGCAGGACAAGGTTGTGTTCTGGGTGAATTGGGGGTAGAGTCAAGTATTTTTATTTAAAGCTGAACCTCGGGAAGACTGTCAGAAGCAGTTTTCTTTGTGCTGCCACTTCTTTTAGAAATTATATTGGGAGGTAGAAAGTACCAATCCTTCTTCCCTGCCCCAGGTACTTTTCATTTTAAATGTTTTTCAAAAACCGTTATACGCATTATAGTTCTCCTTTAATGGGAGGACACGCTCCACAAGAGTTTTATATACTCCAACATGGAATCATATTTTTTTTTTGTTTAATTTTTTTAGCAAACAAAAAAAAATCTAAAATTAATTATTTCAGCCTTATAAATTAAACATTTGCCTATTAATCTTGGAAAATGTAATTTTCTCCTTTGTGAAAAAATATCCTCCCTTCTTTCTAGCTCCACTACTAAAATCCTAATGCATTTCCCATCTTGACTACTACAACTTTCTTGGACTCCCGGCCTGTCATCTCTCTCCTTTCCAGTCTATCTTTAACTTGGCAGCTCGGATCATCTCATTCTCCTCCAAAAGAGAAACCGGAACCCAATACTTCAGTCCATAGGGTGGCTTCCCATCAAACAAAGAATCCTATTTTAAGGGGCATGTCCACACCCAAAACTATAATTTAACCCACTACTGGCCCCACTGTGTAGTGCATAAAAATCCTTACCATACATCCCTGCTCCAAATGGCTGCCCTGCTATGCCCCTCCAAAGTCACAAAAACTGGCCACCAAGAGCCTAGCAGAGTCCATATAGGACTCTGCCTCCTGTCTCTCCTCCGGGAGAATTTTGCCATGCGCACTGCTGCCCTCCCCCCCTCTCCCTCCCCTTTTGCTGTCCCTCACCCTAGCATTAAACCCCTTTGGTATAAAGTCTCCCTCCCCCAGCCCCAACCGCTATAGTAGATATTTTAGAAACTCCCCCGAGCTCTACTTACTTTACCTCTCTCCCCCGGCATTCTCCACTGCCGGCAGCTGTCATTGGCTGCCTCTCAGCCAATCACAGACGTGGCTGCTGATCCAGCGCCCAGCTTGCAGTTTTATGCAAGCAGAGGGCAGGGACAGTACGCCAGAGGAAAGAGGTAAGATAAGAAGAGTTCAGGGGGAGTTTCTGAAAAATCTATTATAGCGGTTGGGGCTGGGGGAGGAAGCCCTACTATATATCAAAAGTTTTTTTAAAAGGGGTGGACATGCCCTTTAATACCCCTCTTTTAACATTTAAATCCCTTCACTCTACTGCACCTCCCTACTTATCTTCTCCCTTGGTCTCTTATATTTCTGGACGTGCCCTTCGTTCCTCACAGGCCAATCTTCTCTACAAACCCCCTACAAACACTACTTTCTCCAGACCTAAACCAATTCTCTCTTGCTGCTCCCTACCTTTCGAACCTTCTGCCTCTCTCCCTTCGCCCGTTGACATCCTTTAGCTCTTTTAAATCTAGACTGTTATCCTACATTTCTAAAAACCAGCACTATTAATGATTGTTGGCTGTCTGAGCACTTTGTATCCCTCCCCCCACTTGTATCTGTATGTTGTCCCTCCCACTAATATTGTAAGCTCTTTGGGGCAGGGATCGCTTTTCTAATATATCAAGGCACGCCACACTTATTTCATATATATGTATTCTTAACCTATGAAACCTATTTATGTATATTTATCTGTATAATGGCTTGTTCTTATTCCCATTTGTATACTATTTTATAATGTACAGCCCTGTGTACCCAAGCGGTGCTATATAAATAAAATCCCCTTATGATAAGGGAGCACAGACATACTGTATCATTTTAAAGCATACGTAAGGTATTTTAGATATCCCATCCGATATTACCTTTGTTTTCTTTAAAATATCACAAATGTGTGATGCCATTTGTGCTAAAATCGGTTCTCTACAACTTTATTTTGTGTGTTTCATCCCCCATATTTACTTACCATTTAAATATGCAGCCTAGAAACACCTATTGTAAGAAAACCCAGTTATTTAGCTTGTGCTTGATCATTTCAATAATATTACTTATATACAGATAAATTTAATTTACATGAAGTTCAAAGGTCAAGATATATAAATCGATATATATATATATATATATATATATATATATTATATATATATATTAATAATATATATATAACAACACATACATAAAATAAGTATGGTGTGCCTTGACATATTAGGAAAGAGATCCCTGCCCCAAAGAGCTTACAATCTAAGTGGAGGGACAACATACAGATACAAGTGGGGGAGGGATACAAAGTGCTCAGACAGCCAACAATCATTAATAGTGTCTGGTTTTTAGAAATGTAGGATAACAGTCTAGATTTAAAAGAGCTAAAGGATGTCAACGGGCGAAGGGAGAGAGGCAGAAGGTTCGAAAGGTAGGGAGCAGCCAGAGAGAATTGGTTTAGGTTGGAGAAAGTAGTGTTTGTAGGGGGTTTGTAGAGAGATTGGCCTGTGAGGAACGAAGGGCACGTCCAGAATATAAGAGACCAAGGGAGAAGATAAGTAGGGAGGTGCAGTAGAGTGAAGGGATTTAAATGTTAAAAGAGGGGTATTAAAGGGCATGTCCACCCCTTTTAAAAAACTTTTGATATATATGTAGGGCTTCCTCCCCCAGCCCCAACCGCTATAATAGATTTTTCAGAAACTCCCCCTGAACTCTTCTATCTTACCTCTTTCCTCTGGCGTACTGTCCCTGCCCTCTGCTTGCATAAAACTGCAAGCTGGGCGCTGGATCAGCAGCCACGTCTGTGATTGGCTGAGAGGCAGCCAATGACAGCTGCCGGCAGTGGAGAATGCCGGGGGAGAGAGGTAAAGTAAGTAGAGCTCGGGGGAGTTTCTAAAATATCTACTATAGCGGTTGGGGCTGGGGAGGGAGACTTTATACCAAAGGGGTTTAATGCTAGGGTGAGGGACAGCAAAGGGGAGGGAAGGGGGGGAGGGCAGCAGTGCGCATGGCAAATTCTCCCGGAGGAGAGACAGGAGGCAGAGTCCTATATGGACTCTGCTAGGCTCTTGGTGGCCAGTTTTTGTGACTTTGGAGGGGCATAGCAGGGCAGCCATTTGGAGCAGGGATGTATGGTAAGGATTTTATGCACTACACAGTGGGGCCAGTAGTGGGTTAAATTATAGTTTGGGTGTGGACATGCCCCTTAAATAGGATTCTTTGTTTGATGGGAAGCCACCCTATGGACTGAAGTATTGGGTTCCGTTTCTCTTTTGGAGGAGAATGAGATGATCCGAGCTGCCAAGTTAAAGATAGACTGGAAAGAGAGAGATGACAGGCCGGGAGTCCAAGAAAGTTGTAGTAGTAAGATGGGAAATGCATTAGGATTTTAGTAGTGGAGCTAGAAGAAGGGAGGATATTTTTTCACAAAGGAGAAAATTACATTTTCCAGATTAATAGGCAAATGTTTAATTTATAAGGCTGAAATAATTAATTTTAGATTTTTTTTTGTTTGCTAAAAAAATTAAAAAAAAAAAAATATGATTCCATGTTGGAGTATATAAAACTCTTGGGAGGCCTCATTAAGGAAATAAAGCGTAGAAAGAAAGATTGGGGAAGATTAGCTTTCGAGTGACGGTCGCGGGGGGGGGGAGGTGAATTATTCTATTAGTATATTGTCTTTAATTTTTTTTTATTTTAATTTTTTTTGCTTCTATTTACACATTTTTTATTTTATGTCACTTTATCTACGGTTTTTGAAAACATTTAAAATGAAAAGTACTGGGGCGGGAAGAAGGATTGGTACTTCTACCTCCCAATATAATTTCTAAAAGAAGTGGCAGCACAAAGAAACTGCTTCTGACAGTCTTCCCGAGGTTCAGCTTTAAATAAAAATACTTGACTCTACCCCAATTCACCCAGAACACAACCTTGTCCTGCCCAGAACACAAACACATCATCACAACCACACACGGGCCACATTTTTTGGAACGGTCTGCGGGTTTAGCATCACCGATTTATACATTTCCTGGTTATTGGGCTGTTAAGTTCACTTGGTATAAAAAGGAAATGCACTCCCCTCCTGTAACATTAAACTGGTGGAACTTCAGTGACTTTTTCATGAGTTTTCCCAACCTCTGCATTAACCTCTGTATTTCTACATTCAGATGAATTTCACTGTTGCCTTTTCCATTCCTATACCACATTTTATACTTTGATAAATGTAGATTGTTTTAGGAAAACTGACTTTGATTTATAAGGTCATTTTTATTTCCCCAAATAAAAGCAGACACAATGATTGTAATCAATTCCATGTACACATGCCTTGGAACAAAGGCTTTTACTATTTGGCAACAATTCTGCAAACAGACATCTATGTACTAATGTTTATCATCGTAGCTGTTCTCATAAAAGCTTCTTGTTTAAAAATCTAATATTATATTATGAACTTGCTGTAGATATGTCATTCATTTCTGTATGAAATAAAGGTCAGTGCTGTGTGGTAATGATCCTATAAAAATACAGATGAATTGCAAGTATTGTTTTTCTAACTAGTTTGGAAGTTTACAGTATGTTCCTTCTTTTTTTGCATTACATATTATCCTTTACTAAGCTGAGAGCAGATCATAAACCGTGCAAAATGATTAGTAAATAATTTTTCACACTGCAGTCTGGCATAGTGTGGCTTCAGCTACAAAACTACTGCTAATAGCAGTCATTTTTCCTAATGGCAAGTGGCTTTTTTAGACGTGGTGAAAATTGTTGCAGTATTTCGCTACTAGTGGTCGTTTTTATAATTGGAAAAAATGTTCGATATTGGACATTGGCAATTACAAAATTTCTAACTACGTCCAAGGGGGAGAGTTATTGTCTTAGTTATAGGTTTAGGTAAGGATTCGTACACATGTAATTTTGCTGGCTGAAGTGGCTGATAACCATTTAAGGAGAGGCCAACAATTATCGTTTGGGTGTAGCGGCTCACACATGTATGATTATCGTATGGAATACTGGTTTTATAAAACTGACAAAAATAGAAAATATAACATACTAATAACAGGGAGATTCAATAAAAGTTCTTGTTGTAAGTTCGCAGCACCATTTTAAGGCCAGGTTTCGGTTCACCAGTCAATGTTAAGTCAACCCTCCTGTTCACTAGCCACTGTTTGGTCAGCCCTCCAGTTCAGCAGCCCTGTTAGGTCAACCATTCTGTTCACCAGCCACTGTTAGGTCAGCCCTTCAGTTTGTGAACTGGAGGGCTGACTTAACAGTGTTTGGGGAACTGTATGTGAAAACGCGCTAGTGTGGGCCTAGCCTAATGTGTTAACAGGGATTAATCAATACTACTCGTGACTTTTAGACCCAACTCACCTGTGTTTGTAAGTATAGACAACTCAAGCAATTTATCAAATTTTAACATCATAAATGTGTGATCCTAATGTGATATTTTCTGATGATTTTTAACACCAACACAATGATTCTTATATAAAAAAGGAAAGTTTGCCCGCAACCTGTCTAAGGACAGCTGGGACGTGGCTGCTGGGCCAATGACAGGGCACCGTTTTGGTGGGAAAATATGAAAGGAATTTATTGGTTAGGACATCTTCTGGGTAAGGATTTTCAAACTGGGAGGGGAGAAAGCAAATTCAATTTCAGTCTTTGACAGGATTGGCACAGAGCAAGAAGTTTTGCTCCTCCCTCCCACCAAGAGGTGGTTTATCAAGTTGACATGCTATTGATTGTATGCAAAAAAAAAAAAAAATAATAATAATAATAAATGTTATTTATAGGAATACTGCAGAAGGTAATTGTTGTTTAACGTGTCATGTTTGAGCGCTATTGTTTTTCTTTGTATGTCACAGCTTTCTTATGGTGGGTATTGAGTTACAAGCACGGCAAGAGAGCACTTTTGGTAAGTTAAGTGGTGAGTTCAGCAGCCAATGGCTTTGTTCGATCCACAGGAGACTCCTGGATTACGTGTAAGGATTCGGGCCTACTGGTGTTTTCTCTCTCACGGACCAGTAGCTGGTGTAAGTGTTATGGTTAAAATAAAAAGTTTAATAAAGCTGTGGCCTTAATTTACCTCCAAAAAGTGTCAGTGTGTCCTTCTTTGGGATATTGAGGGTTGTATTGTGGAGTAAGGTCACAAGGAAAGTTAAGTGTGTGATTAAAGGTGAAAGGTCTATTGGCCATCTGCGGCCAAGGGCTATGCGGTAAAGGCGGTATTGTTATCATGTGATCTCACATTGAATACTGCCACAATATAGCCACACAGACCACTTACAAATCACACAAGCATGTATGTAACAAACAACTTATGTGAGTGCATGTTGGAAAGTCAAATGGAAAATTAGAATTTAGAGAGTATCTTGCAAGTACAAATGGCACACGTTGTATTGAAGTAGTATTTTACAAACGGTTATACTAGTATAGGTATCATGTTTCCATCCACATATAGGGCTATACGCTTTTATCCATGTTAAGTTACCCCATGTATGCATGTATTTATGTCTCTGCATACTGTATCATGTTCCTATCTTTAAAGGGCATGTCCACACATAAAGCTAAATTTCACATTTTACTTACTCTTCCAAAGATGCAGCTAAAGGAACTTACAAGCCCCGGTCCCTCACGCTCTGCTACGTCTCCCTCTCTGCTTCTTGGTCATGGCTGTCAGTCAAAGGTGTGACTTTGTTCTGCGCCCAGCCCAATTGCTGACAGATGCAACGGAAGGGCCTCAAGCTTCTGTTCTTACTGCTGTTGCAAAACGAGCTTGCAGTAATGGGCTGTACCCAGGCAGCGAGGGACCGCGGCTTGTAATTTTCTTTAGCTGCATCTTTGGCAAAGGTAAGTAAAACTTAACTAGTATTTGGGGGGTCCTGCAGCTGTATGTGAAATTAGATTATGGGTGGACGTGTTCTTTAACTAATGGCTGCCAAACTATTTTACTTTACACCCAGTCAAATGGCAGTTAAATATATTCGTCAATGTTTGCATCTATTGAAGGCAAATTTTTATTGAAAACTGTTTTTTTCTTTTAACAAGTTGCAATTTAATTAGGTAATTATAATAAATCGGTTTCGGGGAGCACTGTTTCGCTATGTTGACAGACTGGCTCACTTTAATTTAATAGAACTTTGATAGCGTTTTAAAAAATTGAATGTTAAAGTTTTTCTTCCTCTCATCCAAAGGAAACAAAAACGGTTTGAATATTTAATACTCAGCACATTCTTTTCATGGACCTTTAACCCTCTTGCAAGGTCTATAGATTTCTTAATAGTCTGCAAAAGTTTATGTTAGTGAACTCTCCTTTGTATATTTAGTAAGCTTTATTTTAGGGAAAAATCTTTTGGCAGTGCAGGAAAAGAACCATATGTCAGAAAAAACACTGACGAACATCAATTCAGTATTAAAAAGATCATGAGTACAATATTAAACGAAAGATCATGAGTGCAATATTAAACTGAAGAAGATCATGAGCGCAATATAAAGGGCATCTATACCGAAAAATGGTGGTATTTAATTGACTGGAAAACTCGAAACTATAATTCTCCAACCACCACTGTATCATTTTTGTGATCTGCCTATTTCTTTAGATATCCAATCTAAAACTACTTATATTTCAATGTCAATCAAGTTCCTTGCTCTCAAAAACTATTCTTCGTGAGTAGTTTTACGTAGCTGGAATGGTGACAGAGATTTGACAGTTGGAATGCTGTATGTGTGTGCAGGCTTGACAGTAGTTTTGTGGGAAAAAAGTAAGGTCGGATGGAACTTTATTTATGTACATTTTATCTATCTGTATAATGGCACTTATCCCTGTTTGTATACTCTGTATTTTATAATGTACAGCGCTGCTACCCAAGTGGCGCTATATAAACAAAATTATACAATACAATACAAAATAGTCTTAGGCCATTCCTGTGTGCAGAATGTTTCCATAGGAAACATTCAGGATTTTCAGCTATTTGCATTTCTTCTTTCATTCTTGTTTTTTTAAATGTGCTTGAAGCCTTTGTCTTTTTTCTTGTTCTTATACAGGAAGTTGTGTGATTCCCTTTAGCTAGATTCTTCAGCCTTTTAAGGTGTGCATGCATGTTGTTTGATGTGCTTAGACTGCCTATTGTTGGTTAAATACTTTTCCTAAAATATGCTCCACTGTATTTCTGTATCACATCTTTTATTTAACTATTGCTCTAGGCACAATTCAAAAAAATCACAAATTCTCTGTACAATCACCGCATTGGAAATAAATACATTTTTGGTATGTTACATCTTATCTGACTCAAATAACCTATTATTATTGGTTATATGTCTCTTGAATCAATGCACCAACCCCAGGAGCAGTTATAAGTGTCATAAAAATATTAATCAACAAATGTCTGTTCTGTCATTTACTATTAGGATATTGATGTATACAGATAAATTACATTGTCTGGTTGTTTTCAGATTTTAAAGGGGAACTGTGGTCCAAAAATGACTTTAGGTAAATTGACAGGAATTGTCATTGTTTATTTTGTTTAATTTACATTTTTGTGTGTGATATGGCAGCAGCATCACTAGGTCCCCTGCACTTCCTGGTTCCTGCTCTGAAACCATGTCAGTCAATCTGCCCTGTGTCTCCTCCTCGCCTTTGCAGCCCCCCTGGTCCCTCCCACTCATGGACCCCATGGTCCCTCCAGTTGCATGCCCCCCTTGGCCCATTCTCTTACAGCCCTGTAACGTGACATGGTCCCGCCCACTCACAGATGCATAAGACCCGCCCGCTTGCGGGGCCGCGGCACCCGCATAAGCCCCCCTTGGCCCATTCTCTTACAGCCCTGTAACGTCACATGGTCCCACCCACTCACGGATGCATAAGACCCACCCCGTTTGCGGGGCCGCGGCACCCGCATAAGCCCCGTCCACTCGCAGGTGCATAAGTCCGCCCCCTCATGAGTGCACAAGCCCCGCCCACTCACGTTGCCGTGGGCCACTCAGGACCCCCCCTCTACAGAAAACTCTGTGGAAACAGCCTTTTCAGGCAGAGTGAGAACGCTGTTTTCACATAGCGGGAAAGAAGAGCTGTAGATTCCCTCACCTACTCTGTCAGGACTTCACACAGCAGAGAGGAGGAGGGACTTCCAGTCTCCCTCACACACTGAGGGAGTCTGAGGCTGTGCTTGCTGGCAGCACTGTGCAGGAGAAGCCTTAGGAATGTCACATGTCAGCCTCCCACCCATTAACTTTCTGGTCAGTCATTTATTTATATCTTGGGCTGTGGAGCACGTAGAGATGTGGTTGATGGCTCGTTTTAAAGGTAGGAAACTGTGCATTTGCCTTGAAAGGCTGCACAAAACTCTATAAATGTGAGTGTCTGCACATGCTGCAACATAGGCGATCAAGCAAGGTAATTAGGTCTGCTCACAGGTGAATCACATCAAGAGGCAGGTAATCAGTGCTGACTAGGTCTGCTCACAGGTAAATCACATCAAGAGGCAGGTAATCAGTGCTGACTAGTCGCTACAGGTAAATCACATCAAGAGGCAGGTAATCAGTGCTGACTAGGTTTGCTCACAGGTAAATCACATCAAGAGGCAGGTAATCAGTGCTGACTAGAGAATAATATTTTTCTCTCATGAATCTAATTCCCTCTTTATACAAGACAATATCTTGCTAGCTCTAGCCGTTGCTACCTGGCATTGTTTGCTATAGCTAAGTCTGTTATCTACCAGAACTCCCAAATCTTTTTCCATTACAGATGCACTTAACACAGAGTTATTTATGGTGTAGGTGGCACAGGGATTATTAAATCATAAATGCATCACCTTACATATATCAACATTGAATCTCATCTGCCATTCAGCTACCCATTTTGATAATCTATCTAGGTCTGCTTGCAGCACTTGCACATCAAGTTTCCAAAGCTCTGCATAGTTTAGTGTCATCAGCAAACACTGAGACCTTGCTCTCAATGCCCCCTTCTGAATAATTTATAAACAGATTAAACAGAAGCCCACATAGATGTAGCTCCATTAACCACCTCTCTCTGTTTGCGATCCAATAACCAGTTCTCTATCCATGAACAAATGTGTTCTTCAAGGACAGTCCTCAGTTTATACATTAGTCGCCTATGTGGCACAGCATCAAAAGCTTTCGCAAAATCCAAGTATACCACATCCACTGCTCGCTTCTTCATAAAAAACAATTAAATTTGTCTGGCATGATCTATTTCTCATAAATCCAATAAGATGAGCTCTTGAGACAAAGTCAAGTATATGATCCCGTAACAAAGTTTCCAGCACCTTCCCTACCACTAATGTTAGGCTTACAGGTCTATAGTAACCGGACTGTGAACGACTACCTTTTTTGAATATTGGTGTTACATTGGCTTTTTTCCAATCCAGCGGCACATCCCCAGACCAATGCGAATCTGAAAAGATGAGAAACAGTGGTCTAGATAGAACTGAACTAAGCTCTTTTAAAATCTGAGAATGCAATCCATCTGGTCCTGGGGCTTTATTGATATTAACTTTGTCTAATTGGTTCCGTACCATATCCCCACGTTATTACAATCCCTGCCATAAGGACAAGGATTCTCAACAGTAAAAACCGATGTAAAAAAATGGTTTAGCAGATTAGCCTTTTCGGCATCCTCTACAACCACCTCAGCCCCATTATTTAATGGTCCCTCATTCTCAGTCCTCATCTTTTTACCATTTATATACTTAAAAAACATTTTGGGGTTGGACTTGCTTTGTTCGGAATTCCGTATTTAATTTTCTATTTTAGCTAGTTTAATTGCTTTCTTGCACTCTTTATTACAGCTTTTGTACTCCCTGTAAGCCTGTTCTGTTCTATCTGTTTTCAAATTTTTAAAAGTCTTTTTCTTTTTTTTTCATTTCCCTTTCTACCTGAGCATTAAGCCATGCAGGAGTGGACCTAATTTTTTTACACTTGTTCCCTAAAGGTACAGATTGTAATGTAATAGTTAAATATCCCTTTAAAAGTGGTCCACGTCTGCTCTGTCTTTACCTAGAAACAATTCCCCCCAGTCTATGAGCAGGAGTGATTCCTTTAACAGCATAAAATTAGCTTTCCTAAAGTTAAAAGTTTTTGTTAACCCAGTGCACTTTAGTTTTTTTGCAACCTATATTAAATGACACTATATCATGGTCACTATTCCCTAAGCTTCCCATTAGCTTCATCTCCAAAATGAGCTCAGGGTTATTAGATATCACCAGATCCAACAACGCATTCTGTCTAGTAGGAACTTCTACCATCTGTGAAAGAAAATGCTCATATAGGAAATTTAAGAATTTATACCTTTTGAGGTGCTGGCAGTTTACGCCCCCGTCTATTCCATCTTTTAAATTTGGCTTTAATTCCTGATTAACATACATACATACTCCTCCTCCTTTCTTATTAACTCTGTCATGTCTAAATAAGGAGTATCCTTCAATATTTACTGTCCAGTCGTGTGAATCATTTAGCCATGATTCTGCTATACCAATCACATCATACCTTTCCTTTAAAGCTATTATTTCAAGTTTCCCGGTTTTTCCAGCCACACTTCTTGCATTTGTAAACATACATTTTAGATTATCAATTGATTTACTTCCATACATGGTCGTGCATGCCTCCTTATCCTCTATGCTCCCCCTTCTCCATCCTCCATTGTGTCAATAGCCCCCTGATCCCTAACTTCTCTATCTACCCCTGTGTAGTTCAACTTACCCCCCCATACCTAGTTTAAAATCTCCTCCAACCCCCTAGCCATCTTCTCCCCCAAAACAGCTGCCCAATCACCATTGAGGTGCAATCCATCTCTACTGAAGAGCCTGTAGCCAACAGAAAGGTCAGCCCAGTTCTCTAAAAACCCAAACCCCATCTCCTTACACAACACTCTTAGCCATGCATTTATACTCCTGAGCTCCCGTTGCCTCCCTAACGTAGCACGTGGCTGCGGTAGTATTTCTGAAATCACTACCCTTGAGGTCCTTGCTTTTAACTTGGCCCCTAATTCTCGGAAATCATTTTTAAGGACCTTACCTCCACCTCTAACTTTGTCATTGGCACAAATGTGAACCAAGACCGCCAGGTCACTCCCAGCCCCACCCAATAATCTGTCTACACGATCCACCACATGTCGAACCCTAGCACCAGGCAGACAACACACTGTTCACCATGCAGGGTCTTGGCGACAGATTACCCTATCTACCCTTCTAATAATGGACTCCCCTACCACTACCACCTGCCTATCCTTCCTAGCCCCCAGTTCTCCCTCCCTTGTATTGGAGATGGCCGTCCCCTGGGTGCTCAAGAGAAAGGCCCGCTCCATACATGTTGCTTCCGAGCCATTGTCCTCCACATCTGCGACTAAAATGGCAAATCTGTTGGGATCGACCAACTGGGAAGAAGCGCCCCTATCCTTCCGTCCCCTACTTCCCCTGGTGACCCTTACAAATCTATCTTCCTTTACCATCATCTTCCTTCTGCCCCATCTCCACCCTCCAGTTTACTGGCCCCTGCCAGTACCTGCATTTCCCCCAGGTTTGCCAAGCCCTGCAATGCTGCAAGTTTCCCCTTTAGATTCTGGACCTCAGATTCCAAATGGGCAACCCACTCACATCTGACACATACATAGGTCCCTTGGGGCGGCAAGATCCCATACATGCGGCAGCATGCACATTGCGTGGCCCCAACAAAACTGTCCATATTAAACAGCAATACTCAGCAACAGCAATGCATACAAGAGAATCAGCTATACACACCAGAGAAACAGCAATACACAGCAGAGAAACAGCAGTGTTGTTCTTAAACCCTTTCTTGTTCTAAACGCTTTTGTTTCTTAATGCACACCCCTTAAATACAGACAAACCCCTTTAAAACAGAAAAGTCCTTTGAAAGAAAATCGCTCAAGCTAAATCCCTTAGCCAATTTAAACCAATTAGCTACACCCCCATTCAATCAGAGAGAAAAGGGGAAAAAAAACCTTTCTTTTGTCTCTTACCAGCCCCACCCTACAGGTAACAGTGCTGTTTAAACACAAGTATTTATTTTAGTAACCCAGTGCTTTGAGTTTACTTAAACAATTCCTACTACCTTATTCAAGTAGTAAGTAGTAAAAAAAAAAACACAAAACACACCAGTGATTAATTACTTACACAGGCACACTCCTAGAAATAAATAGTGCTAGGTTAGTACATTTATTAGGCTGCAAACCACAGTTAATAAACATTTTTGTTTCTTAACGCACACCCCTTAAATACAGACAAACCCCTTTAAAACAGAAAATCCCTTTGAAAGAAAATCACTCGAGCTAAATCGCTTAAATGAAGTGACTTATATAAGGTTCAAAACCTCATGTGGCATATATATTTGGTCTGTTGTATGGATGTGGGTACAGGTTTAACATAAAGGTACACAAAAGGGACCAGTGCCTTTTATTGTTGTTTTGCCCAGGGAGCTGTGTACCAGTAGGCGTTTCAAATTAGGGGGCTGTCGGTATGCCAGGAGTGGAGGCACTGGGAATATGCTTTTTAATCTGTCATCCCTTTGTAGTGTCGGATGGAGTTCTTTTATGATTTGTCGTAGGATCTCCAGGTGTGGACTGTAAGTGACTACAAGGGGAACACGGTTGCAGTTTTCTTTCTGTTTGTATCTGGGAACAGATATGGCCCTTTGGATTTCCTTGCCCTTTGTTTTGTTATCCTTGTTTAATGAAGACTATTTAATGTTTAATTGAGATTATTTAATAAAAAAGTATAGATATGTATTATGAGTGTATTTCCCTATCTAACATGAAGAAGGGGGTTATCCCAAAACGTTGTGCATGTATCTGGTCACAATAAAAATTATTTGAATACATTGTTAGCGCTGCTCCCATCATCTTCAATTTACACTATAAACATGTGCCCTACTGTGTGACCTATTTATTGATTACAGGTTATGCTCAGGGATTGAGAAATCAGCTTATATTTTTCCACATTAACTGGACTTTTTTTTGCTGCTACAAATTTTTATCTGCTTTATAAATACATCAAAAAAATTAAGAAGTGTTGAAATCAAACAAACAAACAAGGAAAGTAGCGCTGCTTTATAAATACCATTGTATAAGCATCTTACTGAAACTGTGTATAGCATACAACATTGAGGGCAGAATGCACAGTGTTGCATCATTAACCTTTATCATGTTTAGCAGTGTAAAAATCATGAAATATCCCCCTCTAGTGGTGCAGTCTTTATAAAATAACTATAGATGCACAAGGTCAACTTCATAGTGAAAATCAATAATGCCCATCGGGAAAATTAAAATGTCAATAAACAGTTTCATGCCAATACATGTGAAGTTATTTTTTTATTAATGGTTTATATATTTTTTGGAATAGAACATAAACAGCATGTAAGAAAGGCAGTTCTACAAAAACTCATTTGTTTAAATGAGTGTAAAATCCACACTTCCCATTAATAATAAATACGTGCTGGTTTTTACACTTGTTTTATGGGGCCTGTGCCTCTTCCAAAAGTCCTTTAAAATGGTGCAGTGCAATCAACCAGTAAGGTTTAAGTTTTGTGCTACATAATCCTCTAAAAGTACAATCAGCCACTGGGGGGCTGATGCAAAAGTTTGCAAATGCTATTAATTTATATCAACCAATTAGAAGGTTACAGTATCTATGTCAGTATTTGTTGCCTACCCCTCTTCTGCTCCCTTGCTGTTCCGTCTTCTAACTTCGACTCTTTCCGTCAGGCACGTGTGCATTCATTTGTTTCCAGAGGCACTCGTTCGTTTATGGAAACAATTCTTTCATTGACACCTTGCTGTTTGGTAGCAATTTCAAATTTGCTTAGCCTATCTTTATTTTGCTTTGATTCTTCTTTTCTTCTAATTGGTCTGGGCTGCCTGTTTTAGTTCTTGTCTTCCCTTGATTCTTTTTCCGTTATAGCTCGTGGTTTACCCTTGCTCATGGTGTTAATTCTTGTCTGCTTTTCCTGTTTACGATTATTGCTAGTTCTATGTTTACGGTTGTTTGCTATCCATACTGGCCTTTTCTCTCCTCCCTTTGGTGCCTGACTCCACTGTGCACCTGCGTGTATCTGAATACAAATTCTCACAGTGGATGCTGGGATACTATGGTTAGAAATAAATACCTTGCTATAGCCTCTCTGAGTACAGCCAAAGCTTATGTATGTAAACCTTTGATTATGTACAGATTCTGATTATAGCCACAATCCAGCTGGTGGTAGATAAATATAACTGCTGTCCGTGCTGCTACACAGAGAAAAACAGATATGATGTGAGGTACACTGTAAGTATGGCTTTTCCCTTATTGATATCGTATTCTATACAGAAATGACTGTTATTATTCCCAGGGGTACTTCCAGAGGTTTTGGCACCTGAGGCAAACTTTGCAAAAGGCACTCCTAATCTGTAATAAGTTACAGCGAGGCAGGCGAGGCAGGCAGGCGACCGGGAGGTAAAGGACCTATTCCTTACCTTCCGTTCTTTAATCACTTCACCAGGATCCAGGACCGGAAGTTAGTTTATTTACTTCACGCACGATCCAACGCAGCTCCATTGACAACTGCCGACTGCTTCCTGGTTTAGTTGCACTATAGGGCGCATGCGCGATATCGCGCGCTATAGTAAACTAAACCAGGAAGCAGTGCCCCTTGCATCCATCTTTAGCTATAGTAAGGGTCATTGGTAGAAGACCTGGCAAGGGAGCACCTTATGAAATATTGGCTAATAGCCACAAAGAGAGTGCCTAGGCCCGAAACCAAGTTTGCTGAGTTTATTACTCTTACATATTATTTTATATTTTAAACCAGCAACATTTTTGTGCTTATTGCCTAATTCAGAACTGCGCAATCACATTTCTAATGCTTTGTGTTGTCTGCTGGAAATTTCCATTCACCAGTACCTGCTTAGCAGGCCTAGCCAATTGCTGCTTTCTGTGCCACTGAACCACCAACCAGATGGCTCAGGGGGTTTAAGGAACCTCTCTTTCATTCACAAACATCCTAATTTACACAGACAGAGTCACAGTGCAGCAGTTCTGTTCTTAAAGGGCATATCCACCCCCAAAACTCAAATTTAACCCCATACTGGCCCCACTCTGTAGTGTACAAAAATCCTTACCTTACAGCCCAGCTCCTTATGGTTGCCATGCTGTGCCCCTCCAAAGCCAGGAAAATTGCAGGCTAGAAGCTGCGCTTGTCTCTGCCTTAACCTCGACAAGGTCGAGGCATGCGCAGGAGAGTCCTCCCCCCCCCCCTCCCTCTCCCTCCCGTTTTTTCTCCTTCCCCCTAGTGTAAAATCCCAATTATATATTAGACATATTGATCCCCCAGCCCCAACCGCCGTAACAGATTTCATAGAAAGTGCCCCGATAGTTACTTATCTTCCCTCTATCCTCGTTCTGAGCAGCCGGCAGCCGCGTCCCCGATTGGCTGCCTCAGGGGGACGTGGCTGCCGGTCCCGCCCCCTGCTTGCATTTCCGTGCAAGCAGAGGGCCTGGAGACTGCCGCGGAGGATAGAGGGAAGATAAGTACATATCGGGGCACTTTCTAATAATTTTATTACGGCGGTTGGGGCTGGGGGATCAATATGTATAACATGTAAAAAGTTTTAAAAAGGGGAGGACATGCCCTTTAAAGTCATGCTAACTTTTTAATACCTGTGATATTCTCTTAAGATAAAATGGAGTTAAAGTTTAATACTGTATTTAGAAAGGATCGATATTGGTAATGGCCAAAAGTGATTCTTTATCACAGTAAAAAAATATTACTAATATCGAGGTCGAAAATTTTTGATACAGCATGGTATCAGCCCATTGGTGGCGATACTGGGTGTTGAAACACCCCCCCCAACACACACACACCTTTACTCAGGTTTGGTTTCTTTATTTTGGCATAAATGTCATCATTGACATTGACTCTTTTAAAATAGTCTTCTTCTTTGTCCAAGATGTTGGTATACAATGCTGTATTGATACCTTACCCTGGGAAGTTTAATAACTATTTAATTAACACCTTGCTACACAGATTCTTGAACAAGTCATTCTAAATTGAGAAAGCCAGTCGGATGACTAGCAAAATGTCTTCAAGAACTAAACGTTAAGTCCAATTGATCTAACTGAATACAACAGATACACCATGACATTGTACAACTCTCAAATGGATCTCTAACTGCAAATATTTCAGAGAGTTAAAAATGTCTCCGGCTTACATCATTGATGTCTTTTTCATTAACATTAATACTTAGAAAGTGAGCAGAGATTTTTTGATTGTTTACTAAGTATCATCCTGAATAGATTCTGAGCTTTATACAAATCCAAATCTTATATAAGTTTCCTTTTTCTTCCAGAGGCTGGGATTCCCAATTTTTGATGTTCTAGGCATAGCATTCTCGGGATATTCTCTGATCATTTCTTCCTTGGCATTAGTGCAAGGTCCATACTGCAAGTTAATTGGAGGGACTTGGGATTATCCTTTTATAAACACTGGAGGAGGGTATGTTTCCCTTGTTTCACAGAATTGCCAATAGAATTATCTGACTAATAATTATAAATAAACACAGATCTTTTGATTTAAATCGCAAGCTGATTTACTAAACCAGTGACTTGGTTTAACAAGTTGTACATATGACCAGTCAAATTAACCAAGAACTGGTTAGGACAGGTTTTGTTAAGGTAACATTATGTAATGCATTATTACAAATAGCATGAGAAATTTGTTCAAATCATATACAGTAGAAAGGAGAGACTGAGAAATGGCATGTTTATAAACATAAGGAGTCAGGAAGAGCATGAGAGAAATGTTAAACAGAGAAAAATTAAAATTCAAAGTTGAGTGGGTCCTTCCTGGTGCTTCCTGGTGGGTCTCAACACTTCAGTCTGACTGTTAGCATTTCAATATGTCTCTAATATTTCATGCCTCTAACCATTTATAGAAATTAAGCTATAAAGTCCAGATAATAAAACAATAACTTGAAGTCCCTGGTATGTCATTAAGTATGAATTGTACATTTACGTGTGTTTAACAGTATGTGTGCTCTGTTAGGTATCTTGTTGCATATTCCACCTGGTCTCAGTGTACAGAGCCGGCGTATGTAGTTGAATGGAATGTCATTTTATTCTCCTTCCTGATCATGTTAAGTTCCCTTCAAATAATCATCTGCTTATTAAAAGCAGCATATGACTTGAAGACCATCTTAAGTACATCACACTCTGTCATACCACAGGTAAGTGTATTTGTTCTATTGTATTGTTTCACAGTACCCAAGCAAATCAGCTAGTAATAGTAAGAGGGGAACATGAATGGGGACATATTGTATTTACATTTTAGATTAACTTGATTACATTATGTATGTCTGCTCTATAATACCCTACACCTTAATATAGTGGATAATAAAGGTTCGTACGCACGATGTGTACGAACGGCCATGTATGGGATCGTTGCCCGACCGACCCATACTGACCCATACACGGGTCGATTGTCAGTCGAAACGAATGTTCGTACGTGGGTCGGGACCTGAGATCGCATGTGTGTACGAACTTTTAACCCCCAACTGTAAATTATAAGGGTATTAGAAGTGACTTTTAATATCCCTTTAATTTTTAGTTGGGGGTGTATTATCTATTCTAACCTTCGCGGCTTCAGGGTCCAGTTTCCCATTGCAGCTTCTGTTTCCAGTTTCTTTCTCCTCCTGCACGCTTGTGGTAGTGTTTATAACCTACACCTGTGGTGGATTCATATGGGATCCAGCTGTAGGTGATATCTTTACTATGTAATACTACTACTAAATGTGATACTAAGAGCCATATTTATAAAGTCGTGGTATCGCTTTTTAGCGATACTGCAGGTTAGTTAATTTACGGACGTAAATGTACGATCGCAAATTTACGTACATTTACGACCAAACATTCGTTAATTAATGAACGTTCAATCGTAGAATAACATGTGGTAGTAAACTACTGCAATGGTATTCTATGGGGATCGTAAATCTCCGATTTCGTTATCATAGAATTACGTTTGGTATCGGGTTACCGATCGTTAAAGGCGCGGTATTGCTAAAAAACGCCACCTTTATAAAAATTATATGACTTTAATGTTTATGTATTCTATAATATATGTTATATTGTCAGTCTAGCGCTACCTCCTTCAAATGTAGATTTCATTTTGTATTTGGGATCTTGTCTAACTTCATTAAACCTAATAGCTTTGCAGATCCTTTACAGTAAATCATAAAACAGCCTCTCTGCTAGTCAATAGTACAGAGTGTCACTTACAAAACAATTATTAACCGGAGTAAAACAACCTGTAGGTCAATTTAGATTTTGAGTTGATATTAAACAAATACAAATTTCCTTGCAATTATTGGAAGTTGTAACCATGACAAGCATTGGCCAGTCGTACAACAGTCCACACACAAGTCTTGTTGCATTTAACAGGTATACAGAGAGGTGCATGCTGGTTCATTCAATAAAATTACCACTAATCAGTACACTATCTTCCTGCAATGTCCCAAGATCCACAGGAGGGGTAAGCAGTGGATTGTTTACTGTCAGCAATGTAGACAAGTAATAAAGCTTTTTAGTAAAGCTTCGTACAAACATACTATTTTCACACAGACCCCCGACCACAATGTGTTTTCCGTGACGAACGTCCGTTTTGGCCAATAGTTACACGCGTTCTGTCAGGGGTCCTTCACTGATCCCCCAGAAATCCACAGGTGTATTTTTTTCCTTAATTTTTAAAATATTTCTACTTGATATTTTTTGATTTACATCATCATTACAGGACATTTCACTGTGGGCTCCTATAACATAAATCCTGGAGTCAAAGATCCCTGGATAACAACATACAAAACTGACTGTGATTGATACATCAGGCTTCTTGGGCTAGCTTGGGATGCCAGAACAATCTGTAAAAAGAAGAACAGAAATTGTCTGCTGTTTTAAACATTGAAGTTTGTCTGAATGAAGCTCACAGTGCTGCTGAATGAGATAAAATGGGATCCCAGAGAAAGGCTGGAGATTTGGTGCCATAAACAAGCAATACACCAATCAATCTGCAGTTCTTATAACACCACTGCCTGTCGGCTTCTAGTTAGCTCTGCTTCTTTAGCATGCGCATAACAGGAGAAAATGTGGCTACGCTGGAGCTATAGAGAAAGCTGTCCACATTGATATTTATATGTAATGTAAAATATATCAATGAAAAGACAATTTGTGTGTGTATTTATTTTAGTGGACTGTTAAGCACATGTAGTGAATGACTACAAGACCTGAATGCACCTGTTCAGTATTTCAGTAAATTCAGTATTAAGTTTCTTCCCTTTTATATGAAGCAAAGGAACTGTATGTGTGTAGCATGAAACATATGTATAGTTATACAAATCAGAATCAACAATATACACAATTTGTTCTGCCATATAGTCTAAAGGTGGCCATACACTATTACGATCGTAATTATGATCTTAAACCGACTGATACTTTGATAGACAGATGTACAATGTTAATTGTACCAAGATGTACAATAAATATTGTTCGACATTTAATTTGTTTTGTGATTAATGTCAAATGTCGTCCATTGTGAGGTTACATTACATTCACATTTAATCGTAACTTTAGAAAACACTACAATCATTTTACCAATCGACTTAAAAACCGACTTTCCCGATCGTAATTACGATCGATTTTACGATCTAATGTCGTGTGATAAGAATGGGAAAATGTAAAATTTTTCGGCCAATCGATGGAAATGTCGAATTGTATGTTGGATTGTACATAAAATCAGCCTAATGTATGGTCGCCTTTAGAAGGATTCAGTCATCCAGGGCATTATTATCTAATCGCAGTTGGTTGGATGAGTGGGACATGTTCTAGATACAAAGCAAACTAAAAGTATAGAGCAAATTATCCTTATTGACACAGTAAGATTATTAGATGTCTTTGAGACATCTGGAACCATGGTTTTTATGGAGTGGTAATTGTGATATTAGTAAAACCCATCATAAAACAGAAAATACATTACATGGTCTTGCCAACGCATAGTGTAGTCCAACAAAATAGAGAAATAAGAACTAAAAGGACATCACTATTGCTAATTCATGTCTTACAGTCACACTTAGCCATTTGTGACAATGTACCAAGGTATGCATGACTTTAAGACAGTTGCAGTATATGCAGCACTTAAATATAATCCCTTATCCTTTATGTGTGAATCCATGTGTGGCTTTTTGTTTGTGCACATGCGCAAGAGGAGGAGTTTCCCGGCTTCTTCGCAAGGCCAGACCTATGCGCGAACAGCTACTTCCACTCCTTGAACCGGACCTTCCTGCCTGATTCAGACGATAGAGAGAGTGAGAGATCTAGCGCCCATTATTTAACAGGCTTAACAGTCTAGTGTTATATAAATATACAGTGCTTGTGAAGGTTCTCATTCATCCAGGTCATGGTATATCTGTTGTATACAATTTGATCAACTGGACTTGAAGTTTAGTCTTCAAGAACTAAACTTCAAGTCCAGTTGATCTAATTGAATACAACAGATATAAATATACAGTATTTATATTTTTATTGGAGATTGCATTGCGTTTTTTGGAGTTACGAATGAGGTGGGGGGGGTATAGGATATTACATATAGGAAAGATGTATCTGTATGTATGTACTATCTCACTATTACCATCTAAATGACCATCAATAAATGTATATAAAGTATAGCACTGAGTTATATTAGGTACAAGACAAAATATACAAAATACATATACTTACTTACAGAGCTGAGATCCCTATTTCAACATGGAATGGTCAAATGGCAGCTTAAGCCACACCCATGTAAGTGTAATCCAAAAAAAGTTTCTGTCTGCTACACAGGACATGATGTGTATTGTAATGGACACATACACCAAGGCTCCTTATATACCACCTCCAGCCTGCAGGTGTTGTCAGTGAGTACGGTAATAAAAGATAAGACATCCCTTCTCTCTATGGCTAGGAGGAGAGAAAGTGAAAGTAGATTGTGGTGTGTGCTTTTGAGTGATATTGACTGCAACACAAGATCCTGTGTATAAGACCCTGTGTATAAGATCCTGTTACCACCTGTTGGGAGGACAGATTATTGGACAGACAATTTACCTTATTGGATACAAACTCTGAGGCAACATATAAGTGTACATCAACTTACAAGGACACACAATATACAGGCCTGGTCAATATTTAAAGTTGTGCACCATAGGCAGGGACTAATCCATTACTGCACATGTTATGTGGGGAAACTGTTTATGTTTTGTTATTAAATCATTGAAATACTTACAGTGCACTGTCTGCATTGTGCCATACCACCAGATTAACCCACTGTGTGACATGCTGTCCATAAATCATTCCATAAAGTGGTGATCTGGTACAAATTGGTGGCAGCGGTGCTGGTAATACCATTTATTCTCCCTGTTTTCTCTGTATATTTGTTCTCTGTATTAAAGGGCATCTCCACCCTCGATATTAATTTTTGATATATTTTAGGGCATTCCCTCCCACCCCCAACCACTATGTTAGATGTGTAAAAATAAAATCCAAACTCTAATTACAGCCCCTCATCCAGCGTCATTCTGATTTGGCTCCCTGAAGGTAGCCAATCACAGCTGCGGCTGTCAGAAATAGAGAGCGCCATGGGTACAGTTCAGATTCTATTTTTACACTTCCTCTATAGCGGTTGGGAGTGGGAGGGGATGCCCTGCAATATATATATATACATTTAACACTACATGAAGAGCAGCCAAGGAGGGATCAGGAGGGTGGGAGGGAGGGGGTAAAGGGCTCCCTTGCACATGTCACTGTCCCCTAAGAGGGCAAGGAGGAGGCAAAAACCTTTTGGACAGGAAGACAGCTACTACTCCTTAGTTTCCTGGACTTTGGACAAGCACTACAGGGGAGCCATAAGGAGCAAAGATGTAAGGTAAAGATTTTCTTTTAACTACACAGTGGGGCCAGCAGTGGGTTAAAGTTGAGTTTGGGGATTGGACATGCCCTTTAAGCTATGGAGGCTGATACTGATATTATTGATTTAAATCCTCCTGTCCTTGTACCTGCAGATTAAACGACCCAATTAGACTCATTAGCTCTACCAGGCCCAATTGCCAAACCTTTTATTAAACCTGATCCAATTAGTATCCTGTGCTCCCAAGTCGTAACATAAGCAGATATAAATGTGGCACTTGCCGTGGTGAATACTAATAAGTATGAACATAGAATGTTTAGTTTAAACCACATAGTGTGGCAGGAATTCCTGGGTCTATTCTCAGACCTGCAGAATTATCCTATTTGGTTCCCCTGGATGCTGGTGACTGTCTACTTACACAGGTACACTCCTAGAAATAAATAGTGCTAGGTTAGTACATTTACTAGGCTGCAAACCACAGTTATTAAACACTTTTGTTTCTTAACGCACACCCCTTAAATACAGACAAACCCCTTTAAAACAGAAAATCCCTTTGAAAAAAAATCGCTCAAATGAACTGACTTATATGAGGTTCAAAACCAAACATCCAACAACGCTTTTGTTTCTTAACGCACACCCCTTAACCCCTTTAAAACAGAAAATCCCTTTGAAAGAAAATCGCTTGAGCTAAATTGCTCAAATGAACTGACTTATATGAGGTTCAAAACCAAAGATCCAACAGCCCTTAGCCAATTTAAGCCAATTAGCTACACCCCCATCCAATCAGAGATTGTCTCTTACCAGCCCCTACCCTACAGGTAGCAGTGCAGTTTAAACGCAAGTATTTATTTTAGTAACCCAGTGCTTTGAGTTTACTTAAACAATTCCTACTACCTTATTCAAGTAGTAAGTAGTAAAAAAAAAGTGATTGATTACTTACACAGGTACACTCCTAGAAATAAATAGTGCTAGGTTAGTACATTTACTAGGCTGCAAACCAGTTAATAAATGCTTTTGTTTCTTAACGCACACCCCTTAAATACAGACAAACCCCATTAAAACAGAAAATCCCTTTGAAAGAAAATCGCTTGAGCTAAATCGCTCAAATGAACTGACTTATATGAGGTTCAAAACCTGCATATAACAAGCATATAACCTGGCCTAAACATTACCCCTCTTACTACCCAATATGATCCAACCCGCCTTTCAAGCTTCACTGCCAATCAATTTACAGCCTACCGATTCACGCAACCTTATGTCTCACCCCCATATTCTCTTAGTCTGTAAGCTCTTTGGGCAGGGTCCTCTCTCCTATTGTATCACGGTATTGCTGTAAGAAACTTCACACTCTGTTTACTGATATTATGTATTACCTATGTATGTAATAAGTATGACTTTGTATAACATGTATTACCCTGTATGTAATGTATGACTATGTAATTGTAAAGTGCCACGGAAGATGTTGGCGCTATATAAATCAATAATAATAATCTGTTTCTTTCTTAAAACTTGACCTATGTGTATCACATTAGTAAAACATACCTTTTTGGCATGAGTTTCCATCAATTCCAAGTTCACTATGAAGAACAAGGGTACTTGCTCTGCCTTGCTTGACAATATTACCATGATATAAATGAGATAGTAATCAAACTAACTTTTTTACAATATGCCTCCCTATCACAAATCTTAGGAGCAATGTTACTGGGATATAATTTGCAATATATTCTCATTCTTTCATCAATTCAAATATGAAGAAAAAATTTAAAACTCAAAGACGTTAAGCAAATACATTCCTCTCAGGAATTTAGAACCATTGATTGATTGATATTTATGATATGGTACAGGTTATACAATGTATAATAAAGGTATGCTAAAATGTCCAATTTGTATTTCATTTTGGGAACAATTTTAGGAACTAAGGAAATATGTTCCATGTTCCATCAACAGACTGTATATTAATTATATACCGTATATACTTGAGTATAAGTCAAATTTTTCAGGCTTTAAAATTAGCCTGAAAACCTAACCTCGACTTATACTCGGGTCAAGTCCTAATTTAGATCCAAATTCTGCAATTGCAGATAGTAACCAGTAGGTGGCACTGTGTTAACCTGCATAAAAAGTTACAGGAGCTGATCTGCCTTTACACTTCCTGCTTCCTGTAGTCTGGCTGCTGGATTCACTCAGCACTGTCACTGCTCATCTGGATGCTGTAAATCTGATGGGTCTCCACAGTTTGGGGCAAAAAACAGCTGCTAGTACAGTGCAAATGACAGCTTGAAACTACAACTCTCAGGTGACATTTTTAACTATTGGGGTCAGAGAGTCCTTTACTATATAGGGGTCAGAGGGCTCTTTACAATATGGGGGTCAGGAGAATTGTAATGATGGTAAGTTTAATTAAATGTTTACTGAACCTTGCCACTCCACATGTTTAGAAACTGAAACTCCCAGCAACAAAGCATGCTGGGAGTTGTAGTTTCCAAACATCTGGAGTGCCAAGTAATTGGACGTTACTGGTACTGGATTTGGCTATTACTGTATGGGATTCATATATGGAAATTCTGCTGTCCATTTAAAGGGCAACTTAAGCCTAAAAACAACACAGAATCAGAAGGCAGTAGTGGTGATAATTTCTACCCTCCACTTATACTCTAGTCAATCAATTTTTACAAATTTTCAGGTAAAAATAGGTACCTCGACTTATACTCGGATCGACTTATACTCGAGTATATACGGTATTTATATTTTATATATTTATAAATATTTACAAATCCTAAGCTTTCTTTTTGAATAATCAAGTATAGGAAATCTCAGATTCCAAAATATTGAAATATTTGAATTTTACCATATTACAGTACCTCGGTATAAATATTTACCATTATCTAAATGATGAAAAACACCTTCTTCAGATGTCATTTATGAATAAATGGGGTACCGATCCTAATGTATAAAGATAATGCATGAAATCGAGCACCAACTTTAACTTTAATATTCCATTAAACTCTCTAAATGTACTACAAATTGGGAAATGAATAGAAATGACTTTATAGATATATATTTTCCTTTGTATTATCTGGTTCCAAGCTGTAACATACATACATTTCTGTAATCCAGTGCTACACTATACCACATATGGAGGACCTTCCTAAAAAAAAGAAAATTTGATACAGCTCAATAGGATATTATTAATAAATATTAAATTGTAAAATTAACCTTACCACAAAAAGCATTGCCAAACATTGGGCTTTCAGACTTATCTGTGTCTTATTAACAATCATTTTCCATGTGAACACTGTAACCAAGATGCTCATAGCCAAAACATGGAAATCATCTAGAATACCTACAAGAAATAACAATTAATTTAAACATAAACGTGCTATACATTTGGATAGTTATGAATAAATTAGTTGAAAGATATCCTTGAGAGTCTTTGATGCCTGGTACTGGCACTCTGAGATTTAATTACGATTTTGGGGATTGCCTCCTGATGTGATTCACCTGTGAGCAGACCTAGTCAGCACTGATTACCTGCCTCCTGATGTGATTTACCTGTGAGCAGACCTAGTCAGCACTAATTACCTGCCTCTTGCTGTGATTCACCTATGAGCAGACCTAATCAACGCTGATTACCTGCCTCTTGATGTGATTTACCTGTGAGCAGACCTAGTCAGCACTAATTACCTGCCTCTTGATGTGATTCACCTGTGAGCAGACCTAATCAGCACTGATTACCTGCCTCTTGCTGTGATTCGCCTATGAGCAGACCTAATCAACGCTGATTACCTGCCTCTTGATGTGATTTACCTGTGAACAGACCTAGTCAGCACTGATTACCTGCCTCTTGATGTGATTTACCTGTGAGCAGACCTAGTCAGCACTGATTACCTGCCTCTTGCTGTGATTCACCTATGAGCAGACCTAATCAACGCTGATTACCTGCCTCTTGATGTGATTTACCTGTGAACAGTCCTAGTCAGCACTGATTACCTGCCTCTTGATGTGATTTACCTGTGAGGGACTGTTTCACAGGTAAATCACACATCAAGAGGCAGGTAATCAGCGTTGATTAGGTCTGCTCATAGGTGAATCACAGCAAGAGGCAGTAATCAGTGCTGACTAGGTCTGCTCACAGGTAAATCACATCAAGAGGCAGGTAATCAGTGCTGACTAGGTCTGTTCACAGGTAAATCACATCAAGAGGCAGGTAATCAGCGTTGATTAGGTCTGCTCATAGGCGAATCACAGCAAGAGGCAGGTTCAGTGCTGATTAGGTCTGCTCACAGGTGAATCACATCAGAGGCAGGTAATTATTGCTGACTAGGTCTGCTCACAGTAAATCACATCAAGAGGCAGGTAATCAGCGTTGATTAGGTCTGCTCATAGGTGAATCACAGCAAGAGGCAGGTAATTAGTGCTGACTAGGTCTGCTCACAGGTAAATCACATCAGGAGGCAGGTAATCAGTGCTGACTAGGTCTGCCACAGGTGAATCAACATCAGGAGCAATCCCCAAAATCGTAATTAAATCTCAGAGTGCCAGTACCAGCATCAAAGACTCTCAAGGATATCTTTCAACTAATTTATTCATAACTATCCAAATGTATAGCACGTTTATGTTTAAATTAATTGTTATTTCTTGTAGGTATTCTAGATGATTTCCATGTTTGGGCTATGAGCATCTTGGTTACAGTGTTCACATGGAAAATGATTGTTTAATAAGACACGATAAGTCTGAAACCCAAGTTTGGCAATGCTTTTGTGGTAAGGTTAATTTTACAATTTAATATTTTATTAATAATATCCTATTGAGCTGTATCAAATTTTCTTTTTTTTAGGGAAGGTCCTCCATATGTGGTATAGTGTAGCACTGGATTTACAGAAATGTAATGTATGTTACAGCTTGGAACCAGATTAATACAAAGGAAATATATATCTATAAGTCATTTCTATTCATTTCCCAATTTGTAGTACATTTAGAGAGTTTAATGGAATATTAAAGTTAAAGTTGGTGCTCGATTTCATGCTATCTTTTATACATTAGGATCGGTACCCCATTTATTCATAAAATGACATCTGAAGAAGGTGTTTTCATCATTTAGATAATGGTAAAATATTTATACCGAGGTACTGTATATAGGTAATAATTCAAATATTTCAATAATTTTGGAATCTGAGATTTCCTTATACTTGATTATTCAAATTAGAAAGCTTAGGATTTGTAAATATTTATAAATATAAAAATATAAATACCGTATTACTCGAGTATAGTCGATCCGAGTAATAAGTCGAGGTACCATTTTTACCTGAAATTTGTAAAAATGATTGACTAGAGTATAGTGGAGGGTAGAAATTATCACCACTACTGCCTTCTGATTCTGTGTTGTTTTTAGGCTTAAGTTGCCCTTTAATGGACAGCAAATTTCCATATATGAATCCCATACATAATAGCCAATCCAGTACCAGTAACGTCCAATTACTTGGCACTCCAGATGTTTGGAAACTACAACTCCCAGCATGCTTTGTTGCTGGGAGTTTCAGTTTCTAAACATGTGGAGTGCAAGGTTCATAAACATTTAATTAAACTTACCATCATTACAATTCTCCTGACCCCCATATTGTAAAGAGCCCTCTGACCCCTATATAGTAAAGGACTCTCTGACCCCAATAGTTAAAAATGTCACCTGAGAGTTTTAGTTTCAAGCTGTCATTTGCACTGTACTAGCAGCTGTTTTTTGCCCCAAACTGTGGAGACCCATCAATTTACAGCATCCAATGAGCAGTGACGTGCTGAGTGAATCCAGCAGCCAGACTACAGGAAGCAGGAAGTGTAAAGCAGATCAGCTCCTGTAACTTTTTATGCAGGTTAACACAGTGCCACCTACTGGTTACTATCTGCAATTGCAGAATTTGGATCTAAATTAGGACTTGACCCGAGTATAAGTCGAGGTTAGGTTTTCAGGCTAATTTTTAAAGCCTGAAAAATTTGACTTATACTCAAGTATATACGGTATATATTAATATACAGTCTGTTGATGGAACATGGAACATATTTCCTTAGTTCCTAAATTGTTCCCAAAATGAAATACAAATTGGACATTTTAGCATACCTTTATTATACATTGTATAACCTGTACCATATCATAAATATCAATCAATCAATGGTTCTAAATTCCTGAGAGGAATGTATTTGCTTAACGTCTTTGAGTTTTAAATTTTTTCTTCATTTGAATTGATGAAAGAATGAGAATATATTGCAAATTATTCCCAGTAACATTGCTCCTAGAATTTGTTGTAGGGAGGCATATTGAAAAAGTTAGTTTGTATTACTATCTCATTTATCATGGTAATATTGTCAAGCAAGGCAGAGCAAGTACCCTTGTTCTTCATAGTGAACTTGGAATTGATGGAAACTCATGCCAAAAGGTATGTTTTACTAATGTGATACACATAGGTCAAGTTTTAAGAAAAGAAACAGATTATTATTATGATTTATATAGCGCCAACATCTTCCGTGCACTTTACAATTACATAGTCTACATTACATACAGGGTAATCATGTTATACAAGTCATACTTATTACATACATAGGTAATACATAATATCAGTAAACAGAGTGTGAAGTTTCTTACAGCAATACCGTTATCAATAGGAGAGAGGACCCTGCCCAAAGAGCTTACAGACTAAGAGAATATGGGGGTGAGACATAAGGTTGCGTGAATCGGTAGCTGTAAATTGATTGGCAGTGAAGCTTGAAAGGCGGGTTGGATCATATGGGGTAGTAAGAGGGGTAATGTTTAGGCCAGGTTATATGCTTGTTATATGCAGGTTTTGAACCTCATATAAGTCAGTTCATTTGAGGAATTTAGCTCAAGCGATTTTCTTTCAAAGGATTTTCTGTTTTAATGGGTTTGTCTGTATTTAAGGGGTGTGCGTTAAGAAACAAAAGCATTTATTAACTGGTTTGCGCCTAGTAAATGTACTCCTAGCACTATTTATTTCTAGGAGTGTACCTGTGTAAGTAATCAATCACTTTTTTTTACTACTTACTACTTGATAAGGTAGTAGGAATTGTTTAAGTAAACTCAAAGCACTGGGTTACTAAATAAATACTTGCGTTAAACTGCACTGCTACCTGTAGGGTAGGGGCTGGTAAGAGACAATCTCGATTGGATGGGGGTGTAGCTAATTGGCTTAAATTGGCTAAGGGCTGTTGGATCTTTGGTTTTGAACCTCATATAAGTCAGTTCATTTGAGCAATTTAGCTCAAGCGATTTTCTTTCAAGGGATTTTCTGTTTTAAAGGGGTTAAGGGGTGCGTTAGAAACAAAGCGTTGTTGGATGTTTGGTTTTGAACCTCATATAGTCAGTTCATTTGAGCGATTTTTTTTCAAAGGGATTTTCTGTTTTAAAGGGGTTTGTCTGTATTTAAGGGGTGTGCGTTAAGAAACAAAAGTGTTTAATAACTGTGGTTTGCAGCCTAGTAAATGTACTAACCTAGCACTATTTATTTCTAGGAGTGTACCTGTGTAAGTTATTAATCACTGGTGTTTTTTTTTTTTTTACTACTTACTACTTGAATAAGGTAGTAGGAATTGTTAAGTAAACTCAAAGCACTGGGTTGCTAAAATAAATTTGTGTTTAAACTGCACTGTTACCTGTAGGGTGGGGGCTGGTAAGAGACAAAAGAAAAGCATTTTTCCCCCTTTTTTCTCTGATTGGATGGGGGTGTAGCTAATTGGCTTAAAATGGCTAAGGGCTGTTGGATGTTTGATTTTGAACCTCATATAAGTCAGTTCATTTGAGCGATTTAGCTCGAGCGTTTCTTTCAAAGGGATTTTCTGTTTTAAAGGGGTTAAGGGGTGTGCGTTAAGAAACAAAAGCGTTGTTGGATGTTTGGTTTTGAACCTCATATAAGTCAGTTCATTTGAGCGATTTTTTTTCAAAGGGATTTTCTGTTTTAAAGGGGTTTGTCTGTATTTAAGGGGTGTGCGTTAAGAAACAAAAGTGTTTATTACTGTGATTTGCAGCCTAGTAAATGTACTAACCTAGCACTATTTATTTCTAGGAGTGTGCCTGTGTAAGTAATTAATCACTGGTGTTTTTTCTTTTCTTTTTTTACTACTTACTACTTGAATAAGGTAGTAGGAATTGTTTAAGTAAACTCAAAGCACTGGGTTACTAAAATAAATACTTGTGTTTAAACTGCACTGTTACCTGTAGGGTGGGGCTGGTAAGAACAAAAGAAGGCATTTTTTTCTTTTTCTCTTGATGATGGGGTGTAGCTATTGGCTTTAATTGGCTAAGGGCTGTTGGATGTTTGATTTTGAACCTCATTAAAGCTAGGTACACACAAGTAACAATTTCTGAAAGATGACAGACAGGATCTGCAAATCCTGTCTGCCATCTTTCAAAGATCTGCATACACACATGTGTGTTTCCATCGGCCGCGCTAGACTCCCTATAGGAGTCTAGCGCGGCCGATGGAAATTTTCGGCCTTTCCCGAACGAGCGTACGGCCGACCCGATCGTTCGCGCCCGCGGCTCGTTCGGGAAACGAACGTACACACAGTAACGATAAAGCCCCGATACCGTCGATCCGACGGTATCGGGCTTTATCGTTACTGTTGTACCCAGCTTTATCAGTTCATTTGAGCGATTTAGCTCGAGCGATTTTCTTTCAAAGGATTTTCTCGTTTTAAAGGGGTTAAGGGGTGTGCGTTAAGAAACAAAGCGTTTAGAACAAAAAGGGTTTAAAACAACACTGCTGTTTCTCTGCTGTGTATAGCTGATTCTCTTGTGTGTATTGCTGTTGCTGTGTATTGCTATTTAGTATGGACAGTTTTGTTGGGGCCGTGCAATGTGCATCCTCGACTTGTATGGGATCTTGGAGCAGCCGCCCCAGGGACCTATGTATGTGTCAGATGTGAGTAGGTTGCCCATTTGGAATCTGAGGTCCAGAATCTAAGGGGAAACTTGCAGCATTCGGGGCTTGGCAAACCTGGGGGAAATGCAGGTACTGGCAGGGGCCAGTAAACTGGGGTGGAAATGGGGCAGATAAAGTGGTAAAGGAAGATACATTTGTTAAGGTCACCAAGGGAAGTAGGTTAACGGAAGGATAGGGGCGCTTCTTTCCAGCTGGTTGATCCCAACAGATTTGCCATTTTAGGTGAAGATGTGGAGGACGATGGCTCGGAAGCAGCATGTATGGAGCGGGCCTTTCCCTTGAGCACCCAGGGAATGGCCATCTCCAATACAAGAGAGGGGAACTGGGTGTTAGAAGGGTAGATAGGGTAATCTGTCGCCAAGACCCTGCATGCCGAACAGTGTGTTGTCTGCCTGGTGCTAGGGTTCGACATGTGGTGAATCGTGTAGACAAATTATTGGGTGGGGCCCGGTGGTCTTGGTTCAGATTGGTGCCAATGACAAAATTAGAAGTGGAGGTGAGGTCCTTAAAAATGATTTCCGAGAATTAGGGACCAAGTTAAAAGCAAGGACCTCAAGGGTAGTGATTTCAGCAATACTACCGCAGCCACGTGCTAGGGAGGCAACGGGAGCTCAGGAGTATAAATGTGTGGCTAAGAGGGTGGTGTAAGGGGATGGGGTTTGGGTTTTCAGAAAACTGGGCTGACTTTTCTGTTGGCTACAGGCTCTTTAGTAGAGATGGATTGCACCTCAATGGTGATCCTCAGATTTTAAAAGAGCTTAGTTCAGTTCTATCTAGACCACTGTTTCTCATCTTTTCAGATTCGCTTTTGTCTGGGGATGTGCCACTGGATTGAAAGGCCAATGTAATACCAATATTCAAAAAAGGTAGTCGTTCACAGCCTGGAAACTATAGACCTGTAAGCTTAACATTAGTGGTAGGGAAGGTGCTGGAAACTTTGTTACGGGATCATATCCTTGACTTTGTCTCCAGAGATCATCTATATTAGTAGTCAGCATGGATTTATGAGAAAATAGATCATGCCAGACAAATTTAATTGTTTTTTATGAAGAAGCGAGTAATAAGTTAGATTCAGGCACAGCAGTGGATGTGGTATATTTGGATTTTGCAAAGCTTTGATACGTGCCACATAGGCGACTAATGTATAAACTGAGGACTGTTGGCCTTGAAGAAAACATTTGTTCATGGATAGAAACAGAGAGTGGTGGTTAATGGAGCTACATCTATGAGGGCTAAAGTTCTAAGTGTTCTGTACTGGGGCCGCTTCTGTTTAATCTGTTTATAAATGACTTAGAAGGGGGCATTGGAGAGCAAGATCTCTGTGTTTGCTGATGACACTAAACCTATGGCAGCTTTGGAAACTTCAAATAATGTGGCAAGTGCTGCAAGCAGACCTAGATAGATTTCAAATGGGCAGCAGAATGGCAGATGAGATTTAATGTTGATAAATGTAAGGTGATGCATTTGGGATTTAATAATGCCTGTGCCATTTACAGCATAAATAACTCTGTGTTAAGTGCATCTGTAATGGAAAAGATTTGTGGGTTCTGGACTTAGCTATAGCAACAATGCCAGGTAGCAACGGCTAGAGCTAGCAAGATATTGTCTTGTATAGAGAGGGAATAGATTCAGAGAGAAAAATATTATTCTCCCTCTTTACAAGGCACTGGTAAGGCCTCATTTGGAATATGCAGTGCAGTTTTGGAATCCCATATACAAGGGAAATCTTGGAAATTGAGGCAGTTCAGAGAAGGGCAATTAATTAATAAGGGGAATGAAGGGGCTTGAATATGCAGGCAGATTAGACAAGTTAGGGCTGTTTACTTGGAGAAGCGACGTTTGCCAGGGGACATGATAACCTTATACAAATATATTAATGGGCCATACAATGAACTCTCGGTGCATTGTTTACTAATAGGTCATATCAGAGGACTCGTGGACCCTTTAACCCTTTCACTGCCAGGAGATTTTCTTTTTTTTTTTTTTTTGCGTTAACTGCCAGAAGAATTTTCAGGATTTTGCCCTCAATCGCTAGAACTAATTTTACAGTAGGAACCTTGCAGTAAATCAGGAATATTATACATGTTTTTTTCAGCACAAGTGTACTTTAACATGGTAACAGTATTTTGTAACTTTTCTGGAAATTTACTGGAATTATGGGTAAAATATGTAAAAAAAATGAAAAATTTGCAAATTTTCATGGATTTTTCCCATTTTTATTTATAGTTATCTTAAGGTTACACACAAAAATCTTACTGTTTCTAAAAGCTCTGATACTCCCGAGTACAACGATACCAGATAATTGTGGTACCCCACTTTCCTGTACAGGAGACTCCCCCAACTAAAACTGCACCTTCAAGAATATTACACCAAATTAAAATGTATAACCACTACTGACAGTTAACATAGAATATCTACCAATTAACTAAAATATCCCCACAAGTGAGATATTTTTAGAAACTACACACCGCAGGATTTTATGAGTGAGGTAAGTTTTGATAAAATGCAGATACCCGGACGCAGCTCTTCGTCCAATTGTAAGTTGTTTTCTCACATTTTCTTTTTTTCCTCAACTGTAAAATCAGAGACAAAATCAAATGCGAATTTCAGCTAAAAACTGTGGAGGAAAGTTTCAAACGCATCTCAAATATGAAAGCCTAACCCCTCCGAATAAAACGTGTATGCCACATTCATGGTGTACCCAGAACATGGCTACCAACTAACCCAAGCGTGACCAGTGCCAAATGTCAGTAGCGCAAAAAAAAATTAGCCAGTTTTGTATTTGAACAGTCTGCAGTTTTTCCACAAATCACCCCCCCACTCAGAAATACCCCCCACAAACTATATATTCCTGAAATCTACACACCATCAGTCTGTACGCTGTAGTTGTCGTTCATTGATCCATCAATGGTGTGGGGCGCAGTTCTTCGTAGAAGTTTGCACTTTTACCAGATTTTAAAAAAAATGAACATCAAACAACATTCAAAAAGGAGAAATCATGCCAAACCCCATGGAGATGTAAAAAAAGTTACCAAATATCAATCTCCCATGTCCGAATCAAACGGTATGCCATATGTGTGGTTACACACGCGGACGTGGAAGCAAAGCCACAAAGTGAGACAATGCACGATGGCTCAGAAACGGCAAAATATTTAGCCAACTCTGAATTTGGACAGTCTGCAGTTTTTTCAACACACACCCCGTAACTTAGAAATACCCCACAAACTATTATATTCCTGAAATCTACACACCTTCAGCTATGTAACACTGTAGTTTGTTCATTCATACCATCAATGGCGTGACCAATTCTTCGTAGAAGTTTGCATTTGTCTGAAAAATGAACAAAAAACAACTTTCAAAAGGTAGAATTCATGCCAAAACCTCATGGAATTAAAAAAAGTTACTAAATTCAATCTCCCAATGTCCTGAATCAACGGTATGCCATATGTGTGGTTACCACGCGGACGTGAAGCGAAAAGCCACAAAGTGAGACAATGCACGATGGCTCAGAAACGCGAAAATATTTAGCCAATTCCGAATTCGGACAGTCTGCAGTTTTTTCCACAAAACACCCCCGTAACTTAGAAATAACCCCCACAAACTATATATTCCTGAAATCTACACACCTTCAGCTATGTAACACTGTAGTTCGTTCATTCATACCATCATGGCGTGGGCGCAATTCTTCGTAGAAGTTTGCATTTGTCTGAAAAATGAACAAAAAAACAACTTCAAAAGGTAGAATTCATGCCAACAAACCTCATGTAATGTAAAAAAAGTTACTAAATTCAATCTCCCATGTCTGAATCAAACGTATGCCATATGTGTGGTTACACACCGACGTGGAAGCGAAAAGCACAAATGAGACCAATGCACGATGGCTGTTTGATTCAGGACATTTGGAAGATTGATATTTGGTAACTTTTTTTTACATTCTATGAGGTTTTGGCATGACTTGTACCTTTTGAAGTTGTTTTTTGTTCATTTTTTCAGAAAAGTTCACACTTCTACGAAGAACTGCGCCAACACCATTGATGGTATGAATGAACGAACTACAGCGTTACATAGCTGAAGGTGTGTAGATTTCAGGAATATATAGTTTGTGGGGGGTAATTCTGAGTTCGGGGGTGTTTTGTGGGAAAAACTGAAGACTGTTCAAATGCAAAGCTGGCTAATTTTTTTTTTTGTTTCTACTGACATTTGGCATTGGTCCCGCTCTGGGTTAGTTGGTAGCCATGTCTCTGGGTATACCTATGAATGTGGCATACTGTTTTATTTGGGAGGGGTTAGGGTTTCATATTTGAGATGCGGTTGAACTTTCCTCTGCGGTTTTTAGCGGATATTCGCATTTGATTTTGTCTCTGATTTTACAGTTGAGGAAAAAAAGGAAAATGTGAGAAAATAACTTACAATTGGACAAAGCGCTGTGCCCAGGTATCTGCATTTTGATCGAAACTTACCTCACTCATAAAATTCTGCGGGTATGTAGTTTCTAAAAATATCTCACTTGTGGGGATATTTTAGTTAATTTGGAAGATATTGTATGTTAACCGTCAGAAGTGGTTATACATTTTAATTTGGTGTAATATTCTTGAAGGTGCAGTTTTAGTTTGGTGGGTGTCTCCTGTACAGGAAAAGTGGGGTACCTACATATATCTGGTATCATTGTACTCGGGAGTATCAGAGATTTTAGAAACAGTAAGATTTTTGTGTGTAACCTTAAATAACTATAAATAAAAAAATGGCAAATTTTACATTTTTTCCCCCATATTTTACCCATAATTCCAGTAAAATTTCCAGAAAAGTTACAAAATTCTGTTACCGTGTTAAAGTACACTTTGTGCTGAAAATAACAATGTATAATATTCCTGATTTACTGCAAGGTTTTCTACTGTAAAATTAGTCTAAAGCAATTAAGGGCAAAATCCTGAAAATTCTGCTGGCACTGAAAGGGTTAAGGTTGGAAGAAAAGAAGTTTCATCTTCAGGTTAGGAAAGGTTTCTTTACAGTGAGAACGGTGAAAATGTGGAACGGTCTTCCAGGAGAAGTGGTAATGGCAAGTTCATTCAATAGCTTTAAAAAAGCCCTGGATAAGTTTCTAAAACTAAAAAATATTGAGAATTACTGGTGTTAATGCATATAGATCTGGTTGATCCAGGGATACTTTCCGATTGCCATTTGGAGTCAGGAAGGATTTTCCCCCCCCTTTTTAGCTGGTTTTTTTTGCCTTCCTCTGGATCAACTGTTATGTAGGGTTAAAAAAAAAAAAAAAAGAGGGTGAATAGGTTGGACTTGATGGACGTATGTCTTTATTCAACCTTAATTACTATGCTACTATGTATTCAATTAGATCAACTAGACTGGAAGTTTAGTTCTTGAAGACGTTTCACTAGTCATCCGACTGGCTTTCTCAATTCAGAATGACTTGTACAAGAATCTGTGGCAATTATGTACCCTGGAAAATCCCAATTAGCATATCACAGCCAATTGTTAAGGGCGTGATTGGATAGTGGCTAAGAGGTGTTACAGGAACGCCCAGAGTAAGGTGTCAAAACAGCATTGTACATGGCAGACAGTTTGTCGGAAACCCCCCCCCCCCCAACTCTTTTTAGGCTTGGTTTCTTTATTTTCACATAAATGGCATCCTTAACACCTCTCTTGAACCAGTCACATTCCTTTGCCAATATGTTAACATTACAATCTTCAAAGGTATGTCCTTTATCCTTAAGATTCGAATCCTGACCCGAGGAATTGGCTCTTCTGTGCTGGGCCATATCAGACATGTTGGTAAATACAGCTCAATCGTGCGGTTCCCTATGGGACCGCTCCATCAATCGTTAGAACTTTCGGCTGTGGCCAATAATGCCGCGACCGATGGACATTTGTCCCGGCACAGCGCTCACTGGTCAGAACAAATAGTCCGTTCATGAGTACCCAGCCTTAGGCAAAAGGTACATCATTATGTGCCATTTAACCCCAGTCTTACCCAGTCCATTCTATTGACGATGCGGGTTAAGTAGGAACAGTTACGGCCATCATCATTGTAAACCACCCAGCAAGGCACAAGGTCCCTTTTGTTGGAACCAAAGTGGTCGCCGTGTTGGTTTCCTAATATAGACTAATGAACCCTCCGGAGATATAAATATCTGACGATAAATGGAAATACTCCGACCCGGGTTAAGTTTCGACTGTTCACAGACACAGGATCCCGATCCCCCGCACAGCCCGACCATCTGCAGAGAACACTGCCAGCGGGTCGAGGTGCTAAGTACTAACACTCGCTCTTGAAGGCTGGGCGGAGCTCTGATTAAGACGTATCGACGTCAGCGTCACTGAGGGCGGCTGAGAAGGAAACGGGGGGTTCTGGGAAAGAAGAGGCGAGAGCTGGGGAGCCGACAAGTCCCGGCAGTCTGCGAACTACATTTGTTTTCTAAGAGAAGTCGGTCTGGGTCGCCTTAACGTTGGTACAGCAGGAAGAGTCGAGAGGCCGCGGCCGTCGCAGAAGTACCGGGAGCGGCAGCAGCGTAGCTGAGGTGAGGCGATCAGGGCCACCACTAATCCAGTGTCGATGTATTTTCACCATTGGACAGTAATGTCTGGTTTGTTCTTTAATTCTGGTATCCTTACCATGTGACCTCCAGCTGCTGCCGAAAATGGAGCAGTTATGTGCCGTAAAGCTTGTTATGGTTAGCCAAAAAAGGTCTCCCTTAGAGAGTATTGCCGTGTCTCCCATGGCAGCACGGTGGCTCAGTGGTTAGCACTGAAGTCCTGAGTTTGATTCCTCCCTTGGACACATCTGCAAGGAGTTTGTATGTTCTCCCCGTGCTTGCATGTCATTCCAGGCACTCTGGTTTCCCCCACAATCATAAAGGCATACTGATAGGTTGTATAAAGTGATTAGATTGTAAGCTCTTCAGGCAGGGCATGATGTGAATGTAAATGTAAAGCCCTACAGAAGATGTTGGCGCTATATAAATCCACAATAATAATAAAATGGCATCTGGCGTGAGAGTTGTAGTTTCTTTATAGGCAGAAATGTCAAGCTTGTGGTCTTCCAGATGATTGAAAAACACAATTCCCAGCATTTTTCTGCGTTGCTGTTACAGGCTATAGGTTTTTCTTGAGCAAAATGTCATGCTGGTGGGCATTTTAGAACTGACTGTTCTGTTTCCCTCAACTGATATATTTGTCAGTTTATGCACTTATTTGCTGTCCACTACCCCCATAGATTTCCATCTGTTACCGAACCACAATTTTCTTTCTGAAAGAACCAGAGGTGGACTTTGGAATATCGGTAGTGGGAATATTTTCATCAGTATAACTTACATGCTCTAAAAATATATATTGACATAAAATTACAACAGTCAATTTAGTTTACACTGTTAAGTGCGTAAAATATAGGTAATTACAATTTTACGTCTAACATTCGCAACACAGATGTGCCTCAAGAAAATGTTTAATTTCCAAGAGAGCCATGGTCTAAAAAAGTTTTATAACCAATGCTTTATAATGTTATTAGACACAAAAGCTGCCTTGTATTTCTATCAGTTTAGAAAAATAAACATTTCTTTTGGGGCAGAATTAAATTATTGGTGGTCCACCTGTGGCTGATGTATTGGAAATACATTAAAAAAATGTTATTGAAAGCAACACTTTAAAGAGTGGTGTTGTTTATCATATGTTCTAAAAGCATCTAGAGCTTAAAGTCTTTGCAGTTGCACAATCGTTAACTATTGACTTATGTTTTATTGGATTAAGTTTGTGTAATAGGAAACAGAAGTGTAGAAGGTGCTGTGTAGTGAGTATTAGTGTATTCTTTCTAATTCTTTTTTTCTGGGACCACGTTCTTAAAATGAATACAAAAGCAATGTATTTTCTTGCAGTGTTGAAATGTGCAGCAGGTCAATAACAGTATTTTGTAGACTTCAGATTCACCAGTCGGTGAAAAATTTGTTCAGAATTTGCATTTTCTAACAAATTGTGCTTTTATTATACAAATCTTGTGTTTATTATAGCAAACAAACTAGCTGCAGAAAAAAATTGCTGTGTGTGCTTAGTTTAAAGGGAAACCTATCTATACATAAAATATAGGAGACGGGTAGCCATTGTGCCCTAACAAGCCCTGGCAACTAAGATTTTAAAATATTTTCAATCGATGTCTATAGAACTGGCTACTTAAAAAAGTTTTTGTTAAAATATTCAGCATGTATACTGTAGACTTCGGATTCACCCATCAGTGAGAATCAATCCTAGAAAAAGAACACTTAAATCATTGCTTGTATAGTATATACTTTGTCATTTCCATTTGGTTAATAAAGGCACTTTTTATGTGGGCTCCGGTTGCTTTTGAGAACATTTCTGTCTGATTTCGGCTGGTCATATGGGATGTATTGCATCTCAGGAACACACACACTCCGGTTGTCAGAAATGTACCGTAATTGAAATATAGCATTGCATATACGGTCGGTCTCGATTTTAATTAAAACTCTGTTTTTGGATTACTTACAGACACATTATATTGGATGTTCTTACATTCAGAGGCATGATGATTTTCCTTTACTCCGCAGCCGTCTCATCTTTAGGTCATAGTTGTCCTTTAAAATTGGAAATAGTGCAGTAAACAGGTGGTATGGCACAAGCCTGTAAACAGTGCATTGCAACATCTCACTACTTTTAACAAGTCTATTTCTCAAATTCTGTCCCAAATATTTCTAGAGGCAGTTTACTAAATTCTTTAAAGGTTGTTTTTTTTTTTTTTTTCTGCTTGTAGTTATCTCAATCTATGTTTTATTGTTTTTCCAGCGGCTGAAATAGAACCAGAAAGACCTAGACAAACCTTTCAGATGACACAATCTAGATTATTCTAAAAATACTTAACCAGAAGTGCTGTGATCAGGTGGCAGTCAGAAAGAACATAGTTGAAGATGTTTAAGGCCTCGTGCAAACTGGAATTCCTTAGCTCTTACTGCAGAATCACTAGACATAGTGAGGTGAATGTAATAAAAATTGCAACAATTTGCCAATGCTATTTATCTGCAACAGTCAATTAGGTACAGGGCTGGACAAATCATTAAAAGATTTAGAAGCCATCAATTTCATACCTCGCAATGTCCTATGACTGACAGGTAACCCGCCCCCATCCACCCTAGCTCCACCCACTCACCTTAAGCCCCACCCACTACACAAATACTACTAACTTAAATTTTGCACACAACGCAAAACTTGGGTGCTACCGTCCCCTACTATAATCACTAATTTCATAGGAGCGGGAGTAATAAATTAATTATATAATTCTCATAATGTTAAAATTTACTGATATTGTAAGGTGGTTCAGGTGCATGAGCCCTGAACCCTTCACTAAGCAATACAATTGTAATCACTGGCTGATAATGTTGAACACATACTTGGCTACTCACCACTTCTAACAGGTGGCCCAGGTACAAGCTGCCCCATGCCCGTCGCTAGACCCAAAATGCAGGAAATTAACCGTAAATATCATTGTGCATACTATCCTATCTGGACCACAGAAAATGGAACACTCTCTTCAAAGTAGAAAATAAACTTTATTCCAAAAGACTGCTTAACATGTGTCAGACCATGAAAGGTGCTTAAAGGTAAAGTACGCTCTAAAAACAAGTTAAGTGTAATTAGAAGCAGCAGATTTAACTAATCATTCTCCCCCCCCCCCCCCCTTTTTGTTTTTTTCCTAGATCCCTCCTGAGCCTACCTGTGCTGATGGAAAGTTCCTGACATCTTGGATCTTCATTCAAGTCTCCATAGCTCCACCCCCGAGATTTGATTGATCTTCTTTTGCAGGTCAGGAAAAGCACCATCTGTGCTCCGGGCACGCGCACAACGTCATGGTGCACACACAGACGTGTGCGCACATGATGTCTGCGCGCTGACGTCTCGGCACATGCACCGTGACGGCACACACGGCGGGCGTGCCCGGAGCACAAAGACCAGTGCTTTTCCTGACCTGCAAATGAGGGGGATCCATCAAGTCACGGAGGGTGGAGCTAAGGAGACTTGAATAAAGATCCAAGAGGTCAGGAAAATTTCATTCGGACAGGGGGGGGGGGGGGGGAAAGATTAGTTAAAGCTGCTGCTTCTAATTACACTTAACTTGTTTTTAGGGTGTGCTTATCCTTTAATCATAAGCAAGAGCTTCTTGCTTATGATTATGACTGTTAGGAAGGGTTAAAAAAAAAGTGAATAGGTTGGACTTGATGGACGTATTCAACCTCAATTACTATGTATTAAGGACCTTTCATGGACCGAGATGCGTGAAGTGATCTTTTGGAATAAAATTAATTTTGTACTTTAAAGAGCGTGTTACTTTTACTGTGGCCCGGATAGTGCATACTTTCGGTTAACTTAAATTTTGCAGTGATTAGATAGATGGACAGGGACAAATAGGGATAGATAGACAGGCAAACTGGTAGATTGACACACACACAAATAGACAGATGGAAAGATAGATATAGAGAAAAGCTAGATGGCCTGATTTTGAGAAGTTTGGTAACTGGAAAATCAACAGAAAATACTGGAGAAAACGCAAAAAATAAGGTTGTCCGTGTTTTTTTTTTTTTGCGAGATTCGGATACACGGACCAAGAGGACGCATAAAGATAAAAAATGGACCACATAGATTTGGAATGCAATCTAAACAGTGGAAACTGATTCTCGCAAATTCCACTCTATCATAGATTATATTGTGATTTGCAAAACGTACCGAAATCGGAATTTGCTTTTGAAGGTTTTCATTCATCCAGGTCATGGTATATCTGCCCGGTTGATCTAACTGAATACAACCGATAAGGAACTGAATTCAAGGCACTAACCCTTTAATGTCATAGGACCCCATGCTTTTTTAAAGGATTGACATGTAAATTATTTATAAACAATTTACATACAGTGTTCAATTAGACAATGCCTAGAGATTGCACAGAAATCTGTATTGAAACCCAATTAGAGTTCAATCTGGGTACACCCTTTAATACATGGCTGGGTACATTCTGGGTGACATTTCGTCCCCATCGGCCAGTCATCGTGAACGGCTGATCTGTCAGGTTGACATATTAATGGTTGCATAGTAAAGTTGCGTGGCTGACATTTCAATGGGACTGATCGTGTGGTCTATTAAAGGCAATTATCCCAAATTTACTGGCTTGTCCAATCAAAGCTTTGTGTGATTAGGATTAACGTTTGACCGGTATAAGCCTGTCTTGGTCAAAAATTTACCAAATTTTAGGGAAATTTTGGTTGCGACGATTGAACCTCCCGAAATATTGGCAGTAATGGTCCTTTTGGATTTATTTTTTCTAACAAATGGTATCTTACAATGAATAAAATGGAATCTGAATGGAGGGGCTTGACTATGCAGAAAGCTTGGATAAGTTAAAGCTGTTTAAACTGTAAAAGTGTCAATTGCTTGGGGATATGATAACTTTATACAAGTATTAATGAGCCATATAATAAAACTCTGGTGCATTGTTCACCAATAGGTCATTTCAGAGTACTCATGGGACATAGTCAGGGTTACAAAGGTTTGTTGGTGGCACACCTCTACCTCCACAGGAAAAAGTGCTGTGTGCTGAGGGTAAAACAACACACAACATGAGTCCCCCTGACGCGTTTCGTTCAACTTGGGAGCTTAGTCCTGTCGCATTCAACTGCTGTGATGGTGCTTTTTAACTTTTGTATTCACATTTTAAAATATTTATTAAAAGTTATGTTTTAAGTCCTATTCCCCTCCATTTTTTATGCTGGTTGCACTTTCACTAATTGCTGTATGCACTTTACTTTTTGTTTTTCTACCTTTTAATTTGCATAGTCAGGGTTGCCAGGCGTCCCTATCTGGACGGAATTGCCCTGGCAGGGGCAAAATCCAGAGTCCCACAGTCAGGGCTGAAACCTGTCCAGAATCTGGCCCTGGCAGCCCCGCCCAGTTAAGGTAAGATGCAGAGTCGCACTCCAATGCAACAGTGAATATATTACAAACCACACATCAAATCACAATGTTTTGAGGGTCTAAGCCCTCTTCATCAGGTGATTCTACTGCCCCCTTGCCCCATCTTTACCCTGCCCATCATGGCATCACTGCCCCGACTCAAAGATCTAGCAACCCTGGGCATAGTATAGTATTTGAGGTTGAATAAAGACATACCCACATCTAGTCCAACCCAAAAAAAAATGTATGAAGGGGGAAAAAATCCTTCCTGACTCACAATGGCAATCAGCAATATCCCAGGATCAATTCCAACTGTATCTATCAATGCCAGCAACATTGACTGCTCTCACAGTGAAAACCCCCTTCCGAACTTGGAGATTAAACGTCTTTTCTTTCAGCCTTAAGATGCCTATACATTAAAACTTACCTGCCGACTGATCAGTGACATTCAAATAGTATTTCTGAATCTGCTTTTCCCATTCTACTTCACGGCTGACATACATTTGCAAAATGAATGAGCCAGATAGGACCTTGCTATCTTATGTCGGTTGCCAAGTAGAATGGGAAAGGCAGTTCCAGAAATATTGTTTGAATGTTGCAAGATCAGTCTGCAGTTAAGTTCTAATGTATGGGCACATTTAAGGGATGTCCGCGTGTCCTCTGACATGTTCTATTGGTGAACAATGCCCTAGATAGTTTATTGTATGGCCCATTCATGTATTGATACACAGTAATCATATCCCCACACAAGCGCCTTTGCTCTATTGTGCATAACTGTAACTTATTCAAGCTCCCCCAGTCCCCTATAAATATAGTTGCTTTCAACCCTTTCCTTTTCCAAGATGTACTTTTTGTACACAGGATTCCAAAACTGCACTGCATATTCAAATGAGCCCTTATGAGTGCTTTGTAAAGAGGGAGAATTAATATTTTTCTCCTATGATGCCATGCCCCTCTTTATACAAGACAATATCTTGCTTGATCTAACTGTGGCCGCCTGGCACTGATTGCCACATTTGTTTGTTATCCACCAAAATTCCGTAGATCCTTTTCCAACAGAGATTTACTTAAAACAGAGCAATTTATAGTGTATGCAACACAAGGATTTTTCAGCCCAAAATGCATCACTTTACATTCATCAAAATTGAATCTTGTGTTGCTAATGTAACATTCTGCTACTTTGACTCCTGGCCTGTGATCTCTCCCCTCTTCATTCTATCTTAAACTCAGCAGTTTGGATCATCTCACTCTCCTCCAAGAGAGAACCTACCTTTCTGAAAGCTGGCACTATAAATTAGCTGTTTGAGCACTTTGTAACCCTCCACCCACTTGTATTTGTATGTTGTCCATCCCACTTAGATTCTAAGCTCTTCTGGCAGGAACACACCATATTAAAATTTAACTATCAATGTGTAGTCTAAACATATGTATCACTTTAATTTATCTGTTTAATTGCTTGCACTTATCCACTTATTTGCTACTGCGCTGCGTACGCTACTTATACATACATCTGCCTCTTAGCACCCCAATGAGATAATCTATTTAGATCCACCTGCAACAATTACACATTATCTATAGCTTTTAATGCTTGGCAAAGGTTTTTTTATCGTCCACAGAGACATTGCTGACAATACCCACTTCCCAATCATTAATAAACAGATTAAATAGTGGCCCTAGCGCAGAAACCTATGGCACCCCACTTAGAACTTTAGTTCATATTGATAAAGCAACATTAACAACCTACTCTCTGCACCCTTTCCATCAATTAATTTTCTATGTACAAATGTGCCCCCCCCCCCCCCAAACCAACAGACCTTAGCTTATACATAAGTTTCCTGTGGGGAACTGTGTCAAAAGACTTGGCAAAATCCAAGTACCGTATATACTCGAGTATAATTCGATCCGAGTATAAGCAGAGGTACCTATTTTTACCAGAAAAATGTATAAAAACTGACTGACTCGAGTATAAGCCAAGGGTAGAAATACTGACCACTACTGCCTTCTGATTCTGTATTATTTTGTGCCTTAAGTTGCCCTTTAAATGGACCGCAGAATTCCCATACAGTAATAGCCAAATCCAGTAGCAGTAACCTCCAATTCCTTGGCACTCCAGATGTTTGGAAACTATAACTCCTAGCAGTGGAGTGCCAAAGTTCAGTAATCTTTTAATTAAGCTTACCATCATTTACAATTCTCCTTACCCCCATATAGTAAAGGGCCCTCTGACCCCCATATAGTAAAGGGCCCCACTGCAATCATTTACAGCATACCAACCTGTCAACTTATGTCTCACCCCATATCCTCTAGTCTGTAAGTCTTTGGGCAGGGCCTCTTTCCTATTGTATCGCACGTATTGCTGTAAGAAACTGCACATTCTGTTAGTTATATTATGTATTACTGTGTATGAAGTATATATGACTTGTAATAACATGTATTACCCTGTATGTAATGTTTGACTAGTATGTAAGCCGCATGGAAGATGTTGGTGCTATAAAATAAATAATAATATAATAAATAAAACACATGTCATTTGACCACAACACCAGCTATTATGGAAGACATGTTGTCATATGGACTGTACACACCAAGCATATGGAACCAGCTGGTCATCGGACCATACACACAGCAAAACTGAAAATCCTCTCAACTTAACGAGATTTTATTTCCTGGTTCATAGCACGGCAGGGGGTTACAACCTTGAGTTAAACACTGGTTGCTTGAGTGACAGGAATCCCTCCCACAAAATCATAAAAGGAGGATCAGGAAGGCTGGCCCTTGCTTGGAATGAATGTCTGGAGGAGGAATAAAGGTTTGATGATTTCAATTGAAGGGAGGGTAGCAACCACTGCTGTGCTACAGACCAGGAAAAGAAAATCTCAGGTAAGATGATAGGATTTTCAATTTTCCATGGTCCTACACACAGGGACAAAAAAGAAAAAAAGATGTGTATTTAGGCGTTTGAGGAAGCCGCTATAAGGACCTTTTTGCCAAAATCGTGAGCCGCAGATGCAAGTCAACTTATAGTGTTTTTATTAATGTGAACATGATGACCATGTTGCCGCATTACAGATGTCCTCTGGGAGGACGGGCATGAATGCCCAGGAAGCTGCAAAGATCATGTGGAGTGTGCCGTTACCCTTGCGGTAATGTCTTGCCTTGCTAGCACATGCCTGTTTGATACAGGTAGTATCCAGGATGCTAGAGTTTGAGTGCACACTGTAACCTTTGCATTGTCCATGAATAGAACAAAAAGGAAGTCGGTTTTCCAGAACTGTGGTTTTTTGATATGATGAGATGGATCTGCCAACATCAAGGGTATGAAGGCACTGTATCTTGTCCTTTTGAGACTGATAAAAAGTAGGAAGTTGATGTCTGGTTTAGATGGTAGGGTGTCAACACTTTTGGTAGAAATGAAGGGTCCGGTCTCAGCACCACTTGTTAGGATAAAAGGTGAGGAAGGGTTCAGATGCCCTGAGAAATCTGATTTCAGCCCACTCTCTAGCCGATGTCATGGCTACTAGAAGTATGGTTTTAAAAGGTAATGTGTCTGATTGAGCATGATTCGAGTGGGTTGAATGGGCTTCCCTGGAGAGCCTGTTAGAAACGATTGAAAGATCCCATGGAGGGACTTTGGATCTTATTTGGGGTCTAAGATGTTTGACCCCTTGAAAGAATCTTATTATCAAGGGGTCCAAAGCCTACCTGATATTAGGTATGGCTGAGATGGTGAGACTTGAGAGTCAGCAGGCTGAGATCTTTGGACTTCTAGTAGAAACTTTATCAATGACTCTACTTTGGCTGATAAGGGTGAGAGGTTCTACCTCGACACCAAGAGCTGAAGATTTTCCATGTTCTGTAATAACTCTTTGGATGCCAATAGCGTATTGATGGGGGCTTTCAAGGCGACAGTTTCAACCTCAAGATTTAGGGTTATCAGATCTGGGTGACTGATAGGTCCCTGTTGGAGTAGATCTTGCCTCAGAGGGAGTCTGATTGGGTATGAGAATCAACATTTGAGGAGCCCAACGGGAGTATTGCAATGATAGAAGCTTGTCATCCCTGATTTCTGGAGGACTTCTGGATCAGTGGAATAGTGGAAAGATGTAAAGGAGATGTTGGTCCCAGCTGAATGAGAAGGACCATCATGTGCTTGGGATCCTTGACATCTGGAGCAATATTATCCAGCTGAGTGTTCAACTGAGTCACCATAAATCCATGTGGGAATTCCATTTCTGTATTAGGATGGCGAATATGTCTGGGTGAAGTCGCCATTCATTCAGACATATACCCCGTCTGCTGAGGTAGTCTGCTTTGCTGTTGAAAATGCCTAGGATGTGACAGCCCTTGATTTGGGAAAAGATGAATGAGCTGAAAGAGCTGAAAAGAGTGCTGTCTTGGCTTTTCCTAAAGGGGCTCTTGAGGAAGTAATCTGTCTATTCTGGGATATGCTTGGAATTGGAGTTGGTTGCCCTGGTCCAGGGTGCTGAGGACCATAGTCCAAGGTTGTTCAAGCCGGTTCTCCTTGAAGAGAAAAGTCTTTCCCCACTGAGGAAGAGTGCGCTGACCTTCAAATGGTCTTTGTTTTGTTCTCCCCCCTCTACCCGAAAGGGCTGATAAGAGGATTGACCCTCCAAGATTCTTGCTGTAAGAGAGGTTTCCTGCCTGTATTGTTTAGCAGTTTTGTAGTTGGGGCCCTGAAAAAGAGAAGAAGAAGAAGAACGTAAGATGGAAACCGCTGTTCTTGAGAAGGTGTAGATGGAAGGCTATTTTAGAGGAGTTCCGTTCAATGAGGTCTTTCCAATTTCGAACCAAGAGAAGGTTCCCTTCAAAATCTTCCACTGCTTGAGCCATGTGGTTCTTCTGGCTATCACTGCTGCACTCGTTGTTTTTGCGAGTCCATTGATGCCTCACAGATGCTTCGTTTGTGAGTTTGACATCTTTTAGTAGTTTGATCAGATCACACGAGGTATTCCATTTTATGGCTTCCTCTAGGTCTGATAACCAGTATTTATTTGCCTAGCTAGGCTAGTGATGGCCATAGGGACGAGCGCTGCCAGATAAGGAAAATATTCTTTAGTATGGAGTCTTTCTTTTATCCATTGGATCACGTAAGGCCGCTGTATCACTCGGTGGCCAATATGGTTTTCCTTGCGGCCTTAGAGTCCACCTTTGGAGCATCATCCAAAATGCTGGTGATGGCTTGGTTGAATTATGTTTGGCTATGTTTTTGTTAAATGAGAGGGAAGTGAAAATTTCCTATCTGAGTTCTGGAATTCTTTTTTGAATTGTTTCAAGGAACTGATCATGGACATGAAACGTGGACGTGTCATAGGATTTTTTAGCGAACATCAGTTCAGATGGACCTGGTTGTTCTGGCTCTGTAATTTGTAATGTGTCTCTCATTTTCTGATCAGGTGAGAAAGGATCCTTGAGTCAGAGCATTTTCAGATTGGGTTTCTTCATTTGAGTATCACTTTCAATGGTTTCCCCTGGTTCCAGTGCTACTTGCTCCTGGGGAGAGAGATTTTGTTTCTATCATTGAAGATACTTGACACATTATGTTTTCTGAGAACTTGGCGAAGGAAGAATCATCATGCATTTAACTAAACTAAGCAGGTTGATCTTGGAGGGAGGGTAGAAGCATTTGATTAAATAATATGCAGTCCTCAAATAGCTTTTGGCCATGTACTGCAGGGTTGCAGCACAGGACACATTCAGGTCTTGATTTTTTGTGATGATATGAATGCTCATCTCTTCTGTGTCTGCTGGAGGAGAGAACTGGAAGGGAAAAGAGAGAGAAGATTGAGAGAGAGAGAGAGGAAATTCAGAGAAATACATGGACTAGTGATTTGTTTTTATGAGAATGTCTTTGTTCTGGGAGCTCACCCTCTTGATCCAGAGCTGTGGCTTCTCTAGAGCTCATTACATGCCAGTAATTGTGGAACACGTGTTATCATCTGACCATACGCACCAGCCATTATGGAAGACATGTTGTCATCTGACCATACGCACCAGCAAATATGGAACACGTGTCCTCTGACCATACAAACCAGCAATATGGAACACATGTTGTCATCTGACCATACACACCAGCAATTATGGAAAACGTGTTGTCATCTGACCATACACACCCGCAAATATGGACACGTGTCATCTGACCATACACACCAGCAAATATGGAACACGTGTCATCTGACCTACACACCAGCAAATTTGGAACACAGTAATCTGGACCATACAAAAACAGCAATTATGGAACACATGTTGTCATCTGACCAACACACCAGCAATTATGGAACACATGTAATCTGACCATACACAACCACAATTATGGAACACATGTCATCTGACCATACACCACCGGCAATTATGGAACACATGTCATCTGACCATACACACCAGCTAATATGGAAACACATGTTCATCTGACCATACACACCAGCAATTAGGAACACATCATCTGACCATACACAGCAGCAATTAGGAACACATGTCATCTGACCATACACACCAGCTAATATGGAAACATGATATCTAACCATACACACCAATTATGGAACCCTTATTATCATCTGAAAATACACACCAGCAAATATGAACCACATGTTATCTGACCATACACACCAGCACATATGGAACACATGTCATCTGACCATACACGTTAGCAATTATGGAACACGTTGTCATCTGTCCATACATGCCAGAAATTATGGAACACGTGTTGTCATCTGACCATTCACACCAGCAATTATGGAAAACGTGTTGTCATCTGACCATACACATCAGCAAATATGGAAACATATATTATGTGACCATACAAACCAGCAAATATGGAACACATTTTGTCATCTGAACATACACACCAGAAGATACGGAACACGGTGTCATCTGAAATACACACCACAAATATGGAACACATGTTGTCATTGATTATAGACACCAACAATTATGGAACACATGTCATATAACCATACAATCCAGCAATTATGGAACACGTCATCGACCATACACACCAGTAAATATGGAACACCTTATCTGACCATACACACCAGCAAATATGGAACATATATTGTCATCTGATCATACACACCAGCAATCATTTTACCAGATTTATGTGTCACACTATTCTAACTGTGTACAGGCCTGACAATGTGTGATGGCAAATATGATAAGCTGAGTGGAAATAGGGGTTATAAGAGCCAGCAAAGCTTTAAAGGCCAACAATACCCCTGCTCAACTTCCTCTTCTAAAACTACTCAGGGGTGAGGAACTAACCGCTAAGTTAAGACCTAGCTGTTTAGTTTCACCCCTGAGTAGTCTTATTGGTAGGGGTTGGCCAAGCAAGTTGGGGGGTTTTATTTTGACATTAGCTATATTATAGTATTTTCTTTGTTCATTTCCAAATGGTTTCATATATCCTCATAGATGGTCAAGTTTAGTTCAGCACAAATTTTGCAGACGCAGCATCGCGGCTCAGTGGTTAACACTGAAGCTTTGCAGTGATGAAGTCCTGAGTTCGAATCCACCCTGGAACATCTGCAACATCTGTTTGTGTAGTTCCCGTCGTGCTGTGTGTGGGTTCCTCCGGGCACTCTGGTTTCCCCCACAATCATAAAGACATACTGATAGGAGTATGTAATTGTAAAGTGCTACGGAAGATGTTTGGCGCTGTGTTTAAATCTGCAATAATAATAATATCCTACCACAAATATACTTTTATCAAAAAGTGTCTATGAAACACAAATTTCATGGGGTTTACATTTTGTTTCATGGCATTATGATTGTGTGTTTGAAACAGTTAATTACATTATGATTTACAGCCCATCTCTATTCTCATTAATACAAATGCCCTCTGCTGGTCAGCCATTGTTTACACATACAGTATAGTGAAAAGCCAAAAAACAATTATTTGTGTAGTTATTTTACAATTTTTTGGCACACTGTTGTTCAATTTTTTCCACTTTATACAATATATTACGGGCCATACAATAAACCTTTAAATAATCAGTCATATCAGAGGACACGTGGACATTCTTTAAGACTGGAAGAAAGAAGTTTCCTCTTCAGGTTACAGTAAGAAACAGTGAAACCGTGGAACTGTTTCCGACAGATGTGGTAATGGCAAGTTCATTGAATAGCTTTAAAAGTGGACGAGGTAAGTTTCTAAAACTAAAAAATATTGAGAATTACTGGTATTAATACATATACTGTAGTTCTGGTTGGTACAGGGATACTATATAATATTTAGAATTACTGGTATTACTACATATACTGTAGTTTTAGTTGGTACAGGGATACGATTTAATATTGAGAATTACTGGTATTAATACATATACTGTCATTCTGGTTGGTACAGGGATACTATATAATATTGAGAATTACTGGTATTAATACATATACTGTAGTTCTGGTTGGTACAGGGATACTATAAAATAGTGAGAATTACTGTTTTAATATGTATACTGTAGTTTTGGTTGGTACAGGGATACTATATAATATTAGATTACTGGTATTAATACATATACTGTAGTTTGTTGGTACAGGGATAACAATATTGAGAATTACTGGTATTAATACATATACTGTATTCTGGTTGGTACGGAGACTATATATATTGAGAATTACTGGTATTAATACATATACTGTAGTTCTGGTTGGTAACAGGGATACTATATAATATTGAGAATTACTGGTATTAATACATATACTGTAGTTCTGTTGGTACAGGGATACTATAAAAATGTGAGAATTACTGGTATTAAACAATACGTAGTTCTGGTTGGTACAGGGATACTATATAATATTTAGAATTACTGGTATTACTACATATACTGTAGTTTAAGTTGGTACAGGGATACGATATATATTGAGAATATGGTATTAATACATTCTGTAATCTGGTTGGTACGGGATACTATATAATATTGAGAATTACTGGTATTAATACATATACTGTAGTTCTGGTTGGTACAGGGATACTATATAATATTGAGAATTACTGGTATTAATACATATACTGTAGTCTGGTTGGTACAGGGATACTATAAAATAGTGAGAATTACTGGTATTAATACATATACTGTAGTTCTGGTTTATAACAGGGATACATATAATATTGAGAATTACTGGTATTAATACATATACTGTAGTTCTGGTTGGTACAGGGATACTATAAAATTGTGAGAATTACTGGTATTAATACATATACTATAGTTCTGGTTGGTACAGGGATACTATATAATATTTAGAATTACTGGTATTACTACATATACTGTAGTTTAAGTTGGTACAGGGATACGATATAATATTGAGAATTACTGGTATTAATACATATACTGTAGTTCTAGTTGGAACAGGGATACTATATAATATTGAGAATTACTGGTATTAATACATACTGTAGTTCTGGTTGGTACAGGGATACTATATATTGAGAATTACTGGTATTAATACATATATGTAGTCTGGTGGTACAGGGATACTTAAATAGTGAGATTACTGGTATTAATACATATACTGTAGTTCTGGTTGGTACAGGATACTATATAATATTGAGAATTACTGGTATAATACATATACTGTAGTTCTGGTTGGTAGGGATACTATTAAAATTGAGAATTACTGGTATTAATACATATACTTAGTTCTGGTTGGTACAGGGATACTATATAATATTAGAATACTGGTATTACTACAATACTGTAGTTAAGTGTGGTACAGGGATACGATATAATATTGAGAATTACTGGTATTAATACATATACTGTAGTTCTAGTGGACAGGAGATACTATATAATATTGAGAATACTGGTTATTAATACATATACTGTATTTCTGGTGACAGGGATTACTATATAATATTGAGAATTACTGGTATTAATACATATACTGTAGTTCTGGTTGGTACAGGGATGCTATATAATATTGAGAATTACTGGTATTAATACATATACTGTAGTTTTGGTTGGTACGGGGATACTATATAATATTGAGAATTACTGGTATTAATACATATACTGTAGTTCTGGTTGGTACAGGGATACTATATAATATTGAGAATTACTAGTAATAATACATATACTGTAGTTCTGGTTGGTACAGGGATACTATATAATATTGAGAATTACTGGTATTAATACATATACTGTAGTTCTGGTTGGTACGGGGATACTATATAATATTGAGAATTACTGGTATTAATATATATACTGTAGTTCTGGTTGGTACAGCGATACTATATAATATTGAGAATTACTGGTAACCAAGTTCTGGTTGATCCAGGGACACTTTCAGATTGCCATTTGGAGGCAGGAAGGAATCCCCCCCCCCCCCCCTTTAGCTTTTTTTTTTTTTTTACCATCCTCTTGATCAACTGTTAGGTAGGGTTAAAAAGGAGGGTAAAGAGGTTGGACTTGATGGACGTATGTCTTTATTTCAACCTCTTATTACTAATTACTATGTTATTCTGTTATTATGTTGTTTGCCCCTTCACATTTACCTTTTATGTTTTGCTACAGTATGTGGCAATGCTCATTCTCTGACAGTACCTTACTGAATTAAACAATGCATGCAAAAGTTTGGGCAACCCTTCTTACTTATATGAACTGATCAGTCAAAGGCATAAAGTTAAATATATTACATTTCTTTAATAGCAAGATTATATCACTGTTTGCAAACCCTTTTTGTGGTCAGCTATGAGTGTCACATGCCTTCCAAAAGGCATGTAATGCTGCACGATTCTGCCTTTTCAAGATCTAGCCACATTTTAGTGAGGTTTAGATTGCACCATTGTATATTTTGTGTAGAAGTGTGTTTTGGATCATTCATTATAAGTCTGAGTAAGGGTCATGTGACCCAAAATGCATCAGACCTGTTTTTGAACCCTTTTATTTCAGAGAGCAATTTTTTATGTATGAATAAAAGTAAGAGGTATATCGGGGAAGCATACTGACCATACTCACCAGCAATTATGGAACACATATTGTCATCTGACCATACACTACATACAAAAAATAGAAGCCTAGTGCACATCCAATTAATTTGCTTACATTTTACTTTACCATTGTATTGCGAGTTAAAAAGCCTGCCCTTCTCTCTGGATAAATTAAAGCAATTAGTTCAATAACTTAGCCAAATTATTTTAAGCCCAGCAACCACTTCAAGGTTTGCTTTATTCTGCTGGGTCGTAACTTTTAACCTTCTTAAGAGACAAACAGGGTTATTCAATAAAAGTTCTTATCGTTTAAAATGGTGCTAATTTTGCCCCAACCAATCAGATGTTAGCTTTCAAATATAAACTAAGTTCTGATTGGTTGGGGCAAAATTAGCACCATTTTAAACGATAAGAACTTTTATTGAATCCCCCTGATAATTCTCAAACTTTGTCTTTATATCAGTACCTGCCTTTTATGAGATGAAAGTCCCAGCTGTCCTTTTGCTTGCTTTTTTGGGACTGACTCTCCAGCTCTAAGTACTTGAACACATGACCCACTATGGGTAGAGTACACATTTCCCAGAGGCTTGGTCTAACCCCCAATGCAACAAGCAATATATAAATCAATGGGATAGTATACATCCAGAGTGCAACTAGTGACCAAATTTATTCAATACATACAAAAAATAGAAGCCTAGTGCACATCCAATTAATTTGCTTATATTTTACTTTACCATTGTATTGGTAAATACGTAAGCCCAGCAACTACTTCTTCTGCTTTATTCTGCCGGGTCCTAACTTTTAACCTTTTTCACCTTAGTAACTTTTTAACTTCTTAAAGGATAAATGCACCCGTATTTCTAACTTGTTGTTAGTGGGTAGCTGTACCATAGTAAAATAATGTGGGGATGTTTATTTTTTGGTATTTTCAGGATTTTGCCCTTAATTGCTTTAGACTCATTTTACAGTAGGAAATCTTGCAGTAAATCAGGAATATTATACATTGTTTTTTTCAGCACAAAGTGTACTTTAACACGGTAAAAGAATTTGTAACTTTTCTGGAAATTTACTGGAATTATGGGTAAAATATGTAAAAAAAATGAAAAATTTGCAAATTTTCATGGATTTTTCCCATTTTTATTTATAGTTATCTTAAGGTTACACACAAAAATCTTACTGTTTCTAAAAGCTCTGATACTTCCGAGTACAACGACACCAGATATATGTAGGTACCCGACTTTTCCTGTACAGGAGACCCCCAAAACTAAAACTGCACCTTCAAGAATATTACACCAAATGAAAATGTATAACCACTTCTCACGGTTAACATAGAATATCTTCCAAATTAACTAAAATATCCCCACAAGTGAGATATTTTTAGAAACTACACACCCACAGGATATTATGAGTGAGGTAAGTTTCGATAAAAATGCAGATACCCGGACGCAGCTCTTCATCCAATTGTAAGTTATTTTCTCACATTTTCCTTTTTTTCCTCAACTGTAAAATCAGAGACAAAATCAAATGCGAATTTCAGCTAAAAACTGTGGAGGAAAGTTCAAACGCATCTTAAATATGAAAGCCTAACCCCTCCCAAATAAAACGGTATGCCACATTCACGGGTGTAACCAGAGACATGGCTACCGACTAACCCAGAGCGTGACCAGTGCCAAATGTCAGTAGCAGCAAAACAAAATTAGCCAGGTTTGTATTTGAACAGTCTGCAGTTTTTCCACAAAACACCCCCCAACTCAGAAATACCCTCCACAAACTATATATTACTGAAATCTACACATCTTCAGTTATGTAACGCTGTAGTTCGTTTATTCATGCCATCAATGCTGTGGGCGCAGTTCTTCATAGAAATTTGCACTTTTACCAGATTTTCAAAAACAATTAACATCAAACAACATTCAAAAAGGTAGAAATCATGCCAAAACCCCATGGAATGTAAAACAAAGTTACTAAATATCAATCTTCCAAATGTCCTGAATCAAACGGTATGCCATATGTGTGGTTACACACGCGGACGTGGAAGCGAAAAGCCACAAAGTGAGACAATGCAGGATGGCTCAGAAACAGCGAAAATATTTATCCAGCTCCGAATTTGGACAGTCTGCAGTTTTTTTCCACAAAACACCCCCGTAACTTAGAAATAACCCCATACAAACTATATATTCCTGAAATTTACACACCTTCAGCTATGTAACACTGTAGTTTGTTCATTCATACCATCAATGGTGTGGGCGCAGTTCTTCGTAGAAGTTCACATTTGTCTGAAAAAATTAACAAAAAACAACTTCAAAAGGTAGAAATCATGCTAAAACAACATGGAATGTAAAAAAAAGTTACCAAATATCAATCTCCCAAATGTCCTGAATCAAACGGTATGCCCTATGTATGGTTACATACGCAGATGTGGAATCAATTAGCCACAAAGTGAGCCAATGAACAGTGGCCCAATTACAGCAACTTTTGAGATTTGTCAGACTAAACACCCCCCTATATTAGAAATACCCCCCAAAACTATATATTCTTGGACTCTACACACCTTCAGCTACACAATGGTGTGATTCTTTTATGCATACCACCAATGGTGTGGGCGGAGTTTCGTGTACAATTTCGCTTTTTACCAGATTTTCAGGAAAAATGTATATAAATACAATTCAAAGTTAAAAATCATGGCAAATTTTCATGTCATGTAAAAAAAACTTGTCAATTATTAATCTTCTAAATGCCCTGAATCAAATGGTATGCCATATGTGTGGGTGCACACAGAGACGTGGCCACCAACTAGCTCAAATGGGACACATGCACAAGTGTAATTACAAGAAAAAAATCAAAGTGCTCTGTACTTTCAAACAGCCCCCAAACTTGTAAATGCCCCCCACAAATAAAACCCCCCACTAAATATCACTCTCCCACATGTTCTGAATCAAACGGTATGCCATATGTGTGGATGTACACAGAGACGTGGCCACCAACTAGCTCAAATGGGACGCATGCACAAGTCCAATTACAAGAAAAAAATCAAAGTGTTCTGTAATTTGAACAGCCTAATTAACTTGGAAATACCCCCCACAAACTATATATTTTTGGAAGCTACACACCTTCAGCTACGTGATGGTATCATGTTTTCGTATATACATGAAGAATTCCAGACGCTGTTATCCATAGAACTCCGTGCTTTTAGGAGATTTTGTGAAAAAATAAAATAAGAGGACTCAGAGGTTGAAATCCTACCTAAACCCACTTGGCAAGTAAAAAAAAACCACTAAATGGCAATCTCCCACATGTCCTGAATCAAACGGTATGCCATATGGGTGGGTGCAAACAGAGACGGGGCCACCAAGTAGCTCAAATGGGATCCATGCGCAATTGCAATTACAAGAAAAAATAAAAAAACTCATTTCCCTTTTTTTTGGATCATTCCCAAAGATGATCATCAAATCATCTTTGGGAATGATAACGAACTTGGAATACGGGCATAAATGCCCGTTTTCCAATTCGAAATCCGAATGGAAAAATCACTTCCTGGAAATCATTTTCCAGGAAGTGATTTTTCATTCATTGGCAAAGATCAATAATTTGGTGATCACCAAATTTTGATCTCTGTCCCCATTTTTTTTCTAAGTCTTCGCTAAATAGCAAAGACTTAGAAAAAATCCTATTTGTGAATGGAACTTTGAGTTCCATTCACAAAAAGTATAGTAAAGCTGTCAGCATGACAGCTTTTACTATACCAGGTACTGCACTGTGATCTGAATGGAGATCACAGTGCAGTACCTCCACTAGACCACCAGGGGCAGCCTCCTACCACTTCTACGAAAGACCCCGGTGAAGGAGGAAGCTCCGTGACATCACCGGGGTCTCCCTTTCTGCTTCAACTTCTTCCTCCATGTGGGACCAGAAACTCCTATACGATCACCGCAAAAAAGGTATGATATCTCCCGATCCCCCCCTCGGATTTGGACGAAACCGAGGGGGGATCGAGTGGGCTAGGGGGGCAGTTGAATGCTGCAATTTTTTTTCTTAAAAAAATGCAAAACCTTGCTAAACTTTTTCATTTTAAAAAGCCAATGTGCTGGGGGATGTGAGAAAGCCTACTATATTGACCCAGGGCGCAAGTATGAGGGATGCAAAAGTTTGCTAATCATAACTGAAGTAAAAAAAAAAGATTAGAAGTTAGGACCTTCTAGACTAGGGTTACCTTGACGTAGTTGGAAGGCTTTTCATTCATGTGGTCACAGTAATGTTTACTAAAAGCCCTTTATGCCAGTGTGCAAATAGGATATTGTATGGGGCCTAGGAATGTGCACTGATTATTTTTTCTTTGTATAAATGTTTGACCAAATCAGTAGCACTTCTGCAAAATGTCGTTGTAATTTAGCCTAAGAAGTGCTTCCACAGTCCTTCTTTTATATGGTAACTTATAGTGGAAACCATTTTGTGTGACAATTGGCAGAAAAGCACATTTATACACATTGTGCGTTTTACTTTTTGCAATAGATGCAGTACAGCAACTAGGTTGCACATGTAAATGTGGTTACTGGTATTTGAAGACCTATGTAGTTTCTGTAAACCGGCAATACTTAGAACTATGTTTAGAACTATGTTTAATAAAGGTCAGTGGTATGGTGTCCAAACTCCTGTGTATTAAGAGTGCGTGACCCATATTGTAACATTTTCTGAGCAGATCCAGATGTTAAGTGGCAGGAAAAAAGCATGGTCAACGGTAAACGCTCACAAATAAAAAGTCTGTTAAAATGCTACCTGAGCAAAAACATGCTGATCATGTTAAAATAGCCTAAGGCATCCATGAGAGCTCATCCAGTTGAGCTCTCATGTGGTATTGGAATAAAGTTGCAACTGAATTTTCACGTGCCTCGTTACAACTTCGGTAGTGCCGAAAAGCTGTAAGGTGGTTCAGCCAGGACCATGCAACAACATCAAATGTGAAGTTTTTGTTAATAATTCCCTTTTGCCCAACTTCACCAGCTTCTGCTGTAATGAGCCAGCACCTTTAAATCACTGCAAGCTGGGCCACCAGACAAAATGACTATTTCCTTTTCAAAACCTGATAAAAAATATCCGTTCACTTTACTTACTGCTACAGAAAAAAATAAACAGAAGCATGTATCTGAAATTTTTTATAACACTGACAAAGTAAAAACAAATACAAACATTCTTTTCAGTCAGCTAACAATGTAAAATGTCATTATGTATTTAAGCAGAAATTTTTCTTAAACCGATAGCCTGCAACTTTAAAAGTACAATTTTTATCACGGACACTCAACGGCATAGAGTTAAACAGTGCTTCCATACAAGACAACACATCCTCCATTTGTCGTAAATATGATTTTAGGCAGCAATAACCGTTCCATACATTATGATTCAGATGATAATTAGGCCTGCCACAAAGGCAGCTCTGCTTGTATATAGTTCAAGCTAATAATTAGCCCAATTTAACTGAAAGTAAGAATTCCATTAAATACATCATAAATTTGCTGAGGCACAAAGATAATGGATATATTTAAACCACACAAAAATGTCACTGGTCTAGAAATAAAAAGTAAAAATCACACCATTAAGCACCATTTATTTCCCCTTAAATGCACAGTAACGTAGGACAACACTAAATACTGTAGCCAGTTTTTGCTAACAAATTTATTTTACTAGTTTTATGACACTTTTAGACCTTAGAAATTTAGTCAACAATTGTAAATTTGACTATTGCTCTACTGCAGAGATCAGAATCCAGAACGTTTATAATAAAGCCTAGCATTTCTGGACTGATCCTCCATCACGCATTAACACAGGTATGTGCCAATGAGCAATCAGTCAGTTTTCAATTTTTAAACAAGACTGGTTTTTATAGGGGCTTTAATGCACAGACTTTGATAATTCAGTTTATTACCCACTAATTAATATGGAGAAAATATTAAGTCAGAGTTTCCCAGTATTTGCAGTTGAAGAGCACATATACCAACTCATAATAGAGTTGAGCTGTTTTAAAAAAAATGGTTAGAGCAGGGCAAGGGAGAATGTTGTTTTGGTAGTTTTAGCAAATTTTGTGCATGGGACAAGATCACTGACGTGTAATTTTCAAAGACACAACTATAAATTATACAAAAACCGACACCTAAAGCATTGAGAGTGAGAGATATGTAGAGAAATACCAGCACTCACCATATTGCCTAGATCTGATTGCCTGGGTGCCCCTGTGCGATTGCTTCCTTCACTCGTCCATTAATCAGTACACTCTAAGACGGGGTAGACACCGTAAGATATTTTAGGCTGACCAATAATGCCATGTAGCCCGAAAAAATATCTCATGGTGCTAGTAGAGAACACTCGGTCAGGACAAATAGTCTGCCCGTGTGTACCCAGACTAAGGTCTTGAGAAACAACTTATTTATTAACTCATACAAATGGCAATTTTTCAGTCCCTGGTCCTGGACTTTGGCTTGATAAAGGTCCAGGGACCAATAGTTGCCATGTATATGAGTTAATACATTTGTTGTTTCACAAGACCTTTGAGTGCAGATTAATGGAGGATTGCTGATGACAGCACGTGGATCTTTTAAAATGTGGTATCTATCTATATATCTCAAAGTAAACCGTAGTTGAAAAAATGTATATATATATATTCATTTGTGTTAAAATGCGCTGTTGTTGGTATTATTAAAGGGGAACTGTAGTCTCCAGAAAGTTTTTTTAAATGAAACATCAAACGCCTCTCTATGTGCTCCACAGCCCAAGATATAAAGAAATTACTGATCAGAAAGTTGATGGGTGGGAAGATGACTCGGGACATTCCAAAGGCTGCTCCTCCAACTCGCTGCCGGCCCAGCACAGCCTCTGACTTCACATTGTGTGAGGGAAACAGGAAGTCCCTCCCCCCTCATGTGAAGATGCCCACAGAAAAGGTAAGGGAATCTACAGCCCTACCCTCCTCATGGCACCTCCTACATATGGGTCCATGGCCCCTCCACCACACATTCCTCTGAACTATACCCCCTCCTACAGAAAACAGTGTGAAAACAACCGTTTCGGTTTCTGACTGTGCCTGTAAAGGCTGTTTTCCCAGTTTTCTGTAAGAGGAGGATTGTTTATGGGTCTGAGCGGGGGAGTGGCCACTGCACCCACAAGTCGGTGGAGCCAAATGGGGCTGCAAATAAAAAGGGCCAAGGGGGTGCTGTAAGGTAGGGGACCAAGGTGGGCCTGCAACTGGAGTGTCCATAGGGCCCACAAGTGGGAGGGGCCTTGGGTGCTGCAAGAGATGGGTCGGGGGGCCTTGCAAGGTGAGGAGGAGACAAAGGGAAGATGGATGGTCACATGGTTTCAGAGCAAGAAGTGCAGGGGCTCTGGTAATGCTGCTACCATATCACACATAAAATGTAAGTATCTTCAAAAAGTTGCAAAAATACGCAGGAAGGCAATTCCTGTCAATTCACCTAAAGTCCTTTTTGGACCACAGTTCCCCTTTAAGGAAGCATCAAAACTGGCCACAGTTATGTGCCCCCACATAGGCCATCAAAATAAAGAGGTCTCTGCCAAGGACCGGTTATCAACAAATTTATGTAGGCTAAATTTGCGACCATTCAAAAGTGCATGATTTGTGCCTCCTTAAGACAAGGTTTAGGATTCTAGCAGTAATATTTACTTAGATAAAAGATTTACACCCATTCAAATAAAATCGGCTTATTTTATGGATGGGCACTTACACATAACATGATAGTCTTAAAATATCATGCAATCATTGTGAAGCATGTAAGGCCTTCTTAACCTATAGTTCTCTCGTGTCAGTATTTATAAAACAATAGCATAAACAACATGTCTTGACATTGTTGCGCTTATTTAACAAATAATTTAGTATTGCAATAATGTATATTTTATTTAGACTCAAAATTATTAGAGAAAAATATTTAACAGATTTTAAAATAAATCTGTTAAAAGTAAAGAAAAAAAGTTTGTTCTAATTCGTAGATCTGTAAAATAAACCATACACTAGGAGAATAGTAACTTTAATGGGATGATAGGTTTGTTCCCCAGGAGTAAGGAAAACAATCCCATCAAGTAAATATTACATTCTGTAGTTACTAAAAGTCACTAAAAACACAAGTATAATATCAGTGAATTCATTTCTTATTCACATATATGAAAATAATTAGTAAAAATTTAGAAATACAAAATAACTAAGGAACACTTTCACCAAGACAGAGGTTATTGTACTTTCCTAATTAAAAACAGCATGTACAGACTTAACTGGCCATTTAGAAGTGGTATAAATCTATTGCTTCAAGAAACACCTTGTGACGGCCTCAATGATCCTTGAAGTCTGCATGTTTTTCCAATGTTGGCTTCAAAAGCCACACTAGTAGCTACATAGTCAAGACTAGAAGCCCTGTAGGAACAGGGACTTGACTAAATGATTTAAAAAATATTTAAAGTGCGACAGAATGTATTTTTGTTGTATATAAAACAAATCCTAACCAAAAACCAAATACATTAAAATAATGGAATTCTCTGCCCCAGTTCCAGCCTGGGGCTGTACTCTGCCTATTGATACATTAGAAACTGGACTTAGCAGATACAGAATTGTGTGTATTACATACACACTAGAAAGAAGCCAAGTGCACATCCAATTCAAATTGCTTACATGCTTTATTCCCATTGTAATACTGCTTTTAAAGCCTGGATAAATTAAAAGCAATTAGTTCAATAGCCTGGCCAAATTACTTTATGTCCAGCTAATAAGCAAACCTTGAAATGGCAGCTGGGCTTAAAATAATTTGGCCATGTTATTGAACTAATAGCTTTCATTTATTATCCATTTATCCATAGAGAAATGCAGGCTTTTAAAGCAGCATTAATGTAAGCAATTTGACAATTTGAATTGGACGTGGACTAGTTCTAGAAATTTATGTAAGTAATGTATGTATGTATGTATGTATGTATGTATGTATGTATGTATGTATGTAAGTAAGTAAGTAAGTATGTAATATATACACACACACACACTCATACATTCATACACACACACAGTGTATTTTCTTTTTTGCTATTTGGAAACACCAGCATAAGAAAGGAAATGAAGCAGGAAATATATTAAAAGTATGCATAAATGAAATGTATGCATTTACAGCCCCAGCTGATAAATTAATATAGCATGACAAGTCCTGACAAATTATATTGAATAGGTATTTCGCATACCTAGGAAATATAAAAGAAACAAGTTGCATTAAAACATCAGAACTAAGTAACAAAATTGACTGGCTTGTTGTTATGGCGCAACCATTCGTGAATACATTTTTCTATTAGTGTTTTGCGTAAAACAATAACATTTGTCTTCTTTGGGCGGAAATCCATCCATTAGCAGTATATAATGAAGCATCTTGCCCAACCAGGCAATGTTTTTTTTGCTTGAAAAACATGAATGTAGCAATGTAAAAAAAATATTCTATTAGATAGCATGCAAGTATCTGTGGATTTTAAACCTATTTTTTTTCTTTTGTATGCATTATCTTATTAGGACAAAAAGTTAAATGAGACAAAGCAGTACTCCATCAAGGTATGCTTACACCAGTTTTCTCATACTCTTTTTACAGTAACGCAGGCCTACTGGCATTAATAACAAATGTCAGTGTAATTCTCTTGTACGAACACCCGATGCACAAATCCAAGTTCTGAAGATGGAGCTTTAAGACTTTGATGAAAACAAGCTGGCAACGATCTCAGGATATGTTTACCAATCTAAATTTTCTGTTTGAAGCCTAAGATATAATTATCACAGGTTAAAACAAATGTCATACTCTTCATTTTTAGGTCATGCATTAAATGTTACCTATTAAAATAACATGTATTAAATGTTATCAAGCAGCTTCATGGTTTAATTTATTTCTTTACAGTCCACGCTCATGAAGTCAGGATTTCCAAAAAAAAAAGTTATAGCTTTGTCTCCTACAGTGCAGATGCTGAAATGTTTGTCTTTGCTTCCCTTGAAGAGTTTTAAGTTGCCTCTTCAGCTGGAATTCTTCTCTGTCTTGTAGATGTAGGCCTCTGCCTTTGTGGTGTAGGAGGGGAATCCATCCCAGAAGATGATTCAGTTGATTCATTTTCTCCCTGGAGAGACCCACTATCACAAACCAGCTCCCTCAGGAACTTAAATTTTGACAAGAAAAGGTGCCATACTACATACCAGCCTATAGAAAGAAGAAACACTTTTACAATTAAGAGCTATTTACACTGAAGAACAAAGATAACAATGAGATGCAAAAAAGTAGGTCAGTCAGTAGCTATACCATATGTCTTTCTTCTAATTTCAAAGTTTTTATTTACCTTATTACTTTTTTTTCTGTCATTGTAAATAGGATATTTGTACTTTATCACTTTTTCCAATCTTACTTCCTCATATAGTTAGTAATCTCACCACACTGGATTTCAGTCAGCTCTCATTCTAGCTGAGACAATGTCAGTGCTGGAAAAATATGGTGCCGGATTGATCTGCCCCAAATAGCCCCATACACAGGATCGATAAGTAGAGCAATTTGATAAATTTGACCGTATCGCTTAAAATTTAATCGGTTATCAGAAAAGTGAATATCAAGCCATGTGGAAAAAATTTTCAATGTAGCAATACATAATGACATAATGAACTGCTACATAGCCTTGTAATTAGTAGATTTAATATATGCCACAATTTTCTAGATATTGCGTTCAATCGACCCATTCATTCTAAGAAATGTTTTAAAAGGCATGTCCAGTATAATAAAAACAAAATTTTATTTTTTGTTTTGGGCTTTTTTTTACCCATATACCTTCCGTATTACCGCACCTGGCTTGCCGTCAATTAAAAGGCAGGGAAATAGTCATTCAGTGAGGTCACTTGTCTCCCACACAGTTATATTGCGGAAATTGCCGCAGGGAAAGTTAAAAAGTGCTACAAAAAAACAGGAAAATGCTTGGTACTTAAATGAAACCCTTTCTTTCATCTAAGAAAGGGTTATTAGTATTGTGGACATGCCCTTTAAATCTGCCCAGTCTCTTAAGTTAGTTACACACAGTACCGATAAAGCCCCGATACCGTCAGATCCAACAGTATCCCGATACTGTTGGATCTGACGGTATCGGGGCTTTATCAGTACAGTGTGTACCTTGCATTCTCAAACGAGCGCACGCCCATTGAACGTTTGGGAAAGAGATAAAATTTCCCTCAGCTGTGGTAGAGTCTCCATAGAGGAGTCTGCCGCGGCCGAGGGAAACACAGTCCTGAGCATTCTCCCTATACTGTGTAATCAAGTACCTCAGACACTGACTCAGCAAGAATTACAGCTAGAATGAGAGATGACTAAAATTCAGAGTGTGCTCAAAGTTTTTTTTATTTGTAAATAGATTTTAAGTTAGGAAAAAGACAGTGTTTGGGAAAAAAAATTAAGGTGTACACGTCCTTTAAGGGTGCTTGCATACAGGAAATCAGTCTTCTAAAAAATATTTATGCACAGAGAAATTACTGTGGAATAAGAAAGAAATTGCACTGAACTCTACTTTAAGTGCAACATCACAATTTCTACAAACTTGAATTATGACCATGTTGTTAATAAAACAATACCCATCACAATAGGCTCATTTGACATAGATGCTATATAGTATTTTCATTTGTATGGAAAAAGTAACAACAGTATTCAGTACAATATTGAAAGTGTTCCTCTGAAATCTTTCAGAAAAAAAGTTGTTTCTCATTGATGTGATTTTATAGATATCTAAAAAATATCTATACAATCTTAAAGTCTTAATGCATAGTGTATACCTAGGTATGTATTGGAAGTTGTTTGGAAATGATAGGTCAGGGGCATTTTGCACCTGGACCTCAACTCACTAAACGGTGTGATCTTTATTTTGTTACAGTGTTGCGAAACAGGTGCAGTTAACAGTGACACTTTTGCAGTTAACAGTGACACTGTTTGCAACATTCTAACTTAGCTAATCTGTGTGTGGTATAGGGGGGACTGTCGCTATGTTTGGATTTCTGTAGTTTTAAAAACTATGCTCCAGCTGCCTTTGCCTCTCTGTTTAGTTCTGGGTACTTAAGGGCGTGGAATCAAATTGGATGGGCCAACCAATACAAGGACAAGCTCAGCAAGAACTTCATCATCCCATGGGTGGTACACCCAAAGAATCATCAGCTGCAGGTAGGGGGCAAAAACAGAGGAGTGGCAAGGGCACCTAGAAGGTAAGTAGCTGAACTTCCAGCTGTACACCCAGGAGTCAGGACCTAGGTCCTCACCCAGGCCACAGCTAAAAGGGGTGTGGATTAAATTTGCCTTGAGGTCCCCATTATGTATTTACAATTTAAAATGTATTTATGATAAACACGCTCCTCACTCACAGCAAAGTCAAACAATATGTTAATGGTTGATTTGGTTACATGCCAAATACAGATGGGACTTGCAAAAATTCACTTAATTTTTGCTTGTTTATGGGATGATGAAATGTAAAGAACAGAGGGGTGGTCCTCATGGGACTTGATTTTGTCCTTTTTATTCTTGTTTTTTTTTTTTGTTGATGGACTGTCCCCTTGACTGCTTACTACTACGGGACTCTTGACTCCTCCCCTCCCTCCCAGCAGCATTCGGCACCTCCTCCCTCCTGGGTGTTTGGGGGGTCGGAGAATCTCTCCTCTGACCGAGTCCTGGTAGCTGTGGGAAGGGAACTGAGATCCAGTCGTACCAAGTTTCCAACTTCACACACAGTGAGTATTAGTTATAGATTCTATACACATGGAGCTGCTGGGGTGGGAAGAAGGGAGGCTGGGGAGAGAGGTGACACTACCTGGTGCTGTGCAGTGAGTTTGGGACAGGTTCAGCTGCAGCACTGACAAATAGTGATAATGTGAGTGACATTGTACAGGTTAGGCTGCTTGGTCCTGGAGGGTAATTGGTGTGTAATTAAAACAAAAATTAATGTGTGTATAATTAATACAGAAATAGAGGGGGTGGTTCATTAATGATTTAAAAAAATGCGAGGAGGTGAATTTATAAAAATGGGTGATTCATTTATGATTAAAACAGGTGCGGCATAGGGATGTTATGATTGAATAAAAAAACAATGATTTATTGAAAAATAGATTGACATGGCATGGGATACAATAACAGGCTGTTATAGTTAATTTATCAGTGAAAAAGCTATAGGATAGGGATATTGATCTGGACAAAATGAGGAGGCATTCACACAGATAATAAACTGCTATAAGTTAATTTATTGCAACATGTTTAGTATTGTGTGTAATCCTTGAGAAAGGATCACACATGCTCTGAAACATGTTGCAATAAATAAAGGTATAGCAGTTTATCTGCGTGAATGCCTCATCATTTTGTCCAGATGTATATTGCCTATTAACTGCATTGGTGGGAGCAGGAGAGTGAGGTGTGATATGCCTGGTCCGGATGTGCCATTAGTTATTGTGAATCTATAGGATAGGGATATTGTACAGGGACATAACATTGAGTGTTGACTGGGGACAGTGTGTGTGTGTGTGTTAAACACCCTCTCAGCTTCTTTCTGGTTGTGGCCCCTGACAGTGTTTGTATGCCCTCCAGTTCACGAACCAGTATCGGTAAGCCCCTCCAGTTCACGAATGAAAATTTGGGTATCGTCCACATACAGGTGATACTGGAACCCAAATGAATTAATGAGTTGTTCAAGGCCATAAGTGTAGATGGAGAAAAGAAGAGGACCGACTACCTGAGGAAGGGGGCATGTTTCCCCCCGAAACGTTGTGATATATGTGTGGTTTACAATAAATTGAAGTTAATTTACTTTGGAGTGCGACCCTCGCTTCTTTGCTGTTTCCTATTGATATATGTCCATTAAGGGTTGGACTATTCGGAGGAGTGGGCACCCACAGGTGGACGAGTGCAGAGGATCACTTTTGCTTGATTGACCGACTACCAAGCCTTGCGGGACCCCCACAGGGAGGGGGCAAAGAGTGGAGCTAATTCCAGAGTGGAAAATACTAAAGGTCCTACCAGAGAGATAGGAGGATAGCCAAGAAAGCGCAGTGTCCTGGATACCTAAGGAGGCCAGGATCTGAAGAAGTAGAGGGTGATCAACAGTATCAAAAGCAGAGGACAGAAAGGAATTTTGAATGAGCAAAGACTAGTGACCTTTAGATCTAGCAAGTAAATCATTGATCACTTTAATGAGGGCAGTTTACATGGAGTGGTTATGGCGGAAGCCTGACTGGAGGTGATCAAAGAGAGAGTTAGCAGACAGGTGACTAACCAGGTCAGCATAGACGTGTCTTTCCGGTAGTTTGGAAGCGAGAGGGAGAAGGGAGACGGGCTGGTAGCTGGAAAGAGCAGACGGGTCATGGGAGGGTTTTTTTAGGTATAGGGGATACAACGGCATGTTTAAATATAGAGGGAAACATACCAGTGGATTGGGACAAGTTAAAAAGAGAGGTTAGGGCTGGAATGAAGGAAGAGGAGAGCAGGGGAATAAGATGAGAGGGAATGGGGTTGAGGGGGCAGGCGGTGAGACGTGTTCTGGATAGGAGAGATGAAAGTCCCAGTTTTTTTTATAGTGGTGAAGCCACTATTAGGGGGTTGTTAGGGGTCAAGTAAAGGGATTAACCAATGAAGGGAGGTTAGACAGTGCAGGGGTAGAGGTAGAGACGGAGGGGGTGAGCAACGAAGGGAGGTTGGGCAGTGCAATGGTAGTGGTTGAAAGCTGTAGGGAGGAGCTAGGGAGTCTGTAGAAAGGTAATCTGTATTTCTTAGCTAGCATTTATGTAAGTCTGGGGAATTGAACATGCAACCTCATGTACTCAGTCTTTCTAAAAGTAAAGCTTTTACACTCTTACCCAACAGATATACTATGTGGTGCACTACTACATGTAGAATCTTTATCTTTTGCTAAGAACATGGAAACAAAAAATAAAAGTAAGTCTGGGGATTTTAGCCTGTGACCTCATTGGCTGTGTTTCTAAAAACAAGTGCAGGTGAGCAGGTGAGCCACCACAACACAAGCAAGGTACACATGCACATTTAGAAGCTTTTATTTTGTTAGGAACAGAGTTACTAAAATTTGCTGAATGTTTTGTATTGTGCCAGGAAGGCTGCCTGTATGCAATGCATGCTGGCTGGTAGATAAACTGCAAGGTAACAAGAAACTTTCAAAGTCTTATCAGGTACTTCTGTATTGATGTGGATACTCGGGTCAGGGGGTGTGGCAATAGGTGCACATGCTCAAAATGCTCTTTGAAACTCAGAAAGCAGGATCAGAAAAAAAAGGAATAGGATATCACTTGTTCAGTTTATGCTCTTTTAATGGTCTGAACCCTGTTGGCTAATACGTAAATAGTTTGAGGCCGAATGGGCTATATAAACAGAATCAGTTTTGGTCAAGCCCATAACCCCTGGTGATCTCAATTGAGACTAAACTCTTTGAATCTGTAAGAATCCAAGCCTAGAGGGATAATTTCAGCAACATTCTATACTCTAGCTGCAGTGTCCATTACAATCTCATACTGTCCAAAGTCCCCAGAGTTCACATGCTCCTATCCTGATTAGAGATATCGAACTTCGCAAAATCCGGTGCAGGATCCGTGAATTTTTAAAAAATTTGAAAATGAAAATCCGCGAGTGGACCCATTAAAACCAAAAAATCCTCGAAAATACGAGAAATCCTCGTAATTTCGAATATTTTCGAGAACGCGGTTCGGAAAAGTTCGGAAGGCGGAAAACCGGAAAATCCGCCATTCGCGAACGAGGTAAATCTGCCCCAGATTCTGGTTTGGATCCGCGAACTGGGCCATCACTAATCTGATAGCTTCCACTGTGTTAACTTCAGTCAGGTTAGACAGTTATTCCATTGCTCCTACTTTGTGCTGCATTCAAACCTGAAACCGTGGTAGGATCATTTTTACCTTGTTACAGGAGATATAATAAATCCTGACAAAAAAACCTATCAAGTGCTGTTGTCCTTTTAATATCTCGTAGAAGAAATTCTGCCTTCTCAGAAAGCTACTTCCCAGTTGATTCTGTGTGTATTACAAATGGAAATGATTCTAATACAAGTAGTTTTTGAAAATGTTCTTATTGCAAAATGTCAAGCAATTGTTTTTCTGTAATCTGCAAGCACAGCTGCAAGTCTTTGGCAAGTTATGTAAATGTGCTAATTAGCAGATCCGTTCTTTGGTGCCTTCACAAAGTTGAAGATATTTACCTTTCGACTTAGCCTAATTGCCATTTATTTCATATGAGGGTCACAGTCTTTTTATTACAAATTATAAAAAATCAATTGGAAGAAGTCTGTAAAATAATTGGATCACATTTAAAAAATCCCAAAGCAAATATTGTTTTTGGACTTATGTCCACAGGTCCCTGCAGATCTAAATAGGCCTTTTTTTTATCCGCCCTCCTCCTCTACAAACTGAACTGGGTGGGAGGGGAGGTGAGGGGGGCATTCCCCTCCCACCAGTTCAGTTTGTACCTGTGGTTCTTCTCCCTGTGGGCTCTCCTCCATCCACTGGCTTCCTCCATCCAAGGGCTTCCTGGCAGCATTGAGGTACGGTATCCTTAGCATTCCGGCAGCCACAGGCTCATTCCTTTACTGGGCGCCGGCTGACGTCACTGCCCGGCGCCGGGCTTGGCGCCGGGCAGTGGAGGCCGGCACGCCAGTACAGAGAAAGATCGTCGGCTGCCGGAATGCTCAGGTAAGCTGTTGACTCGGTATAAACCGAGTCCAAGTTTTCAGGCTGATTTTTCAGCCTGAAAAACTCGGTTTATACTCGAGTATATACGGTATATTAGCCATACATTGAACATTAATCAGTCAAATGGTTGATAAATAGTTTTACAAAAAAAAGGCCTATTTAGATCTGCAGGGACCTGTGGACATAAGTCCAAAAACAATATTTGCTTTGGGATTTTTTAAATGTGATCCAATTATTTTACAGACTTCTTCCAATTGATTTTTTATAATTTGTAATAAAAAGACTGTGACCCTATATGAAATAAATGGCAATTGGCTAAGTCGAAAGGTAAATATCTTCAACTTTGTGAAGGCACCAAAGAAGGATCTGCTAATTAGCACATTTACATAACTTGCCAAAGATGCAGCTGTGCTTGCAGATTACAGAAAAACAATTGCTTGACATTTTGCAATAAGAACATTTTCAAAAACACTTGTATTAGAATCATTTCCATTTGTAATACACACAGAATCAACTGGGAAGTAGCTTTCTGAGAAGGCAGACATTTACGAGATATTAAAAGGACAACCGCACTGATAGGTTTGTTTTGTCAGGATTTATATATATCCCTGTAACAAGGTAAAAATGATCCTACCACGGTTCAGGTTTGAATGCAGCACAAAGTAGGAGCAATGGAATAACTGTCTAACCTGACTGGAAGTTAAGCACAGTGGGAAGCTATCAGGTTAGTGTGGCCCAGTTCGCGGAACCAAACCAGAATCTGGGGCAGATTTACCTCGTTCGCGAATGGCGGATTTCCGGTTTTCCGCCTTCCGAACTTTTCCGAACCGCGTTCTCGAAAATATTCGAAATTACGAGGATTTCTCGTATTTTCGAGGATTTTTTGGTTTTAATGGGTCCACTCGCGGATTTTCGAATTTTCAAATTTTTTAGAAAATTCACGGATCCTCGAGCGGACCGGATTTTGCGAAGTTCGGTATCTCTATACAGGATGGAGCATGTGAACTCTGGGGACTTTGGGAAAGTATGAGATTGTAATGGACACTGCAGCTAGAGTATAGAATGTTGCTGAAATTATCCCTCTAGGCTTGGATTCTTACAGATTCAAAGAGTTTAGTCTCAATTGAGATCACCAGGGGTTATGGGCTTGACCAAAACTGATTCTGTTTATATAGCCCATTCGGCCTCAAACTATTACGTATTAGCCAACAGGGTTCAGACCATTAAAAGAGCATAAAACTGAACAAGTGATATCCTATTCCTTTTTTTCTGATCCTGCTTTCTGAGTTTCAAAGAGCATTTTGAGCATGTGACCTATGCCACACCCCCTGACCCGAGTATCCACATCAATACAGAAGTACCTGATAAGACTTTGAAAGTTTCTTGTTACCTTGCAGTTTATCTACCAGCCAGCATGCATTGCCATACAGGCAGCCTTCCTGGCACAATACAAAACATTCAGCAAATTTTAGTAACTCTGTTCCTAAAAAATAAAAGCTTCTAAATGTGCATTGTGACCTTGCTTGTGTTGTGGTGGCTCACCTGCTCACCTGCACTTGTTTTTAGAAACACAGCCAATGAGGTCACAGGCTAAATCCCCAGACTTACTTTTATTTTTTGTTTCCATGTTCTTAGCAAAAGATAAAGTTCTACATGTATAGTGCACCACATAGTATATCTGTTGGGTAAGAGTGTAAAAGCTTACTTTTAGAAAGACTGAGTACATGAGGTTGCATGTTCAATTCCCCAGACTTACATAAATGCTAGCTAAGAAATACAGATTACCTTTCTACAGACTCCCTAGCTCCTCCCTACAGCTTTCAAACCACTACCATTGCAATGCCCAACCTCCCTTCGTTGCTCACCCCCTCCGTCTCTACCTCTACCCCTGCACTGTCTAACCTCCCTTCATTGGTAATCCCTTTACTTGACCCCTAACAACCCCCTAATAGTGGCTTCACCACTATAAAAAAAAACTGGGATTTCATCTCTCCTATCCAGAACACGTCTCACGCGCCTGCCCCCTCAACCCCATCCCCTTCATCTTATTCCCCTGCTCTCCTCTTCCTTCATTCCAGCCCTAATCTCTTTTTAACTTGTCCCAATCCACTGGTATGTTTCCCTCTATATTTAAACATGCCGTTGTATCCCCTACCTAAAAACCCTCCCTTGACCTGTCTGCTCTCTCCAGCTACCGGCCCATCTCCCTTCTCCCTTTCGCTTCCAAACTACCGGAAAGACACGTCTATGCTGACCTGGTTAGTCACCTGTCTGCTAACTCTCTCTTTGATCACCTCCAGTCAGGCTTCCGCCATAACACCTCCATGTAAACTGCCCTCATTAAAGTGATCAATGATTTACTTGCTAGATTAAAGGTCACTAGTCTTTGCTCATTCAAATTCCTTTCTGTCCTCTGCTTTTGATACTGTTGATCACCCTCTACTTCTTCAGATCCTGGCCTCCTTAGGTATCCAGGACAACTGCGCTTTCTTGGCTATCCTCCTATCTCTCTGGTAGGACCTTTAGTATTTTCCACTCTGGAATTAGCTCCACTCTTTGCCCCCTCTGTGGGGGTCCCGCAAGCTTGGTAGTCGGTCAATCAAGCAAAGTGATCCTCTGCACTCGTCACCTGTGGGTGCCCACTCCTCCGAATAGTCCAACCCTTAATGACTATATCAATAGGAAACAGCAAAGAAGCGAGGGTCGCACTCCAAAGTAAATTAACTTCAATTATTGTAAACCACACATATATCACAACGTTTCGGGGGAAGCGGAGGGAAGGTGAGTAAAAATTGTCCTTTAATCTGCCAATTCAGCATTTTGTCTGTATATAAACAAATGCATCCAAAATACTGACTTCCTGTCTTGCCCTTGACCCAGTGCCTGGATGGATTCAGTTGCTCAGTAGAGATCTGAGCATATTTGACCCATCCTACAGCCAAATAACTGTTAGGAACATTCCAAGGATGTGGTGCATCTTGGGAAGAAGAAGGACCGTTAGACCCTGAAATGTCAGCTCACTAATGTCAACAGCAGGAACCGGAAAGGGTATGAAATCAATTGATTTTTCAAAATAGAAGAGAATATGTAGTATAACTATGTATGCATTATACAAACTAGCAGCTTAACAAATATTGATAATTTCCACTGAACTGTCCCTTTAAGTATAAAGTGTAAATTTGTCTCTAAAGGATGCACAAAGCTATATTAATGTGAATATTTGCAAGTGATGTAAGTTTTAAAATTTGCCTATGTGACACAGGAAAGAAGACAGGTAATCAGTGCTGATTAGGTCTGGTCACAGCTGAATGCAATCAAGAGGCAGCTAATCAGCCCTGATCCATAAGATGTGAAACATGATTGTTGGATGTGTGATATATAATGTGATATATAAAGTGATATATATAATGTGATATATATATAAGGAATAATACGCTACCTACAGTGTAATATATGGTGATTACGCCACTGAGGAGTTCCCTGACCATATAGAAGCACGAGGCCGTAGGCCAAGTTCTTTTATACAGGTCAGGGAACTCCGAGGTGAAATAATCTCCATATATTATTCTGTAGGTAGCGTATTATTCCATATAATACATTAGGCACATACAGGGTTATTCAATAAAAGTTCTTATTGATATATCTCCAACCAGGAAGAAGAATGAGGCAGGCTACCGGATTCCCATCAGAATAAAACTTTTCTTTATTTCAAATGTTAAAACCAACATTCACAGCGTGCATCATAGTTCATCAGCATATCCCCCAGCTCAGTTTTTTCTGAGGGGATCGTAGCCTGCCTCGTTCTTCTTCCTGGTTGGAGATATATCGTTACTGACTGCCGCAGAGGAGCCGGCGTTACAAGAGGTGTGTGAGCACTGGACTTCCATTTACACGGGATTTCCGGGATGCAGGTACTGCACGAGTATATATATATAATGTGATATATATATATAATGTGATATATAATATGTCATAATGTAATATTATAATATGTGATAATGTGATATATAATGTGATATATATAAAATGTGATATATTTAATGAGATATATAATATGTGATATATAATGTGATATATATATATATATATATATATATATATATATATATATATATAATGTGATATACGGTATATATTATAATTATTATGGATTCATATAGTGCCAACATCTTCCATGGCACTTTACAATTACAAAGTCATACATATTACATACGCAGGTAATACATAATATAAGTAAAGTGATGATTTCTTACAGCAATACCGTGATACAATAGGATAATGATGATATATAATGTGATATATAACATGTGATATTTATAATGTGATATATATAATGTGATATATAGAATGTGATTTATATAATGTGATATATAATGTGATATATAGAATGTGATTTATATATATATATATATATATATAAATATATATATAATGTGATGGTTAAGAACATTTATTTCTTCTGGAAGATTTGACATTGGCTGGATAGTATGAAAAGTTTGCTTTACAATTAGCTTTGTCTGTTTTCTTTTTTACCCCAGAGTAGTGGCAGGGTGAGCAATCCATTGGAGGCGGTAAACTCCTCTTCATGTCAATATAATTTTGTCTGGCGAAATGTGCTGTTTATTCTTGATACAATATTTATTTCTAGACAGTGTCTGTACATGTGAGAATTTAAAGCGCGTTACAAATATTTGGCTTTTCTGCTTTCCATAAGATTTCTTCATTGTACACAGTTTCCGAATCTTTCTCTTCTTTCTCTCATTCTGATTATCTTTGTCAGTTTGAAGAATCCCCAGTTACAGCTCTTCTGGCTGGTTCTGTACGTGGATAAGAAACCTACAGAGGCTGAAAATAGTTTGTAGTTTCAGCAATAAGTTCATTTGGTATAAAAAGTGTCTTCCAGGCAGCAGCACAGTATTGCTTTAACATTGTCTCATCTACCTGAATGGACATATTTCATGCTGATGGTTTTCTCTTTACTCCTAGTACATGACACAGGCTATTTACTTGCTTTTACTGTCTGCATTTCCTCACATGGTACGGATTGTGATTCCCACCCACCAAATGTGCTTTCTTAGTACTCATTCATTTCTAAATTCCCTAGGAAGTAAGTTACGGACTGAAACCTTGACACCCTATGTGCATTTCCAGTCCAGATCTGTTTCCATGGGATGATTTTGTTACTTAACTTTGATACAAAAAAATCAAAACTTCTAGGTATTGTCTTCAGAATGATAAAGGACCTAATAACCCTGGTTGTTATTCAGTCTAGCTCAGTGCAATTTCTCAATGACAGGTAATTTGGAAAGGAATGTCTTTTGGCCAGTGGTGCACAGTCAGTTTCTAACTATGTAAAAAAGGGGAAATGATAGCTATAAACTACCCGAGCTGCAGGAAGGATGAAAGTAAAATAGGACTTTGTAATATCTTCCTTTTATTTAGGCAATTGCCATTCTTATATTGTATCTATGAGATTTAGGCTGAGATAGTAACGGAATGAGAGGGACATTCTCTTTCTGATAAACGTTTTCCCAGAATCCTTCAAGCATGCAAATAATAATGATCTAATCAGACAGTTTCAGTAGGTGTAACCTACTGTATCTACGAGCAATCCAATATACAGTATATATGGTTTAAAACACTGGACCCAATAAAGGTGTGATGACCCTTTTATTGAGGGACATTTAAATTTGTAAGAATGATATGACACATACAAAGGAGCATTATGGAGTATTATTGTGCGACACAGTTTGCATACAGCTGCAAGTTACGTCTTAATGCCAAGTTAAATCTTGTACATGGGTTAGCGTGACTTTAAGATGGAAAAATCTGTTTATGGTTCTCCATACATAGTTCTAAAAGTTTCTAAATGCACTTCTTGGGTTGCTGGTGGCGCACCATGTAAATGCCGTGTTTTTAGGATCACACAGCCTAGTCACAAGTTCCAATCCCCTGGTTTACTTATGAAACAATACCACATAGTCTACTGCGTGAGTGCATTGCTTTTTTTGCTTGTTTGTTTCCATCATGTTTCTAGAAAAATATAAACAGGGCTATGTACTGAGAGCCAGTATTGCTCTCTATTGCCTCCATTAGCGAATAGCAAATGGGGTTTTCCCATTCCGAATCTTTAACGCCAGCTATTTGCTGGAGTTAAAGTTTCTTTATCGGCTCGGTATATAGCTTGTGGCGGCGGTTTTCACATGCCGTCGCCACAGCTGCTAGTTATGTGCAATTACATATTATTATTACATGTACAATAGCGATTAGTACCCGTCTCTAAACTAAGCTGGCTTCAATTCAGAACTGGTGGTTTTGAAAATTTGTGAATCCGAATATTAAATCGAATATTAAAAAAGAAAAATCAAAAATAGATCAAAAAATCCAAAAATTGCTCCAGAATTTTTAAAATTTTAAAAATTGTAAAACAAAGGGAATTCAGAAATTTGGTCGGTCTGCCAGTTACGTTTAATTTACAATAATTCCAAACAGCCCAGTATATGTTGACAGCTTTATATCATCTGCATTCTTAATTACGGTTCCCGATTACAGACATTGGAAGCTAGTGACAGGAAATTTGGCAACGTTTTGAGCTGCCCAGATTTCAGTGTTCTGATGCTTACAGATTGTTTCAACTAAAATGTTTTGGCTGAATATTTAAAGCAGTTGGTAAGTCACTGTTTAGGAAGCTTTAAGGGATCCTGTCATAGGAACACTGCGAGGTGCAATACATTCTCCATTCTCCCACACACATAAACCTCCTATATATTACAGTTGATTTGTACTAGAAGTGTATAACACAGCAACACGTTTACACTCATTAGACACCAGGAAAGATTATGATTATGGCTTATAAAATCGGAATTATTCAAATCATATTTTAATGACGTTACGGGGTCTTTAATGTGTTCGGCGATGTTAAAATGTCTATTTTTAGTTTATGATGAAACATTGAGAAATATTATAGAGAAACGAAGAGATGGGAGTAATCTGTGCGAATGATATGTGTTTATGTCTGTGTGTGGGAAACAGATGGAGAAAGACGAGGAATCAATGTTCTGTTACTGTTGCGGTTAACAGTTTCTGGGAAGCAGTGAAAAGTCAATATTATAGAAATTATAACAGGAGGATTGTTGTGCCAATTTGCAGACCATGTGAAATTCTCCTACTATAAATCTTCATTTCATAGACTTGACTTAGCAAACAGCACATTGCCTTAAATCTGAAGTAAAGTCTATATCAGTCTATTGATAGATTATTGGAACACAGGATTAAAATAAAGATTTACTAAGGAACTGTAACTCACAGCAATTAAAGAGCATCTATAGTGAAAAAAACACATCGCCCCTTTGCAAAGTTAAATTCATGTACTCTGTGCTGCCTTAATCCTATCTCTGTCAGTGACTCTGTTTAACCATGGTGTCAGATCTGTGTGCAGCACTCCCCCCTTCCCCCTCCCCTCTGTTACCTCCTCCATGTCTCAACTCTGGCTTGCCGACAAGCTTATCATGTACAGTAGGAGTTAAAAGTTCAACATCCTCAAAAACACACCCACGCACAGTGGCCAATAGAAAGCAAGCTGTCCTGGAGACACGGAACAAGAAGGAGAACAGTACAGTTTACGAACTCACACTTTGTGACCCATCATCAATCAGTGAAAGATATTAAGAGGGGGGGGGTCAAGTGTAGCCTTATATCTACCATCAAAGCTAGCTCTCTCCATCCGCTAATGCTGTTATCTCTATGTTTATTACAGAGCAAGGAGGGGGATCATGCCACAGGGATTTGATTGACAGTACAAGTAGGAGTAGAGGAATGCAATCACATATTCTTCTAACTGGTGTATCTCAGGACAGAGAGGGAATCTGAAAACATTTAAGACACTCTGGGGGTTGTGGGGAATTATAGAACACATGGAAAGAAAGAAAAAAAAGTTATTTTTCCCACTATAGATGCCCTTTAATTAGATAAGCAATCAACTTTGGTAATTTTGGTTTTCATGACCTTTATGAAAGCATGGAACTCTTCTATGAATCCTATTATCCTTATATTACCCAAAACAAAAATTTAACCCCTTACTGGCCACATCAAGTAGTTTAAAACAATCCTTACCTTACATTCCTGCTCAAAATAGTTCCCCTGCTGTTGCCCCTCCAAAGTCCAGGAAACTGCTCTGTAGGAGCAGTGTGTGACTCATGCTGTGCCTGAGACTTCCTCAACCTCATCAAGGTTGAGGCATGCTCAGTGCAGCCATCCCTGCCTCTCAGCCAATCACGGACGCGGCTGCCGGTCCCGCCCCCTGCTTGCCATTCCATGCAAGCAGAGGGCCGGAACACTGTGGCAGAGGAGAGAGGGCAGGTAATTAAGAATCGGGGGACTTTCTAACAATTATATTAATGCAGTTGGGACTGGGGGAGCATGCCCTACCACATATCAAAAGTTAAATTTCGGGGTGGACATGCCCTTTAAGACAATTATAAATTAAGAGAACCCAGAGCTGTCTTCCTGGGTGTAAGCCCCAAACTGGACAATTACATTTTTTTTAACTGTTTATTAACACAAGAAATGTAAAAAAACCAGAAAACAAACATTAGAGAACAGTAACCAATATGGCCTCCATAATTTATATAATACAGATATATTGTAATGCAGTACATTTAATAAAATCATTTCGGCATTTGTTGACTCATTTTCTATTATTATTTGATTATATGCATATCAATATACATTGTGTCTTGGTTGTTGGTTTGTAAAAGAAAAGGTGATTTATTTGGCAAGGAGGGTGGGGAAGGAAGGGGGGGAGCTTGTGAGGAGGATGAGTGTATATGGTCTTATACTGTATGTTTTAAGGCTCACGGTTGAGTAGATGTTAGGGCTCTTTTGGTTTAGGGTAGGTTGTTTATATGTATGGGGAGGGGTATGTTATCCTGAGTAATTTGAGCGATAGTGGGGTAGAAGGATGGAGAGGAGTGGGGAGTTTCCTCCACCTCAGCATGACCAGGCCTTATTCAGTACATCAGGGTGTGTGGGTTTAGTGTGGTTGTGGGCAATCAGTTGTTTGTCAGGCATTGTTAGGTTTGCATATTGGCAATTTACATGTGTTCATACCATGGTGTCCAGATTCTATTAAATTTATTGACACAGCCACAGTTATAGTAAATAAGCCTTAATTTGGGGAGCGTGTCTCTAATCATTGATTTCCAATTTTTTTTATTTTTGGGGGTTCTGGGGTCATCCAGGTGAGGACTATTGTTCTTCTTGCATAGAAGAGTGTTTCTTGTAGTAGTTGGAGTTGGTGCCCAGTCCAGTTGTCTGATTCGGTTATGCCTAGGATACAAATTTTAGGGTCTAGTGGGACTGGTCTGAGTACCATGTTGGAGATGTGTTTGTTAACTTTGTTCCAGAATTGTTGGAGTTTGTGAACTTTCCCATATAAGGTGCCAGAAATCTGCTGGCTCGTGTTGGCATTTGGGGCAGTTTGGTGTGTTGGAGGGAGACATACGTGCCTTTCTAAGGTGTGTCATATATGCTTGGTGCAAGATATAAAATTGTATAAGTTTATTGGGTGCTGATGATGAGACCTTTAGATGTGATAACGCCAGTTTGTTCCAGTCATCATCCACCAGGGAAGGTATGTGTCTTGTCCACTTGTTTATTATAGTATTGGTGTTTTTTTCTAATTCAGGATAGAGTCTGGTACTTGAAATTTTTGTTTAAAGTCAGCAAATGAGAGTAGTAGTAGTTTATTTTGTATGATATGCGCAAAGGTTTTGATGCCTAATTGTTCTAGTATTCAGGTAGTAGGAAGAGAGGCTATATTTGAGTATTGGGGGTTATTCCACAAAGGTGTTTTCTCTGGTATGCCTGTGAAGTTTAGAAGTGATTGTATTTTTTTCCAGATTTTGTGTGGTTGTACAGGTCGGGATGTAGTGATGGAGTAAACTTTCGGTGTCATACAAGTTAACTGGATGTGTTTCTTCTTGTTCACTGGGTTCAGGTAGAATCCAGATTTGTAAGTATTTAGATTGGCCTGCAAGGTAGTATAGGTGAAAGTCTGGCATTGCTAATCCAGCCATGTCTTTAGGACGTTGTAGGGTAGTGAGTCGGACTTAAGCTCTGCCAGATTTCCATATGAATGTGAGTAGGGAACTTTGTAGTTTTGTAAAAAAAGGAAGATGGGATGTGTACCATGCTGTGTTGTAGGATATATAGGAGTTTAGGTAGGATTATGATTTTGAGTAGGTTTATATGACCTATTAAGTTGATGGGGAGATTTTGCCAGATTTTGAGTTTATTGGTTACCATATTTAGTAGTGGGGATATGTTAAGTGTGTAATAGGCTGTTGGTGATTTGGTGTTATGTACTCTAAGGTATTTGAAGTTGTCTACTATTGGGATCAGGTTCTTTACAGATTGGGGGATATGGGTTTCTTGGTCTATAGGGAAGAGAATTGATTTAGACCAGTTGATGTATAGTCCTGATGGGGGGACATAGTTGGAGATTATAGTATATGCTGTTTGGAGGGATTGATGGGGGTCTGCCAGGTAGAGTATCATGTCATCCGTGTAGAGGCTTAATACGGAAGTATATTGGCCCATACTGAGTCCTTTGATATCGGGATGTGACCTTACTTGTGTTGCTAGTGGTTCTATGGCAATGGCAAAGAGGTATCGGGATAGGGGGCATCCTTGTCTAGTGCCTATTGCTAGGGGTAATGAGGGCGAAGTGGATCTGTTAATTCTAAGAGAGGCAGTGGGTTCAGCATATAACATTTGTACCCATTTTTGATATATTTGTCCAAATCCAAATTTTGATAGGCAGCTCCATAGGAAGGCCTTTTGTGCATCGAGGGAGAGCATGATCTGTATGCCCGCGTTATCATGGTCTATATGGGTTTGTATCTGTGTTTTTCTGATATTTATGGAGGTAGATTTACCAGGTATAAAGCCTGTTTGGTCTGGGTGTATTATGGTATGAATAACTTTTTGAAGTCTGTTTGCTAAGATTTTAGCTGTTGTTTTGTAATCTGTGTTGAGGAGTGAGATAGAGCGGTATGATCCACACTTGGTGGAGTCTTTTCCTGGATTAAGTATTAAAGTTTTGTGGGCATCATACATTGAGGGTGGTAGTGTGCCCGTTTGGAGAGCTGAGTGGAAAGTTTCCAACAGATGGGGGAGGGTTTGTGTTCCATAGCGTTTATATAGTTCTATAGGTAGTCCATCTGGGCCTGGTGTTTTACTATTTGCCATATTGTTTACTGCTTCTTGTAGTTCTAGTAAGGTACAATCCGAGTCCAGGTATGCTGTATTTTGGCTAGATACTGTAGTCTAGGAAGGGAAATGTTCTGAAGTAAGTGGGTGGGGGACACAATTACATTTTTATCTTTATTGTGACAAATCATTGACGAGTTTGAAATTGTGACTGGGGTAAACCCCAGTCACAATGCACTGAGAGACGCTATTGGCTGGGTGCATTGCCTAAAAGGGGAAATAGAGAGCGATAGCAGCTCTTGGTACAAAGCCCTATCTGTATGCCAAAGTGACTTTATGCAATACCCATATATAGAAAACACCTGTCGATATGAACGGACGCTGGACCCATCTGTGCGTGCCATGAGTCATCATAATGCCACCCACAAGGGTGGGGTGCGTGCACGGGGGAGGGGTTGCACACGCAGGGAGTGTGCGAGCCACTGGGTTTGCTAGTATCCTAATAAAGTGAAAAAATATTTTTGAATAAATTGCTGGAGAAAATAAAGTGGTAAGATTAATAAATAATTAATAATTCATAGTTAATATTACCATATAAATAACATTTTAAACAACATATTTATCATATAAATATTATAAATATCATTATATACTGCACACAAGCAGGTTGTTTAAGGGCAACTCGGATCAAGTGAAAGTGTGTCTGTAATAAATTTACAGAGCTGGAAAATGGTGAATCTCTATCTCTCCTGTAAGTAGCATCTAAAGAAACATGATTCATTGAGGCCTGAGGGTGCAAGTGTCTTTAGGCGTTTTATCCAGTATGTTTTGGCTCTATCGCTCCCTCTCCTTAAACTGGGTATGTGCTCAGTATACCAATGTATTTTAATGATCTTATGTCATGGTTTGATTCTAGGAAGCGGTTCGCAAGCGGCTTATTAGTTTTTTTTCCCTATACGCAGTTTTGATGGCAGAGCCATGTCCGACACTAAGATTCCAGTTGTATGATATCGTACGAACGTCAGATCATGTATGGACGATCGGCCAATAATTTATCCCTTCAGGCCAGATGAAAATGTTACTAAAATAACTTCTCCCCTGGGTCATAAACTTACAAGAAGTATATTTAGAACATTTAAAACATCCGAATTTTTGTGACTCCAACATATATGATTTTACCAATGACTCTCAAATTTCGGCCACGTCTAAAACCCCCAATGGGTTTAATCGTTAAGGTGGATTTTAGAAATCCAAAGATAAAGTCCGATGTGTTTGACATTGTGGATTTTAGAAATGCCTGAGAGACATTTTGATAAAATGGACCCAGTACAGATGTTGAGTTACAAAACCATCAAATAAACAAATGTTAATTGTGGTCCCTATTTAGACCATTTGGATGTAGCTAACTGCTTAATCCACCACGTTTCAAACTTTTGTAGTCTGCAAAAAATGTTTTAATGGTTTCAAATGGATTAAACGATTGAGAAACACTGCCTTTTCGTATAAAGACGAGTTGTTTCTACATCTTAAAGGGCATGTCCCCCCCCAAAACTATAATTAAACACACTACTGGCCCCACTCTATAGTTTAAAATAAATCTTACCTTACATCTCTGCTCCTTATGGTTCCCAAGATATGCCTTTTCAAAGTCCAGGAAACTGAAGAATCCAAGCTGTCTGTGAGGCTTCTGATCTGTGCTGAATCCTCGTCCTCATCAAGGTTTGGGGCATGCGCAGAACCCCCCCCCCCCCCCTCCCACCATCCGGATCCATCCTCAGCCATCGTTGTACCTAGCGTGTAATCCTTTGGATGTAAGGTAAGTAACCCCTGCCCGCCCCCAACCACCCCAATATTTTTTTTAAAAAAGCCCCTTGATCTGTACTTACAGAGCCTTATCTACTGCTGTGTTTCCAGTGACGTCAGCCACGTCTGTGATTGGCTGCCTCTCAGCCAATCACAGACGCAGCTAAGGTCCGGCCTCTGCTCCACAGGAGAGAAGGCACTGTACGTAGAAATGTGAGTATTTTTTTACTGAAATATTGTGGTGGTTGGGGGTGGGTAGGGGTTGGTTTTTTGGGGTGGACATGCCCTTTAAAGGAGAACTATAGTGAATATAAAAGTTTTTCAGAAACAGTTAAAATGAAAAGTACCTGGGCAGGGAGGTAGAATTGGTACTTTCTACCTCCCAAAAACATTTTTATGAGTAGTGGCAGCATGAAGAAAACTGTTTCTTCCAGGCGTACCTTCAGCACTATCTTTAATACAGGGAGGCCCAGGGCATTAACCTGGCAGATGAAAACTACATTTGCTGTAGCTACACAACAAAACAATATTGGGTGGTAGGAATAATCAGTTCTACGTCCTTGTCCAGGTACTTTTCATTTATTTTTACGGTGTAGTTGTCCTTTAAACTGTGGCATTGCCAGTCCTTATTTTCCTACACATTTGTGTTCCTAATATGTATTTTACATACTTAACTTACATACAGTAAACTTTCTGTGGGCCCTGACAGAACTTCTGTGGTTTGGAGTCTTTGGGCCTCATTTATCCAGACTCGCTGGGCAAATATATGGAGGTATAGCGCGACTTTAGCGCTACTTTAACATATTAGCGCCGGATGTGCGGGTTACGCAAAAATCACCTGCGCATCTGATGCTCGCGATTTAATATTGCATTTGCACTAGATTTAGCACAGGATTTTAACGCCAGCAAATAGCTGGCGTTAAAATCCCGCAGTGGTTAAATTCCTTACTGGGATACCCACATTTGCAAGCGCGATATTAAATTGCAGAAGGAGAATTTACCCAGAGCGATAGCGGCTCTGGGTAAATGAGCCTGTTTGGGTTTGTGTTTTAGAGGAAAAGATTCGATGTATTTAATGTATTTACATTTTGTTTAGTTGGTCCCTCATATAAATGTTGAACTGTGTGCAGAATGATCCTACAATTAGATAAAATTAGATAAACAAACAAGTTACAAGTGTTACATTACCGTATTTGTGTCAGGGGCCTTTATGGAAAGAAAATTTGATCCATTTCGCCATACAAACATTTTTTCTTTATTCTGTAAAATCTATAATCAGACAACAGATGCTGAATCAAAATATTAAATAAAATTGTTTGAAGTTTTCAGGCTTTGATCATAATGTTATTGTTTTATATCATTGCCTCAACAGGTTTAAATGCTAAGTATGCCAAAAAACTTTTATAATCCTAATGTCCCTTGCCCAGCCTATTCCTACTTCCAAGAGTGCAAGGGCAGGGCATACTGTATTCAGCCACAACACAGGAGCTAGAAGGAAAACTGGAGAAGAGAAAGTGTGTGTGTTTCCTGGATTTCCTATGTCTGTTGCATGGCTCCATGAGTCAGCTTTACTGTCTATCTATGGGGGCAATTTATATATATAGTTCAGTGTGTGCTGGACATTAAATTTATATATACAGGTCAGTGTGTGCTGCACATGACATTTATTACGGTATATACCGGTGTATGCTAGACATAGCATTTTAAATATATATATAGGTCAGTGTGTGTTGGATACAACATTATAAATATACAGGTCAGTGTGGGCTGGACATGACTTTTAATATATATAGGTTAATGTGTGCTGGATATGACATTTTAAATATAAAGGTTAGTGTGTGCTGGACATGACATTTAATATATACAGGTCAGTTTGTGCTGGACATGACATTTTAAATATACAGGTCAGTGTGTGCTGGACATGACATTTAATATATACAGGTCAGTGTGTGCTGGGTATGGCATTTTATATATATATATATATATACAAGCCAGTGTGCGATGGACATGGCATTTTTATATGTGTATGCTCGACATGAAATTTTATATATACAGGTCAGTGTGTGATGGCAAGAATTTTGTATATGCAGGTCAGTGTGTGCTAATAATGTTCCAATGATTTTACCAGTGTCTTTGTGTCAACCATTTATCGGAAATCTGCAACAATGATGGTTTTCGTTTGCGGGTGCCAACCATTTATCAGAGTCTTTGCCAATGATTTTACCATTGTCTGGGTACCAACCATTTATCCAAGCTTGTGTGTGCCAATGGGTTTACCAGTGTCTGTGTGCCAACTATTGATTGTGCCAATGACTGTATCAGTGTCTGGGTTCCAAACAATTTACCCAGTCTGTGCCAATTATTTTACCAGTGTCTGAGTTCCAACTATTTAATGTAATCATGTACGTGTTATTGTAAAAGTATGTCAGTTTTATATATGTTCTAGTCTGTGTGTAGCGTGTCTGATTTGGTACATGTTATGAGGGGGCCAGAAATTTACCTAATATGTGGCCCAGAAAAGTCTGACGGCGACCCTGGGTGAAATGTCACTGCTAGTAATTTTAAATTGTTTTTAACTATGGAACGTGTAAGGTCTATTTAGTGCCCTTGTGAAATAAAGATTTTTATGCAGTATTTGAGTATGCAGATTGTATTTTATAGGATACTGTCTGCTCTATTTGTTTCTTCAGTAAGCAGAACTTTAACAGTTCACCATCTCCTTGGTAAGGGACTTTAGGATTTGGATTTGAAAAGCTACTTTCTTGGGCAAACCCAATTGAATCAGAATTTGATTGCACATTTCGAAATAGCATTTTAGAATTTTTCGATAGTAATTCTTGATTTTTCGTTGAATAGTCAGATCCATGTATTTTGGAAAGCAGCAGTTCCGAATCGAAACCAGGTATTTTTTGAAACTGGGATTCACATGCCCAGATTTTCCATTAGGTAGGCACACACCTAGGGGCGTCTGGGGTTGAAAGGACGACTATCAATCTCCCCCCACCAATCCCAAAAACTAGAAAATGGGTATGGTTTAGGGGTGTGGTCTGCTAAGGGCACCTGGCTTTTTGGGCTTACAGGCTCCTTAGGTGTAAATGTGCCCCTGGGGATTCATCACTTTAATAATATCTAATGATTGTGCACCTGCCGTAAACTTGTCTGTTAAGGTGGCCATACATCTATGAGATATTACTTACCCAACCGGGAGGTAACTCGGTTCTCCTTAGAGCCCGCTAGAACCGATTCTCCCGATCTTACATTGAACCGACATGCGATCGCAAAATGAATGGGATTTGCGATCGCATGTCGGTCAAATATACGATCGGGAGAAGCGGTTCTGGCAGCATCGTTGAGCGTCGCGTGAACGCTCGGTCGGGTAAGTAATATCTCTCAGATGTATGGGCACCTTTAGAACCTTTTTTGGTTTTATGCAGGGGGCATCCACCAGATACCAAATTTGCTCTTGTAACATTTTCTCAAGGTTTATCTAGAATTTCCTTATACCTCTGTAGTTATCTGCAGGTCCCTGATATGTTTGAGACATTTAAATTCATATTAAACTAAATTTAATCCCCGAGCTTTCAGAACTTTCCTGTACACAGAGCATTAACTTGTTTGCATCGCTCGCTTTATTACCTTCTACTGTAGGTGTTTTGCATTGAGTGTAAATATTGTGTGAAATGCACAGCCTAGAATGTATTGGAAGGAGATGTAGAGCATTTTCTTTGTAAAGATTAATAGAGAAGCTTAATCTCTTTAATCTTACCGTCTGCGTAGCATTTAGGAAATCATTATGGCTTGTAATGAATGAACAAGGAAAGCTGTGGTGGAAAAACAGCCACAATTGCAGTAGATCATTTCCCAATGTCGTTAATGGGAATTGCTGCATACGTAGCACACAGGGCCAATTAGTTTCAAAAATACGTTTATTTGCTTTACTAGGTAATCTTTTTTTATGGACAACAGCTGGGCATCACTTTATACAATAGACATATTGGCGTATTTTATGATTGCGAATTCACCTGCAAAAACAAAGATGTTACCCTTTACAGAACAAAATCATTTGTCAAATGCAGGGAAGATTTACATATTTTATTAGGTGACACAATTTTGGGGGGTGATGAGATGGGTCCACTTTCTCCAGGTTTCTTTTAGGGACAGGAAACAGTAAAGAGACTGCTCAGTGTTTGATGAACGCAGTGTTTTTATTTATCTGTCATTGCTGCATATTACATTTGAACTGAATTGTCCACAATGTTACAAATTGTATTAACTAAACTAAACTAAATTAAGATTTTATCTATTGGTGAAAATGATGAGAACGTAACTAGAAGATAATCACATCTGTATAGTATATTACTTGTCCCAGGGAGCGTTTCCTGGCACAATATTTCAATCCTCTGTAGTTGGTAACACTTTAGTTTTTGCCCTTAAATGTTCGGTTGTTACTGGTGGTTACATTTCCCATTACTGCACTCACTCTCTCTTAGTGATGAATAACACAGCTACATGGTTGTTTTGGGTTGGAAAAATACCAATGCCCATCATGTTCAGCCCCACCAGGAAAAATACAGCATTCCCAACCCAAATAAACTACAGCTTCCTTCATCCACACAGTGTATGCCCCAGGTTCATTCGCCTTTTTTACCTCTAACACACCACTATTTAAGTTTGAATTATCAATATTGTACGTTGGATGGATGCACATTTAGAGGTAACCAATTCCATACACTGAATAGTGGATTATTGATTGGACAAGATAAACAATCTCATCTATGACTGACAGCCTCTAACCAGAAGAACCAGGAAGCAGAAAGGGAGGTAACAGGACATTGAGCAAGAATATAAGGTTAATCTTACCTCTCTCAGATTTCTAACTATTGCAGTTTTGTGGATTGAAGGGTAATTTGAAAATATACAATATTTCACTTAAGGGTTTTATTTGCCCTTTAATGTATAATAACCAATCAGATATTGTCAAATGTTTTTCAACTGTAGTAGACCAGCAAAAAAGTGTCATTTGAGTGGTTGCTTATTAATAGAGATGGACTCGAATCTGAACCTGGTTTCGAAGTGGATTTCACGGATCCACCAAAACCCAGCCTTTTTCCATTTCTGAGCCATTTCCATTAAGTTACCATTGCTATTTATATCTTAATTTGAGGCGGAACTTTCAGATTTATTTCCAAAAAAACCCATGAATCTACGAGCAGAACAGGTTTCAGTAAATTTGGCCATCTCTACTTATTAAGCCATAACGATGTCTTAATGTTCAGAGCACACAACACATTTAGGGATTATTTATAAAGGTATAGCTCCCTCCCTTTATTGTCAATATTTTACTAACTCGTTGTTAAACAACAACTCGACTGGTGGACCATCCATCTTTACCCTTCATAATGTGTTTGCAACAAGGAGGGAAACCACCTGTGTAGAAGCTGCAAAGAATGTACTTACAGGGAGATTCAATAAAAGTTCTTATCCTTAAAAATGGTGCTAATATTGCCCCAACCAATTAGATATTATTTAACATTTGTAAGCTAACATCTGATTGGTCAGGGCAAAATTAGCACCATTCTTAACAATAAGAACTTTTATTGAATAACCCTGTTAGTCTATTACATTTTGTAGCCCCACACACAAGAGGATGGAATCTAGAAAAAACTAAATATCAGGATAAAATTAGATCTGCGGTCTGATAAAAGGCCTTGAAATACTCGAGAAGTATTTCTGGTGATGAATCTTTCTAAGAACAAAATGTTAGATACCTCACAAAGCAGTGATCTGTAATACTGGTGTCCTATGTTATTAACCTATAGCTATACAGCTATCTACTGCATTTACATATTATCACACGGGGTTAGTAAACAATTCAAAAATCCGCAGGTAGACCCATTAAAGTCAATTGGAGTTAAAAATTCAGAAAAATCCACCTAAAATGAAGGTATAAATATAAAAATAAATAATAAATAAATAAATAAACTTACTGTAAATGGCTCAGGGACCTGGAAACACGTATCAATACCCAAAATCTTGAAGAAAAAAAAACTTCACGTGCTTCCTGTTTTGGCATTCTGCATAGTATTTTCGAAAATTTTATAGAAATTTATAATTTACGAAATCGTAATCCAAAAAACTCAGAAATCCCAAAAGTCTGTGTTCTGGCGGATCCATAAAATCTGCTTCAGAACCAGGTTCGGGTTCGGATTCTAGTCCATCTCTAACTATGACTGATTAATTTTTTTTTTTAATGCAGAATGAACTCTTTTTAACTGCCACATTTAATATTTTGTATATAGTATAATTTCTATGTCCCAGGAAATCTCTGATCATGATAAAGTGTTTAGATAATTCTCTCTTGCCTAGCATTTTTAATCTCAGAACTTCCTGTAGAAGATTTGGTATCTTTAAATTGAATCAAAGCTTATTTTATTGGTTAATGCACTTTTACCATCTAAATGACAAAGGATTGCGATAAGTGCCATGAAGTAAATTAATCTTTCCTTGGCTTTATGTATTGCTTGAAAATAAAGTACAAAACTAACCGACGTTATGCCAGCGTCTGATTCTGTACAATAAACATCAGAGAGCTGAGCTTGTAACGAAAGATGCATTTACCCAATAACAGTTTAACTAGAAAGGGAAAGTTTAAGTATAAAAAGTAGAAAAGTATTTGGCTTGAAAGTCTGCACAAAGATCCATTAATGTGAGTGTCTAGCAGGTTTTTAAACTCAATCATTTTGCTGTGGAAATGAAAGAGGATGTTTCAATTTTATAATTCATTCTGATTAAATACACATTTCTGTTATTGTGTATATCAGGGCCATTTATAGGCATAGGCCACCTAGGCAAAGAACTAGGGCGCCTGTGTTGATCCAGGGAGCCTATTCTTCTCCCTAGCATCTCCCTGTTACTTTTACTTGCTGTGTTAGAACTGCTCTCCTTGTTCTGCTGTAATTTGTAACATTATATTTAGTAGAGACCCTGTACTGAATGAACTGAAGGTGAAGGAAGGAGGGGGGAGGGATGAGCTCAGCTAATAGCACTGAAGAGAACAATTCTAAAATGCCAGGTAAAAGCTGCTGCATCTGTTTTACCAGTGGACCTGTGACTAGCAGCCATGAGATCCCTATCCCTGCCTCTTCCTTCCTTCCATCCAACTCTCCAATTAGAACGTAGAGTAGGTGAGGAGTGAACAATTCAATGGAGGAGACATGGAAAGCAGGTACATACTGTATATCATCATGTAAATGCTGTCAGCTGAAATACTGTGCTGCCACTGAAAGTGTTAATGCCAATACTCTGGAAAAGTGCTGGCACTGAAAGTATTGATAGTAAAGTCTGCTGGCACTAAAGGGTTAATGGTAATGTTCTACTGGCACTGAAAGTGGTAATGGCAATACTCTGGGGAAGACTGCTGGCACTGAAGGGTTAATGGCAATACCATGGAAAGTGCTGGCACTGTTTTTAAAGTTAATTCTCTTTTAAAACCTGCTGGCAGTGAAATAATTACCATCTCAGATCTCCCCAAATTCCCCTGTTCTGCCCTACCCAGCTGGAAGCATTTTCTGGGGAGAACACTGGTGCCACATACTGCACCTCCCTGAAACCTATCCTGTCCTTCCAATCAATATTTCATTGGTGTCGCTGCATATGCACAGACGTACGTATACACCAGGTTCTCACCAGCGTGCGCGTCTTACCAACTAGTAAAGTGTTCCTACTATAGTAACAACAATTGGACAGTTCCAGAAGGAAGAAACCCAGCTGTAGTTTGACAGGCCAGGTTGTTGTTTTTTTTTTTGGGAGGGGGGGGCGCAAGTAGGTGGGAGTGTGCGTAGGGCACTAAAATGGCTAGAAACTGCCCTGGTGTATATGGTTGCTATGGAAAGAGAAGGGTGGAGTGCGTATCAGGGTGTATCAGTAGGTGGGTATACCTGTGTATATGTGAAGTTATGGGGTATGTTTTTGTGCTTTAGACCATAAAACCACACTTTTAGATAACTAGATAAGGGTAAGCTGGGTGGTGTATCAGTGGGTATGTGTACATGTATTTGTAAGCTGTGACTATACAACTATACAACTAACTTTTTGATGGTTTATGTACGGTTGCCATGAAAATGTTATGGTAGGTTGTGTGTGAGGGTGGGTCTGTAGCAGTTGGTGTGTACCTGTATCTGTGTGGGCGGCCTGGGGGTATGTTTTTGTGACCATAAAAGTGAGATCTCTTTCCTGTATCCCTACAGATATTTGAAAACTAAAAAATGTCATACTTAATTATTAATACATAAAACAAACATAGTACTTTACATATATTATTATTGTGCTTGTATTGTATACATTTTAGGACTCTTATTTTGTAATAGTGTGTGTATTTTTGTGTGTTTGTATCAGATAGACACAGGGGCATATTTATAAAGGTTCGTTAACTTTTCCGCGGACCGTTTTGCGGACATTATGCATAAATCGCGTTTACCACATTTATAAGGTCCGAAAACGGCCGCGAAATTACGAAGCGTTAACCTTTCGCGCCGATACTTACCTTACCGTTACCGCCGCTTCTATTTATAAAGCGGCGGTACTGGTTTCGCTCGGCTATATCGGCTGTTTTTACTTCGCCACCTTGAAGGAGGCGAAGTCAGCCGATACTAACCTCCCACGGCGGGGATGGGCAGGCAACCCGCGGCGGGTGGTCGCCACCGCCCCGGGAGACACGCCACCCCGCCCACACCCCCCCGCGCGGCAGCGCGACCACCCGCCGCCGCCGCCACTTCCCAGCAGCCCCTCCCACCCGTTCCCCGTTCCGGCAACTCGGAACGGGAGGCTAGGAGGGCTGCCGAAGGGCCGCAGCAGTGGTCGCGACCACCCCCGCGCACCCCCTCCCCGGCAATCCCTCCAAGCCCCCCGCCCCGGCCGCTCCTGGGGAGGGGACGGAGCCGCTGGGGGGTGGAGGCTCCCTCCACGGGGCCCTGAGAAGGGCCTTTGGGCTTAGGGGTCCCGCAGCTCGAACCGGGACCCCCCCTCCCGGCCCTTATAAGGGCCCTTGCGGCACTTACAGTGCCCTTGCGGCTCTGACAAGAGCCTTTTGGGGCTTAAGGGGTCCCGCAGCTCGAACCGGGACCCCCCTCCCCGGCCCTTATAAGGGCCCTTGCGGCACTGACAAGTGCCCTTGCGGCTCTTATAAGAGCCCTTTGGGGCTTAGGGGTCCCGCAGCTCGAAACAGGACCCCCTCCCGGCCCTTGTAAGGCCCTTGCGCACTTACAAGTGCCCTTGCGCACTATAAGTGCCTTTGGCGGGGGTCCCGCAGCTCGAACCGGGACCCCCAGTGCGGCTTCAAAGAGCCCTTGGGCGACGTCTTCGGGCTGGCGACACCACCCCACTCAGGTCGCCGATGCCACAGACTCACTGCGGCCGACTGTGAGCCCGCTGGCACCGCCGGCCTCAGCGGAGCCGATGTTGCCACCGCTTCTTTCTTCTTTCTTCAGCCATCTACTGCGAGGGCATCTGAGTTCCGTGGCGGAAAGCTCCTCTTTATATAGGTTTGCAGAAATCCATAATCCGTTTCTGATTGGTCATTTTTAATACTTGCTTTACATTAACCAATCAGATTTCAGAACTTCCAGGAATCTGATGGGTTAATGTAAAGCAAGTATTAAAAAATTGACCAATCAGAAACGGATTATGGATTCTGCAAACCTATATAAAGAGGAGCTTTCCGCCGCGGAACTCATGCCATCGCAGTAATGGCTGAAAAAGAAGAAAGAACGGCTAACACATCGGCTCCGCTGAGGCCGGCGGTGCCAGCAGGCTCACTGGCGGCCGCGTGAGTCTGCCTGGCATCGGCGACCTGAGTGGGTTGGTGTCGCCAGCCCGAAGACTCGCGTCAGATCAAGACGCCGGCAACATCGGCCTCGTTGAGTTCCCGGCGCCCGCCGGGGGTACCCCTGGCGCCGCAGGGTACCTCTCGGGGGTCGGCGGCCCGGCGGAGCTGGTGTCGCCGGGACTGGAAGAAGAAGACGTCGCCCAAGGGCTCTTTTAAGAGCCGCACTGGGGGTCCCGGTTTCAGCTGCGGGACCCCCGCCAAAGGCACTTGTCAGTGCCGCAAGGGCCCTTGTAAGGGCCGGGGAGGGGGGTCCCGGTTCGAGCTGCGGGACCCCCTAAGCCCAAAGGCCCTTCTCGGGCCCCGCTGGAGGGAGCCTCCACCCCCCCAGCGGCTCCCTCCCTTCCCCTCCCCGGGAGCGGCCGGGCGGGGGCTTGGAGGGTTGCCGGGTAGGGGGTGGAGGCTCCCTCCAGCGGGGCCCTGAGAAGGTCGCGACCACCTGCTGCGGCCCCTTCCCGGCAGCCCCTCCTAGCCTCCCTTTCCGAGATTGCCGCAACGGGGAACGGGTTGGGAGGGCTGCTGGGAAGCGGCGGCGGCGGCGGGTGGTCGCCGCTGCCGCCGCGGGGGGTGGGTGGGGTAGGAGCGGCGTCGGGAAGGGATTTTAAGTCCCTTCGCGGCGATACTATACAGTAATCTCCGCTAAGGGGCTTAAAATTACCGCAGCACATCGCGGCCGCGATAGGTATCGCGGGAATAGCGCTCGCCGTTATAAATACGGCGATAGCGCTATTTTCGCGGCCGCGATGTGCGGCGGTAATTTTTTTGCGATATTATCGATTCTTTATAAATATGCCCCACAGTGTGTAGTTACTGTAGCCTCAGACCTAGGTGCATTTCACCTTTCCTCCTAACCGCTTCCACCTTGTTCCGGTCCTGCCCCTTTCATGTGGCTTGGCAAATTGCCTAGTGGGGGTGGGGCCAGACTGGTCTGGTATAGAGCTGCACCTGCAGCTAGGTGGTAAGTATCCAAAGTATCTGCTGTACTGCCAGGGGTGAGGAGATAGTGATTTAGGCCCTCACCCTAGATCAGTGGATCGCTGGGCCCACCATCAAAACTATGATGGGGCCCCTATCTGTGCTTCCTCCACAGTGGTTTTCTGGGAGGAGGATATATCTGTCATTGGAAAAATAAGAAGATGGGACTCCCTTGGCCGACTAAAAGCTGTACTAGAATATAATCGTAAGTGGCCATCGCAGTCACACTGACCACATAGCAGCCATCATTTATATATTGCAGCATGTGGGCTCCGAAGTATGAAAGTTATGTTAACACAGCAGAGATCTGGACATTGTATGGAGGTGGAACTTATTGCTTCCTGTCAGCCAAATTGCTGTTCTTTCTATTTCTTCTTTTCTTTTATTCTCCTTGTTTTTGGACTGGATCTCCTCCCAGAGTTCTTAAGCTAGAGACATGGACAGAGATGGACCCGAATCCGAGCCCGAACCTGGTTCCGAAGCATATTTTACAAGATCCGCCAGGACTCGACTTTGCAGATTTTTCCGACTTCTTTGGACCCCATAATGTACGTAGTCCCCAATCACAAATACTTTTCATAGATTAATTAGAGCATCTAGCAGTAAAAGTTTTATAAAGGTGGGCATACACGGTCCAATATTCTTCAGATTGGATTTGCGATCGACCAAAACAATCGTGAATCCGATCGAATATCCCCACGTTGCGCGACAATCTTCCATAGATTTCAGCTTGCCCAATCAGCTTTTTTTCAATAAATTGATCGATATTGCCGATCGGTCTATCGAAAACCAGGAAAAGTGTCTTCGATGATGTGTAGGCCTACCTTCAGTCTCCATGTAACCAATAAGAAATGGGGATAACATAGAAAATGGGGACTTATGGGTCAAAAGAAATGTTCTAGAAGATACAGTGGGTAAAACAAGTGTGACATTTCAGTTCTGAGAATCTGCAGTAAGTGCAAACTGGCAGACAGATAAATATATGGCTTGTTTTTTGATTTTTTCCCCCCCAAAACATTACAACAAATGCCAACTCAAAGAAAATCCCTAGTGTGACACTAAACTTTTAAAGTTGTATAGCAAGTGCCTGTGAGTAGTTCAAAAAAATGCTTAAAGGTCAATAGAAACCTGAAGAACATGAACATTTTAACAAGGACAAAAAGAAACTAAAGTAAAAATATATCAGGGTTATTCAAAAAAAGTTCTTATCGTTTAAAATGGTGCTAATTTTGCCCCAACCAATCAGATGTTAGCTTTCAAATGTTACATAAGTTCTGATTGGTAGGGGCACAATTAGCACCATTTTAAACGATAATATCTTTTATTGAATAACCCTGTATATATTTTTATTTAAATCTGACAAATACTCATATTGTGTATATTTAGCAAAATGTATAGAAATTAATATTAATTAATACTACAGATGAGCAGCCTAAACATCCTCAATCATGGCTATTCATTGCCATAGCAAAACAAACTGTGCCTGATACCCTTAATATTGATTTATTGAAAATGTTTTTTTTTTTTTAATGACAACTGTGGCTGTGCCATCACATTCTGGTGGATTTATTTACTTATCATTAATTAAGGATCCGTAGTGGTATTTAAGGAGAGATAATCTTATTTAAGGACTGGCATCCATATTTAGCTAGAGTACTCTTATTCAAAAGTTAACCATGGTTTCCAAACAAGTTAGGGTTAATTAAATGCCCTTCCTTCAAAGGCCATGTCTACCTTCAAAGTTAACCCACTGCTGGCCCTACTGTCTAGTGTTAAATAATCCTTACCTTACTCCTATTCAAAGTCCAGGAAACTGAAGAGTATGGTAGCTCCGACCCGAGTTAGGGGGCCGGAGCGTCTGACTTGGGGCGCCGCCCCGGCGAGGATGCAGGGATATGTAGTGCGGCGTCCCGGCTCCGCCTCCTCCTCCTGTGTTTTGGGCTGGTTTCAGCCGCGGCCGAGCGCGTGACGTCATGAGGCTGATCTCGCGAGAGCCGCGAGGGATGCTGGTAGCGCCGACGTCCTCAATGACGTCATCACATCTATAAAAGGGGCGGGACACAAGGCAGCAGTCGACATTTTGTAGAATTGGTAACAGGAGGAGAATCTCCCCACCCTCCCTCCCTATTATTCTTTGTAGTCAGGTTTACGGTTGGTTAAAACAAGAGTTTTGTTGGAGTAACAGTGGCGGGGGCATCCTTGCAGAGTTTATGTTGAGCCGTTACATGCCCTCTGGGGATCCAGAGGCTTGGCATTCAGCAATGGCTACGGCTAGTTGGGGTTTTATATCTAATTAATATGCAAGGATGCAAATTTATAATTTGGCTAATTTAATTGATCACATGATTTGTTACAATGTGTCAATAAAGCTGTGGCCATGTATTTCACCCAAAAAGGATTGCGTGTCTGCCTGTTCATTTGTTACATATTAATTTATGGGTTAATTTTAGACATCCGAGGTATCGGCAACAGGTCTGAGCCTTCCTGTGTTTAAAAAGGTATCTGCCTCTATCAGAGGACTCTGGCATGCACAGGGGACACTCCCTCATACCTTCTGGATCCCTCATCTCTGCAGTAGGGACCCCCTCCTAACCCTAACCGCCAGGTTTAAATCATAATAAAGTGCCCAGAAACTCACTTACCAACCTTCATTTCCTTGGTTAATACTCAAGTATATGTTTTGAGATATTAGTTGGCCATTAAATGGACAGCAGAATTCCCATACAGTAATTCCATACACTAATAGTCCAAATCCAGTATGGATATTACTGTATGGGACTACTGTATGTAAATTCTGCTGTCCATTTAAAGTGCAACTAAAGCCTCAAAACAATACAGAATCAGAAAGCTGTAACAGCCAAATCCAGTATGACTATTGCTGTATGTGACTACTGTATGGGAATTCTTCTGTCAATTTAAAAGGCAACTAATGTCTCAAAACAATTCAGAATCAGAAGGCAACTAAAGCCTCATTCCTTGGCACGCCAGATGTTTGGAAACTACAACTCCCAGCATGCTTTAGTAGGTGGGAGTTGTAGTTTCTAAACATCTGAAGTGGCAAGTTCAACAACAACAAAAAAAATCCCCTTACCCAACTCTGTAACCCATCATTGTATTGTTTTGAGGTACTCCAGATGTTTGGAAACTACTACATACTTTGGCTGCTGGGAGTTGTAGTTTCTAAACATCTATATTGTCAAATTCATTAAAAAATAAGCTTTAGAAAACATGTCCAACAAAAAAGACTAAGCAGCTTTAGAATCCAGGGACATACAACCCAGGAGCTTTATCTTACCAGGTATCTTATCGGTCCCACAGGACAGGACAGGAGTGTTGCAGGACGAGCTCCCAGCTCCTCTATTGCAGTATGTTAAGCGTAAGTCACGTAGCGGCGTGCCCTTGCCAAATGTGCTCGCACCTACTCTTCTTAGTGGTCCTGTCTCCTTATGCAGGTCATTTTAGCTCCGGTCAGCTACCGCCTAAAGGAAAAGAAGTGTGGACAACTTACCTGTACTTGTACACATACTTTCTTTTCTTGTAGCTCCATTGCCATTCCTTCCCGTCTTATTCCTTCATTTAGCAGCGTGACTCAAGTATAAGCTGAGGCATGGTTTTTAGGCTATTTTTTAAACCTAAAAACCTCGGCTCATACTCAAGTATATACGGTAATAGCCAGCAGACTGACTCTGAGCCATTGGTCGAGGGGGCGAAGGCTGGTAAGTAAGTATCTGGGCACTTTTTTAAGATTTAAACATCGTGGTTAGGGTTGAAAGAGGGGGTCCCCCCCTGATTTTGGGGTGGAGATACCCTTTAAAAAGAACACTGGATCACATCTCTATGTAAAACATATGATAATTTATATTGCTGGAAATGCTTTGCACTATAACTTCCTAAACACTTCCTACTTTCACCATCTTGTAGGCATGAAATTTGAACACTCACCGACATTTAATTTTTCACAGGCTGCAGCCAGAGATGCTATTATGGGCTCATGTTCAAGGAAAGTCAGCAGGCTTTTATATAACTCTAATTTGTTCAGATAACACAGTTGCCCTTTAAGGACTGGTATTCTTATTTAAAGTTCAGCATGTACTCCACATGGCTGTAGAATATCAAGCAGTAGTAAAATACCGGCAATAGTAATTGTACGATTGCAATAGTATGTGTATAACCACGATTGTAATTGTGCGATCGTGGTCATAAAATAAAGAGCGTTAATTATTAATTAATTATGAAATAGCAATACCGCGCCATTTAAATTAATACTGTCCGAGTAGTGTTTATTGCCAACTGGTAGTGCTATTCAGATATCCCAGCTTTATACTTATTGTTAGATATATAAGCAGTGCTACTATGACTGTAATGCATCTAGTGATTGTTAAATTGTATATGGCTTTTCTGTTCCATGCAGAGTAATATTGTCTGGATTGACTCTTCTTTCTTATATGTTTCTGTATGGCCCAATCCTGAAAAACATTTATATCTTCACACACATTAGATCTAGCCTGTGTTCCTCATCCATCCTGCCAGATCACCAGAGGCAGTGTTCTCCTGCCCCACAGGATGTCTCCCAATCCACCCCCCATAGTACAGAATAACCTGCTTGGCTTCTGTCTGTATTAGGGATTTTTTAGATAAACTCCATTTGTAGCAATAGTCTAACAATCTCTTTAAATGATATTTATTTAACGTGTGTATTGTAACAGGCAGACAGGTAAAACATGCAAGTTGAAATACTGCCTTACTTTTTTCTGACTCTCATAGCCATAGATTTAGAGAATAATACAACTTGCTCTCTGCAACCCTTTGATCCAAACACTATTGCATGTGGAATCTGAATCCTCCAGCTTGATACAGAGGACAGTGTCTTTGCCTCGCTGTGTACACTGCCCATCAGCAACTCCAAGACCCTTTTGCCATTCGAATTGGCAACAATGGTTCATTAACTTCTGTTTTCACACACTTCATCCAACAATAAATTAAAACGATGACATGATGCGGTAACTATTGCTGACTGTAAACATCCCGGGCAAGGAGGGAGAAACTCATTCAGCCTTTCTTGCTCAAGCACGCATGGACACACACAAATACAACTGTCATCTTGTCCCCTGTACTGAAGTCAGTAAAAATGCATTAAACACAGATGAATGTGGCCTGTCAGTTTACTGTACGATAAACACATTCACAATGAACACAAATCCTTACATTGCTTCCATTTATTACAAAATGATGAGTAAAAATGAGCAGTCGCTTTAAGAATGAATGTGAGTGAATTCAATATCCTTGTAGATTTTATGGAGATAACCGTGAAACCTGCACAGCCAATGGGATGAGTTCAAGGACATATCCCTGTTAACTTTTATCTATATGAAAGATTATTAGTCTTTCTATATAAGTGATCGTAGGTAACCTTTGTCTAAAACACTTAACATGTCATTTGTGAACTACCCTTTATATTGAACCTTTTCTGCCTCCTCCTTCTTTATAGGGTCACGGAGCAGCAAGCTGTATTCTTCCTGAAATTGGTTTCTGTATCACTACTGCTTCTGAACACAAGATAAAGGGGAAGATGTGGTAGGAGGACAATTTTTCTTAAAGATCGGAATCGTAGTCATAAAATGATTTTGATCTTAATTCTATGATCGCAGTAATACCATTTTGATTGCAATTACGATCACAGTTACGATCGCGACTGTAATTGTACACTGGCCTATACAATATTGTGGTAATCTATACAGCCATACATTAACAGTAACCTGCGGTATAGGAAGAGTCCAATACCTTGGGTTAGTGAACATGGTCATGTATTCTACAGACATACCATGACCTGGATGAATGAGAACCTTCATCCTACTCCTCCTTTCTTCCTCTGTAAGTGACAGATCGTGATGCAGCCAATGGGAAGATATGCTCTGCAAGGTGGCATGTCTTTCATTGTCTGCACTGCAGACTGTCAATGACAGTGGGAGAGAGGAGGGATGAAGCATAGCAGATCGCTGAGGGAGACTTTAAGTAAGTATTGCAGGAGTAAGGGAAAGAACCGAGGGTTAGGACTTAAGGCTGGTACACACTATACAATCCTTCCCCCTGACTGACCGTTCGCGGCTTTCGACCAGTCGGCCAGGAGTAAGGACTGTTGGTCGCGGGAAAAGCAGCCGCGTCCGACAGTTAGGCGCAACAAATCGGTTGTGATTTTCCGACCTGTACGATTGTTTGTTTGTCTGATTTGGACATACGAACTATCGGCTGTTGATCGAGGCGGCAAAAAGCCGAAACACTGAAATGTCGGTCAGTCGGGCCGAATTATTGTATCGTGTGTACCTTTAAGGATCCTTTAAGGGGTGTCAGGCAGATAGATTATATTTAGTAGGAGCCAGGGAGCTGATGGCGCTACTGCTCATAAAACCCCTTTCAGGAATCCTCCCCTTTAAAAACCTGCCCCTGGATCCCTATATTGCTCCTTTATATACCCTTTAGATTCTTTATGGCTTAACTTGAACTCTGTACCATGTTTCTTTCCTTCCAATATGAAAAGCTAAATAAATTCCCTTCTGGTAGAAAGAAACATATTCAAATAGAAAAACAACCATAGTAATTTATTGATGCAGAAAGGGTAAAATTAACGCATTGGTTTAGGGCAAAGCATTATATAACGGATTTACCAAGAACCATAATGCACCAATTTCGGTCCTTAAATAACAACTGTCTGTTTGTTGCTCCACCCCCTTGTTGCCCAGGGCCTAACCAATGGTTAGACTCCTTCTGCAAGAAGCACTTTTTCCCGTTGGATAGTTCCCAGACTTAGGTGGGGCAGAGCTCAGACAATACAGTTGTCCTTTAAGTCTTGTTAAATTATTTAAAATGGATTCACGTGGCTTTAGGACTTGATTAGCATGGGTTTTGCAAAGACACCTGGGCTCTTCCAGGGGGACTTTTTTCTAAAGGCTAATAGCTGGAATTAGATCTCATGTAAATATCAGATACCCCCAGAGCTAAGCGCTTGCAGTTGTGGGTAAATCTGCCGATATGTTTTTTCTTGGCTTATAAAATAGTTTCCCTTGTTCAGTGGTTTGCCAGAAATAACATTGATTCTTCGGACCCCCAATGGAGATGGAATACAGTGGGTGCTATGACCAATTAAACCCCATTCTAAATGACCCTTTGTAGTTTCATGTTATTAAACATTCCCCATCAGGTTGCTTTATATTCTGCCATCCTATGGAAGCCATTAGGATTTTAAATGTGAACCGTCAGATCACAAGCTGGATATCAGATTCTTCTTATTCTTCTATTGTCTTTCACTATGTATTATGCAAAACCCCATGTCATTTATCATAGAGATATGTTCTTTTGACAGCTTAGATACTGTTTAGCATAATAAGCAGAATAGGAAAAAAGTGACAAATTCTCACAGGGGTTAAAAACTCAAAGTAAAGGATAAGACAAGAAGGTCAAAACTGGTTTATTTTTGTCAGGTATAAACTAACACATAGGAACTGTGCACTGAGTATAATAAATGTTCAGAGTAAGTATAACCCCCTTTGTAAGAGCTTTAAGCTAGGTACACACCATACAATCTTTCCTCCTGACCGACCATTCAAGGCTTTCGACCGGTCGGCCAGGAGTAAGTACTGTCGGTCATGGTAAAAACAGCTGCGTCCGACAGTTAGGCACGACCAATCTTGTGGTCCATAGAAGACCACACGATCACTTGAGATTTTCTGATCTTCCGATTTGGACGAATGGTCAGCGATCGGTCGCGGCCGCAAAAAGCCACCATACAATAATTCGGAACGACCGACCATAACACTAAAATGTCGGTCTGAATTTTTGTATCGTGTGTACCTAGCTTTAAACATGGGGAATGTTTTGAAAGGAGTGGGAATCAATTTGATTTCCCCAGCCTAGACAGTGAATTTTCAGCCTTTGCAGTGACATTTTGGTCAAATTTATAAAGGGACAAGCATTTGCCAGTAGCATAAAATGAAGCACAAATCATGAACAAAGCCAGAAAATGTCCAACAGGGCATGTTACTGTAAATCAGGTAACACAATAGTGGGTACACACTGGTGTAACATAATTGTAGTTATGGTTACTGTACACATGACTGTAGTTATGGTTACTGTACACATGACTGTAGTTATGGTTACTGTACACATGACTGTAGTTATGGTTACTATACACATGACTATAGTTATGGTTACTGTACACATGACCGTAGTTATGGTTAATATACACATGACTATAGTTATGTTTACTGTACACATGACTGTAGTTATGGATACTGTACACATGACTGTAGTTATGGTTACTGTACACATGACTGTAATTATGGTTACTGTACACATGACTGTAGTTATGGTTACTGTACACATGACTGTAGTTGTGGTTACTGTACACATGACTGTAGTTGTGGTTACTGTACACATGACTGTAGTTATGGTTACTGTACACATGACTGTAATTATGGTTACTGTACACATGACTGTAGTTATGGTTACTGTACACATGACTATAGTTAGGGTTACTGTACACATGACTGTAGTTGTGGTATTCTGTATTTAATTACATCAGCCGGAGAAGGAAGAGAGTTGTAGTTTGCAAACATTTGAAGGGCAGAAGGTTGGACATCCCCAATATAAATCACTTTTAACAATTTTTTTTAAAGGAAGTTCCACCACAATGTCAATTTGCCCTATTGTACAAATGTTCCATTGTGTTAAACAGTACACGTAAGTTACAATATGTATAGTAATATATTTAATTTTATTAAACTTTATAAACAGTACAGTATTTATACAGAAGTTAAGAGCCATGAATTTCCTGTAATATCCTGGTACATTATTGCCTTAAAATTTCAAAAATGATATAAAATAAATCGCCTGTGGCCTTCCATTTTTTATGGTCATGGAACTCCTTGGTGACTTTTAATACCATTAAATTTTACAATAGGAGGTACATTTTAATATATATATATATATTTATCCCACATGCATTGTTATCATTAAATAGAACTTTTCTCATAAGCAGAAATGAGACTGTTGAACACGGTTTAAGAGAACAATTGAATATGCCCACTGTGAAGCAGGTAACATTACAGAACAGAAACATAATTAACCTTCTCCTTTTCATTATTCTCCTCCTTCCTCATTGTTTTCCCATCAAATAAGTACACATTCCAGTCACATATACTAAAACATGAACTCTGAAATCTTGACAAGATTTTTAAATGTAATTTTCCGACAAACGGCATGGCCAATGGAAATACTAGCGTCATTTTACAGTGGGGTAAACTAGGACACAAATCTAGTAAACATTACCTGTATATTGCAACTTTATCTGCAGATGTCATCACACCCCTGTTGGCCCAGACTTAGCACCTCCAAGCTCTGTATCTATCAGTTTTTACAATTTTCTACCAATCCAAACTAGGATTAATTCATATATTTCAGTTTTTTCTCAATAAATCCTCTGCTGGAATTATCCAACCAGTCCCCAAAATACCACTTTTGTCTCTTAACAGAAGTATTAAACAATGAGATATAAAGATTTCCATGCCTCCCCTCCTCTTATGGCATGTCTGCCATAAAGACAGACATGTAATCCTCCAGCTGCAAAGTCAAGCAAAAAGACAATAATCCTGTAGGGAATTAATTTGTATGTTAATAAGAGGTACATATTTGTGATCAAATGCTTGTGAAGGTTGTCATCCATCCAGGTGATGGTATATCTGTAATAGTCGTTCATACAGGTCATGGTATATCTGTTATATTCATCCATCCAGGTCATGCTAAAGCTGTAATATTCATTCATCCAGGTCAGGGTATATCTGTAATATTCATCCATCCAGGTCATGGTATATCTGTAATATTCATTCATCCAGGTCATGCTAAATCTGTAATATTCATTAATCCAGGTCATGGTATATCTGTAATATTCATCCATCCAGGTCATGCTAAATCTGTAATATTCATTAATCCAGGTCATGGTATATCTGTAATATTCATTCATTCAGGTCATGGTATATCTGTTATATTCATCCATCCAGGTCATGCTAAATCTGTAATATTCATTAATCCAGGTCATGGTATATCTGTAATAGTCGTTCATCCAGGTCATGGTATATCTGTTATATTCATTCATCCAGGTCATGCTAAATCTGTAATATTCATTCATCCAGGTCATGGTATATCTGTAATATTCATTCATCCAGGTCATGGTATATCTGTAATATTCATTCATCCAGGTCATGGTATATCTGTAATATTCATTAATCCAGTCCATTGTATATCTGTAATATTCATTCATCCAGGTCATGGTATATCTGTTGTATTCAATCATCCCGGTCATAGTATATCTGTAATATTCATTCATCCAGTTCATGGTAAATCTGCAATATTCATTCATCCAGTTCATGGTATATCTGTATTATTCATTCATCCAGGTCATGGTATATCTGTAATATTCATTCATCCTGTTGTATTCAGTATATCTGTTGTATTCAGTTAGATCAACTGGAAGTTTAGTCCATGAAGACATTTCGCTAGTCATCCCACTGAGTTTCTTTTACAAAAATATATTGACAATAAATATCATATAGAATGTTACTTTTCTATTGATTAAACTATTCCAACTCAAAAATCTGATTTCTGTAGAGTTTCCCTGCAAAGTTGCCTCCCAGGACACCAGGAACGTACTACAAGCAGCCCACGTGCACAAGCAGTGAAATAAAGGTGTGTCTTTTTATACAGGCAGGGATTGTTTGAAGAAGAGGCAATCTCCTATTGGCTCTCGGGTTTCCTGCGATGCGATTCGCTGCCGTGATTGTCATTTAAATTTTATGTGCAGAGCAGGAGTTCCAGTCCTCGGCACCAATCTGCCTATAAGGGAGTGCGCTCGTCGGCAGTGTGTGATGGAACCATGGGATTTAAGTGTATTGTGGAGTCATTCAGCCCCCTCAGTTTTGGGATTCTCTTCTGCTCAACAGCATGAGCACTGTTTGTGCTAGAAAGGCCGTTTTAGGATAATTTTAAAGGTAATATTCTGGCCTTGTGCTCTAAGCACACTTGTTTTGGGAGCACAGTTCCCCTTTAAAATCAATTATTTTTTCCTTATCTACATACAGACTCTACACCTCAACTGCTCGAGTTAACTGCGCAACTACTGTTTGAATAGTGTTGCTTGGTCTGTGTTTGCTGCAACATAGAGCTACAGAGGATATCTATACCCCACTGGCGCTGAGAGAGACTTTTTTACATAAAGGCCTATATTGTAGGCCTTTATATATTTAGATATTTTTAACCATTAAAACAATTCCAGCTAAGATGGATCCGCACCTGATAGGGCCAATGGGGACCTGAAGACACAAAAGGACTTTTATAAACCTTGACCTTTACTTTGTTTTAGATTGATCTTAGCATGATCTGACTGGGGATTGTTCTTCAGTCCTACCCATAATCAACCCCAATGTAACAAAATGTATTTGTGTCTGTTTACCTCTATTTTTGAGTAGATCTAAACAGACTAAAGAAAGAAGATTATCTCATTATACATATTCCCAATGTATTTCTGTAATTGATTGTAGTATATACAATATGCTGCCATTTCAATCACTCAACACCCACACGGCCAAATTACATTATCTGTTTCACTTAAACTATCCCAACTGTTTTCCTCTCTAAACAATGCTAATTTTTTATTTATAACATTGTGAGCGGTTCTGGCTTTCAGGCTTATCCATACAGGAAACATCCATTTCCTGCGCTAATTAGTTCAGCTTTATTTTACTTTCCTCATTAACTGTCATATTTTTAGAATTTATCAACCTGACAATTTTTCATTCGCTGTTTTTTTTTTAAAAAAATCTTTATATTTAAATATCATACTGTTACATCAATCATTGTCCTTTTTAAAAAAATGAATTTGTTTAGTCACAATATATGCTTTTTACTTTGAGTAACCTTGTTGATAAATTCTCATTTTCCCAAATTTAGTAGCACAAAATAATTCATTTACTAATTAATTTACAAAGTATACCCATTCAGTAACTGACAGTTTTCAAGCTCCCCCCCCCTAATTTATTAACTTATGTTCTCCAATGGTAGAGATGGGAGAATCGTCAGTGGCAATGTCTGTGGGAGCAGCCAGAAAGAAGTAATTTACTGCATGGCTATATTTGTTGTTAGCAGTTGCTAGCAACACAGTCATAAAGAACAAATCGTTATCAATACTGTGCCATTATTTTACTCCCATGGTCGCACAACTATGTACAAAAATACACGTATGGCTTTGGTGCACATATGGACAGCACTGTAATATACTATTCGATAATGGGGAAAGACTGAAAGAAAATTCAACCTGAGCTGCAAGCGCAATATTAAATCCATTGGTGAGCGCTTGTGGCTCTCAGTATATCCCCCTGATTGAAATGCTTGCGTGTGTGCTTTTTAGTTTAGTGCAATCTACTTTGCATCCTTGGGTTATGCCAAATTACCTGTTTTTAAAAATAGCTTAAACATAAAATTAGGAGATATCAAGGCCAGTGTTGGAATGTTTGGAATACACAGATCCTTGCAAATGTATCAACCACCTAGGGGCATATTATAAGGCGGCAGCATTGAATGTTCGGTGCAAATTTCATTTCCTGTGAAATGAGGGTTTATTGTATGGCCCATTAATGTTTTTCTATAAAGCGATCATATCAACATTTAATCGCCACTTCTTCAGTGTAGTCTGGTGTAGTCTGTCTGCATAGTTAAAGGGACAGTTCAGTGGAAATTATCAATATTTGTTAAATTGTTAGTTTGTGTAATGCCTTCTTAGTTATTCTACATATTCTCTCCCATTTTCAAAAATCAGTTGATTTCATACCCTTTGCTGTTCCCTGCTGTTAACATTAATGAGCTGCCATTTCAGGTTCTAACGATCCTTCTTCTTCCCAGGATGCACCACTTCCTTGGAATGTTCCTAACAGTAATTTCTACTGATTGGCTGTTGGATGGGTCAAAGATGCTCAGATCTCTACTGAGCAACTGAATCAACCCAGGCGCTAGGTCAACGGCAAGACCATAACGGTCTCTACTAGGGGTCCTGCAAACAGGAAGTCAGTAGTTCTGTTGCATTTATTTATACACAGACAAAATGCTGAATGGGCAGATTAAGGTCATTGGGATTAAAAAATACTGCTCTTTTTTCTGAAAGCATATGTATTTGCACTGAACTTCCCCTTTAAGCCCTTTCATTCATATTACAGTGATGCAGCATGTAGTGAAATCATTTTTCACATTTGTCACTCAGGTAAAAAGATGAGTAATTAGTTTAAATTTTTTTATAAAAGTGACATTACAGAATGCGCTTAAAAAACATTGCCTCAAATCCCAGATGTGTAATTAATGATTAGGACCAATTGATTTTGAAACCGGCACTTTATAACTTTCATTTTATTGGTCATGTACTGTACAACACAGATGTTCTCGCCTTTGCATTATAGATCTGTTGTGAAATGTGTTCTACAATTGATAGAAGAATGGCATATCGCTTTACTCTCTCAGTAAATGTTTCTTAAGCTCTTCAGCAAAGTAGATAGTTGATAAACCAAGAGCCATTACCGCTCTGTACTGCTTCCTGCTAATCTCCCAAATCTGCTAAAGCAAATGTGGCTCATGGGACATCCGATTTTGTCTTGGGCTATGCCCAACTAGCACATTTTGGATTATGATTTGCAATACGATTGCGCTAATAGGAGTGCAGGCATGTAATTGCTTATTTTAGCGAATCAGAGCGAATGCGATCATCATTTTCGGTCCGTATCACATGCGTGCACAGAAGCATGATTAATCGCATTTCCTTTCGCCCTAGTTGGGCTTAGCCCTAAAACGTGTGTGTTGGAGTGGTACGTCTCTTGCAGTGGCAGTGTACACAACTTTTTAGAAACCATAAACTATGCGAACATCACTGCAAAGAGGTTAGCAAGGGATCAGGTCATGCACTTCCTTTTTATTGCGTTGTTTCCAAATTCTTCTATTTTATATTCGATCAACTAAAAGAAATTGATACAGAATGTAGAATGAGTCAGCCCTCAAATGGAAAATTTCAGAAAAATATCAGAAAAGGAATTTGACGATTCATGTTGATTTATTCTTTGATCATATTAACAAAGACTTGCTTGATAATCAGTAAAAAGGAACAGTAAGAGCCTGTGAGAGGTTCTGTGATCATTTCTTTTTAGATCAATATTTGATATTTGAACATTGTTGAACTGTTGAATATAAGGGGACTTGTATTGGTAGCTTCCATTTTACAGAGGGGTAGGACAAGGATGTAAAGCCGGGGCACTTTAACGTGAATTCATAGAGTAGTAGAAGTATTTTCACCAGCTTAACCTACATTTTTGTTTTTTTGTATATTACAACAGTCAATGTAGTATAACTTTACACTACATTGACTTGAATTCAATACACACTGAGTACATAAAATATGGGTAGTTGCAACTTAAAAATAAAATTTGCATCGCCAAGTGTGTCACGGTCTGAAAAAGTTTGAGAACCACTGATTTAAAGTCAGGTCCGTATTTCCCATTAGGCACAGTAGGCACGCACCTAGGGGCACTTATGGTTGGAGGGGCGGCTGTCAATCTTCCCCCCTCCAATCCACCTACTTTATAGTGTATTTTCATCCCCCCATGGTTTAGAGGTGTAGTTCATAGTTCATGGTTTAGAGGTGTAGTCTGTATTTAGGGGTGGGTTTAGGGGGGCCAGGCTTTTGGGGCCTACAGGCTCTTTAGGTGTAAATCCGCCCCTGTGTAAAGAATAGTCAATAAACTGTTTACATGCCTTTAAGTTGTATTGATATCAATTATCAATTCTGTTATCAATTTCTATATTTTTTTCCCCCCATGGGTTTGCATGCCAGTACATCTTCTAATGTGAACAAAGCCTAATGAAGAGGCAGCCAATCACAGACACGTCTGCAGGCAATGGAGACACCACAGGAGAGAAGGGCTGTAAGTATGATTCAGCTTCTTTTTTTTAAAGAACTAATGCAGCGGTTGGGGTGGACAGGGGTTAGCTACACCATATTAAAAGGATTACACACTAGGGGCAACGGCTGCAGTGTATGGATCTGGATGGATGATGGGAGGGAAGATGGGGGGGGTTTCACTACGCATGTCAGCATCCCTCCCTGAGGCAAGACAGGAGGCAGAGACTTTTGGACAGGAAGACAGCCAATACTCTTCAGTTTCCTGGACTTTGGACTGCCACTGCAGGAGAACCATAAGGAGTAGGGATGGCAGAAGGTAAGGATTTTTTTAAACTATACAGTGGGGCCAGTATTGGGTTACATTTTAGTTTTGGGGGTGGACATGCCCTTTAAGCTACTCAGAGCTACCCAGAGACATCAAAGCATGTGATTGCTTGCCACAGAATGTTACAGTACTAAAAGTAAACATTATGCTGTGAGTGAATCTACTCTAATGTACAGTATAGTACTATAATATGTGGAATAGCCCAGCAGCTACTTATTTGTATATAAAGAGTCAAAATCTAAAATGGGGCTCCGGACAAGAGCGCTATCAGCTACCCACAAGGTAGTAAAACCTGTGTGATTACTAAATAAAACCTGTGGGATTATTAAGCTGCATACAATACCAGGAGGCAATTGTGTTTATTCATTTTTGTTCTGTTATCAAACACAGTTTGCAAATATAATTTCTAAAGATAATTCTATTTCAGTTTATTATCCAGAATGCTTGTTTTTTTTCTTTAAATGAAATAGTTTTGGAAATGAAGAAGATTAAAATGAACGCAGGCCACACGCCTGATTTTTAAAGCGCACCCTACTGTGTAGGCAAATGGGGCTGGCCACATTAGTTCGTTGGACTGCGATCCGTGTTTTGGGAGCGAATGCGATCACCATTTTTTGCGCAATCGCATGCACTTCTATAGCACTATCAGCGGATCGCAGTGCAACATCGCACAGGAAACACGCCGGCGTTGTGGGGCTTTGTAGTGTTGCCTCACCCTCAAGGGGGCCATACACCTAGCAATTAGAGATGGTCAAACTTCTTAAAGTTCCTTCATTTTAGAACAATAGAACTTCAGTAAAAGTTCTATAGTTCCAAGGGGAAAAGTAGTTCGAAAAGTTCTGATAAAATACAGTTAAAATAACAATGGTAACTTACTGTAAATGGCTCTGGGACCTAGGTAAGGGTAGAGTAGGGAACACGTATATATCACCAAAACTTAAACATTAACAGGCTCATTTACCCAGAACCGCTATCGCTCTGGGTAAATGTCCTGATCGCGATTCAATCCTGAAAAGGGATTTACTCACTGCAGGATTTTAACGCAGGATTTTAACACCAGTTATCAGCTGGCGTTAAAATCAAGCACTAAAACTAGCGCATACGCGATATTGAATCACAAGCGGCGGATGCGCACGTGTCTTTCCGTAACCCGTGCATCTGACGCTAATCTGAACGAACTGGTTTAACTCCATAAATTTGCCCAGCGGCTCTGGGTAAATAAGCCCCTAAGTTTCCTCACAATTGAGCAATTGTCCGCATTAAATTTTCTATGGTTACTGAAATCGATCACCACATTCGAGGGTTATCAAAGAATTCGAGGGTTAGCTCACGCCAAATTTGAGGGTTATCGTCGTATTCGGAGGACTCCAGAGAGTACGCTATCATATGGGAACTTTAAATCACTGTATGAATAATTGTCATTTCCTACACAAGTATATCATCCCTGTAAAAAAGCAACACAAAGTTGCCAACTTCCCCAAAACCATTTGTCATTTGCTGTGGCAATATCTATAAACAGCCTATGACTCATACGGATTTTCCAGAATTTAGGGCATTTTGTTGCATTTAAGCCAAACATATTTTATTCTGCACTAATAAGAAATATTCAGGGTTATTCAATAAAAATTCTTATCGTTTAAAATGCTGCTAATTTTGCGCCAACCAATCAGAGGTTAGCTTTCAAATGTTAAATAAGATCTGATTGGTTGGGGCAAAATTAGCACCATTTTAAACGATAAGAACTTTTATTTAATCTCCCTGATTGTTGGTTAATAAACACACAAAGCTTTATTGATTCTTTATTAATATAACCCCCAACACTTAGATCAATAATATTCACAGGGAGATTCAATAAAAGTTCTTATCGTTAAAAATGGTGCTAATTTTGCCCCAACCAATCAGATCTTATTTAATATTTGAAAGCTAACATCTGATTGGTTGGGGCAAAATTAGCACCATTTTAAGCGATAAGAACTTGTATTGAATAACCCTGTTAATGTTTTCATCTGAATTATAGACAGACAGATGGTCACTGTGGAAAAACAGCGTCTCTGGGAAAATCTCCTTAATAGTATTTTCTATGGACAAATATTGAAAGGGTTAATCTTTTTTGCTTTTATTTCACCTATAAAAATATCGATTGTCTTCCTGACTGGCTAATACAATCTCGCTCACCCACATTTATATTTATATACACATATATATTTACCTATTGCCTTTGGGCATTATTACGTACATATAATGTAGATTTTAGGTTTTCAATGGAAAATCAATTGCTATTATATGCTGAATGTACCAGGAAAGGAGAAAATGCACATACGTGAAGCAGTTAGTACTCAGCAGTTATACACAAACCCCCAGTCATACAACAAACCCAGCCGACTCCCCTCCCTTCAACACTATGAAATTGCCATTCTAAGACACATTGAATTATTACTATAATTATTATACTTATTTCAAACTCAACACTGATATTGCATTGCACTTGTGGGCTTTATACAATGATAACCATAATGATGGCCTGATAAAACAAACAAAAATGGAATATTATAAATGATTATATTTATAATTTTTTTATTAATGAAGGGGTCAAAAGCCAAACAAGCAATCCAATCCAAAAAAATAGCCGGGAGATTCACCCAGAGCAGCACTTGCTTTGGGCAAATCTCCCGTAGCAGATTTACCAGAGGCTGTGTGGCTCTGGGTGAATCTCACCCACATGTATTAAAGCCAGACAGGCGAGACCCTGAAGAAGCCCATGCGCGAGGAGCATGCAGGTAAAAAGGGGGAAGGAAGGTTGTAATGTTTGGTGGGAAGTGATGCCCAGCAGTGGTTCCAAGTGTCTGGCGACTCGTAGGAAACAAGGTGTTTCGCAGTGAGGGACGTCCGACTTCGCAGGAATGACTTTCCGAGTTCGACCAGGGGAAGAGTGTGGTCCGTCTTGCCTATCTTCTAGGCGGGTCCTGGCTTCTAGGCGAGTCCCGGCGTCCTGTATAGTGTTGTTCTTCTAGGCCGCAGTGGAGTGAAGCGGAGCAGTTTACCCATATGTGGGGTACCAAGCTCTACTTGCACGTCCCCAGAGATGTTATGTAATTATGGGACACACATTAGTGAGTCGTCTTATTTACGGTATCTTGGCTATTGCTGGACTTCTAGTTGTTTAATAGCTTTCCGGGGACGCACCGACCACTTCATATTTTGTATTTTGGATTATGTGATTTTTTATATATTGTGTATCTGTTGCAGGTTGCACTTTTGGTCTTTGGCTGAAGACGATTTGTATGGGGGAGGTAACCAGGGGGTTACTCTTTGGGATGTGAATAAACTTTTTTCTATTTTTGACCTGTGAGTGGATGTGCCCATTTTTTCAGGGGTCTTTTTCTGGGGTACTCTCTTTGAGCACCCATTTCTGGGTTGGTAGTATATTAAAGCCAGCTATCATGCCAGCAAATGTTAAATATGCTTGCGACAGCTGCGTGAGTCCCTGTTATGGTACTCGCACAAACCAAATCTTAAAGTGGCACGAACCAATCATAAACCAGTGCAACCCTTGCACTTTATCTAATAAAGGATTTGCACCACTTTTAATTCCACAATTTAAAGGGTATCTCCACTCGTATTTTCAAGATTTGGTAATCCAGTTCTATTGAAGAACGGGAGGTAAAGGAGCTTTGCCTTACCTTCCGTTCTTCAATAGAACAAACAGGAGCCAGGAGAGAAGGTAAGAAACTTACCCGCTCGCTCACTCTCCCCCCGGCGTGTAGTCTGACAGGTCCCGACGACCTTGTCTTCTATGCGCATGCGCAATCTATGCGCATAGAAGACAAGGTCCGTCGGGACCTGTCAGACCAATATTTTATGTATGTATAATTTTATAAATTTATAAAGCGCCACTTGGGTACGCACATTGTACATTAAAAAATACGAGCTATACAAACAAGGGGATAAGTGCAAGCCGTTATACAGATAGATAAAAATTAAATGCAATTTCATACATCGGTTAAGAAAGCATATAGATGTAAATTATGCATAAATTGATAGTGATCAAATAGTGAAGTTTTCAAATGTGTCTGGTCGCATTTTTTAGTGATGTCACTATGACATCAGCATGACATCATCACATTGTACAGATTTGAATTTTGACCCAAAAAAGCATCGCACATTTCGCTGCGTCTTATTCTATATATTTTAATAGTTTTTAAATGTGTCTGGTTGCATTTTTTAGTGATGTCACAATGACATCAGCATGACATCATGACTTTGCGCATATATGAATTTTGACCTAAAAAAATCATTGCACTTGATGTGACTTATTCTATATCTTTAAATGGTGTTGAAATATGTTTGGGTTCATTTTTTAATGATGTCGCTATGACAGCATGACATCATCATTTTGTACAGATTTGAATTTTGACCCAAAAAAGCATTGCACTTGGTCCAACTTCTTATTTTATATCTTTTAATAGTGTCCATATTTTTAAATGCTGTCACTGTCACTAAGACATCAACATGACATCATAATTGTGTACGGAACTTCTTATTCTAAACATTTTAATAGTTTTCAAATAGGTCTGGTTGCATTTTTTAGTAATGTCACTATGACATCAACATGACATCATTACTTTGCACAGATTTAAATTTTGACCGTAAAAAAGCATTGCACTTGGTGCAGCTTCTTATTCTAAACATTTTAATAGTTTTCAAATATGTCTGGTTTTATTTTTTAGTGATGTCACTATGACATCAGCATTTGTTTTAAAATTTTAAATGTTTCTGGGTTAGGGTAAATTTTTTAATGTCACTATGCCATCATTATGTTGTAAACGTTAGAATTTTGACCCAAAAAAGCATTGCACAAGGTGTGACTTCTTATTCTATATCTTTTAATAGTGTTTAAAAGTTTCTGGGTGCATTTTTAGTGATGTCTGTCACTATGACATTAGCATGACATCATCATTTTATACATATTTGAATTTTAACCAAAAATATCATTGCACTTGGTGCGACCTCTTATTCTATATCTTCAAATGGTGTTCAAATGTGTTTGGGTATATTTTTAATGATGTCACTATGACATCAGCGTGACATCATCATTTTGTACAGATTTCAATTTTGACCCAAAAAAATCATTGCACTTGTTGCGGCTTCTTATTCTAAATATTTTAATAGTTTGAAAACATGTCTGGTTGCATTTTTAGTAATGTCACTATGACATCAGCATGACATCATAATGTTGTACAGGCATGAATTTTGTCCCAAAAAAGCATTGTACTTGGTGCAACTTCTTATTCTGTTTATTAAAATGGTGTTTAAATATATTTGGCTAAATTTTTTAATGATGTTACTATGACATCAGCATGACATCATCATTTTGTACAGATTTGAATTTTGACCCCAAAGAAGCATTGCACTTTCATGCAGCTTCTTATTCTAGACATTTTAATAGTTTTCAAATATGTCTGGTTGCATTTTTTAGTAATGTCACTATATCAGCATGACACTTTGCACAGATATGAATTTTGATCTAAAAATTATTGCACTTGGTGCAACTTCTTATTCTATCAGGGAGATTCAATATCGTTTAAAATGGTGCTAATTTTGCCCCAACCAACCAGAACTTATGTAACATTTGAAAGCTAACATTTGATTGGTTGGGGCAAAATTAGCACCATTTTAAACGATAAGAACTTTTATTGAATAACCCCCTATATCTTTAAATGGTGTTCAAATGCATTTGAATTTTGACCCAAAAAATGGTGTTCAAACACATTTGAATTTTGACCCAAAAAAGCATTGCACAAGGTGTGACTTCCCATTCTATATCTTTTAATAGTGTTTAAATGTTTCTGGGTGCATTTTTAGTTTTGTCACTATGACATCAGCATGACATCATCATTTTGTATAGATTTGAATTTTGACACAAAAAAGCATTGTACTTGGTGCGACTTCTTATTCTAAATATTTGAATAGTTTGCAAATATGTCTGGTTGCATTTTTAATAATGTCACTATGACATCAGCATGACATCATAATGTTGTACAGGCATGCATTTTGACCCAAAAAGCATTGTACTTGGTGCAACTTCTTATTCTATATATTAAAATGGTGTTTAAATATGTTTGGCTACATTTTTTAATGATGTTACTATGACATCAGCATGACATCATAATTTTGTACAGATTTGAATTTTGACCCCAAAAAAGCGTTGCACTTCCTGCAGCTTCTTATTCTAAACATTTTAATAGTTTTCAAATATGTCTGGTTGCATTTTTTAGTAATGTCACTATGACATCAGCATGAGATCATCACTTTGCACAGATATGAATTTTGATCTAAAAAAATCATTGCACTTGGTGCAACTTCTATATCTTCAAATGGTGTTCAAATGTGTTTGGGTACATTTTTAATGACGTCACTGACAGCAGCATGACATCATCATTTTGTACAGATTTGAATTTTGACACAAAATAGCAGTGCACTTGATGGGGCTTCTTATTCTAAATATTTTAATAGTTTTCAAATATGTCTTGTTGCATTTTTAATGATGTCACTATGATGTCAGCATGCTATCATAATGTTGTACAGGTTTGAATTTGGACACAGAAAAGCATTGCACAAGGTGCAGCTTTTTATTCTATATCTTTTTATGGTGTTTAAATGTTTCTGGGTTCATTTTTAGTGCACTGTGACATTTTTAATGTGACTGTGACATTAGCATGACATCATCATTTTATACAGATTTGAATTTTGACTCAAAAAAGCATTGCACTTTTCGCTGCTTCTTATTCTATATATTTTAATAGTTTTGACAATGTCACTATGACATCAGCATGACATCTTAATGTTGTACAGGTTTAAATTTTGACCCAAAATAGAATTGCTCTTGGTGCGATTTAGTTCATATATTTTAATAGTGTTTAAATGTAATCATATCCCCACGCAAGCTGGTCTTAAAGTGGTGCTGGTGTAAAATTCCTTTTGGGAATTACCCCCAGGAGCAAATCCAGTATTAAATACTGGAAGACACTTAACCTGGGTAAATTAGGCCCTAAAAGAAAGCTGCATGGCCACAGCGCACACTGGTTGATGAGCCCATAGTTGTTTTGCATCAAAATTGCCCTGTTTCTCTTCCAACAGGGAGATTCATTTAGAGGCACAAGCTCTGTGGGCAAATCTCCCTTTCTGGATATACTAGAGGCTGTGCCACTCTGGGTGAATCTCACCCGCAAGTATTTAAAGCCAGCTATTAGTGTGAAAAGAGATGCACAGCCTCTGGTAAATTGGTTTGCGATGGCTGCATCATTGCCTCTTCTGGTACTCACACAGCCGCCACAAAGTGAGACGTAACGTCGCACTAACCGATCGTAAACTGGTTAGCGTGACGTAAAGGGCCTAAAGGAGTGGTGTGCACAGGCAGCGCTCCTCATTAAATGACTCTGCAAATGTTTATCACCTGGTTGGGAACTGCTCTTATAGCGCAAACACAATCCTTATTTAGTTTCTGTTGCAATGCCTTTGTTGAATATGGTTTTCAAGGCTAAACAATTTAAAGGGCAGTTTTTTGTTCAACTTGGTATGCTCCTCTCCCCCCCTCCTGGTTAGTGTTAAGTTAGGTACACACAGTACAGATTTCTAAAAGATGACAGACAGGATCTGCAAGATCCTGTCTGTCATCTTTCAAAGATCTGAATACACACAGTCCCGAGCGTTCTCCCTATGAACATCATGGGGAGAACTCTTGGGACTGTGTGTTTCCATCGACCGCGCTAGACTCCTCTATAGGGAGTCTAGCGCAGCCGATGTAAATTTTCAGTCTTTCCCGAACGAGCGTTCGGCCGTCCTGATCGTTCGGCGGCCGCGCGCTCGTTTGGGAAACGAAGGTACACAGCCCTGATACCGTCGGATCCGTCAGACTTTATCATTACTGTGTGTACCCAGCTTTAGTTAGTACTACCTATATCTAGACTCTCTTTATCTGCTCTTAGTACGTAGTTTTGAGCGAAGGTTTAGGAAATCATTGTTTTCTTACAGAGAAACAAGTAGATTAGACTGAAAATCAACCTCTGTATTGCTCTGAAGTAAAACTACATTGGATTAAACATCTGTGTCTAATTGAAATGTAAAGCTGCCTGTGGATTTCACCTAATCAGCAAGAGGCCATACTGCCCATACACACTGGGTCTAGGAGGAATGTGAATGTCTTTATATATATCAGTAAGGTGTCATACTGCCCACACAGACTGGGTCTAGGAGGTATGTCAATGTCTTTATATTTATCAGTAAGGTGTCATACTGCCCACACAGACTGGGTCAGAGGTTTCAATGTTCTTTATATATATCAGTAAGGTGTCATACTGCCCACACAGACTGGGTCTAGGAGGTATGTGAATGTCTTTATATATATCAGTAAGGTGTAATACTGCCCACACAGACTGGGTCTAGGAGGGATCTGAATGACTTTATATATATATCAGTAAGGTGTCATAATGCCCACACAGATTTAGTCTAGGAGGGATGTGAATGTCTTTATATATATCAGTAAGGTGTCATACAGCCCACACAGACTGGGTCTAGGAGGTATGTCAATATATCAGTAAGGTGTCAGAAACAGAACACTTCCTATAAAAGACCTTTTCCGTAGTGTAGGTACAATATTCACAATACTGTATACGGTAATCTGTGCCATAGAGATACTATTTTAAAATGAACTATTAATTACTATTAATTTGGAAAAAAGATAATTTAAGGTAATTGGGTTTGATTCTGTTCATCTGCAAATAGTGGAGAATAGGGAGAATTTCTATAAAAAACTACTTTACTGTCAATTCAAATAAGTTACTTGACATCAGAAATCTACAGTTTGTATCCTCCACCTGAACAGTAGAAATCATTTCAGTTTAAAAACTAAAAGTAACTGGAATAGTCAACTGAGCATTCAAAACCTTGACCTTTCTAAGGTGATTTCCCTCCGACATCCATTTAAACATATAAGGGAAGTAACAGAATGCACTGTTTAATGGCTTGGAGAGGCAATTTCCATCAACCAGGTCAGTATACAGTATGGGGCATATTTATAAAGCAACGATAATAGCGCCAAAAAATTACCGCCGCATATCGCGGCCGCGAAAATAGCGCTATCGCCGTATTTATAACGGCGAGCGCTATTCCCGCGATATGTATCGCGGCTGTGATGTGCTGCGGTAATTTTAAGCCCCTTCACTGCGATACTGTATAGTATCGCCGCGAAGGGACTTAAAATCCCTTCCCGACGCCTCTCCTAAGGGGGCGGGGCATACGCCCACCCCGCCCACCCACCCCCGCGGCGGCGGCAGCGACCACCCGCCGCCGCTTCCCAGCAGCCCCTCCCAAGCCGTTCCCCGCTCGCGGCAATCTCGGAACGGGAGGCTAGGAGGGGCTGCCGGGAAGGGGCCGCAGCAGGTGGTCGCGACCACCCGCCACGCACCCCCTCCCCGGCAACCCCTCCAAGCCCCCTGGCCGCTCCCGGGGAGGGAGCCGCTGGGAGGGGTGGAGGCTCCCTCCAGCGGGGCCCTGAGAAGGGCCTTTTGGGGCTTAGGGGGTCCCGCAGCTCGAACCGGGACCCCCCCTCCCCGGCCCTTATAAGGGCCCTTGCGGCACTGACAAGTGCCTTTGGCGGGGTCCCGCAGCTCGAACCGGGACCCCCAGTGCGGCTCTTAAAAGAGCCCTTGGGCGGCGTCTTCTTTCTTCCAGTCCCGGCGACACCAGCTCCGCCGAGGCCGCCGACCCCCGAGAGGTACCCCTGCGGGCGCCAGGGGTACCCCTGGCGGGCGCCGGCACCTCAACAAGGCCGATGTTGCCGGCGTCTTGATCCGACGCGACGTCTACGCCTTATAAGGAGAACGCTCGGGACTGTGTGTTTTCATCGCCGCGCTAAACTCCTATAGGGAGTCTAGCGCGCCGATGGAAATTTTCGGCCTTTCCCGAACGAGCATTCGGCCAACCTGATCGCTCGGGAAACGAACATACACACATAACGTAAAGCAATCCGACGGTACGGGGCTTCATCGTTACTGGTGGTACCCAGCTTTACAAAAGGGAATGACATTTACTAATAGTGCAGCCTACCCCACAAACCCATTTTCTTTTACTTACCTTCCTCAAAGTGCCCCTGAAGATACTTACAAGACCATTCTCTTTCCACTTTTGTTTCTGGTCATGGCTGTCAGTCCTAAGGCGCACCGGTGACGTCACAACCAATAGCTGACAGCTGTGACCAGGAATCACCTTACTGCTTCTATGCTTGCTCAAAACGAGCTTGCACCAGCAGCAGTCTTTGGGTAAGGTAAGTAAAGGAAAATGGGGTTGCTGCCGTAAAATATCATTTATTGCTAGGCCAAACTTTTGCACCTTTTATAGCATTGTGTGTCCTATCATTTTTTTTTTTTATTGTTTTGTACTGTATGTAATATTATAATTTGTTTAAATGAAAAACTTGTTGAAATATTAATTGTTAATAATAAAACTAAAGGAAATAAATTGCAAAGATTGCCAGGTTAAATTCATATTTAGTTTCAGTCCACTTAAAGGATTTATTGCTATATGCAAGAATCATTGTAACAATTGCCTTTGATTCTGAAATACTGAGTTATATAATTGTTTTTCGCATAAGTAACTTAGCTTGTAGTAATCTAGATAACAACACAAATGGATCGCTACTTCTCTCAATAAGCTTGGACAAGCTGTGTATCTTGACAAGTTATTACCTAAAGATTAGTGATTGGAGAGAGATAGAAAGAACCCAGAGAAGAAAAGAATCTAATCTTCTGTACTGTGCTGAAAGGATGAGAAGGAGATAGACAGTTTTTTAAACATTCAGTAGGAAACAATAATTGATTGCACAGCCTGAAGCTTAACTGGGATGGAGGAGGAGGTAATGGTATTAAAACATCAAAGAAGATGTATATGTATATATGAATGTCCTCGGAATTATTAAACCAAATATCACACATTGAAGGATTACTTTTACACACAACATGATGGTTTCAGCATTGTACAGAGAGGACAGGTGAGGCACTTGATGTGATAAGAAAGGAGTGTTGCGCACAGGCCAATACAAAACGGTAATGACTGTGAAAGCTTGAGCCATTAATAAGTTGCAGTATAAGAACATTGGAAATTTAACTAGCATGACATTGAATCAAAACATATTCATAACCAAAAATATCTTTAATAAATATTATCCCATGCTCATTTTCTGCAGGTGACACTTTCTGGCTGGTATATTTTCATTTGGCATCAGACCCATAACTTAAATGGACCTTGCACTACAAGCTAAAATAATCTTTAAAACAAATTCTTCTCATTTTGCAACTTTTTCCCGCACTAAAATGATCAAACCACTGCCATACTTAATATGGGCAGGCAGACAATTGATAGTTCATCAAAATAATAATCAAAGATAGAAGTTCCTTTTGGGCTAAAAGACACCAACATCCAGCCAAAGTGCTGGCGTGTTTCGGACAATATTGATCCTTGCTACTTGGTGGCACAAGTAAGTGGTGGCATTCTTATATTTATAGACAATGGGTGGTTCATGGTTTTCTATAGTTTTTATATTATGGAGTTTTCAGATGGAACAGTGTTTATTGTTGGTCACCACATCACCTTATATTGTAATTTATCTCTAAAAGAAAACAGAGATTAGGAACTAACATCACCCAACTATCAATAATACATCCCCCTACCCAGTCCCTGTCCCACCAGTGGAGCTGCAGCAGCATGCACAAACCTACTTTTTCAGAGTCTCCCATACGAGTGGGCGCCCAGGTCTTTGTTTCCAGCCCATCGGCATTTTTGATGTTGGATTTATTTTAAATTCTAAAATTATGAGAGAATAATTCTTCCTTTAAGAAACCCTTTGATTCTATTGTGTGATAATTTGAGCGTGTTCTGCTTTTATAGTTGCTACTTTTTGGAATGGATACAATATGACTTTAACAAGTATAATATACTGTATATACTCGAGTATAAGCCGAGGTTTTTAGGTTTTAAAATAAACCTAAAAACCTTACCTCGGCTTATACTCAGTCAAGGTCCTTCCTTACCCGATCGATGGTTGCTCAACTCAAATCTGGCTGCCGCACGCTGGGTAAGTCCTGTGGGTTTGCCGGCTGACATCACTACTCGGCGCCGGGCTGTGAGAGGCGCCAGTAGTGACATCATCCGGCAAATCCACAGGACTTACCCAGCGTGCGGCAGCGGATTTGGAGTTGAGCAACCATCGATCGGGGTAAGTACCAACTTACTGGGGGACTCTCAGGGGAGGAGGAGGGAAGGGGGCTCACTCAGGAGTGCTGGGGAGAAAGGTAAATGGGGTTTGGGAGATGATTACCCTATCTGCAAGTTTGCATGGGTGGTGAACATGCCTTTAGTCTCTATAAACTGAGATCCAATTAATGTTGAACAGAATTAAGTGGAGCCTATGGGTCGGTCCCTGCACACTAGTCCAGATTTTTAATGCAGCCCACATGGAAAATCGATTGCTACCCCTGCTATAGGCTTTAAGAACTGGTCTAAAAAAGGAATAACCTATTGCAGTAGATTGCCTTTTATATTGTTTTGAGGCTTAAGTTGCCCTTTAAATGGAAAGCAGAATTCCCATACAGATGTTTGGAAACTACAACTCCCAGCATGTTTTAGTTGCTGGAGTTTGTAGTTTTCAAACATCTGTTTGGAAATCTGCTGTCCATTTAAAGGGCAACTTAAGACTCAAACAATACTAATCAGAAGGCAGTAGTGGTCATAGTTCCTAACCTCGGCTTATACTCGAGTCAATCAATTTTTCCTACTTTTTTAGGTAAAACAGGTACCTCGGCTTATCCTCGGGTAGGCTTATACTCGAGTAATATACGGTATATCTGTTTATATTATGGACAACCATTGTTGTTTTTTACTAGGCAGAAAAGGCTGGTTAGATGGACTCCAGATAGTGGAATCTGCTTGGATGATTTGTTAATAAACCAATGTTTTCCTCCTTAAACTTAATGGAAGAGCCCCACTATTTGTATTCCTACCCTAAATCATGCAGATCGCCAAGTGTGTACTGAATAATAGATTGGTAAATGTGGATATTATATAGCAACCTGTGGATGTTTTTTATTACAGCACAGGCCTTGGAAAGTCACCAACTACAGAGAAGAGGATGCTAACCTAGAATGGTCAGATCAGGCGGCACTTTGCATTGAGTTGGTATTTAGGTCCAAGGAATCAGCAACTCAATGATTTAACAGCGAAAAATTGTTTAGGCTTTTGTTGCCGTTTATAGTGATTGCCAAAGGCAAATTCCCTCATACGCTGCCGTTCTACCTAGATATGGGGCATATTTATAAAGGTTCGTTAACTTTTCGCGGCCGTTTTCGCGGACCTTAACGCATAATCGCGTTTAACGCGATTTATAAAAGTCCGAAAACGGCCGCGAAAAGTTAACGAAGCGTTAAACCTTCGCGGCGGTACTTACCTGTTACCGCCGCTTCTATTTATAAAGCGGCGGTACTGGTTTCGCTCGGCTAGTACGGCTGTTTTACTTCGCCACCTTGAAGGTGGCGAAGTCAGCCGATACTAACCTCCCGCGGCGGGGATGGGCAGGCAACCCGCACCCGCCCCAGGAGACACGCCCACCCCGCCCACACACCCCTTGGCTGCGGCGGCGACCACCCGCCGCCGCTTCCCACAGCCCCTCCCAACCCGTTCCCCTCGCTGCGCAATCTCGAACGGGAGGCTAGGAGGGCTGCCGGGAAGGGGCCGCAGCAGGTGGTCGCGACCACCCGCCGCGCACCCCCTCCCCGCAACCCCTCCAAGCCCCCCGCCACGGCCGCTCCCGGGGTGGGGAAGGGAGGGGGCCGCTGGGAGGGGTTGCGCGGCGGGTGGTTGCAGCTCGAACCGGGACCCCCCCTCCCCGGCCCTTGTAAGGGCCTTTGCGGCACTTACAAGTCCTTTGCGGCTCTGACAAGAGCCTTTTGGGGCTTAGGGGTCCCGCAGCTTGAACCGGGACCCCCTCCCCGGCCCTATCAGTGCCCTTGTGGCTCTAAGAAGAGCCCTTGGGGGCTTAGGGGTCCCGCAGCTCGAACCGGGACCCCTCCCCGGCCCTTGTAAGGGCCCTTGCGGCACTGACAAGTGCCTTTGGCGGGGTCCCGCAGCTCGAACCGGGACCCCCAGTGTGGCGCTCTTAAAAAGCCCTTGGGCGACTTCTTCGCTGGCGACACCAACCCCACTCAGGCGCGCCGATGCCAGGCAGACTCACTGCGGCGACGTGAGCCCGCTGGCACCCCGGCCTCGCAGAGCCGATGTTGCCAGCCGCTTCTTTCTCTTTCTTCAGCCATCTATGCGATGGCATCTGAGTTCCGCGGCGGAAAGCTCCTCTTTATATAGGTTGCAGAAATCGATAATCCTTTCTGATTGGTCAATTTTAATACTTGTTTTACATTAACCAATCAGATTTCAGAACTTTCCAAAATCTGATTGGTTAATGTAAAGCAGTATTAAAATTGACCAATCAGAAACGGATTATGGATTTCTGCAAACCTATATAAAGGAGCTTTCCGCCGCGAACTCAAGATGCCATCGCAGTATAGGCTGAAGAAAGAACGGCTGGCAACATCGCTCCGCGGCTGAGCGGCGGTGCCAGCGGGCTCACTGGCGGCCGCAGTGAGTCTGCCTGGCATCGGCGACCTGAGTGGGGTTGGTGTCGCCATCCCGAATGGGGTTGGTGCGGGTGGGCTATGCCCCGCCCCCTTAGAGAGAGCGTCGGGAAGGGATTTTAAGTCCCTTCGCGCGATACTATACAGTACGCAGTGAAGGGGCTTAAAATTACCGCAGCACATCACAGCCGCGATACATATCGCGGGAAATAGCGCTCGCCGTTATAAATACGGCGATAGCGCTATTTTCGCGGCCGCGATAGCGCGCGGTAATTTTTTGGCGCTATTATCGTTGCTTTATAAATATGCCCCATACTGTATACTGACCTGGTTTGTGAAATTGCCTCTCCAAGCCATTAAACGTGCATTCTGTTACTTCCCTTATATGTTTAAATGGATGTCGGAGGGAATCACCTTAGAAAGGTCAAGGTTTTAAATGCTCATTGACTATTCCAGTTATTTTTAGTTTTTAAACTGAAATGATTTCACTGTTCAGGTGGAGGATACAAACTGTAGATTTCTGATGTCAAGTACTATTTGAATTGACAGTAAAGTAGTTTTTATAGAAATTCTCCCTATTCTCCACTATTTGCAGATGAACAGAATCAAACCCAATTACCTTAAATTATTTTTTCCAAATTAATAGTAATTATAGTTCATTTAAAATAGTATCTCTATGGCACGATGTACCGTATACAGTATTGTGAATATTGTACCTACACTACGGAAAAGGTCTTTTATAGGAAGTGTTCTGTTTCTACACTACTGATATATTGACATACCTCCTAGACCCAGTCTGTGTGGGCTGTATGACACCTTACTGATTATATAAAGACATTCACATCCCTCCTAGACTAAATCTGTGTGGGCATTATGACACCTTACTGATATATATATAAGTCATTCAGATCCCTCCTAGACCCAGTCTGTGTGGGCAGTATTACACCTTACTGATATATATAGACATTCACATACTCCTAGACCCAGTCTGTGTGGGCAGTATACCCCTACTGATATATATAAAGACATTGACTACCTCCTAGACCCAGTCTGTGTGGGCAGTATGACACCTTACTGATAATATAAAGACTTGCCATACCTCCTAGACCCAGTCTGTGTGGGCAGTATGACACCTTACTGATATATATAAAGACATTCACATTCCTCCTAGACCCAGTGTGTATGGGCAGTATGGCCTCTTGCTGATTAGGTGAAATCCACGGCAGCTTTACATTTCAATTAGACACAGATGTTTAATCCAATGTAGTTTTACTTCAGAGCATACAGAGGTTGATTTTCAGTCTAATCTACTTGTTTCTCTGTAAAACAATGATTTCCTAAACCTTCGCTCAAAACTACGTACTAAGAGCAGAAAAGAGAGTCAGATATAGGTAGTACTAACTAAGCTGGGTACACACAGTATGATAAAGTCTACGGATCCGACGGTATCAGGCTGTGTACCTTCGTTTCCCAAACGACGCGCGGCCGCCGAACGACAGACGCCGAACGCTCGTTCGGGAAAGACTGAAAATTTACATCGGCTGCCTAGACTCCCTAGAGGAGTCTAGCGCGCGTCGATGGAACACACAGTCCCAATTTCTCCCCATGATGTTCATAGGGAAACGCTCGGGACTGTGTTATTCAGATCTTTAAAGATGACAGACAGGATCTTGCAGATCCTGTCGTCATCTTTTAGAAATCTGTACTGTGTGTACCTACTTAACACTAACCAGGAGGGGGGGAGAGGAGCATACCAAGTTGAACAAAAAAATGCCCTAAATTGTTTAGCCTTGAAAACCATATTCAACAAAGGCATTGCAACAGAAACTAAATAGGATTGTGTTTGCGCTATAGAGCATTCCCAACCAGGTGATAAACATTTGCAGAGTCATTTAATGAGGAGCGCTGCCTGTGCACACCCTACCTTTAGGCCCTTTACGTCACGCTAACCAGTTTACGATCGGTTAGTGCGACGTTACGTCTCACTTTGTGGCGGCTGTGTGAGTACCAAAGAGGCATGATGCAGCCATCGCAAACCATTACCAGAGGCTGTGCATCTCTTTTCCACTAATAGCTGGCTTTAAATACTTGCGGGTGAGATTCACCCAGATGGCACAGCCTCTAGTATATCCAGAAAGGGAGATTTGCCCACAGAGCTTGTGCCTCTAAATGAATCTCCCGTTGGAAAGAAACAGGGCAATTTTGATGCAAAACAACTATGGGCTCATCAACCAGTGTGCGCTGTGGCCATGCAGCTTTCTTTTAGGGCCTAATTTACCCAGGTTAAGTGTCTTCCAGTATTATACTGGATTTGCTCCTGGGGGTAATTCCCAAAAGGAATTTTACACCAGCACCACTTTAAGACCAGCTTGCGTGGGGATATGATTACATTAAACACTATTAAATATATAAACTAAATCGCACCAGAGCAATTCTATTTTGGGTCAAAATTTAAACCTGTACAACATTAAGATGTCATGCTGATGTCATAGTGACATTGTCAAAACTATAAAATATTAGAATAAGAAGCAGCGAAAAGTGCAATGCTTTTTTGAGTCAAAATTCAAATCTGTATAAAATGATGATGTCATGCTAATGTCACAGTCACATTAAAAGTTCACAGTGCACTAAAAATGAACCAGAAACATTTAAACACCATAAAAAGATATAGAAATAAAAAGCTGCACCTTGTGCAATGCTTTTCTGTGTCCAAATTCAACCTGTACAACATTATGATAGCATGCTGACATCATAGTGACATCATTAAAAATGCAACAAGACATATTTGAAAACTATTAAAATATTTAGAATAAGAACCCCATCAGTCACTGCTATTTTGTGTCAAAATTCAAATCTGTACAAAATGATGATTCATGCTGCGGTCAGTGACGTCATTAAAAATGTACCCAAACACATTTGAACACCATTTGAAGATATGAAGTTTGCACCAAGTGCAATGATTTTTTTGATCAAAATTCATCTGTGCAAAGTGATGATCCATGCTGATGTCATAGTGACTTACTAAAAAATGCAACCAGACATATTTGAAAACTATTAAATGTTTAGAATAAGAAGCTGAAGGAAGTGCAACGCTTTTTTGGGGTCAAAATTCAAATCTGTACAAAATTATGATGTCATGCTGAGGTCATAGTAACATCATTAAAAAATGTAGCCAAACATATTTAAACACCATTTTAATATATAGAATAAAAGTTGCACCCAAGTACAATGCTTTTTGGGTCAAAATGCATGCCTGTACAACATTATGATGTCATGCTGATGTCATAGTGACATTATTAAAAGCAACCAGACATATTTGCAAACTATTCAAATATTTAGAATAAGAAGTCGCACCAAGTACAATGCTTTTTTGTGTCAAAATTCAAATCTATACAAATGATGATGTCATGCTGATGTCATAGTGACAAAACTAAAAATGCACCCAGAACACTTAAAACACTATTAAAAGAATAGAATGGGAATTCACACCTTGTGCAATGCTTTTTTGGGTCAAAATTCAATGTGTTTGAACACCATTTTTGGTGGTCAAAATTCAAATGCATTTGAACACCATTTAAAGATATAGGGGGTTTATCAATAAAAGTTCTTATCGTTTAAATGGTGCTAATTTTGCCCCAACCATCAAATGTTAGCTTTCAAATGTAACATAAGTTCTGGTTGGTTGGGGCAAAATTAGCACCATTTTAAACGATATTGAATCTCCCTGATAGAATAAGAAGTTGCACCAAGTGCAATAATTTTTAGATCAAAATTCATATCTGGGCAAAGTGTCATGCTGATATAGTGACATTACTAAAAATGCACCAGACATATTTGAAAACTATTAAATGTCTAGATAGAAAGCTGCATGAAAGTGCAATGCTTCTTTGGGGTCAAAATTCAAATCTGTACAAAATGATGATGTCATGCTGATGTCATAGTAACATCATTAAAAATTTAGCCAATATATTTAACACCATTTTAATAAACAGAATAGAAGTTGCACCAAGTACAATGCTTTTTTGGACAAATTCATGCCTGTACAACATATGATTGTCATGCTGATGTCATAGTGACATTCTAAAAATGCAACCAGACAGTGTTTTCAAACTATAAAATATTTAGAATAAGAACCGCAACAAGTGCAATGATTTTTTTGGGTCAATTGAAATCTGTACAAAATGATGATGTCACGCTGATGTCATAGTGACATCATTAAAAATACCCCAAACCATTTGAACACCATTTAATATAGAATAAGAGTAGTCGCACGCACAGTTGCAATGATATTTTTGGTTAAAATTCAAATATGTATAAATGATGATGTCATGCTAATGTCATAGTGACAGACATCACTAAAATGCACCCAGAAACTTTTAAACACATTAAAATATATAGAATAAGAGTCACACCTTTTGCAATGCTTTTTTGGGTCAAAATTCTAACGTTTACAACATAATGATGGCATAGTGACATTAAAAAATTACCCTAACCCAGAAACATTTAAATTTTAAAACAAATGCTGATGTCATAGTGACATCACTAAAAAATAAAACCAGACATATTTGAAAACTATTAAAATGTTTAGAATAAGAAGCTGCACCAAGTGCAATGCTTTTTTACGCGTCAAAATTAAATCTGTGCAAAGTAATGATGTCATGTTGATGTCATAGTGACATTACTAAAAAATGCAACCAGACCTATTTGAAAACTATTAAAATGTTTAGAATAAGAAGTTCCGTAACACAATTATGTGTCATGTTGATGTCTTAGTGACAGTGACAGCATTTAAAAATTTGGACACTATTAAAGATATAAAATAAGAAGTTGGACCAAGTGCAATGCTTTTTTGGGTCAAAATTCAAATCTGTACAAAATGATATGTCATGCGTCATAGCGACATCATTAAAAAATGAACCCAAACATATTTCAACACCATTTAAGATATAGAATAAGTCACATCAAGTGCAATGATTTTTTAGGTCAAAATTCATATATGCGCAAAGTCATGATGCATGCTGATGTCATTGTACATCACTAAAAAATGCAACCAGACACATTAAAAAACATAAAATATATAGAATAAGACCAGCGAAATGTGTGCGGCTTTTTTGGGTCAAATTCAAATCTGTCAATGTGATGATGTCATGCTGATGTCATGTGACATCACTAAAAAATGCAACCAGACACATTAAAAAACTATAAAATATATAGAATAGACGCAGCGAAATGTGCGATGCTTTTTTTGGGTCAAAATTCAAATCTGTACAATGTGATGATGATGCTGATGTCATAGTGACACACTAAAAAATGCGACCAGACACATTTGAAAACTCACTATTTGTCACTATCAATTTATGCATAATTTACATCTATATGCTTTCTTAACCGATGTATGAAATTGCATTTAATTTTTATCTATCTGTATAAACGGCTTGCACTTATCCCCTTGTTTGTATACTCTGTATTTTTTAATGTACAATGCTGCGTACCCAAGTGGCTCTTTATAAATTTATAAATTATACATACATAAAAATTGGTCTGACAGGTCCCGACGGACCGTGCTTCTATGCGCATAATTGCGCATGCCATAGAAGACAAGGTCCGTCGGGACCTGTCAGACTACACGCCGGGGGAGTGAGCGAGCGGGTAAGTTTTCTTACCTTCTCTCCTGGCTCCTGTTTGTTCTATTGAAAACGGAAGGTAAGGCAAAGCTCCTTTACCTCCCGTTCTTCAATAGAACTGGATTACCAAACTCTGAAAATACGAGTGAGTAGACCCTTAAAATTGTGGAATTAAAAGTGTTGCAAATCCTTTATTAATAAAGTGCAAGGGTTGCACTGTTTATGATTGTTCGTGCCACTTTAAGATTTGGTTTGTGCGAGTCATACAGGGACTCACGCAGCTGTCGTCAAGCATATTTAACATTGCTGGCATGATAGCTGGCTTTAATATACTACCAACCCAGAAATGGGTTCCAAAGAGATTACCCCAGAAAAAGACCCTGAAAAAATGGCCATCCACTCACAGGTCAAAAATAGAAAAAAGTTTATTCACATCCCAAAGAGTAACCCCCTGGTTACCTCCCCCATACAAATCGTCTCAGCCAAAGACCAAAAGTGCAACCTGCAACAGATACACAATATATATAAAATCACATAATCCAAAATCCAAAATATGAAGTGGTCGGTGCGTCCCCGGAAAGCTATTAAACAACTAGAAGTCCACAATAGCCAAGATACCGTAAATAAGACGACTCACTAATGTGTGTCCCAAATTACATACATCTCTGGGGACGTGCAAGTAGAGCTGGTACCCACATATGGGTAAACTGCTCCGCTTCACTCCACTGCGGCCTAGAAGAACAACACTATACAGGACGCCGGGACTCGCCTAAAGCCAGGACCCGCCTAGAAGATAGGCAAGACGGACCACACTCTTCCCCTGGTCGAACTCGGAAAGTCATTCCTGCGAAGTCGGACGTCCCTCATGCGAAACACTTGTTTCCTACGAGTCGCCAGACACTTGGAACCACTGCTGGGCATCACTTCCACCAAACATTACAACCTTCTCTTCCCCCTTTTTACCTGCATGCTCCTCGCGCATGGGCTTCTTCAGGGTCTCGCCTGTCTGGCTTTAATACATGTGGTGTAAATTCACCCAGAGCCACACAGCCTCTGGTAAATCTGCTACGGGAGATTTGCCCAAAGCAGGTGCTGCTCTGGTGATCTCCCGGCTATTTTTGGGATTGGATTGCTTGTTTGGCTTTGACCCCTTCATTAATAAAAAATTATAAATATAATCATTTATAATATTCATTTTTTTGTTTTATCAGGCCATCATTATGGTTATCATTGTATAAAGCCCACAAGTGCAATGCATATCAGTGTTGAGTTTGAAAAAGTATAATAATTATAGTAAATTCAATGTGTCTTAGAATGGCAATTTCATAGTGTTGAAGGGAGGGGAGTCGGCTGGGTTTGTTGTATGACTTGGGGGTTTGTGTATAACTGCTGAGTACTAACTGCTTCACGTATGTGCATTTTCTCCTTTCCTGGTAAATTCACATATAATAGCAATTGATTTTCCATTGAAAACCAAATCTACATTATGTACGTAATAATGCCCAAGGCAATAGGTAAATATATATGTGTATATAAAAATGTGGTGAGCGAGATTGTATTAGCCAGTCAGGAAGACAATCGATATTTTTATAGGTGAAATAAAAGCAAAAAAGATTAACCCTTTCAATATTTGTCCATAGAAAATACTATTAAGGAGATTTTCCAGAGACGCTGTTTTTCCACAGTGACCATCGTCTGTCTATAATCAGATGAACATTAACAGGTTATTCAATACAGTTTCTTATCCTTAAAATGGTGCTAATTTTGCCCCAACCATCAGATGTTAGCTTTCAAATATTAAATAAGATCTGATTGGTTGGGGCAAAATTAGCACCATTTAAACGATAAGAACTTTTATTAATCTCCCTGTGAATTTATTGATCTAAGTGTTTGGGGGTTTATATTAATAAGAATCAATAAGCATTTGTGTGTTTATTAACCAACAATCAGGGAGATTAAATAAAAGTTCTTATCGTTTAAAATGGTGCTAATTTTGCCCCAACCAATCAGATCTTATTTAACATTTGAAAGCTAACCTCTGATGGGTGGCGCAAAATTAGCAGCATTTTAAACGATAAGAATTTTTATTGAATAACCCTGAATATTTTCTTATTAGTGGAGATAAAATATGTTTGGCTTAAATGCCACAAAATGCCCCTAAATTCTGGAAAATCCGTATGAGTCATAGCTGTTTATAGATATTGCCACAGCAAATGACAAATGGTTTTGGGAAGTTGGCAACTTTGTGTTGCTTTTTTACAGGGATGATATACTTGTGTAGGAAATGACAATTATTCATACAGTGATTTAAAGTTCCCTATTGATAGCGTACTCCTGGAGTCCTCCGAATACGACTATAACCCTCAAATTTGGCGTGAGCTAACCCTCATTCTTTGATAACCCTCGAATGTGGTGATCGTTTCAGTAACCATAGAAAATTTAATGCGGACAATTGCTCAATTGTGAGAAACTTAGGGCTTATTTACCCAAGCGCCTGGGCAAATTTATGGAGTTAACCAGTTTCGTTAGATTAGCGGCAGATGCACGGTTACGGAAAGACACGTGCGCATCCGCCGCTTGTGATTCAATATCGCGTATGCGCTAGTTTTTAGTGCTTGATTTTAACGCCAGCTGATAACTGGTGTTAAAATCCTGCGTTTAAAATCCTGCAGTGAGTAACCCTTTTCAGGATTGAATCGCGATCAGGACATTTACCCAGCGATAGCGTTTTTCTGGGTAATGGCCTGTTAATGTTTAAGTTTTGGGTGATATATACGTGTTCCCTACTCTACCCTTACCTAGGTCCCAGAGCCTTTACATTAAGTTTACCATTGTTATTTTAACGGTATTTATCAGAACTTTTCGAACTACTTTCCTCCCCTTGGAACTATAGAACTTTTACTGGTTCTATTGTTCTAATGAAGGACTTTAAGAAGTTTGACCATCTCTAATTGCTAGGTGTATGGCCCCCTTGAGGGTGAGCAACACCTACAAGCCCCACAACGCCGGCGTGTTTCCTGTGCGATGTTGCACTGCGATCCGCTGATTAGTGCTATAGAAGTGCATGCGATTGCGCAAAAAATGGTTGCGCATTCGCTCCCAAAACACGGATCGCAGTCCAAGACGACTAATTTGGCCAGCCCCATTTTGCCTACCGTAGGGTGCGCTTTAAAAATCAGGCGCGTGGTGGCCTGCGTTCTTTTAATCTTCTTCATTTCCAAAACTATTTCATTTAAAGAAAAAAAAACAAGCATCTGGATAATAACTGAAATAGAATTATCTTTAGAAATTATATTGCAAACTGTGTTTGATAACCAGAACAAAAAATGAATAACCACAATTGCCTCCTGGTATTGTATGCAGCTTAATATCCCACGTTTTATTTAGTAACACACAGGTTTTACTACCTTGTGGGTAGCTGATAGCGCTCTTGTCCGGAGCCCACATTTTAGATTTTGACTCTTTATATACAAATAAGTAGCTGCTGGGCTATCCACATATTATAGTACTATACTGTACATTAGAGTAGATTCACTCACAGCATAATGTTTACTTTAGTACTGTAAATTCTGTGGCAAGCAATCACATGCTTTGATGTCTCTGGGTAGCTCTGAGTAGCTTAAAGGGCATGTCCACCCCCAAAACTAAAATGTAACCCAATACTTGGCCCCACTGTATAGTTTAAAAAAACTCTACCTCTGCCATCCCTACTCCTATGGTTCTCCTGCAGTGGCAGTCCAAAAGTCCAGAAACTGAAGAGTATTGGCTGTCTTCCTGTCCAAAAGTCTCTGCCTCCTGTCTTGCCTCAGGGAGGGATGCTGACATGCGTATGAAAACCCCCCCCATCTTCCCTCCCATCATCCATCCAGATCCATACACTGCAGCCGTTGCCCCTAGTGTGTAATCCTTTTAATATGGTGTAGCTAACCACTGTCCACCCAACCGCTGCATTAGTTTCTTTAAAATAAAAAAAAGAAGCTGAATCATACTTACAGCCCTTCTCTCCTGTGGTGTCTCCATTGCCTGCAGACGTGTCTGTGATTGGCTCCTCTTCATTAGGCTTTGTTCACATTAAAGATGTACTGGCATGCAAACCCATGGGGGAAAAAAATATAGAAATTGATAACAGAATTGATAATTGATATCAAATACAACTTAAAGCATGTAAACAGTTTTATTGACTATTCTTTACACAGGGGCGATTTACACCTAAAGACCTGTAGGCCCCAAAACCTGGCCCCCCCCTAAACCCACCCCTAAATACGACTACACCTTTAACCTAACTATGAACTACAACCTCTAAACCAGGGGGGATGAAAATACACTATAAAGTAGGTGGATTGGAGGGGGGAAGATTGACAGCCGCCCCCCAACCATAAGTGCCCCTAGGTGCGTGCCTACTGTGCCTAATGGGAAATACGGACCTGACTTTAAATCATGGGTTCTCAAACTTTTTCAGACCGGGACACACTTGGCGATGCAATTTATTTTTAAGTTGCAACTACCCATATTTTATGTACTCAGTGTGGTATTGAATTCAAGTCAATGTAGTGTAAAGTTATACTACATTGACTGTTGTATATACAAAAAACAAAAATGTAGGTTAAGCTGTGAGAAAATCTATCTACTACCTATGAATTCACGTTAAATTGCCCCGCTTTACATCCTGGTCCTACCCCCTCTGTAAAATGGAGCTACCAATACAAGTCCCCTTATATTCAACAGTTCAACAATTTTTCAAATACAAATATTGATCTAAAAAAAATGATCACAGAACCTCTCACAGGCTCTTACTGTTCCTTTACTGATTATCAAGCAAGTCTTTGTTATATGATCAAAGAATAAATCACATGAATCGTCAAATTCCTTTTCTGAATTTTTCTGAAATTTCCATTTGAGGGCTGACTCATTCTACATTCTGTATCAATTTCTTTTAGTTGATCGAATATAAATAGAAGAATTTGGAAACAACGCAATAAAAGGAAATGCAGACCTGATCCCTTGCAACCTCTTGCAGTGATGTTCGCATATTTTATGGTTTCTAAAAAGTTGTGTACACTGCCACTGCAAGAGACGTACCACTCCAACACACACGTTTTAGGGCTAAGCCCAACTAGGGCGAAAGGAAATGCGATTAATCATGCTTCTGTGCACGCATGTGATACGGACCGAAATGATGACCATTCGCTCTGATTCTCTATATAAGCAATTACATGCCTGCACTCCTATTAGCGCAATCGTATTGCAAATCATAATCCAAATGTGCTAGTTGGGCATAGCCCAGACAAAATCGGATGTCCCATGAGCCACATTTGCTTTAACGATTTGGGAGATAGCAGGAAAGCAGTACAGAGCGGTAATGGCTCTTGGTTTATCACTATCTACTTTGCTGAAAGAGCTTAAGAAACATTTACTGAGAGAGTAAGCGATATGCATTCTTCTTCTTCTAACAATTGTAGAACACATTTCACAACAGACAATATGCAAAGGCGAGAACATCTTGTTGTACAGTAACTGACCAATAAAATGAAAGTTATAAAGTGCCGGTTTCAAAATCAATTGGTCCTAATCATTAATTACACATCTGGGATTTGAGGCAATTTTTTTAAGCGCATTCTGTAATGTCACTTTATAAAAAAATTTAAACTAATACTCATCTTTTTACCTGATGACAAATGTGAAAATGATTCACACATGCTGCATCACTGTAATATGAATGAAAGGGCTTAAAGGGGAAGTTCAGTGCAAATACATATGCTTTCAGAAAAAAGAGCGTATTTTTTAATCCCAATGACCTTAATCTGCCCATTCCGCATTTTGTCTGTGTATAAATAAATGCAACAGAACCCTGACTTCCTGTTTGCAGGACCCCTAGTAGAGACCGTTATGGTCTTGCCGTTGACCTAGCGCCTGGGTTGATTCAGTTGCTCAGTAGAGATCTGAGCATCTTTGACCCATCCACAGCCAATCAGTAGAAATAACTGTAGGAACATTCCAAGGAAGTGGTGCATCCTGGGAAGAAGAAGGATCTTTAGAACCTGAAATGGCAGCTCATTAATGTTAACGACAGGGAACAGCAAAGGGTTGAAATCAACTGATTTTTTGAAAAGGGGAGAGAATATGTAGAATAACTAAGAAGGCATTACAACAAACTAACAATTTAACAAATATTGATAATTTCCACTGAACGTCCCTTTAACTATGCAGACGAGACTACACCAGACTACACTGAAGAAGTGGCGATTAAATGTTGATATGATCGCTTTATAGAAAAACATTAATGGGCCATACAATAAACCCTCATTTCACGGAAATGAAATTTGCACCGAACATCAATGCTGCGCCTTATAATATGCCCTAGGTGTTGATACATTTGCAAGGATCTGTGTATTCCAAACTTCCAACACTGGCCTTGATATCTCCTAATTTTATGTTTAAGCTATTTTTAAAAACAGTAATTGGCATAACCCAAGGATGCAAAGTAGATTGCACTAAACTAAAAAGCACACACGCAAGCATTTCAATCAGGGGGATATACTGAGAGCCACAAGCGCTCACCAATGGATTAATATTGCGCTTGCAGCTCAGGTTGAATTTCTTTCAGTCTTTCCCCATTATCGAATAGTAATTTACAGTGCTGTCCTTGTGCACCAAAGCCATACGTGTATTTTTGTACATAGTTGTGCGACCATGGGAGTAAAATAATGGCACAGTATGATAACGATTTGTTCTTTATGACTGTGTTGCTAGCAACTGCTAACAACAAATATAGCCATGCAGTAAATTACTTCTTTCTGGCTGCTCCCACAGACATTGCCACTGACATTCCCCATCTCTACCATTGGAGAACATAAGTAATAAATTAGGGGGGGGGAGCTTGAAAACGTCAGTTACTGATGGGTATACTTTGTAAATTAATTAGTAAATGAATTATTTTGTGCTACTAAATTTGGGAAAATGAGAAATTATCAACAGGTTACTCAAAGTAAAAAGCATATTGTGACTAAACAAATTCATTTTTTTAAAAAGGACAATGATTGATGTAACAGTATGATATTTAAATATAAAGATTTTTTTAAAAAAAAAAAGCGAGAAAAAATTGTCAGGTTGATAAATTCTAAAAATATGACAGTTAATGAGGAAAGTAAAATAAAGCTGAACTAATTAGCGCAGGAATGGATGTTTCCTGTATGGATAAGCCGGAAAGCCAGAACCGCTCACAATGTTATAAATAAAAAATTAGCATTGTTTAGAGAGGAAAACAGTTGGATAGTTAAGTGAAACAGATAATGTAATTTGGCCGTGTGGGTGTTGAGTGAATTGAAATGGCACATATTGTATATACTACAATCAATTACAGAATACATTGGGAATATGTATAATGAGATAATCTTCTTTCTTTAGTCTGTTTAGATCTACCAAAATAATAGTAAACAGACACAAATACATTTTGTTACATTGGGGTTGATTATGGTAGGACTGAAGAACAATCCCCAGTCAATCATGCTAGATCAATCTAAAACAAAGTAAAGTCAAGGTTTATAAAAGTCCTTTTGTGTCTTCAGGTCCACTTGGCCCTATCAGGTGGCGATCCATCTAGCTGGAATTGTTTTAATGGTTAAAATATCTAATATAAAAGGCCTACAATATAGGCCTTTATGTAAAAAAGTTCTCTCTAGCGCCAGTGGGGGTATAGATATCCTCTGTAGCTCTATGTTGCAGCAAACCAGACCAAGCAACACTATTCAAACAGTAGTTGCGCAGTTAACTCGAGCAGTTGAGGTGTAAGTCTGTATGTAGATAAGGAAAAAATAATTGATTTTAAAGGGAACTGTGCTCCCAACAAGTGTGCTTAGAGCACAAGGCCAGAATATTACCTTTAAAATTATCCTAAAACGGCCTTTCTAGACAAACAGTGCTCATCTGTTGAGCAGAAGAGAATCCCAAAACTGAGGGGCTGAATGACTCCACATACACTTAAATCCCATGGTTCCATCACACACTGCCGACGAGCGCACTCCCTTATAGCAGATTGGTGCCGAGGACTGGAACTCCTGCTCTGCACATAAAATTTAAATGACAATCACGGCACGAATCGCATCGCAGGAAACCCGAGAGCCAATAGGAGATTGCCTCTTCTTCAAACACATCCCTGCCTGTATAAAAGACACACCTTTATTTCACTCTTGTGCACGTGGGCTGCTTGTAGTACGTTCCTGGTGTCCTGGAGGCAACTTTGCAGGGAAACTCTACAAAATCAGATTTTTGATTTGAATAGTTTAATCAATAGAAAAGTAACATTCTATATGATATTATGTCAATATTTTTTTAAAAGAAACTCAGTGGGATGACTAGCGAAATGTCTCTATGGACTAAACTTCCAGTTGATCTAAACTGAATACAACAGATATACTGAATACAACAGGATGAATGAATATAACAGATATACCATGACCGGATGATGATAATACGATATACCTGAACTGGATGAAGTGAATATTGCAGATTTACCATGAACTGGATGAATGAATTACAGATATACTATGACCGGGATGATTGAATACAACAGATATACCATGACCTGGATGAATGAATATTACAGATATACATGGACTGGATTAATGAATATTCACCTGCTGCGGCCCCTTCCCGGCAGCCCCTCCTAGCCTCCCGTTCCAAGATTGCCGCGAGCGGGGAACGGGTTGGGAGGGGCTGCTGGGAAGCGGCGGCGGGTGGTCGCCGCCGCCGCGGGGCTGACTAGGCTGACTTCGCCACCTTCAAGGTGGCGAAGTAAAACAGCCGATACTAGCCGAGCGAAACCAGTACCGCCGCTTTATAAATAGAAGCGGCGGTAACAGGTAAGTACCGCCGCGAAGGTTTAACGCTTCGTTAACTTTTCGCGGCCGTTTTCGGACTTTTATAAATCGCGTTAAACGCGATTTATGCGTTAAGGTCCGCGAAAACGGCCGCGAAAAGTTAACGAACCTTTATAAATATGCCCCTATATCTAGGTAGAACGGCAGCGTATTGAGGTAATTTGCCTTTGGCAATCACTATAAACGGCAACAAAAGCCCTAAACAATTTTTCGCTGTTAAATCATTGAGTTGCTGATTCCTTGGACCTAAATACCAACTCAATGCAAAGTGCCGCCTGATCTGACCATTCTAGGTTAGCATCCTCTTCTCTGTAGTTGGTGACTTGCCAAGGCATGTGCTTGTAATAAAAACATCCACAGGTTGCTATATAATATCCACATTTACCAATCTATTATTCAGTACACACTTGGCGATCTGCATGATTTAGGGTAGGAATACAAATAGTGGGGCCTCTTCCATTAAGTTTAAGGAGAAAACATTGGTTTATATTAACAATCATCCAAGCAGATTCCACTATCTGGAGTCCATCTAACCAGCCGTTTTCTGCCTAGTAAAAACAAACAATGGTTGTCCATAATATAAACAGATATACCGTATATACTCGAGTATAAGCCTACCCGAGTATAAGCCGAGGTACCTGTTTTACCTAAAAAAGTAGGAAAAATTGATTGACTCGAGTATAAGCCGAGGTTAGGAACTATGACCACTACTGCCTTCTGATTCAGTATTGTTTGAGTCTTAAGTTGCCCTTTAAATGGACAGCAGATTTCCCAAACAGATGTTTGAAAACTACAACTCCCAGCAACTAAAACATGCTGGGAGTTGTAGTTTCCAAACATCTGTATGGGAATTCTGCTTTCCATTTAAAGGGCAACTTAAGCCTCAAAACAATATAAAAGGCAATCTACTGCAATAGGTTATTCCTTTTTTAGACCAGTTCTTAAAGCCTATAGCAGGGGTAGGCAATCGATTTTCCATGTGGGCTGCATTAAAAATCTGGACTAGTGTGCAGGGACAGACCAATAGGCTCCACTTAATTCTGTTCAACATTAATTGGATCTCAGTTTATAGAGACTAAAGGGCATGTTCACCACCCATGCAAACTTGCAGATAGGGTAATCATCTCCCAAACCCCATTTACCTTTCTCCCCAGCACTCCTGAGTGAGCCCCCTTCCCTCCCTCCCTCCCCTGAGAGTCCCCCCAGTAAGTTGGTACTTACCCCGATCGATGGTTGCTCAACTCCAAATCCGGCTGCCGCACGCTGGGTAAGTCCTGTGGATTTGCCGGATGATGTCACTACTCGGCGCCTCTCACAGCCCGGCGCCGAGTAGTGATGTCAGCCGGCAAACCCCAGGACTTACCCAGCGTGCGGCAGCCAGATTGGAGTTGAGCAACCATCGATCGGGGTAAGGAAGGACCTTGACTCGAGTATAGCCGAGGTAAGGTTTTTAGGTTTATTTTAAAACCTAAAACCTCGGCTTATACTCGAGTATATACAGTATATTATACTTGTTATAAGTCATATTGTATCCATTCCAAAAAGTAAGCAACTATAAAAGCAGAACACGCTCAAATTATCACACAATAGAATCAAAGGGTTTCTTAAAGGAAGAATTATTCTACTCATAATTTTAGAATTTTAAAATAAATCCAACATCAAAAATGCCGATGGGCTGGAAACAAAGACCTGGGCGCCCACTCGTATTGGGAGACTCTGAAAAAGTAGGTTTGTGCATGCTGCAGCTCCACTGGTGGGACAGGGACTGGGTAGGGGGATGTATTATTGATAGTTGGGTGATGTTAGTTCCTAATCTCTGTTTTCTCTTTTAGAGATAAATTACAATATATAAGGTGATGTGGTGACCAACAATAAACACTGTTCCATCTGAAAACTCCATAATATAAAAACTATAGAAAACCATGAACCACCAATTGTCTATAAATATAAGAATGCCACCTACTTACTTGCTGCCACCAAGTAGCAAAGGATCAATATTGTCCGAAACACGCCAGCACTTTGGCTGGCATTGTTGGTGTCTTTTAGCCCAAAAGGAACTTCTATCTTTGATTATTATTTTGATGAACTATCAATTGTCTGCCTGCCCATATTAAGTATGGCAGTGGTTTGATCATTTTAGTGCGGGAAAAAGTTGCAAAATGAGAAGAATTTTGTTAAAAGATTATTTTAGCTTGTAGTGCAAGGTCCCTTTAAAGTCTATGGGTCTTGATGCCAAATGAAAATATATCCAGCCAGAAAGTGTCACCTGCAGAAAATGAGCATGGGATAAATATTTATTAAAGATATTTTTGGTTATGAATATGTTTTGATTCAATGTCATGCTAGTTAAATTTCCAATGTTCTTATACTGCAACTTATTAATGGCTCAAGCTTTTCACAGTCATTACCGTTTTGTATTGGCCTGTGCGCAACACTCCTTTCTTATCACATCAAGTAGCCTCCACCTGTCCTCTCTGTACAATGCTGAAACCATCATGTTTGTGTAAAAGTAATCCTATCAATGTGTGATATTTGGTTTAATAATTCCCAGGACATTCATATATACATATACATCCTTCTTTGATGTTTTAATACCATTACCTCCTCCTCCATCCCAGTTAAGCTTCAGGCTGTGCAATCAATTATTCTGTTTCCTACTGAATGTTTAAAAAACTGTCTATCTCCTTCTCATCCTTTCAGCACAGTACAGAAGATTAGATTCTTTTCTTCTCTGGGTTCTTTCTATCTCTCTCCAATCACTAATCTTTAGGTAATAACTTTGTCAAGATACACAGCTTGTCCAAGCTTATTGAGAGAAGTAGCGATCCATTTGTATGTGTTATCTAGATTACTACAAGCTAAGTTACTTATGCGAAAAACAATATTAATAACTCAGTATTTCAGAATCAAAGGCAATTGTTACAATGATTCTTTGCATATAGCAATAAATCCTTTAAGTGGACTGAAAACTAAATATGAATTTAACCTGGCAATCTTTGCAATTTATTTCCTTTTATGTTTTATTATATACAATTAATATTTCAACAAGTTTTTCATTTAAACAAATTATAATAATTACATACAGTACAAAACAATTAAAAAAAAAAATGATATGGACACACAATGCTATAAAAGGTGCAAAAGTTTGGCCTAGCAATAAATGATATTTTACGGCAGCAACCCCATTTTCCTTCTACTTACCTTACCCAAAGACTGCTGCTGGTGCAAGCTCGTTTTGAGCAAGCATAGAAGCAGTAAGGTGATTCCTGGTCACAGCTGTCAGCTATTGGTTGTGACGTCACCGGTGCGCCTTAGACTGACAGCCATGACCAGAAACAAAAGTGGAAAGAGAATGGTCTTGTAAGTATCTTCAGGGGCATCTTTGAGGAAGGTAAGTAAAAGAAAATGGGTTTGTGGGGTAGGGCTGCACCTATTAGTAAAATGTCATTCCCTTTTAGTAAAGCTGGGTACACACAGTAACGATGAAGCCCCGATACCGTCGGATCTGCTTTATCGTTATGTGTGTATGTTCGTTTCCCGAGCGATCAGGTTGGCCGAATGCTCGTTCGGGAAAGGCCGAAAATTTCCATCGGCCGCGCTAGACTCCCTATAGGAGTTTAGCGCGGCCGATGAAAACACACAGTCCCGAGCGTTCTCCTTATCAAGTTCGTAGGGAGAACGCTCGGGATTGTGTGTATGAAGATCTTTGAAAGATGACAGACAGGATCTTGCAGATCCTGTCTGTCATCTTTCAGAAATCTGTACTGTGTGTACCTAACTTAAAGGGCATGTCCACCCCCAAAACTATAATCCCCCCAACTACTGGCCCCACCATGTAGTGTAGTTTAATCCTTACCTCCATCCCACTCCATATGGTTCTCCTGTAGTCCCCCCCAAATCCAAAAACTCCCCACCAGGAGGCTAGCAGGTCCAATGGACACTGCCTGCTACCTGGCCTCCCGAGATCTTTGCCATGCGTACTGCATCCCTTCTCCCCCCTCCCCCCTCCCCCTCCCTCTCCCTCCCTCTCCCTCCCGTTCTGCTATCCCTCCCCCTAGCTTAAAACCCCTTTTATACAGTATTCCCTCATGTCTCCCAGCCCCAACCGCATATTTTTTATTTTTAGAAAGCTCCCCAATCTTTTACTTACCTCTCCGCGAAGTGAGCTGCCGGCAGCCGCGTCCGTGATTGGCTGCCGGTCCCGCCCCTCTACTTGCATTTCCTCGCAAGCAGAGGGCCGGGAGCGCGGCGCAGAGATTTCCCTTTAAATTTATTTAACTTGGTAGCTGAACAAACCAAGGAAGTCTCATCCATATGTTCTTACAACAGTAATGTACCAGGACATTTACAGAACGCAAAGCTCACAGATCTTAATCTTTATGATAGTTCAGCTTTGCAAGTCTCTACCTTCATTAAACTGTAACAAAAGTTACAAAAAACAAGCAAAGCCAAAGCAGAACAAACCAAACCACAGAGAACCAATAATAGTAACACAGCTCTTATTTGGCTTGCCTAAAAAGTAAATGAGAATATTATGGAAAAATAAAATGGCTTTAATGAGTTCATGATAATTCATAAAATAACAGTGAGTGAGTGATCTTCTCGGAAGTTATTAACAAGGGAATGTCTGCTCCATGATATATTGTAAGAGAATTCCAGTGCAAGCATCAAAAATACAATAAAAACAAACCTTAAATCTCAAGGGGATCTATTGGGGACATACAGACAACCCGAGTGTCCTGACAAATGGGCTAGTGGTCTAAGTCCTTTTTTTTTTTTTTAATGCCTTAATGTAGAATGTTTGATGCAGTTTGGGCAGAGAGGGCAGAGAAACTGATCCCCATTCGTGATCCCCATACCGCGTATGGGGATCGTCGGTTCCATGTGTGCAGGTTCACTTCGCAGATACCCATGTGATCTGTCGGCACATTGCGATGGAAATCGCAGGTGTATTGCCACCTTTAGTCCTAGCTGGCCAACAAGCTCATATCTAGAGTCTATTGTAGGCCATTGTAGGATGGTTGCAATACACCTGCGATTGGTAGAAGAATTTAGGTCTTGGCTCATAGTATAGTGTATGAATCTGATGTTAATAAAGATTAAGATTTTAAGATATTAAAAGCTGGTGCCAAGGGGTATTTTGGATCATTGGAGACCACCACTCTCTCTCCTTGACCATGAATCTGAACATTTAACTAGGATGGGAGGAAGTGCACTGCTCACTGCAGGGAAAGATTTTACTGACTTGTATTACTGTTCATAAATCAAATAGAAAGTTTGCATTCAGTCAGTTTGCTGTCCTCTGTGCAGTTTATAATCTCCATTCTCAATGACAGGGTTTTAGGGTCACTCGTCCTAATCACAGCCCATTTTACCAGATTTCTCGGACAGATGGACCTGTCAAATTGGCAGCCAATAATCCATGTATACATATGAGTATATATAAATATAGAGGGCCTGGTATATCCATCTATCCAGCTATATGTATGGATATATATTAATTGCATATCTCGAACTAAGACCGTAAAAACAAAGAATCCTTGGCATATTTAATCCTGACTGGGAATGAGGTGACTTTCATCAGGATTTGAATATATTAATTAGATTTTAAAAAGGCTGAGATCAATTCTTAGTTTTACGTAGGTCAATACACTGCTAATGTGACAAGAAAATACAAATGGATCAGCTCAACTTTACATTTTCTGAAACTACAATTTGAGAGAAGTAAAATGATGGTACTCACATATTTATCAGTGCTTGCTTTGTCATTAAATTATTAATGTTTAGTGAATACTCCTAATTCCCCCCACCCTCCCTTACTCACTGCGTTCTGGTAGTGTCTGTGACACTTATAAGTTCTGCACAGCCTCACCACAGACCAAGCATGTCAAGCATGGGTCACATAATATAATTCTGCTTCTGGAGTGACAGGTCTTTCCCTATAAATGCTGTAATTAAAATGATGATTTCTCAGGATCTACAGCTCAGATTTAAAAACTGAAAAAAGTTTTTGGAGAAGTGGAATATTGATGCATCTAGAGGTATATTGAAAATTCGATTTTTTTTAGAGTAAATTCTTGTCTGGATTACAACAATGTTCTGTACTGTATATTAACCTATTGCAAATGTACAAACCCAAGTAATATTTAGACTATATATCTTAATAATGTATTTTCTTAGATTTATATCTTATATTCCTTAATATATTTGGGGCATTTATAATTTCAATGAACAAAACACTAACAGTGCTCAACAAATAATTCCCATCCCATGATTGTGGCTCAGTGGTTAGCAGTGTGCTATCTAATGTCTTGCTTTGTTGGGGTCTTGGGTTTGAATTTTTTTACAGCTAGAGATTATATGTTTTTCCTGTCCTAGTGTTTTGTTGTTTCCCCTACATTATGGAGACTTACTGATAGGGGACTGTAATATGTGTAGTGCTATATAAGACAATACATACAGAAAATGTACAGCAGAAAACACTGACATTTATAACAATTCTGTTAAAGCTACCTCCTACATAATATTGCATTTGAAATGATTTTAGATGTTTTATAGTCTTCTAGAAGCCAATTATCCTCTACACATCCTCAGTGTGATGCATTGGGAGCCTCTATTTGATATAATATACCTAGAACATCTTACAGTGCAAGAGGTGATTTAGCACACACAAATCAAAATGCTCCTCGGTCTGCAGCTTAATATGGAATAACATATTGATATTAATCCCTTAATAACTAGACACTCATACATATCTGTTGTATTCAATTAGATCAACTGGACTTGAAGTTTAGTTCTTGAAGACGTTTCGCTAGTCATCCGACTGGCTTTCTCAATTCAGAATGACTTGTACAAGAATCTGTGGCAATTATGTACCCTGGAAAATCCCAATTAGCATATCACAGCCAAGTGTTAAGGGCGTGATTGGATAGTGGCTAAGAGGTGTTATAGGAACGCCCAGAGTAAGGTGTCAAAACAGCATTGTACATGGCAGACAGTTGGTGTCGAACCCCCACACCTCTATTTAGGCTTGGTTTCTTTATTTTCAAATAAATGGCCGCCTTAACACCTCTCTTGAACCAGTCACGTTCCTTTGCCAATATGTTAACATTACAATCTTCAAAGGTATGTCCTTTATCCTCAAGATAGCCACTATCCAATCACGCCCTTAACACTTGGCTGTGATATGCTAATTGGGATTTTTCAGGGTACATAATTGCCACAGATTCTTGTACAAGTCATTCTGAATTGAGAAAGCCAGTTGGATGACTAGCGAAACGTCTTTAAGAACTAAACTTCAAGTCCAGTTGATCTAATTGAAAATAACAGATATACCATGACCTGGATGAATGAGAACCTTCACAAGTAGACACTCATACATTTCCATACTACTTTGCAGATTGAGGAAGGATGCTATTCTGTCTTCTATCTATCTTCTGGGACCCATGGAACCCACAGTTCATGTTTTATATTCTCCTAGAAACCAATCATCCTGTACAGGTGGCGTATTAGGAGACTCTTTAGCTACAAGATGTAATTCCACCTCCGATGTAATATACTTGCCAGTGCATTGTGATCGGGTGACAAACTTTTGCATGGCATTAATACAAGACACAGGATATCAGGCTGAGCTGAAAGTGAATTAAGAGAAACACTTCAATCAGTCGTCCACTTCTAAAAAGGTGATTTGGCAGACAGAAATCAATGCAGCTTGATGTGGGATAACATATTTAAAACTTCCTTAATTATTTATTAATTATTCCCTTTATTAATCCCTTAATAACTAGAAACTCATACATTTCCAAACTACCTTGCAAATTAGGAAGGTTGCTATTCCATCTTCTGGGACCCATGGAATTTTCATGCTACAAGGCTAATTTGCATTTAATTGGATTTATAATGCAGACTCCACTGACACTATATATGCAATCACATGCAAATTCTGATTGCAGAGATGCTGATTAGTCTCCCAGCATTCAAACTGTATGTGCCCATTTTTTGACAGGATAAAGCCAGACACACACAATATCCAATTATTATGTAGTAATACTTAAAATCATAATAACTAAAATACAGATATTCTTACTGCTTGATTTCATTTTTATTTTGATTTGGACTTATTAACTTTCCAACCACATATTCTAAAAGAGAACAAAAACCCTTAAATGAATATTGAATAGCTAATGTTTGTTTATTTTAAAGGGATAAACTGGTCAGGAGTGCAAAATAATTAGCCAAAATGATGGTCTACTATTACAATATGGCACTGCATGAAGCTACAGTGTGATGATAGTCTGGTGCCCCTACTAGATTTTGTGATGCCTGCCTCCTGTTCATCAGAGATTGGCTTTTTAGAGGAATGAAAGGAGTGGAGCCAATAGTCCGCAAACTAGCATTATTATTTTTTAATCTTTTTATGTAGATGGCCATTAAGTTGTCCGTCCCACTGTACATAATAAAATTACCAAATGATCCCTTTAATCAGAAATAGAATTATTGTGCCCATAATGCATCACTGTTCATAATTAAAGGAAAGCTGATGCCAGCATGTTCTATGGGTGACTGGTTTTAATAAATATGATGGAACATCTTCAATCACCATAATGATTTATATATTTGAATCAACCAATACCAGACAGAGTTAACTCTTTAACATAAACAAACATTACTGTAGGTGTTCATTTTTCATTTTAGTGTTTGTTTTCTTTTAGAATATATATTTTATACACAAGCTAATATCTTCCAAAGGAAAATAGTGGGGATTTCCCAGCTTCTAGCCAAGCAGTAACAATACCTGCATTTTAGTTATTATGATTGGAAGTATTCTGTGCAGGGATGATAGAACATAACAAATTAAAATAATGGATATAGTCTGTGCTATGCACAGTACAAGGATATTCACAAAAAAAGTTCTGCCTTTGCGGAGCAATATGGACGCCATGTAACACCTAAGGTAAAGTATAAAACAATTTAACTGGCTTCCTGGCCTCACGCCATAACTTTTATACACTGCTTCATTCATCACTTTTTCAGGGCAATGCTACAAGAATGATGTTCGGAGTTAATATTAGTATTTTATATCCAGGGCTCAAAGCTAAGCTAATATTACGGTGTCTCCAAGGATAAGAGGTATTATCTGCCAAAGAAAAATGCTTCTCACAGGCTTAACAGAAAAGTACAGAATATAAAGAAAAATCTCTTAAATATTACCTGATCCTTCTATTAGACAAGGCAGGGTCAGGGCTGCAGCTCCACAGCAAAACGAAGATAATTAAGCTGTGTTTACTGGTGTATTATGAAAGGATATTTGGTATGAGGGAAATTCACCATTCACTAAATAAACTGCCTTCTCTTTCTAGGACATTCATCTTTATATAATAACCAAGTATTGTTTATAGAACATTGGGCGTATTGCTTACACTGCCACATTGGCCATGGGTGTTAATAACTGTGGTTAATGGTAACTCATGGTAAATACTGTGTTTGGTAAACAATGCCAGAAACAAACCATAGTATTAACGATCAGTATTTACTGACCTTAGTGTTTATTCTTACTAAAAAAACATATATATTTTTTTAAATAAACGTGTTCTGGAGATAATGGTAACAAATCTCAATCAACTGCTGCAAGCATTTTTGGCAAACTGGTAGAATGCCAGATTATTGATTGTTTTATCATTTTGATTTGAATTCAGAAATTGCTAAATATAAAAAAAACCACCCCCTCCCCATCATATATCAAAAGAATTGCAGATTGCGTTATAATCAGAGAGTGTTCACATTCAAAGGGAAGTCTTGGAATAGCTTTTCATTCTCACCTTCCATAAAGCAATAAAGACCTTTGTGATTATGACTCTGGGCTATCTATGCGCTTCTGCTGATCTGTTAATTAAATATAAATATATATAAATTAAATATAGGATCTCGGCAAGGTTCGGAAAGTTTGCTGGACAGTGGCTACCGAGAATTTGTTTATACAAGGAAAATGACTTTCTCCAAGTTTGTATGCAAATCGTTTACTTTAAACAACAACAACTTATTCCAGGATCTCCAGATATGATACGGATACGTGACTAATATTTCCGCCCAGCTGGAGCTAAAAAATCACTCCTGCATTGTAATATCTTTTTTCAATACGAGAGGCTTTGTTTTTCAATAGCACCGGAGTGATGTTCATTATTTGGTAATCTCTGACAAGAAAAACAAGGCCAGACCTCCCTTCGTACCTTATGCTGTGTACAGAAAGTAGCTGTAAAATAATAATGAAGAAGCACTGGAAAGTATAAGGTCTTTTCATCCCTATTTTATTACCCGTCCACACTGCGCAATGAACCTAATAGAAATATTACAGTGCAGAAAGAATTAAAAAGAACGTTCTGCAGCAAACATCACCGATGTTTTATTGACTTTGAAGTTTGAACAGATTAAACTATTACAGTTATGATTCATTTTACTATTATCCATTTACATTTCAAGACCTTTTATTGAGTTGGTATACTAAGAGCCAAAAATAAGGCAGTCATTTAGATAATGTGGTTAGTGACAATGAAATACTATGTGATCATGTCTTTTATGGATATTGATTCATAATAAGCAGGAGAGCTCTGGGGAAATGTGGGACTGCCACTTACAGTAACAATTGTGCCTGCTCCCACCATCATGATATCTACGAGAAGGAATTAATAATAATAATATTATATTAATAATAATAATATTTTATTATCTGGGCAACCTTTAGTTAAAGGGGAAGTTCAGTGCAAATACATATACTTTTTAGAAAAAATAGCAGTATTTTTTCATCCCAATGACCTTAATCTGCCAATTCAGCATTTTGTCTGTGTATAAATAAATGCTTGTGAAGGTTCTCATTCATCCAGGTCATGGTATATCTGTTGTATTCAATTAGATCAACTGGACTTGAAATGTAGTTCTTGAAGACGTTTCGCTAGTCATCCGACTGGCTTTCTCAATTCAGAATGACTTGTACAAGAATCTGTGGCAATTATGTACCCTGGAAAATCCCAATTAGCATATCACAGCCAGGTGTTAAGGGTGTGATTAGATAGTGGCTAAGAGGTGTTATAGGAACGCCCAGAGTAAGGTGTTAAAACAGCATTGTACATGGCAGACAGTTGGTGTCGAACCCCCCCACCTCTATTTAGGCTTGGTTTCTTTATTTTCACATAAATGGCCTCCTTAACACCTCTCTTGAACCAGTCATGTTCCTTCGCCAGTATGTTAACATTACAATCTTCAAAGGTATGTCCTTTATCCTTAAGATGCAGATACACGGCTGAGTCCTGACCCGAGGAATTGGCTCTTCTGTGCTGGGCCATACGTTGATGCACTTGCTGTTTGGTCTCCCCCACATACAAATCAGAGCATTCTTCACTGCACTGCACTGCATCAGAAGGAGGCCATTTATGTGAAAAGGCCATTTATGTGAAAATAAAGAAACCAAGCCTAAATAGAGGTGGGGGGGTTCGACAACAACTGTCTGCCATGTACAATGCTGTTTTAACACCTTACTCTGGGCGTTCCTATAACACCTCTTAGCCACTATCTAATCACACCTTTAACACCTGGCTGTGATATGCTAATTGGGATTTTCCAGGGTACATAATTGCCACAGATTCTTGTACAAGTCACTCTGAATTGAGAAAGCCAGTCGGATGACTAGCGAAGCGTCTTCAAGAACTACATTTCAAGTCCAGTTGATCTAATTGAATACAACAGATATAAATAAATGCAACTGAAATACTGACTTCCTGTTTGCAGGACCCCTAGTAGAGACTGTTATGTTCCAGCGCCTGGGTTGATTCAGTTGCTCAGTAGAGATCTGAGCAACTTTGACCCAACAGCCAATCAGTAGAAATTACTGTTAGGAACATTCCAAGGATGTGGTGTATCCTGGGAAGAAGGACCGTTAGAACCTGAAATGGCAGCTCACTAATGTCAACAGCAGGGAACAGCAAAGGGTATGAAATCAACTGATTTTTCAAAATGGGAGAGAATATGTAGAATAACTAAGAAGGCATTACACAAACTAACAATTTAACAAATATTGATAATTTCCACTGAACTGTCCCTTTAAGGGAAAACAGAGAAGGGTGACTGGGGGAAATACAGGTCCAGGGAGCCTATACTCAGCCCCCTGTTCTACCACTTCCACCACCCTTTGAAAGTGATGCTAAACTTTAGCTGGCAAAGCCTATTGTAATTCCAGGGTGGCAACACGCAGCCCTGGAAATATGCCCATCAAGTCAAATTGTTTTTTTTTTTTACTTAACTTACAGTAGCAATATCACTCATTAAAGTAGTACTCTATAAATATATAAATTGCTTATAAAAGCAAATAAAACCAATGATAATGCAGCAATGCAACACACTATATTGCTATTTTATTCTGCTCAATCTTTTATCATGTTAAAGGGAAACTGTGGCATCCGAACAAGTTAGGGTTACCCTAAAAGAATAGTTCACTTGAAAAGTGAACTATTCCTTTAATGTATTGATTGCAGAACGGGGAGGTTAAGGAGCTTTGCCTTACCTTCCGTTCTTTAATCAATATCTCAGGAGCCAGGGACGAAGAAAAAAGAAACTTACCTTTTGCGAGATCCACTGCAGCAGCACTGAAAATCAACTAGTTCTAATCAACTATAGCATGCATTATTGTGTATGCGCGCTATGGTTGATTTGAACCAGGAAGTGGTCGGGACCTGTCAGTTCTGCTGTGATGGATTGCGTGAAAGGTTTCTTCGATCTTCATCCCTGACTCCTGAGACATTGATTGAAGAACAGAAGGTAAGGCAAAGCTCCTTAATCTCTCGGCCTTCAATCAATACATTACATGAAAAGCTTCCAGTAGCTTCAGTGATATCACCTGGCCCTCATTTCAACACCTCTCCCCATGTTAGGATCATGCTCATATAAGACTAAATGCTGTGAAAGACAGGCAGTACCTTCACAGACATAAAAATAATGAATGCAGACAGAGGACAATCCCATAACTACAAGCAGGTCACATACGGAAGCATTCAAGCAAAAACTGTTCTTTCCAGCAATAATTTCTCACAAACTTTACCTATAGATGTGATTTAGGGTTTGTTTTAAAGGTACAATGGAAAGCTTTTTATTTAACCCTTACTTGTTTGGAGACCCTTTAAGAATTGCCAGCCAGGTTGGGGATGTAACATCATAGCAGGCAGTACTGCAATCAGCTGTTTTTAGATACCACGATCAGGTTTATTAAACAGTCTTTTCTTCCTGGTACAGTGCATGATACTTGGTGGTTGGGAGTGGAGATGGAGCATTGGGGACCCACTTTAATTATTTTGAAGGGGGGCACAGGCCCTCTAGGTATGCATCTGTACCCACCAATCCTGCTTTATGGCTGACATTTTCTCCCCTATTGACCCTGCTAGAAAAATGTTTTCAGACCAATACCGTTCGTACAATACTGAGATCATACAATTAATATTGTTGTGAGTATGGGCCCTTTTATTTGATAAGGTGGAATATATTTAAGGGAATAAATCACACAGTTTTTACACATTTACAATTTACAATGTAATGTCCCTGGACACTATAGGCCTACCAACATGAAATGGTTGTAAGCCCTGGATGTTTGTTTGGGTAATTTTACCTTTTTACACAGCCACATGGGTGGAGATGGTCAGTGGCAGTTGGGGCCATAGGGCCAAGGGTGAAGCACTGTCTTATGGTACATGTAATACAATTTCCCAATGATATTGTGTTTCTGTCCTGCGCTTGTGACACAATTCAAATAGCCGTGACCTATTCCTTTTACAGTGACACTTTACCTATTTGCAAGGAACACTCTCATTTGTGCCAGTCAGATCAGTCAAAGGAGCACTTGTCATCTGTCATATGACTTGTGTCTCCTGAGTCAATAAACACAATTCTGGGTTTGAACAGCTGCTCTCTCTCTGCAGGTTTATTTGGCTGCACCCATTGCAATAGTATAGTTTGTGTTCCTGTCTGTTTTTGTTCATTTGTTCAAAATGTGGATTTTTACATTGACAAAACTCTATACCTGCTGCACAGTTGTTCTGTCTTTAACACCCGTGTCTGGCCGTCCAGTCTGTTTCACAGTTTTTCCCCCTATCTTTTTGTGGTTATATTCACCATTTCATTCCCTTTCGGCAAACTCCAATGATATTTACGGTTCTGGTCTTGTATATTATTCCCGTAACTTGGTCGGCAACTCACACGTATTTAGAATAAAACGACACCAGGAGGAACATAACATTCCTGTCTGTACGGGGCCTGATGGAGACAAAGGGCGCAGGAAGAGGGAATGAATAGCAGAGAGGGAGATGTAAGTCCATTTTCTAAACTTGTTACCTGTATCAATCTCCCTGTTTTATAGCTGACAATTTGTATGTACCGGTAACTGTTTTTAATGGATAAAGCAGACATTTTAAAAGAGAACTTTACTGCATTAAAGGGAACTACAGCATTAAAGGGAACTACTGAATTAAAGGGAACTACAGCATTAAAGGGAACTACAGCATTAAAGGGAACTACTGAACTAAAGGGAACTACAACATTAAAGTGAACTACAGCATTAAAGGGAACTACTGAACTAAAGGGAACTACAGCATAAAAGGGAACCACTGCATTAAAGGGAACCACTGCATTAAAGGGAACTACATTAAAGGGAACTATTGCATTAAAGGGAACTACAGCATTCAAGGGAACTACTGCATTCAAGGGAACTACTGCATTCAAGGGAACTACAGTATTCAAGGGAACTACTGCATTCAAGGGAACTACTGCATTCAAGGGAACTACTGCATTAAAGGGAACTATATTAAAGGGAACTACTGCATTAAAGGGGACTACTGCCTGCATTAAAGGGAACTACTGCATTAAAGGGAACTACAGCATTAAAGGGAACTACTGCATTAAAGTGATCTACTGCATTAAAGGGAACTACTGCATTAAAGGGAACTACTGCCAGCATTAAAGGGAACTACTGCATTAAAGGGAACTACTACATTAAAGGGAACTTCTGCATTGAAGGGAACTACTGCATTAAAGGGAACTACTGCTTGCATTAAAGGGAACTACTGCCTGCATTAAAGGGAACTACTGCATTAAAGGGTACTACTACATTAAAGGGAACTACTGCATTAAAGGGAACTACTGCCTGCATTAAAGGGAACTACTGCATTAAAGGAAACTACTACATTAAAGTGAACTACTGTATTAAAGGGAACTACTACATTAAAGGGAACTGCATTAAAGGGAACTACTACATTAAAGGGAACTGCTACATTAAAGGGAACTACTGCATTAAAGGGGACCAATACATTAAAGGGAACTACTGCATTAAAGGGAACCACTGCATTAAAGGGGACTACTGCATTAAAGGGAACTACTACATTAAAGGGAACTACTGCATTAAAGGGAATGTCCAGCAATTTTTGAACTTTCCTTTTTACTGTTTAACTGAAGAACAGGAGGTAAATGAGCCATGTCTTCCTGTTCTTCAGGAAAATGAGCAGAGGAGAAGAAGAACAAGAGGTAACAGCTCATTTTCCTGCCATTCTTTAGTTAAACAGTAAAAAGGAAAGTTAAAAAATCAGTAGACATTCCCTTTAAACACCCTTAACCAACCTCCTCCATCCGCACTGCCTCTGGTACATAGGTTTGCGACAGCCGTGTGAGTGCCTCTTCTGGTACTTGCGCCTCAAAGTGAAACTAAACGTTGGGCTAGCCCATTGTAAATTGGTTAGCACAATGTTAAGGGTTGAAAGGAGCGCTGGTAAATCGCCATGCTGGACTCCTACAAGTGGATATCTTGGTACTCATAGTGGAGGGGGTGTGTGCAAACATAAAATACTTCACCAATTTGATTTAATATATATTTGAGCCCCCGCAAAATATGGTCACCACAGGAGGCCTACCAACTAATATGCCTATATTTGTGGCCTGTTTATTCCACATAACCCTGTGCTGCCATCAACACTTCATTGATTGTTTACCTGGATCCGGGACTTTTTGTGCAATAATCGCATGGTCCACAACTATAACTATGACCTATTCAACCTGGATTTCCTATTCCTTATCCAAATAAAAAGTGGCAATCTGTATATACATAAAAAAAGGAAAAGAGCTGCGGCCACAGGTAAGATTGTTACTTAGTCTAGGGGATCAAGGGAGGTACACTCCGGTGGCCTTGCTGTGGGACATATTAACTGGTGATGTATTACAGGATATCTGATATGACGTACAGATCTTGACTTTTGTCTGCTTTTGGAGGCTGCTGCTTATTTTTGGATTTCATATATCATTGGATTACAAAGGATTTTATTATTCATTTAACTGTCTCCATATTGTTTAACTGACATTTTTATTATTTGGATCTATAGGAGTTTCGGCTATGCACAGGAAGGATTTCTTACTATTTATAGCTTTTTAGTGAGGTTTAATAGATTACTTTACATATTTTATATAGGAATACATGTCTATTGAATTTTCGGCTGGCCAGCCTGTATTTTGGGGTTTGTTATATTATATTAAATTATTTACTGTAAATTTTCTAGTGAGATATATAATTATTTTCCTTTTTTTATGTGTATATCCAAATTGCTTTTTATTCATATTTATTGGTTCTTGGGCTACTTTGTGAGCACTGTATCTTTTTTCCTGAGTAGGGGAATCTCAGGGACGTCTGTAGCTTGGTCTTAGGTGCACACTACCTTTTCTTTTTCTATTCCTTATCCAGTTGCTACCATTGAGATATATTATATTTACTTAAAGGTAGCAAGCAGTGCCAGGCGGCAACAGCCAGAGTCAGCATGGTATTGTCTTGTATAAAGAGAGGTATGGATTCAAGGGAGGAAAATGTAATTCTCCCTCTTTACAAAGCATTGGTAAGGCCTCATTTGGAATATGCAGTGCAATTTTGGAATCCTGTGTACAAAAAGGACATCTTTGAAATGGAAAGGGTTCAGAGAAGGGCAACTAAATTAATAAGGGGATTGGGGGAGCTTGAATATGAAGAGAGACTGGAAAAGTTACAATTATGTACGCTGGAGAAAAGGTGCTTGCATGGGGATATGATTACTGTGTATAAATACATTAACAGGCCATACAATAAACTATCTGGGGCATTGTTCACCAATAGAACATGTCAAAGGACACGAGGACATCCCTTAAGACTTGAAGAAAAAAGGTTTAGGCTTCAAGTTCGGAAAAGGTTTTTCACTGTGAGAACGGTAAAGCTATGGAACTGTCTTCCAGTGGATGTTGTTATGGCAGGTTCATTGGTCAGTTTAAAGGACAATTATACTCACCTTTTCCCTGATCCACTGCAGCATAGTACCCAGGATGAGGACCTAAAATCGCTAAGTCCTAACCCTGGGTACTTTCCCTAACTCCTGCACTACTTACCGCAAATCTGCTTCGCCGATCCACACTGTTCCACCTCTCTTCTACAGTCAGTGACAGTCGCGAGGCAGCCAATTGGAAGACACGCCTCCTTGCAGAGCGTATCTTCCTATTGGCTGCCTTGCAATCTGTCACTGAAGCAGGAAGAGCGGAGGAATGGAGCGATCGGCGAAGCAGATTTGCGGTAAGTAGTGCAGGATTTAGGGAAAGTACCCAGGGTGAGGACTTAGCGATTTTAGGTCCTCACCCTGGGTACTATGCAGCTATGGAGGAAGAGGAGCGAGGGTGAGGTGAGTATAGTTGTCCTTTAAAAAAAAAGCTGGATGAGTTTCTGCAAACAAGGAATGTTGCAAGTTACTGGTATTGATACATAAAGTAGAGTTGATCCAGGGAAATTTCCAGGAAGGAATTTTTCCCCCTTCATAAATTTGGTGGTTTTTTTTGCCTTCCTCTGGATCCAGGAAATGAGGATATTGCTAGATGGGTTGAACTTGATTGACGTATGTCTTTATTCAACCTCAAATACTATACTATACTACTATATATGTGCACATATATTCACTACACCATTGCATCATAGCTGTGTTTTTAGGGGGGGTTTATTGTTGTTATATGTATAATAAAGGCTTTGCTATGTTTTATTTATCCACTATTGGACCCATTTGCGTTTATTAGGATTGTTTGTCCTATTGTACTAGATATTTTTGAGTACCTTGGATGCATTTTGAGTGCCGTGTGGGCTTTGGGCCCCTCGTTAAACCCTGGTTCTTTCCCTTTTCCTTTATTTTCGGACTATTCTAGAACTATACCTCTCTATGTTTCGATCTATACTTTATCTTGACTATCCCTGTCATTTATGGTAGTTTCCCAGGGTACGCACCCACTTTAATTAGTGTTTATTGCTGGTACTATTATGCCCTATATGCACAGTTTTAGTGCATTTTATGTCCTAGTTTTCTTGTTTTTTCTATTATTCAAAATATGTTAACCTGACTGGGAATGTGTTGCAACTACTGTTAATAAAATAATACTTTCCATTATAGAAAGCTGATATTATTTAATTATAGTTCATGGCTTACAATTAATCTATTGCAGCACATTACTTTGGTTTCCATGCAATGCAGAAGCTATGAATCAAGAAATGAGTCTAGACTCATCATTCTAAATATACAGCACATTATATATATAAACAGTACCTATAGCAATAAATAGAACAGTAATGAGCAATGCAACTCATGTCGGATCACATCCAGGTAATTTATATTTTCATTACAGAATTCTGCTTAACAATGACACATAGAATATTTAGAGGGAATCGATTTATTCAATTAACTGCTAATAGGAAATGGTTGTTTTAGCACATTAGTCTATGAGGACAGAATTACTAGATGGAGATCTGCGTATGAATCAGAACAGGTTACAATAATAATCATGAGAGATGATCTCTGAATGTGAAATGAACCAATAAAGACCAATCTGTCACTAGAGAATGTCTATCCCTAGACACTGCTCTACTGGATGACAAGGCCTTTTATCACAGACCCAGCACTAAATTACATCAATAGCAGCAAGTCCTTGTGTATACAGCTCCCTTCTCCATGTCATACTGTACGCACCTTATTGCTTCCCTTCCCAGTGTCATACTGTATGCACCTTACTGTTCCCATTCTCAGTGTCATACTGTACGCACCTTACTGTTCCCATTCTCAGTGTCATACTGTACGCACCTTACTGTTCGCTTCTCAGTGTCATACTGTACGCACCTTACTGTTCCCATTCTCAGTGTCATACTGTACGCACCTTACTGTTCCCTTCTCCGTGTCATACAGTACGCACCTTACTGTCCCCTTCTCCGTGTCATACTGTACGCACCTTACTGTTCCCTTCTCCGTGTCATACTGTACGCACCTTACTGTTCCCTTCTCAGTGTCATACTGTACGCACCTTACTGTTCCCTTCTCAGTGTCATGCTGTACGCACCTTACTGTTTCCTTCTCGTGTCATACTGTACGCACCTTACTGTTCCCTTCTCAGTGTCATGCTGTACGCACCTTACTGCACTCACACACAAACCCTTTTTTTTCCTACTTATGCACATACTATCAATACATGCATTGTACACACACAAACATTACAAAAAATTCACTCACAAACACACACTCACACATACTCTCTCACACATACATGTTTACACTTTCACGCTATAAATCACACATATTGTTACACGCACTGTATCACACACACTCAGTCACACACTATGCTAAGTAGCTAGACATGAAGGCATACACAATAAAGCACCTAATTTATTGTGACCTCCAACCCCCAAAGCACTCACTCACGATCAGGTTTATATATATATTGCATATAAATATATATATAGAACTATAAGTTGCTGTTGTATAATGGCTGTGTTTGTGTAATACATTTTTAATCTGCAATTAGGTGTGTGCAGCAATTTTTCCTATTTTTGTGTGGTACAACAGGGGTTTGACAAGCCTCCTGGGACTCTGTATTCCGACCACTGCATGGCTTCATACACACGTGCGATTCCTCTGGCGAAATGGCAACGAGGCCCGACCGAGCATCGACAAAGCGCCCACACACCGCACAATGGTCAAACTCACTGAAATCCTTTCCGATTGAAGATTTATGAAGTCTTCGGGAGTTATAAAATCTGAACATTCTGCCTAGAATGAAGGTATAAATACTGCAGCAATGGTAACTTACTGTAAATGGCACAGGCACCTGGGAAATGGTCTGGGGAACATGTAACAATGGGCAAACTCTTAACAAAACACAGTCCAGCACCAGAAACATCTCACTCCTGTTTTGGCAATCCATGTAGTATTTTCGAAAATTTTCGGCATTTCTAGAAATTTCAAATTTACACACAGACTAGAACAAATTTTGCACACACATATACAATAACACTTATATTGCTCTAACCTGTATATACAAAATGTAATTTTCTACAGCACACACACACACATGTCCAGTACACACACTGACCTGTATGTATAAAATGCCCCAATGTCCAGTCTACACACTGACCAGTATATATAAAATGTCCCAATGTCCAGTCTACACACTGACCAGTATATATAAAATGCCCCCAATTTCCAGTCCACACTGACCAGTATATATAAAATGCCGGTCAATTTAGGTATACGTGTAGCTTACAGATGACACAGACTCCAAGCTGTGAATCGAGATATCTTTATTTGAACAAAACATGTGTGCTACATGTTTCGGACCAACGTCCTTTCTCAAGCACACCACATGTAAAACACAGACTGCCTAATATAGGTAGTCATGAAGGAACAAATGTAATTTTCTACAGCACACACACACACATGTCCAGTACACACACTGACCTGTATGTATAAAATGCCCCAATGTCCAGTCTACACACTGACCAGTATATATAAAATGCCCCCAATGTCCAGTCCACACTGACCAGTATATATAAAATGTCTCCAATGTCCAGTACACAAATTGCCCAGTATATATAAAATGCCCCTAATGTCCAGTCCACACTGACCAGTATATATAAAATGTCCCCAATGTCCAGTGCACAAATTGCCTGGTATATATAAAATACCCCCAATGTCCAGCCCACACTGAGCAGTATATATAAAATGTCCCCAATGTCCAGCACACACATTGCCCAGTATATATAAAATGTCCCCAATTTCCAGTCCACACTGACCAGTATGTATAAAATGCCCCCAATGTCCAGTCCACACTGACCAGTATATATAAAATGTCCCCAATGTCCAATGCACAGATTGCCCGGTATATATAAAATGACCCCAATGTCCAGTTCACACTGACCAGTATATATAAAATGTCCCCAATGTCCAGTACACAAATTGCCGGTATATATAAAATGCCCCTAATGTCCACCCCACACTGACCAGTATATATAAAATGTCCCCAATGTCCAGTACACACATTGCCCGGTAGATATAAAGACTGTAAGACTGGTGTGCCCAGCTATACTTATTTTTCTATGTACCTACCTGTTTTGGCAACAGCTCTGGAGGCACCCAGCATTTAAGAAAAAAGCACTTTCTTATAGTTCCATTGCTAATTAAAGGTGTGCATGATCATTTCTTTCTACTTGATATAAATTAAATCGTAGACGTACACAATCTCATGTATATATATTTCTGAATGAGCTGGTTGTCAAACCATTAAAGGGTCATTTTACTTTAGTAAATGAATAATACACTAACAAAACAGCATTGTGGATTGTCAGTTAAACTTACTCTGACATGATATCCAATGATTAAAGATGTTTATTTAAAAGGTATAAGAAAATGATCATAATAAAAACTAATCATTACCCAATAGTCATTTATAAGAGAAGTCCTTGTCATAAAACTGCGGTTTTTATTGGAGAATAAACATGTTTAGCACTAAAAGCTAAAAAGCCTATTCAACAGTGAGAAATAACATAAAAGCAATTTAGTTTAATCATAAACACACTGGTGTTGGAAAAAGACCATTACTGTATGCTAGCTATGATGCAAGACACAGTCAGGGAGATGCAATAGCCAGCGCTAACGGGAAATTCACACTGCTAAATTCACACTAACCTATGTACTAACGTGTTAGCATAGATTTTGCACTGCCTGCGCCATGTTGAATTTTTTTTTTACTTTGCGAAGCGCAAGCGATGCAATAAATTTTGCGCCTGTTTTTGCACTATATTTTTGCACAAAAAGTAACGCCTTTTCAATTGGGTCTTTAAAGCCGCGCAAGCACTTGCAACTCACTGCTAGCGTTTTCCCAATGTATTAACGATCGCAAAGTGGCTAATACATTGCGGGAAATTTATTGCATTTCCCCCAGTATACCTACTTAACAATACTAGGGCTGCATGAACCTATGGGTATCGCTCTGCCAGTGAGTTCCATAAAAAGAGAGTTTAACTATGAAAATTTGACAGTTGAAACCAAAATTTCACTGAGACATCTTGTTACCATGGTATCCCTTAAAGGGCATGTCCACCCCTGTAAAAAAACTTTTGATATATAGAAGTGTTCCTTCCCCCAGCCCTAACCGCAATAAAAGTTTTGTTAGAAAGTTCCCCGATTATTACTTACCTTACCTCTCTCCTTCGCCGCACAGCCCCGGCCCTCTTCTTGCACAGAACTGCAAGCAGGGGGCGGGACCAGCAGCTGCGTCTGTGATTGGCTGATAGGCAGCACTGAATGCCAGAGAAGAGAGGTAAGGTGAGGTAAGGTAAGGTAAATAAAACAAAACTTTTATTGCGGTTGGGGCTGGGGGACGGAACACTTCTATATATCAAAGGGAAATTACACTAGGGGGAGGGATTGCAAATCGGGAGGGAGAGGGAGGGAGGGAGGGCTGCTCAGAGCATGCCAGAAACCTCTCAGAGGAAGCCTCAGAGGCGGAAACAATTTCCCCCTCTGCTAGGCTCCTGGTGGCCAGTTTTCTGGACTTTGGGGGGGATTACAGGAGAACCATTTGGAGCTGGGGTGTAAGGTAAGGATTTTTCTACACTACACAATGGGGCCAGTAGTGAGATAGATTATAGTTTTGGGGGTGGACATGCCCTTTAAGGAAATGCTATACCTTGTAAGAGGCTTTAAAGAGACACTGTACTGAAAAAATTACTTTGCCTCATCTTAATCTACAATTGAATACATGTGATTTGCGTGTGTTGCTGCATGCCTTCAATTCAGCACACTGTTGTTTAGGAGCAGTATCCCCCTCCCTCTTTTAACCACACCTTCTTCCATCCGACCTGACTTTTTCCCCACAAACCAACTGTCAAGCCTGCACACAGCAACCACAGCTACAGTAAAACTACTCACAGAAGAATAGTTTTTAAGAGAATAACCTATTTTTCTGTATAGATGCCCTTTAACAGCATTCAATGAGCTAATTGCTAGAATGCTAGTAAAGCCTCTTAGAAGGTATAGAATTTTCTTAAGGGCTACCAATGTTAACATGGAAAAAACATGTTTGCATATGTGAGAGGGGATGTCTATAGTCTTATCTCTCTATCCTATTTCATTTCTTAGAGATGTCAAAACTATGAAATTTCTATGTCAAACCCTGTTTTTGACTGGAAAAACTTCAGTAGATTAACTGGCAATGCGTCCTTCCTAGCATTGTATAGAGTGTTGTAGTTCAGTTCTTTCTAAAAAATTACTATTGTAGTAGGTATTGTCAGGGCAGCTCCTGTATGACAACACTGCTCTCTAAAGCTGTTCGAACATTCGATTCGATACACACAAAGCAATCCGTCGTCCTGACAACTAGAGATGTTCAAAACTGTTGAGTTTTGTTCCGTTTTCGAATTTTCTAAATTTTCTAAATTTTTATTAAAAAAACGAACCCATAGAAATCTATGAGAGAAAAAAAAAACTGAAAGTTTCTGTCCATTTTAAAGGACAAATAGTAATAGTAAGTTACTGTAAATGACACAAAGCTTCCGCATTTTATTTTTGAGTGTTACTGAAATTGAGCGCTACTTTCGAGGGTTACCGATATTACAAATTCGAGGGTTACCAAATTTGTTTCTTGCTTTCGAGGGTTACCGAAATCGATCATTACTTTCGATTTGTGGTTTCGATTTTCGATTTCAATAATCATCTATTTTCGATTTCGATGATTATTGAAATTTTGATTAAAATTTTTCGAAATTCCGGGTTCCGTGAAATTCAGGAGTTCCGAAAGTTTTGTCTGAACTTCGAAACCCTCAGATTCGATTCGAAACCAGGTTCTATTCAAACCCACATTACATCTCTACTGGCAACCATTTGCAACTTCCAACTGGTTGCGGCAAAATGTCGCCATGGTTTTCGTATGCGTCCAGTCGCCCATTCGGGCGTTTCTGTCAACCGAATGTGGACCTAAACCCATGTAATTATTTCGGCCTGAATGACTAATACACTGAACTATCAGTCAGTCAATATTGCACTGTGGTACCCAGCTTAAGGTGTTGGAGGCCAAGTAACATGTATTGGCTGCCCTTCTCTTTTGTATGTAATACATCTGTCAAATCCAGTGCATGAAAGGTGTTAGAAGATATTGTTAGAAGACACTGAAGACTTGATAACTCAAAAAGTACATTAACTTTATCTTCAAATTTGTATAGTACTTTTTTCTCTATATTTTTACTTATCTGTATTTCTCTTTCTCTCTCACTCTATTAACAGTATCTATCTAAATCAGTGGTGCAAGTGGGTTGGACTAGTGAGTGGCTTGGTCAGTGCCTGGGGTGCCAGTAGTGTGGCCTCCAGCCTGGGCACCCCTGAATTAATTTCATATATATGAGAGTAAAATAACTAAGTAAAGACATTTTAAAGGGCATGTCCACCCCTAAAACTAAGATTTAACCCACTACTGGCCCCACTAAATCCTTACCTTACATCTCTGCTCCTTATGGTTCTCCTGCAGTGCCTGTCCAAAGTCCAGGAAACTGAATAGTAGGAGCTGTCTTCCTGTGGGAAAGGTTTCTGCCCCATTGTCTCTGAGAGGACAATGATGTGCGCAGGACAGATCCCCCCCCCTCCTCCACCCCACCCTCTAGATCCCTCCATGGCTGCCCTTCACCTAGCGTAAAAAGTATTTTTAATTCTGCCCACCCCCAACAGCTATTTTAGATTGCTAAAAACAGAATCAGAACTCTACTTACAGCCCTTCAATCCCACGATGTATTGCCAGCAGCCGCGTCTGTAATTGGATGCCTCTGTATTGCCAATCACAGCCGCGCATGCCAGTCGGGACCTTGTTTGCAATTTCCTGAAAACATAGGGCCAGATCAGAGCACCGCAGGTGTGAGGATCTGTAAGTAGAGTTCTGATTCTTTTTTTAGTAATCTAACAGAGCGGTTGGGGAAAGGCAGGGGTGCTCTACAATATAATAAAAACTTTTTAGAGGGTAGAGATAATTCGGCCAGGCCGAATTATTGTATGGCGGCTTTTTGTGGCCACGATCGATCGCAGGCCAATCGGACAGGTCGGAAAATCACAACCAATCGTGCAGTCCTCTATGGATCACATGATCGGTCGTGCCTAACTGTCGGACAGTCCTTCCTCCTGGCCGACCAGTCGAAAGCCACACATTCGATCACGGCTGCCCACGACGAATGATGTGCAAAACGGCTGTTTCGCCCGATAATCTGCCTGGTGGATCGGGCAATGAACTGTGGGCCCACAGGTGTGTGTGTGGGGGGAGTAGGGCTTGGCTCCCTGGTATACTGGTAGGCAAGTCTGACACTGGGCCATAATTATAAAGGCGCGGTATCGCTAAAAAGCAATAATATTCCGATATTTTTATGACCACAGTTGTAGATTTACGATCGCCCATAGAGTACCATTTTGTTTTTTACTACCACATGGTATTCTACGGATGAACGCTCGTACACTAACCAACGTTTGCCAAAACTGTATGACCGCGCCCATGCATTTTTGGCCGCAGACTTACATTGAGGAAAACCCACAGTATTGGAAACTTTCGATGCCGCGGGTTAAACATTGCCCACTGTTCCCTAGCTGCTATTTGCAATGAGGAATTGTGGGATGTGTAGTTTTTAAATACCATGCACTGAGATGTAGTGATCCCTATAAACAGAGAGAGGCTGACCCAGGCAGTGATGTAGTAATAGGGATTGATTTAGCTAATGGAAAAAACCCCACACCACCATATATCATGCAAGGAGAGACAGGCAGTTAATGAGAAAGCAAGTTTTTACGCAATGCCCTTAAACACTGTCTCCAGCTTTATTATAATTAAAAGAATTAGGAGGCACTAAACCATTGAAATAATTCATGTGAAATGTATTTAACCATCTGGTCTAGAAGGCACAGCAGGCGAAAAGCTTCCATTACTGGACCCTTTATCTTGATTGGCTATATCAGTAAATCTCTGTATATATATGTAGAGAGCAGAATAGAATGGAAAGCAATGTCTAATGCTGGCCATACACTAGGCGGACATTAGACTGATTAGATGTTCTTTCGTAGACAAATGTCTAATCTATCTAATGTCTAAATGCTGCATCTTCTTACCATCCAACAATCCTGCAATGTTCTTGTCTGGTCCATTTGTTTTTGCGATGACTAGTCGCGGTTAGGCGGTTCTTTCGACACATGTTCGCAATTCCGCAATGATGTGCATAGGATTGGGCTGAATGTGCAATCGAACACGGTGGTGGGCCTAGCCCTTAAAAACTATTTATATATTACTTTAACGCTGAGATCATACTTACAGTGATGATCCTTTTTCCTAAAATTTCTATCATTTGCTTCTGCACCATTCCTGCTGAACTGACTGTTGAAAACCCAATTTGTGAGTTTCTGTTTGTCCAGCCACTTATGGGCTTATTGTGTTAATTTTATGGCTCTGATTCCCTTTTGACATGGAGCTTCCTAATGCTGGAAAGCAGTCGGATAGAGGATTTCAGGAAATAATCACTCTGTCCTTGAAAATAAATGCCCCTCTTGACTCAAGGCTGTTGTCCACAAATCTTCGCCTCCCTGTGCGTGTAGATACACACACCTACCTGCTGCCATTATTGAGCCAGCTCTACACTGGAGGGAAAACACATTTGTTACTGACTCCTTAGGGGAGACTGTTAAGGTGTTGCATGTGCTCAGAGGAGATGGCTTAGGGAGCCATAACTAATACTCGGAAAAACTGGAAAAAAGACGCAAGAAGAGCATGAAAATCGGGCTGAAGATCGGCCTTTCTATTGTGGTCTGGGGGTTGGGGAGAAGGAAACTAAAAATCATTTTTGTTTGGGTTTCTTTCTATTTATTCTATTGAGGTATCATTTTATTTCCTAGTGTTATTTATTCTTACAGTTCTAGGTAAGGCACAACTCCATTTATATTGTTTTACCCACCTTGCTGCAGTTTTGCCTTCTATGTAATTATCATTGTGACTGAAGTTGAACATTAGTGGCTTTCTTGGTTTGGACCTGGGCTCAGATTCTCGTTTTCCTGTAAATTCCTTTGCTAAATAGACTTTTTCTCTGCGTTCCTGCTTTGGTTCTAATAAGATCATTTGTATTGTAAATCAGCTGGATCATCCTGTGTCTTCTGAACCTGCTGGTTCAAAAAAAAACTTTAAGTCCCTATTACTAGTCCATTCTAGTCTGTTTATTTTCCTGTCTAGGACTGGAAAATCCCTTGTACCATATCCATAAATAATAATATAGTGATCACCAGTTATTCAGCAATCTCAGTAATGTCTCAGTGTGTTTTATATAGAAATGTCACGGTCATGTTTAGTGTTGGTTCTTTTGAGTGTGTTCTCTCTATTACTCTATCACTGTAGTTATGATAATAAACACATTACTGTAGTTATGATAATAAACACATTACTGTAGTTATGATAATGAACACATTACTCTAGATATAATAAGTAGATTACTGTAGATATAATAATAAACACATCACTGTACTTATGATTATAGACTCATTACTGTAGTTATGATAATAAACACATTACTGTAGTTCTGATGATAAACACATTACTGTAGTTAGGATAATAAACACATTACTGTAGTTATGATAAACACATTACTCTAGGTATGATAATAAACTCATTACTGTAGTTATGTAGTTATAATAAACATATTACTGTATTTATGATAATAAACACATTACTGTAGTTATGAAAAAGACATCTCTGTAGCTATGATAACACATTTCTATAGTTAGATAACTAACACATTTCTGTAGTTATTATACACATTTCTGCAAGTATGAGAGTAAAGACTTTACTGTAGCACTGTACAGTATTGCAATACAGTCCAGAAAACACTCAGCACACCGCTGTTGGCTGCTTGCAAGACAAGTAGGTAGGTGCAATCCCTCTGCCCTCTACTTCAAGGGCCAGACGATTCTTAGCACAAGAAGAAATAGGGAAGCACACTACAGTGGTGAATCCCAAATTTTATTGAACAACGCATACGTTTCAGGATGCCCTGTCCCTTTCTCAGGTATATGATATACCTGAGGAAGGGACAGGGCATCCCGAAACGTTGTATCCGTTGATTAAAAAAAAATTTGTATTCACTATAGTAGTGTGATCCCCTATATCTTCTTGTGCTAAGCACTGTACAGTACCCTCCAAATATGCACAGCACTGTACCCTCTTTCCCCTATACATAACAATTTACCTTCCCCATATACACAGCACTGTACCCTCTTACCCCTATACAGATCAATGTACCTTCTTACTGCTTATGTACACAGCACTTCACCTCTAACACCTCATACGCAGCAATGTACCTTCCTCTATATATACTCATCACTGTAATCTTTCCCTTATATTCACTGGAATGCACCCTCCCTCCCTCATATACAGTACACAGCACTGTACAGCCCCTTACTGTTATACACAGCACTGTAAAAAGATGCTGACATCACCAGCTATACAGAACCATAGCAAACAAAATTAATGGACAAAATTTTTTTTAATTTCTATAAATATATTCACAATTCCAGATTTAATTCTTCATAGAATGTCACGCTTTTAAGAGATTTTCTGAAAAAAAGAGTGATTTAAAGTCTGAAATGTTGCCCAAACCTACATGATAAATAGAAACACCCACTAAATATCAATCTCTCACATGATCTGAATCAAATGGTACCCCACATGCCAATGTACCTTTATCAGTCTCATTAGTAATTAAAAAATAGCTTCAATGTGAAAACTGATGTTGATCATTTTGTCCTATATATGGTATATGTCCTATTTAAAGCATTAATTTGATACATGTAAAAATAGTTAATAGCCATATGACAAAGAAGGAAATTGTGCTTTGGAGAGTAGGGGAATATTCTGCTTTAGGCCTGAAACAGACATTTTTGAGTTGATTGAGAAATGCTAATGAAGCTCCTAATGCTTCATGTAATACAGTTAAAGGGCCATTAGCTATTTTCTTGGTGCTTCGAGCTATGAGTGAAAATTTACTTGTCTATTCACGGCCTTCTCTCTCTTACTGTCAATTCAAAAAGCTTTGATTTGTGTAATTAAAGGACCAGCAAGATGCTCGTGGATGACAGGAATGTGGGATGAAGAAACACAAAATATGTAGTAAATGATGCCCTAGAATCTTTTCACTGTAAAATCAGTACTTTAAATTTTATTTTATTGGTAAAATACAGCACTGGTGTGAAATGTAGGCAGGGCCAGCCTTTTGGGGCGGTGTAGAATGTGTGATTGCACAGGGCACTGCTGACCCTGTTATTTAAGCTGCATTTACTTTGTCTCCTTCATTTTGCTGGTGCTTTAGTAAATAGCAAGTGGGATGTAATGCTGGCGCCCTCACCTCCAATGGACACCTCTTAGGATATTCTTCATTATGACATCAAACGTGCTCTTTTGTTGGTAGCCCCTCTCTCCCAGGACACATCACGATCAGGAAGTTATTATTACATGCAGTGATCACACCAGATGGGGGTGACAGTGAGCAAAACGGCCACATAGCAGCAACCAATTTAACAGTAACACATGTTTTCACTGTTTGTCCAGTTAAAAATACACTTCTTATTAAATAATCCTGTTAATATGACGATGTTACAATAAATGGACCCGAGGACGTCATTTCACATTTTTCTGAATCAATTTTTTTCGGTGAGTGAGAAAGTCTCTTTAAAAATGGAAAGATCTTCTGAAAACGCTTGGTAAAGATAAATTAGCTCTAGCCACTGAAAACTGCCTCAGGCTGGGTTCTGTCAGGTCATTGATTCAGCATTTTCTTTTCTACACTGGAAGACATGACATTTTGGAATAAGGTTAAAGAAAAATAAATGTACTATTAGTATAATTTTTTCCCCTTCTTTTCAGGCTCCCTCTTCGTTGATGTCTTTCCATGAGACGTCCATAGCAACTGCTTCTGTTAATTGTTAAGAATCTGGAATATTAAGTCATACAGTATGTGTTCTACTAATCCACCTGCTTTCCAGATCTCAAGGTCTCTTCTTCTTGACTCATTTTACATGTGATCTTTTTTCCTTTTGGACTGTCAACTACATATTTAAATGCCAATATTTAATTTATTCTGGAAGTTATTAGAATGTAAAATGTGTATTGAATATTTTGTATTAATATTGGCATTGCTATTTCATTACAAAAATATGTTATTTTGTCTCGATGCATCTTGCCAGGTTTTCCTGACAGACTGGTTATACCTATAAATATTAACATTAATTAGAATAAAATGTGTATTAGCAGTCATAAATACTGGGGAAAAGAAACTACGGATGAGAGGTTGAACGATGAAAATAAGATTCAGAGCAAAGCTTGGCGTCAACTGGAATATAACTCAGAGCTGGTCTAATGGGATGAAAAATTGATTGGTGTGTACTAGAAATATATTTCTGCTCCCAATCAGATATTGTAAATAATCCCCTCGATCACTGTCTTCTCCTTTTTGTTCAAATGCTATACAGGAATCAGGGTGAATGTATGAGATTTTATTTATTTTAACAAACTACAATTTGAAAGATTATGTATAGGGATGTGATATTGGAAGTATGAGAGTATAAATATGAACATGATATTGCCTGTTATTTATCACTAAACCCGCCAAACCAAACTAATTTTACTAGACTAGAAAATCTACACAGCTCAATATTGGATTACAAACTGGACATCATCAGAAGCCTTCAACACAGAGCAGAGAACCTCAGAGGTGCCCCTAAAACTTGTGGATATCCAGACTGTGTCTTTGTCAAAACTGGAAAAAGAAAATAAACACATATACCACCAGTGGGAAAGACAGGGGGAAAAAAGAATATTGTCATCCCATATGCAGCAAGGGTTTCAAAGAAATTAAAGGATACTGTATGTACACTGTAAAACCAACTTTAGTTGCCTTGGTAGCTGTGGCTTTGAAAGTAAATATGTGTATTTCTCTACCTCCCCCCCCAATAGCCTACCTTGCCTACTTGAATGTTGCTGGCTTCCTCTTCTTAGATATGGCTGCAGGAGCTCCACCCCCATGAGATCTTCAGAATTTCTCCATCCCTAGATGGGCTAGCGGGTAACGTGATGTCATTTCGCGTGCGTCCCGGCACCGTTCCTGGGAACGTGCGCACTTGTGACATCATCACGCTTCACTACTGTAGCGTGATGACGTCATATGCGCATGGTCCCAGGAACGATGCCAGGACATGCGAGCAATGACGTAGTTGTTTGGTTGTTATATATACATAAACCATATCAACATACAACTACAATTCCCTTTTCAAATCCCTAACTGTAATCCCCCTGATTCACAACATATAGAAAAAAACATGAACTTATTTTTAATTAAAGGTGCCATGAACAAAGACGTCATTAGGTTAACTGTTGCAGTCCGCTGTTTTTTAATAGTTATTGCTTTATCAGACTGGTCATGAACACAATGAAAAAAAATCATTTTATAATATCATCTCAATGTGTTAGCGAAATGCAAATCCCAAAATAAAAGGTGCGGTTTTACCGTCAATAAAAAGCGTTGTCAAGGTCATGACTTTCTACATCTGCCTGTAAAGTCCTTGCAGTGTAATTGGAAAAGACAGAAATTGATAGAATCTGTCCTATACTTACAGTTGCAGTGATGATAAGCTGTTAGAGCATCACTCGAGCTAAGTATCTGTTTTCTATATCTATATATAAAATGACGCCCTGCTGATTTCCATTTCTGCTCAGCATTCGCACTGTGTGAACACTTTACACTCTAAATTCTTTTATGGGCTAAAATTGCATACAAAATGGAAACCATTGTGGTCCCATCAGTTAAAAGATTCTATGCGATGCTTAGACAAAATACGGCACCCATAGTTGGCTAACTTTTCAGTGTCAGACACCAATTACCAGGATACAGGGAGAAAACCCTATTCAATGTCACAGTACGTCATTAATTGTCAAGCCTTTTATCCCGGATGGAGGTTGTTCCCCGGTGGGGTGGGGGCTTCACATCAAATCTTTCCATGTAAGCCCTAAATTAAAGGAGGTAAAATGTAATCAGGGAGATTTACCCAGATCCAGACTTAATCTGGGCAAATCTACCATAGAAGATTTACCAGAGGCTGCACTGCTCTGGGTGAATATCACCCACATGTAAGTATTCAACAGCAGCTATCAGCTGGCATTAAATACTTACTGCAGCCTCTGGTAAATAGGCTTGTGGTGGTGGCTCAGCCCCGGTCAGTGTTTCTTCCTATACTTGCATGGCCACCGAACACTACAAATTAAAGCCGACTTTAACCCTTAAAAGTCGCACTTCCGTAGGTGTCTGTACCTGTGTCTCTGTGGTGGTATGGAGGATCACAGAATGGACATCCCTACTATAAAACTAAATGTCATACTTCATACTAAATACATAAAACATACAATGTACCTCACATATATTTTTAATTGTGCTTTTATTGTATACATTTTAGGACCTTTTTTGTAATTCTGTGTGTGTGTTGTTTGTGTAGTTGTGTGTATGTTTGTGTAAGAAATAGAAAGAACAACAATTTGGTTCTTCAAGCCTTCTTAATGAAAGAGAGGTCCACAAGAATGGTACAATAATAGGAAAACCACAGGACGGCCTAGTGGAAATAGAAAGAAGGAAACAAGTAAATAAGGCAACGTAAATAGAAAGGGCAGTAGATGGGATTAGTAGTGGAATTGAGAAGGAGAAATACAGAAGGATAATAAAAATTCCAGAGAAAAAGACAAGAAAAAAGGGAAAGAGGCTTTTCTAACAAAAGTGTAAACGAATGGCAGAAGAAGAAAATATATAATTCAGGTTACATCAGACTATGTGTGAGTCTATCAGTGAACAAATAATTTAAGCTCATTGTTTATTGAAATGTAATTTGAGAAGTATTTGCCATATCCCTTACTAGATTTTGTTTTGTTGTAGAATTACTATAAATACTGTTTATGGGACATTACATAGAAACACTAGCGGTATATTTGATCTTTGACTGTATAGCTACATGTTGTTAATCTTGTAATATAACATTAGTTGAACATCTTATTCACACTAACATGCAGAGAAAAGTATGCCATTAATAAATTTAATTAACTTTGTTTATATACTTTGATATGTTGTTCATATCACCCGACCCCAACATCATTCTGTATTTAACTTATTTTTGATCATCTCCAGCTCCTATCCCTCCTTCCAGAAAGCAGCTGTCAGTCAAGGCCATGACAGTGATGTCATTGCTGCTCCTTAGGCTAGTAAAAGCATGTAGAGGAGCCATGAACCAAAAGGATTGGAGCTGGCAAGGATCAAGAAGATCTTCCTTGCCCTGGAGACTGGTAACTGTTGAGAAATTGAGGTTTGGGGGGGGGGGTCCTGGTTGTAATTTAATATTGTTGTTTGGAGCTGAACATTTCCTTTGAATACATAAAGCTCCCAGGACATGTGTAGACATAAAACATTATCCTGCCAGCAAGCTATTCTGATTGAAACCTTTATTTTGTGTTGCAAAACACCTATACAAATGTACTTGCTCAGCAGAAATATTTGATGCATTTTAGTCATATATTCTTTATATATAAATTCAACCTTGGCTATAAGTCCTTGCAATGTTTTAACCAACCCATAAAAATAATCTTCAAAGGAAAATTTCTTCTTGACAGAGACAAAAATGTGTTTCTTGGTCTATTTATCATCTTTTGTACCTGGTTTTTAAATCAATGTATAATTGCATTCAGTGTATACAGTATCCATACACTGCACAACAGGCAAATCATATTTAACCATTTTTATTAAGGCATAAGGAAAAAATACATTTCTGTAAAGGATAATGTAGAATTACCATATAGCAAACAACCTTGTTATATGCAAGTCAATTGGGCTTTAAATGCGCACTGCATGTATTCTTGTATTTCGTACTACATACCCCATCTCTCCTACCTACTGTATAGAAGACCACCACCATTTATATATTTTTTTCAGCATAAAGGCCACAGGACTGTGCTTAGAATAGTGGTAGATCTCCAAAGTGTCATATTAAAGGGCAACTATAGTGAAAAAAAAACTACAATGTATAGATCACTTAGTATAAGCTGCCTCACTTTCATGTTTGTGTGTGGCTTCGTTTCTTCACACTGGCAGAAGTTTGTACCAAGGTGTGTAGTCCCCCTCCCCTCTCTGTCTACTCCCCCTCAAGCAGTGACGGGCTGTATACAGAGTCCGAGCATTGTCAGTTGAAAGGACTTTAAATGAAGTGCTGACATCCTGTTGACCCCTCCCTTCCAGAGCTAGACTGCAAGCAACCAAAGTGTGGAATAAAGTAGCAATATGCTGAAGGGAGGGGCAGAGGGGGAGAGAGGAGGACAAGTGGTGCTGAGATTCTTTACAAGTAAGTTACTGAACTCTCCCTGTTCTCTAACTTTTTTAATTGTTATTTACTTTTTACCTAAAGTTCATATCTCTCCCCCTGCTTAGCTGAGATCATAATCACTGAAGAGAGAATCAGTGTAACAGCAGCTTGTAGTGAGACCTTCACAAACACAGTGACACTGCTTGTTGTCCTGTTACATTTCAGTTGCTTTAGTCTATATATTTCATAGATTGCACTGTGTGTCTTGTTTGGTAAATAGTCTGTATTACTGTATTATATATACTGTATTAGTGTTCCATTTGAGTCACTGGTTTTGTATGTATACAAGATTTTTTTTGGGGGGGAGGGACTGTTTTATAGTGTGTTATGCTCATATTGCTGGGTTAATGGTTTATTGATTGTGTTTAGCACTACAGCATTTGACTATATGTTGCACATGGTACATACAGTGTGGGTGAGAGAGTGTGTGACAGTACTGCAGGGGAGCTTTAGATTGTGTGGGTGTGTGCCTTTGAGTGACAGATGAGGTGTAGCAGCTCCTACAAATCACAGCATATTCAAAGGCTTATATCTCGGGGATTATGTAGAATTTAAAGAAACTAAAGGTACCCTGGTGGATGGGATGACTTATAGGATACATTAGAAGAAATTAAAAAAAAACAATTTTCTCACTATAATTGCCCTTTAATTTATGTGAAATGCTGCCATATGTACAAGCAACAAGTTCTATATATAATAGGGAACGGTGGCCTAGATACAAGCACCCTTTATTAAAAAGAGCACACTCCTACCTTTGAAATGACTCCAGGATCATGCTTCTAGCTGCAGTCTATCTCACTCTGCCTGAAAAGGCTGATTCCACAGAGTTTTCTGTGTGTGGGGGTCTGAGTAACCCACGGCACCCTCGAGTGGGCGGGGCTTAGGCACCAGTGAATGGGCAGGGCTTAGGCACCAACGAGTTGGCGGGGCCATGACACCTGCAAGTGGGTGTGGCCACGGCACCCGCGGGTGGGCGGGGCCACATGGGGCTGTAAGATCATGGGCCATGTGGGGCCTGCAACTGGAGGGACTGCAAAGGGGAGGAGGTGACACAGGACAGATTGACTGACAGCAGGAAACAGGAAGTGCAGGGGACCTGGTGATGCTGCTGCCATATCACACACAAAAATGTAAATATCTTTAAAACTATGCAAAATAAACAATGGAAATAAATTCTCAGGGGAGCAATTCCTATTAATTTACCTAAAGTCATGTTTGGACCATAGTTCCCTTTAAATCTGATAAAAAATGAGTGGTACAAGATGGTTCAAAGATCTCTAATAAATTTTTGATCGATCAGTCATCAGTTGTTTGCACCACCTACTATACATCCTTAGATGTATGGCCGTGTTTACAGACAAAAAGGCTTTGAAGACAATAGAGCAAGCTTAATTGTAGTACATATAAATTGTACACAGGCTCACACTTTTGCAATGGAAATCAGTATACATTGTACCGTGCTAGAAATATAACGTTTCTAAAAGTAGAAGTTTCTAAAAATAAAGAATGCTGCATGTTACTGTTATTTATACCTAAAGTACAGTTGATCCAGGGATATTTCCAATTGCCACTTAGAGTAAGAAGTTAATTTTCCTCTTCATACTGTTTTTCCCCCCCTTTTTTCTGGATCAACTGTTAGGCAGGAAATGTGGGTATTGCTGAGCAGAGTCCTGCATCGCGTCAGGTACCCACGGGTTACCCAATTTGCGTGTCGGGCTCGGGTAACCCGTATTGACTTTGAATGGGTTGTGGGTTGGGTTCAGGTACAAAGGGCCACGGGTCAGGTTCAGGTCGGGTAGGAGTTTAACACTCTAAAAAAAAAAAAAAATTTATAGCAGAAAAGGTTTGGTTCAGGTTTGGGTTCAAAGAGTTGCGGGTCGGGTCGCGGGTATGAAAGCGGGTCCGGGTAGCGGTTTGTGGATCAGGTCTGGTTCGGGTCTGAAAAATCAGACCTGCGTAGGACTCTATTGCTGAGTAGGTGGGATTAGATGGAAGTATATCTTTAGTCAGCCTCAAATACTATACTATACTATACTCAATTTGAGATAGAAACAGTTAACCATTTGTATTTACAAAAACAGGCTTGTTATCTACATTTCTAATACAGGAGGGGGAGACAGTGTCTGTGCTGGATTTTTCCTTTTTTTTACCTTATGTATTATATGGAATAATACGCTACCTACAGAATAATAGACAGATGTTACTTCACCTCGATGTTCCCTGACCTCTATAAAAACACTCGGCCTAACGGCCTCATGTTTTTATATGGTCAGGGAACTCCTCGGTGGCGTAATATCCTTATATTACACTGTAGGTAGCATATTATCCTTTATATTATATATGTTTACTAGTCATATATGTATACAATGTTATTATGTTCACTTGTTACAAAACAGTTACTAGTCTGATTTTAATAATAATATTATTAATACATTTTCACTACAAAGCCCTTGTAAAATGTTACCCAGCTTGTTGGCAGTAAGGCCTCTTACAGACCCAGCAAGACTACGTCTCATCTGTTCAAGTCAATTGAGAAAGATAACGTTAGAATGTGAATGGTAGCGCACAGCTGGGAACCGGAGAAGGGATCTTTTGTAAAAATCAAACTTTACTTTGGATGTTCAAGGCATCGTTTCATGTGAACCGACAATTTATGCAAAAAATTCAGGACCATGAATATTTCTACGTCAATGACAGCGAGAAGCATTATTATAAGGATTTGTAAGGTGAAAAATACAAGTTCTACTCACTAGCGAGTCAGCTGCCCAGAGGCAAACATTTTAAATATGATCTACTAATTAGGGCAAGTCATACTTATCAGTCCTGACATCTTTCCATTCTGGGATTTTAGATGCATCTGTGGATGTGAGACAAGATTCCTTCAAGCAAAGTAATTACCATGGAGTCAGCTTGCCTTAGCATTGTGTTCCTGCATCAAATAGCCGAATAAAAAAAACAGAACTAGATGGAAAATCTGGAGAGGCCGGGGTACGCGAGAGATTAAGAAAAATGGCAAATCTGCAAAAAAATAAAAATAAATGAAAAGTGTCTTCTAATTAGCACTCTTGATTACAGAGATCTCAGAATTTAATGAGCTTCTTGGTTTTGAAATCTCTTTTTACTGCTCATATTCTGGTCATAAAAGGCAATTCAGTTTAGATTTATGTTTGTTCTGGAATTTAAATAAACTGCGAATAATATAAATGACTCTGAGTGATATGAATATATACTGTAAAATATTTGATATAACTGGGCTGCTGGTTTTATTCCTCCCATTGCCCAAACCAATCAGCAGCTTAAATCACTGCAATTTTAATTTCAATAACAACTCTATTCCAGCTTATTGTTTTAAATGTAAAAAGACACCCATGCAACTGGAGCAAGGCTTTTCAACAACATTTAAAAAGAAAAGTACCTGGGGTTAGGAGGTAGGATTGGGACTTTCTACCTCCCAATATCATTTGTCTGAGAAGCGGCAGCACAAAAAAACCCTTCTTCTGCCAGTCTTCCTAGGTGCTTTATGAAGGCCCAGGGCACTAACCTAGCAGATAAAAGCTGTATGTGCTGTAATTCTTCAACAAAACAATATTGGGAGGGAGGAACAATCAACCTACATCCCTGCCCTAGGTACTTTCCATTTTTATAAAGTTAATTTTTACAGTATAGTTGTCCTTTAAATTAAGGTCCTTATTTCTTGTGATAAGGGGAAGAAGAAGCTTAAAGTAGCAACAGTGTAAAATTATGGGGCATATTTATAAAGGAGCGTTAAATTTATGCTGCTGTTTGCACAGCCATTTTCGCCAAAATTGGACTTTATAAATTTATAAAATGGCAAAATCCGGCAGTGGAAAGTTAACATCGCCGCGATCAACTTTTCACCAATTTGCAAACATCGCAACCATTACCGCTCACTCCTTTTTAGAAAGCAATGTTAACCACAATAATTTTAAAGGTCTCATGCTGGGTACAGACCATACAATAATTCCGACCGACATTTCAGTGTTTCGGTCGGTCAGTGCCGAATTATTGTGTGGTGGTTCCGACCGATTGACAGAGCCAATTTCACTTTAATATGGATGTACAACAGCCCAATTTTTTATATATTGTGTGACCAGAATCTCTAATACAAGGAAGGGAGAACCTAGGGCCAGGAAGGCTAGGCAGGTAGCAGTGGTCAGGGAGTCCATTATCAGAAAGGTAGATAGGGTTATCTGCCACCAAGACCCTAAATGCTGAACAGTGTGTTGCCTACCTGATACTAGAGTTCGATATGTGGTGAATTGTGCAGACAGATATGTTTCTGAAATTAAATATATTGAGAATTACTGGTATTAATACTGTAGTTCTGGTTGGTACAGGGAGGGATACTATATAATATTGATAATTACTATTATTAATACATATACTGTAGTTCTGGTTGGTACAGGGATACTATATAATATTGAGAATTACTGGTATTAATACATATACTGTAGTTCTGGTTGGTACGGGGATACTATATAATATTGAGAATTACTGGTATTAATACATATACTGTAGTTCTGGTTGGTACAGTGATACTATATAATATTGAGAATTACTGGTATTAATACATATACTACAGTTCTGGTTGATCCAGGGGTACTATATAATATTGAGAATTACTGGTATTAATACATATATTGTAGTTCTGGTTGGTACAGGGATACTATATAATATGAGACTTATGGTATAATTCCTCTACTGTAGTTCTGGTTGGTACAGGGGATACTATATAATATTGAGAATTACTGATATAATACATATACTGTAGTTCTGGTTGGTACAGTAACTATATAATATTGAGAATTACTGGTATTAATACATATACTACAGTTCTGGTTGATCCAGGGATACTATATAATATTGAAAATTACTGGATTAATACATATACTGTAGTTCTGGTTGGTACAAGGAAAGGGGATATTATAATATTGAGAATTACTGGTATTAATACATATACTGTAGTTCTGGTTGGTACAGTATACTATATAATATTGAGAATTACTGGTATTAAGTACATATACTACAGTTCTGGTTGATCCAGGGATACTAAATTATTGAAAATTCTGGTATTAATACATATACTGTAGTTCTGGTTGGTACAAGGATACTTATAATATTAGAATTACTGGTATTAACACATATACTGTAGTTTGGTTGGTACAGGGATACTATATAATATTGAGAATTACTGGTATTAATACATATACTGTAGTTCGGTTGGTACGGGTATACTTATAATATTGAGAATTACTGGTATTAATACATATACTGTAGTTCTGGTTGGTACAGTATACTATTAATATTGAGAATTACTGGTATACATACATATACTAACATTTCTGGTTGATCCAGGGATCCAGGAAAGAATTGTTCTCGCTCTTTCAGCGGGGATTTTATGCCTTCCTTTGGATCATCTGTTAGGCAGGGTTAATGAGTACGCTATTAAGGTCAGACTAGATGGACCTTTGTCTTTTTTTAACCTCCATTACTATGTTATTATTTTATTTCAGAGGCAAGAGTTATAACTATGTATCATCATTCAGATGATTTAGCTTTAGTTCTCCTTTACTTGGAATGGATAATAAATGAAAATATATAGTCAGTGATATTACTTTTAACATAAAACTTTACAAGCATCACACAGCATTCCTGAACACATAACTTACTATATCTAAAATGTCTAAGGAAAACTGGTTGATTTAATGTCAAATAGTCCTTCAAGGGACTCTGCAGTTTTATTGCATTACTTTGCATTCAGAACCCATTATTATAATAACATTATAGGATTTTGCAAAATCTTTCTAGTACAATGTATAGACAGAGTGACTGTACGTCCCAGCCATGTAATAAACGTTGTGTTAAGTGCAGATAAGATGATTAACTTAATATGAAAAACTGCAATGCAATATTGAATAAGAAATAAAGCTATCGATTAGGTATAGAATGCGGGTCCGATATGAAAATCCCAGGTTCCAAGGTTCTGTCTAAACCATTAGAACTTTCGAATCTCGAAACTTTTTCGTATTTTCGGTTACCGAAGCTATATTCGAGTTACTGAAAATACAAGGCTACTGTTGTATTCTGGACTTAAAGTTTAGTACTTGACGTTTTGCTAGTCATCCGACTAGGGTTCCACACCAACTGTCTGCCATGTACAATGCTGTTTTGACATCTTCCCTGGGCAGTTTCAATAACACCTCCTAGCCACAATGCATCCACACCTTGCATTCAGAAGGTACCTGGCTGTGATATGCTAATTTTGACTTTCCATGGTAGTTAATAGCAACAGATAGATGTACAAGTCATTCTGAATTGAGAAAGCCAGTAGGATGACTACCAAAACTTCTTCAAGGAATAAACTTTAAGTCCAGTTGATCTAATTGAATACAACAGATATATCAGTATCTAAAGTTAAGGAAAGTATGAATTTTTGCTTTTTTAGATTAAAGGTTAAAATCCAGACAAAATCAATTTTTTAGTAAAATATAATCTTTAAAATCCTTCTCCTATACTTTAGAAATACCCCAATACCCCTGACATTAAATGTGAATGACTTTTAAATTCTTTTCTTGTTGAAATGTGTCTTTTTCATTGTGTATTATTACCACTGCTTTCCATGTAAAGGGGAATTTTCGATGTAGAAAGAAAATAGGTGTTTTATAAACCGTTTCATTAACAGTGTATAGCATTATGTATGCATAAGCATCAATACATTTATATTATATGTTCATTGATAGACTCCTATATATTTATGGAGTGCATGATATTATAAACCATGGAGCTTTTTAAGGAGCAATGCTATAAGTCCATATATTTTCATAGATGTGTGAGTTGGTTCTAGACCATATCAGTGTCAAGTGGTCTCTGTCCTGTCCTTTGTTTTTGATGAGGATTAAACTAAAGCAGTGATGCCCAATGGCATGGTTTAGGTGTTCCTGGGGCATGCTTTGGGTGTTCCTGGGGCATGCTTTGGGTGTTCCCGGGGCATGGTTTGGGCATTGTGGGGCTTAGGTGGATCAGGAGTAGGGCTAGTGCGGCCCCTATTGTGGCTCAGGTTGGGCACCCCTGAACTAGAGGTCTTATAACATTTAAATTCATACACATAATAAGAAATTAATTTTTAGGTATCTAATTTCCAGTTGTGCATTAATCTACAAAAAAAAGGATTGATCAAATACTGCAATATATTTCCTTACTATAACAGTTCATCTATATTGGAGATTAACATTTAAATCAACTCTTCACTGCAGATAATTACATTCATTCTTTTTTTCTATAGGTTCATTTCAGTTTATCGCATTTACAATGTTACGGAAGGCCAGTTTATTTGTTCCTGACATTACTTCTCAAACGTATTTGCTAAGTTGTTCCATGAAATCAGATGGCAATAAGAAAAACTTCAGCTAGTTCAAAAACCAACTTCTTGATCTTGTTCTTTATTTTGCCTCCAAAATAGAAACATTTGTATCATTTTACATTGGGTTATGGGCATCTTCGTAAATGGCTCAAATAATTTTAAACACGCAAATTTATATTTTACCTCATTCTGCCTATTGCAGTTAAGAGGGGGTTGTATGTAGGTATATTAAATAACTCCTAGTTAGGGTTTGGTTGCCTGTTCCATGATCCTGCAGCATTTCCTTTCTTGCTTTATCCTGGTCAGCAGGTTTACATGATCATAGCTTCTTCCTGATTGGCTGTAATTCTGTTTTTAATTTTGTGATTGACCAATCAGCTGTTTTGTTTTACTATTGCTTCTATGTAAGTATATATAATTTTATTCATAAAGCTCGACTTAGGTACGCAGCGCTGTACATTATAAAATACAGAGTATACAAACATGGGGATAAGTACAAGCCATTATACAGATAGATAAAAATTATTTTTAAATTAAATACAATTTCATACTTCGGTTAAGAAAGCATATATATAAATTATGTTTAAATGGATATAAGTGCAACAAGCCTAGACACATTAGGAATGAGATCCCTGCCCCGAAGAGCTTACAATCTAAGCTGCTTTTTTTTACAGAAAATATTAAATAGAAACGAAAGGCTTGGGCTTGAAATATTAGATAAGATGGATTACCAAATACAAATGCACTTTGTTTGACAAAGCGTTAAACAAACTTAACAATAAAGTTCCAGGGCCTGATCCATTAATCATTACAGAGCTTAGCTCAAAGAAGTAATATACTGGAGAGTTTGATAAAATATTTTATTTTAGTGCAATATTTTGCAGACACTAGAGAAATGCAGGGTCCCCCTTAAGCTTCAGGGCCGGGCCTCTGACGCACCCACCTTCCATGGCAAGGTACTGCGATTACTGTTTATAAAGGTGAACGCGATCAGCTGTTTAAAACACTGGTACAGGACTGTCAGTTTCTAAAATATTTTTATATTTTACTAACATACGTGCCACTGTCTGTAAAAAAAGACAATTGCAGTACCGGGTGAAGATTGGCCCCTGGGCCCCTCTACCATCAGGGAGGCTATGGTGACTGTAGTTATGTCAATGTTTGCAGACAAAATCTTGCAATTAATATCTGTAGTATTCTGTTAAATTTAACTGGACTCAGGGCCCCATATTGTGCCCTGAGTCCAGTTGATTTAACAGAATACTACAGATGTTATATTTTCCTTGACTGACTCAAGATGCACAGAAGAGCACAGAAGCACACAAGCACAGAAGAGCCAATTCCTTGGGTTAGAACTCAGCCGTGTACCTGCATCTTAAGGAAAAAGGACGTACCTTTGAAGATTGCAATGTTAACAGCTTGGCAAAGGAACAGGACTGGTTCAAGAGAGGTGTCAAGGAGGCCATTTATGTGAAAATAAAGAAATCAAATAGAGTTGGGGGGGTTTCGACACCAACTGTCTGCCATGTACAATGCTGCTTTGACACCTTACCCTGGGCAGTTTCGATAACACCTCTTAGCCTCAATGCAATCAACAACTCTGAATTGAGAAATTCAGCCAATTGGATGGCTAGTGAAATGTTTTCAAGAACTAAACTTTAAGTCCAGTTGATCAACTGAATACAACAGATACATCATCAGTGTAGTGTAGGCCCCTGGTTTTGCAGTGTGAAGCACCTATAGAAAGACATCACTAGTAAATTAAATAATATAGGTAGAGAATAAGGTTTTCCTAGATAGACTGCAGCTAGAAGCATGATCCTGGAGTCATTTTAAAGGGCACGTCCACCCCCAAAATTATGTTTACTGGGGCCTAGGATAATCCTACTCTTACCATAGTAAGCTAGCTGAATCTCCTTTATATGACTTGTTGATGAAATCTGAAGTGTTTTTAAATATAAATAAATGCATGTAAGATATCACACTGCTTGCCCATTGCATTATTTATGATAAAACCATCTGCCCAAAGCAATTCGTGTTACGATACTTTTACATTCTGTTAGTGCTTTAGTATAATAAAAGTTTAACCATTTCCAAAACCCTTTTCTTTTCAACTATTCCATCCTGACTCAAACAAAAACTTTGGTTTACTAAAATATGAATAATACACCCCCTGCTTCCCCCCAATTATAAATCTGATATTGCCAAATATAAAGCCGTTTATAAGAGAATTATGTATAGAATGACACTCGACAAATGTGTTTCTTAAAGGGCATGTCCACCCCCAAAACTATAATCCCCCCAACTACTGGCCCCACCATGTAGTGTAGTTTAATCCTTACCTCACATCCCAGCTCCATAGGGTTCTCCTGTAAACCCCCCCCCCCTAAGCAATGTCTAATGCTGGCCATACATAGGCGGACATTAGAATGATAGAGGTTCTTTCGTAGACAAATGTCTTAATTAATCTCATGTCTAAATGCTGCAATCTTCTCTTCCCATCCAAACAATCCTGGCAATGTTATTGTCGGCGTCCATTTGTTTTTTGCGAGGGGACTAGTCGCGGTTAGCGGTTCTTTTCGACACATGTTCCAAATTCCGCAAATGATTGTGCTAGGATTGGGCTGAATGTGCCATCGAACACGGTGGTGGGCCTAGCCCTTAAAAACTATTTATATATTACTTTAAACGGCTGAGATCATACTTACCGTGATGATCCTTTTTCCTAAAATTTCTATCATTTGCTTTCTGCACCTTCCTGCTGAATGATGTGTTGAAAAACCCAATTGTGAGTTTCTGTTTGTTCGCCACTTATGGGCTAGTGTGTTAATTTTATGGCTCTGATGCCCTTTTGAATGGACGGCTTCCTATGCGTGGAAAGCAGTCGGATAGAAGAGGAGTTCAGGAATAATCACTACTGTTCCGTTGAAAATAAATGCCCCTCTTTGACTCAAGTGTTGTCCACAAATTTTTTCGCTCCCTTTGCGTGTCGATACAACACACACTAACCTGACTAGCCATTTATTGAGCAGGCTCTACCACGGAGGGAAACACACATTTGTACGACGTCCTTAAGGGGACTGTAAGTGTTGGCATGTTGCTAGAGGAGTATGGCTTAGGAGCCATAAACTAATACTACGCGAAAAAACTGGAAAAAAGGACGCAAGAAGAGCATGAAAATCGGCTGAAGATCGAGTCCTTTCTATTGTGGTCTTGGGGGGTTGGGGAGTAGAAAACTAAAAAATCATTTTTGTTTGGGTTTCTTTCTATTATTCTATTGGTATCATTTTATTTTCCTAGTGTATATTATTCTTACAAGTTCTAGGTAAGGCACAACTCCATTTATATTGTTTTAAACCCACCTTGCTGCAGTTTTGGCTTTATGTATTATCATTGTGACTGAAGTTTGAACATTATGGCTTTCTTGGTTTGGACCGGGCTCAGATTCTCGTTTTCTTAAATTCTTATCTAATAGGACTTTTTCTCTGACGTTCTCCTCGGCTTGGGTTCTAATAAGATCATTTGTATTGTAAATCAGCGGATCATCCGTGTCTTCTGCAACCTGCTGGTTCAAAAAAACAACTTTAAGTCCGATTACAGTCTCATTCTCTCTGTTTATATTTTCCTGTCTAGGACTGGAATAATCCTGTATCCATATCCAAAATAGCTAATATAGTGATCACCAGTTTATTCAGCATCTCAGTAACTGTCTCAGTGTGTTTATAATAGAAATGTCAGCGTCCTGTTTAGTGGTTGATGTTCTTTGAGTTGTGTTCTCTCTATTACTCTATCACTGTATTATGCAATAAACACATTACTGTAGTTATGTATAATAACCACTTACTGATGTTATGTAATGAACACTTACTCTAGATTAATAAGTAGATTACTGTAATATCTCAATAATAACACATCACTGTATTAAGATTATAGACTCATTACTGTGAGTTTATGATAATAAAACACCATTACTGTAGTCGATGATAAAACCACATTAACTGTAGTTAGGATAATAAACCATTACTCTGTAGTTATATAAACAATTACTCTCGGTAATGAGTAATAAAATAATTACTGTGAGTTATGTAGTTTATAATAAACATTATTGAACTGGTATTTATATAATAATAACACATTACTGTATTATGAAACCAGACATCTTCTGTAGCTATGATAACACATTTCTATAGTTAGATAACTAACCACATTTCTGTAGTTCTTATAACACCTTTCTGCAAGTATGAGAGAAAGACTTTAATCGTAGCACTGTACGTATTGCAATACGATCCAAAAAAACTCAACACCGTTTGGCTGTTGCAAGGCAAGATAGGTAGGTGCCATCCCTCTGGCCCTCTACTTCAAGGCCAGACGATTCTTACACAAGAAGAAATAGGAGCGCAACACTACGTGGTGAATCCCAAATTTTATTGAACAACGCATGACGTTTCAGGATGCCTGGTCCTTCTCTTTCTCAGGTACATGATATACCTGAGAATGGACAGTGGCATCCGAAACTTGTATCCGTTGATTAAAAAAAAATTTGTATCGCACTATAGTTAGTTGTGACCCTATATATTCTTTTGCTAAACGTACAGTCCTCCAAATATGCACAGCAACTGTACCCTCTTTCCCCCCTATAATAACAATTTACCTTCCCATATTACACAGAACACTGTACCCTCTACCCCTATACAGATCAATGTACCTTCTAACTGCTTATTAACAGCACTTTTTTACTCTTTTTAACGCTGCATGTACACGCATTCCTACCTCTACGCAGCAATGTAACCTTCCTCATATAACTCATACTCACAACTGTAATTTCCCTTATATTCACTGGCATGCACACTCCCTCCCCCTCAATATACAGTACACAGCACTGTACGCCCCCTTCAACTGTTATCACACAGCATGTAAAAAGGCTGGACATCAACCACATACAGAACCATAGCAAACAAAATTAATGGACAAAATTTTTTTTTATTTCTATAAAATATTCACAATTCCAGATTTCTTCTCATAGAATGTCACTTTTAGAGGAATTTTCTGAAAAAAAGAGTGATTTTTAAAAGTCTGAAATGTTGCCCAAACCTCAGATAAACTAGAAACAAACCCACTAAATATCAATCTCTCACATTGATCTGAATAAATGGTACCCCCACATGTCCAACTGTTACCTTTATCAGTCTCATTAGTAATTAAAAAAATAGCTTCAATTGTGAAAAACTGATGTGATCCATTTGTTTATAATATGTATCATGTCTATTACAGCATTAATTTGATTAACATGTAAAAGTTATCTAGCCTTGAAACGAAGGAAATTGTGTCTTTGGAGAGTCGGGGAACTATCTGCTTTAGGTCCTGAAACGACATTTTTGAGTTTGATTTGAGACAAGGCTAAGAAGCTCCTAATGCTCATGTAATACAGTAAAGGGCCCATTAGCTCATTTTGCCCTGGTGCTTCGGAGCTATGGAGTGAAAATTTACTTGTCTATTCACGCCTCTCTCTCTCTTAACTGTCAATCAAAAGCTTTGATTTGTGGTAATTAAAGGACCAGGACAGATTGCTCGTGGCATGACAGAATGTGGGATGAAGAAACACAAATATTAGTAAATGATGCCCATGGAATGCTTATATTCACGGTAAAAATCGTACTTTAACATTTTATTTTATTTGGTAAAATACAGCATGTGTGTGAAATGTAGGCAGGGCCAGCATCTTTTGGTGGCGGTGTTAGAATGTGTGATTGACACAGGGCATGCGAACCGTTATTTAAGCCTGCATTTCTTGTCTCCTGTCCTTTTGCTGGTGCTTTAGTAAATAGCAAGTGGGGATGTAAAATGCTGGCGGCCCTCAAACTCCAATGACAACCTCTTAGGATGATTCTTCATTATGACATCAAACGTTGCGCTTTGGTTGGTAGCCCCTCTCTCTTCCAGGACACCATCAGCGATCAGGAAGTATTATATACATGCAGTGATCACACCAGATGGGGGTACAGTGAGCAAACGGGCCACATATAGCAGGCAACATTAACAGTTAAACAATGTTTTCACTGTCCACTGTTTCCCAGTTAAAAATACACTCCTTATTAAATAATCCTGTTATATGACGATGTTACAAAATAAATGGACCGCGAGGACGTCATTTCAATTGTGTCTGAATCAATTTTTTTTGGTGAGTGAGAAAGTTCCCTTTAAAAAATGAAAATTTCTGAAAACGCTGTGGTAAAGATAAATTAGTCTACACTGAAAAGCCTCAGCTGGGTTCTGTCAGGTCACTGATTCTATTTTCTTTTCTCACTGGAAGACAGGAATTGTGGAATAAGGTTTAAATGAACAATAAAATGTACTATTAGTATAATTTTTTTCCCCTTCTTTCAGGATCCCTCTCTAGTTGAGTCTTTCCAGAGAGTCATCAGGCAGAACTGCTTCTGTTAATTGTTAAGAAGTCGGAATATAAGTGCATAAGTATGTGTTCTACTATCCACCTGCTTTCCAGATCTCAAGTACTTCTTCTTCTTTCTTGACTCAGTTTTAATTTATCTTTTTTCCTTTTGGACTGTCAACTACAATTTAAATGCCAATATTAATTGTATTATTGGAAGTTTTTAGAGAATGTAAATGTGTATTGAATATTTGTATTAATTGGCATTGCTATTTCATTACAAAATTGTTATTTTGTCCGATGCATCTTGCCAGGTTTTCCTGACAGATGGTTTATCCTATAAAATATTTAACATAATTAGAATAAAAATGTGTATTGCAGTCATTAAATCTGGGGAAAAGAAACACGGATATGGTTGAACAAATGAATGAAAATAAGTTCAGAGCAAGATCTTGGCGTTCAACTGGAATATAACTCAGAGCTGTCTAATGGATGAACAATTGATGTGTGTACTAGAAAGACTATATTTCTGCTCCCAATCAGATATTTAATATCCCACTCGATTACACTGTCTTCTCCTTTTGTTCAAATGCTATACAGGAATCGGGTTTAATGTATGAGATTTTATTTATTTTAACAACTACAATTGAAAGTTATGTATAGGATGTGATATGTGACAGTATGAGAGTAATACAAGAATGACAGTAGCCTGTTATTTATCACTAAACCCGCCAAACCAAAACTAAATTTTACTAGACTAGAAAATCTACCAGCTCAATATGGATTACAAACTGGGACATCATCAGAAGCTTCAACACAGAGCAGAGAACCTCAGAGGTGCCCCTAAACTTGTGGTATCCAGACTGTTTCTTTGTCAAAACTGAAAAAGAAAATAACACATATACCACCAGTGGGCAAGACAGGGGAAAAAAGGAATATTGTTCATCCAATGCAGCCAAGGGTTTTCAAGAAGAAAATTAAAGGATACTGTATGTACAATGTAACAACCAACTTTAGTTTTCCTTGGTTAGCTGTGGCTTGAAAGTAATATGGGTATTTCTCTATCCCCTCCCCCCCCAAAGCCTACCTTCCTACTTTGGAATGTTGCTGGCTCTCCTTTCTTAGATATGGCTGCCAGGAGCTTCCACCCCATGAGGATCTTCAGAATTTCTTCTCCCTAGATGGGCTACGGGTAACGTGAGTCCATTTCGCGTTTGCGTCCCGCACCGTTCCTGGGAACGTGCGCACTTTTGACATCATCCGCTTCACTACTGTAGCGTGTGACGTCATATGCGCATGGTCCCAGGTAACGATGCGCAGGAACTGCGAGCAATGACGTAGTTGTTTGGTTGTTATAATACATAAAACCCCCTATATCAAACATACAACTACAATTCCCTTTTCAAATCCCAACTGTAATCCCCCCTGATTCACAACATATAGAAAAAAAATAACTTATTTTTAATTAAGTGCCCATGAACAAAGCGTCATTAGGTTAATGTTGCAGTCGCTGTTTTTTAATAGTTATTGCTTTATCAGACTGTCATGAACACCATTAATGAAAAAAATCCATTTATAATATCATCTCAATGTGTTAGCGAAATGCAAATCCCAATAAAAAGGTGCGGTTTACCGCAATAAAAGCGTTGTCCAGGTCATGACTTTCTACATCTGCCTGTAAAGTCCTTGCAGTTTAATTGGAAAAGACAGAATTGTCGAATCTGTCCTATATTACGTTGCAGTGATGATAAGCTGGTATAGAGATCACGTCGAGCAAGATCTGTTTTCTATATCTAAAATAAAAATGACCCGCCTGTTGATTTCATTTTCTGCTCAGCATTCGCCTGTGTAACACTTTAAACTCTAAATTCTTTTAATGGGCTAAAATTGCATACCAAAATGGAAAACCATTGTGGTCCATCAGTAAACGATTCATGCGATGCTTAACAATAGGCACCCTAGTTGGCTAACTTTTCAGTGTCAGACACCCACTACCAGGATACGTGAGAAAAACCCATAGTCATGTCACATTCCGTCATTAATTGTCAATGCCTTTTATCCCGGATGGAGGTGGTTCCACCCGGTGGGGTGGGGGCTTAACATCAAATTTCCATGTACGCCTAAATTAAAGGAGGTTTAAATGTAATCAGGGAGATTTACCCGATCCAGGACTTAATCTTGGGCCAAATCTACCCATGAAGATTACCATAGGCTGCACTGCTCTGGGTGGAATTATCACCACATTAGTATTCAACAGTAAGCTAATCAGCTGGCATTAAATACTGTATGGCGCTCTGGTTAAATAGGCTTGTGGTGTGCTCGTCAGCCCCGGTCCAATGGTTTCTTCCTATACTTGCAATGGCCACCGAACACTACAAATTAAAAAGCCGACTTTAAACCACTTAAAAGTCGCACTTCCGTAGGGTCCTGTACCATGTGTCTCTGTGGTGGGGTAGGGGATCCCCGAAGGACAACCTACATAAAAAACTAAAATGTCATACTTCATACTAAATACATAACAACATACAATTGTACCTCACATAGTATTTTTAATTGTGCTTTTATTGTAACAGTTTTAGGACCTTTTTTTGTAATTCTGTTTGTGTGTGTTTGTAGGTTGTGGTGTGTACTGTTTGTGGTAAGAAATAGTAAAGAACAACAATTGTGTTCTTCAAGTCAACTCTTAATGAAGAGAGGTCCACAAGAATGTACCAATCAATGGAAAACCACAGGAGGCTAGTGGAATAGAAGAAGGAAACAAGTAAATAAGGCAACGTAAATAGAAAGGGCGTAGATGGGTTAGTAAGTGGAATTGAACGGAAGAAATACGAAGCTGATAATAAAAATCCAGTAGAAACGACAAGAAAAAAAGGGAAAGGAGGCTTTCTACAAAGTGTAAAAGAATGTCAGAAAAAGGCAAATATATATTCAGGTTACATCAGATATGTTGGGTCATCAGTGAACAAATAATTTAAGCCCTCATGTTATTGAAAATGTAATTTGAGAAGTATTTGCCATATCCCTTACTAGATTTTTTGTTATTGTGTAAATTACTATAAATACCTGTTTAGTGTGGGACAGTACATAGAAACACTAGCGGTATATTGATCTTTGAACTGTATAAGCTACATGTTGTTAACTTGTAAATATACATTAGTGAAAATCTTATTCACATACATCAGAGAAACTATGCCATACATAAATTTATTAACTTTGTTTACTAACTTGATATGTTTGTTCTATCACCGACCCCACATCTTCTGTTTTAACTTATTTTTATCTCTCCAGCTCCATCCCTCCCCAGCTCCAAGGATGTCAGTCAAGGTCCATGAACAGTGATTCATTGCTGCTCCTAGGCTAGTAAAACGCCTGTAGGGAGCCATATACCCAAAAGATTGGACTGGCCAGGATCAAGAAGAGCTTCTTGCCCGGAACTTGTAACTGTTGAGAATTGAGTTTGGGGGGGGGGGGTCTGTGTGTATTTAATATTGTTGTTTGGAGCTGAACATTTCCTTTGATCATAAAGCTCCCAGGACTGTGTTAGACATAAACATTTCTGGCAGCAAGCTATTCTGGATTGAAACCTTTATTTTGTGTTGCAAAACACCACCTATACAAATGTACTTTGCCTCAGCAGAAATTTTGAATTGCATTTTAGTCATATATATCTTTATATTAAACTTCAACCTTGGCAATAAGTCCGTGCATTTTTAAACCAACCCATAAAATATATCTCACAGGAAAATTTCTCTTGACAGAGCAAAAATGTGTTTCTTGGTCTATTTAGCATCTTTGTACCTGGTTTTTAAATCAATGTATAATTGCATCAGTGGTATACAGGTATCCAATACATGCCAACAGGCAATCATATTTAACCATTTTTATTAAGGCATAGCACAAGGAAAAAATACCTTTCGTAAGGATATGAGAATTACCATATAGCAAACACCTGTTCATGCAGTCAATTGGGCTTTAACATGCGACACTCATTATTTCCTGTATTTCGTACTACATAACCCCATTCTCTCCTACCTACTGTTAGGGAAGCCCACCACCATTTATATATTTTTTTCAGGCATAAATGCCACATGACTGTGCTTAGAATAGTGGTTTTCAGATCTCCAAAGTGGTCCATATTAAAGAGCAACTATATGTGAAAAAAAAAACTACACAAGTAGATCCACTTAGTATAAGCTGGCCTCACTTTCATGTTTGTGTGTGGCTTCGTTTCTTCACACTGGCAGAAGTTGTTGTGTACCAAGGTGTGTAGTCCCCCTCCCCTCTCTGATCTACTCCCCCTCAAGCAGTGAGGTGTATAAAGAGTCCAGCATTGTCAGTTGAAAGGCTTTAAATGAAGTGCTGACATCCTGTTTTGACCCCTCCCTTCGCAGACTAGACTGCAAGCAACCAAGTGTGATAAAGTGCAAGTAATATGCTGAAGGGAGGGGCAGAGGGGGAGAGAGGAGACAGTGTGCTGAGATTTTTACACGTAAGTTACTGAACTCTCCTGTTTCGTCTAACTTTTTTAATTGTTATTTACTTTTTACCTAAAGTTCATATCTCTCCCCCTGCTTAGCTGAACATAATCATGAAGAGAAATCAGTGTAACAGCATTGTAGTGAGACCTCACAAACACAGTGACCACTGCCTGTTGTCCTGTTACATTTCAGTTGCTTAGTCTATATATATTTCATAGATTGCACTGTGTGTTCTTGTTTGAAATAGTCTGTATTACTGTATTATATATAACTGTATTAGTGTTCCATTTTGAGCACTGGTTTTGTATGTATACAAGATTTTTTTTGGGGGGAGGGAGGGGTTTATAGTGTGTTATGCTCATATTGTGCTGGGTTCATGGGTTTATTGATTGTGTGTTAGCAATAAAGCATTTGACTATATGTTTGGACACCTGGTACATAACAGTGTGGGTGAGAGTGTGTGACATCTGCCAGGGGAGCTTTAGATTGTGTGGGTGTGTGCCTTTGAGTGACGATGAGGTGTTGTGCTGTGGGGGGGGAAGCAGCTCCTAAACATCACAGACCATATTCAAAGGCTTATATCTCGGGGATTATGTAGAATTATAAGAAACTTAAAGGTACCCTGGTGGATGGATGACTTACTAGGATACATTAGAAGAATTAACCAAAAAAATTTTCTCACTATAATTGCCCTTTAATTTATGTGAAATGCTGGCCATATGTACAAGCAACAAGTTCTATATATTAATAGGGAACGGTGTGCCTAGATTACAAGCACCCTTTATTAAAAAGAGCACACTCCTACCTTTGAAGATGACTCCAGGATCATGCTCTAGCTGCATTGTCGATCTCATCTGCTGAAAGGCTGATCCACAGATGTTTTCGTTGTGGTGGTGGGTCTGAGATTAACACCACGGCACCCTCGGTGTGCGGGGCTTAGGCAACCACGTGAATGGGCCAAGGGCTTAGGCACCAACGGAGTTGGCGGCGGGCCATGAACAAACCTGACAATGGGTGTGGCCACGGCAACCCGGGCGGTGTTGCGGGCGGGGCCTCGCCACATGGGGCTGTAAGTATCATGGGCCATGTGGGGCCCTGCACGTGAGGGACTGAACAAAAGGGGAGGGGTGACACAGGACAGATTGACTGAAAGCAGGAAACAGGAAGTGCAGGGACCTGTGTGATTGCTGCTGCATATCACACACAAATGTAAATATCTTAAAACTATGCAAATAAACAATGGAAATAGATCTCAGGGGAGCATTCCTATTAATACTAAAGTCATTGTGTGTGGACCATAGTTTCCTCTTTAAAATCTGTAAAAAATGGTGTACAGATGGTTTCAAAGATCTCTAATAAAATTTTGATCGATCAGTCCACAGTGTTTGCACCACCACATACATCCTTAGATGTTGCCGTGTTTGACATACAGAAAGGCTTTGCAAGACAGAGCAAGCTTAATTGTAGATACATATAAATTGTACACAGGCTCACACTTTTCAATGGAAAATCGAGTTACATTGTACCCGTGCTAGAATATAAGTATTCTAAAGTAGAATTTCTAAAACATAAAGAATGCTGATGTTACTGTTATGTTATACCTAAAGTACAGTTATCCAGGGTATTTCCATTGCCACTTTAGAGTAAGAATTAATTTTCCTTTCAATACTGTTTTTCCCACCTACTTTTTTCTGGATCAATGTGGCAGGAATGTGGGTATTGCTGAATCATAGTCCTGCATCGCGTCAGGTACCCACGGGTTTACCCAATTTGCGGTGCGGGCTCGGGGGAACCGTATTGACTTTTGAATGGTTGTGGGTTTTGGGTTCAGGTACAAGGCCACCGGGTTCCGGTTCAGGTCTGGTAGGAGTGGTACACACTCTAAAAAAAAAAAAAAATTTAGTTTTTAGCAGAAAAGGTTGGGTTCAGGTTTGGGTTCAAAGAGTGCGGGTCGGGTCGCGGGATTATGAAAGCGGGTCGGGTGCGGGTTTTGTGGTATCAGGTCTGGTTCGGGTCTGAAAAATCCGACCTGCGCTAGACTCTATGGCTGAGTAGAGTGGATTAGATGGAAGTATTCTTTGAGTCAGCCTCAAATCACTATACACTATCCCTTCCAATTTGAGTAGAAAACATTAACCATTGTATTTACAAAAACAGGCTTGTTCTACATTTTACATTAAGCGAGGGGGAGACAGTGTCTGTGCTGATTTTCCTTTTTTTTACCTTATTATTATATGGGATCATACGCTACCATACAGAATAATAGACAGATGTTGACTTCACCCTCGATGTGTCCCTCCCCCCGGACCTTATATAAAACACTCGCCATAACGGCCTCATGTTTTTATATGGTCGGGAACCTCCTAGCGGTTGGGCGTAATATCCTTATATTACACTGTGGTAGCATATATCCTTTATGAACTATGTTTACTATGTCATCTATGGAGAGCATGTTATTATGTTCCTTGTTACAAAAACAGTTACTAGTCTGATTTTGAATAATATATTATTAATCTTTTCACTCAAAGCCCTTGTAAAATGTCCCAGCTTGGATTGGCAAGGCAGGCCCTATACAGACCCGCAAGACAACGCTCTTCATCTGTTCAAGCATTGAGAAAGAAACGGTTAAGAATGTAATGGTAGCGCACAGCTGGGTAACCGGGAGAAGGATTCTTTGTAAAATCAACTTTACTTTGATGTTTCAAGGCACGTTTCATGTGAACGACAATCTATGCAAAAATTCAGGACCAAATATTTCTACGGTCAATGACAGCCGAGAAGCTTATTACTAAGGATTTGTAGGTGAAAAATCAAGTTTGACCACTAGCGGTCAACTGCCCAGAAGGCAACATTTTAAATATGATCTACTAATTAGGGCCATTCATACTTATCAGTCTGACAATCTTTCCTTCTGGATGTTAGATGCATCTGGATGTGAGACAAGATTCCTTCAAGCAAAGTATTACATGAGTAGTCTGCTTAGCATTGTTTCCTGCCTCAAAATAGCCGAATAAAAAACAGAACTAGAGGAAACATCTGGAGAGGCCGGGGTACAGCGAGAGATTAGAAAAATGGCAAAATCTGCCCCCAAAAAAATAAACTAATGAAAGTGTCCTTCTACATTACACTCTTGATTACAAGATCTCAGCATTTCTGGAGCTTCTTGGTTTGAAATCTCTTTTACTGTCAATTCTGGTCTGAAAGGCATTCAGTTTAGATTATGTTTTGTTCTCTGGAATTTTAAAAACGTACTGCGAATAATATAAGACTCTGAGTGATATGATATATACTTGTTAAAATATTTGATATAACTACTGGGCGCTGGTTTTTAATTCCTCCCATTGCCCAAACAAATCAGCAGCTTAAAATCAACTGCCAATTTAATTTCAATAACAACTCTATTCAGACTTTTCTTTTTGAAATGTAAAAAGACACACCATGAGAACTGGAAGCAAGGCTTTTCAAAACATTTAAAAAAGAAAGTACCGGGTTAGGAGGTAGGATGTGGGACTTTCTACCTCCACCATATCATTTGTCTGAGAAGCCGGCCCAGCACAAAAAAACCTTCTTCTGCCATGTCAACTCCTAGGTGCTGTTATGAAGCCGGGCACTACCAGCAGATTAAAGTGTATGTTGCGCTGTATTCTTCAACATAAACAATATTGGAGGGAGAAAACCAATCCACCCACCTCCCTGCCCTAGGTATTTCCATATTTATAAAGTATTTTTACAGTATAGTTGTCCTTTAAATTAAGGTCCTTATTTCTTGTATAAGGGAGAAGAAGAAAGCTTAAAGTAGCAACATTGTAAAAATATGGGGCATAGTATATAAGGAGCGTTAATTATGTGCTGTTTGCCACAGCCAGTTTGCCTTTTCGCCAAAATTGTGACTTTATAAATTTATAAATGGCAAAATCCGGCAGTGGAAAGTTACAATCGCCGCGATAACGTTTCAACCAATTTGCAAACATCGCCAACCATTACCGCTCACTCCTTTTTAGAAAGCAATGTTAACCACAATAATTTTAAAGGTCTCTGATGGGTAACAGACCATACAATATTCGACACGAAATTTCATGTTTCGGTCGGCAGTGCCGAATTATTGTGTGGTGGTTCGGACCGATTGCGAGCCATTTCACTTATATGGGAGTACAACAGCCCAATTTTTATATATTGTGTGACCAGAATCTCTAATACAAGGAAAGGGAGAACCCTAGGGCCGGAGGCTAGGCAGGTCGTCAGTGGTCGGGCTATCTCATTATCAGAAAGGTACATAGGGTTTATCTGCCACCAAGACCAACATGCTGACAGTGTGTTGCCGTCCTGATACTCAGAGTTCGATAGTTGGTGGAATTGGCAGCACAGTCTTTTCTGAAATTAAAAAGAGAGTGGGAGAAGGACGGGGATGAGACGGGAGGGCGGGGGGGGACAGGGAGGGGAGACAGAGAAGAGGGAGAAGCCGAGAGGAAGACAGGAGAGCGGGAGGGCGGGGGGACAGGGAGACGAGAGAATGAGGGAGAAGGACGGGAGGAAGAAGAGACGGGAGGGCGGGGGGGGACGGGGAGACGAGAGAAAGGGGCGAAGTGACCGGAGGATAGACAGAGACGGGGCAGGGGGGGACAGGGAGCGAGAGACGCGGGGAGAGGGCGAGGAGAAAGACACGGGAGGGCGGGGGGGGACAAGATGAGGAGAGCAGAGGAGACAGGACGGGGATGAGGAAAGAGACCGGGTTCGGGGGGACAGGGAGACGAAGAAGAGGGAGAAGGAGGGGAGGAAGACAGAGACGGAGGGTGGGGGGGACAGGGAGACGTAGAGCAGATGGAGAAGGAAGGGGAGGGACGACAGACGACGACAGGGCGGGGGGAGCAGGGGGAGGGGACAAGAAGAGGGAGGAAGGGACGGGGAGGAAGACAGAGAGGGGAGGGCGGGTGGGGAAGGGAGACGGAAGAGGGAGAAGTACGGGGGAGGAAGAAAGAGGACGGGAGGGCGGGGGGACAGGGAGACGAGGGGAGAAGAGGGAGAGGACGGAGAGGAAGACAGAGACGGGAGGGCGGGGGGGGGACAGGAAATACGAGGAGAAGAGGGAGAAGGACGGGGAGGAAGACAAGACGACAGGGAGGGGGAGCCAGGGAGACGAGAGGAAGAGGGAAAAGGACGGGGAGGAAGGACAGAGACGGGGCGGGCGGGGGGGGACAGGAGACGAGAGAAGATGGAGAACGACGGGGAGAACACGCCAGACGGGAGGCGGGGGTGGGACAGGGAGACGCGAGAAGAGGGAGAATGACGGGGGGAGAAGGCAGAGACGGGAGGGGGGGGGTGGGTGACGGGGGGAATGAGGAGAGAGGAGGGATAAAAGAGAACGGAAGGATATGAGACCGCAGAAGAGAGAGAGAGGGTGAAAGAGGAAGAAGGAGGAAGAAGGAGGAAGAAGAAAGGGAAAGAGAAGAAACAGGACAAGAAGAAAGGACGAAGAAGGAAATGAGAAGGGAGAAAGGTAGAGGAGAGGGGAAAGAAGAAAAGATGTAAAAAGAAGGAGAAGCCAGAGCGATAACGAGACGAAAGAAGGGGAAGGGGATGAGAAGAGGAGAGATGAAGAGATAGGACTCAGAAGAACATTGGAGAGAAAGAGAGTGGAAGAGCGACAGATAGAGAGAAGCTAATGAGGACCTCTGGGGACGTGAGGGGATAGTAACGGGTATAAATAGATAAGGAGGATGGAGTAGGTAGTGAAAAAAAATAATAAGTAGAAGAAAAGTAAAAAATATAGAAAAAATAAAAGACGAGAGAAAGAAAGTGAGAAGTAGAATTAAAAACATAAAAGGAAAGAAAGAAGGAAAGATTTGGAGAAAGTGGAAATTGCTATTGAAGAAAGGGTAAAAGGAAAAGAGAAGAAAAGGAGGGAGAGACATGGACAAAGAAAAAGAAGTATGGTAAAGACATAGAAAAGACAGAGAAAGAAAAGAAAGGAGAAAAAGGAGGGAGAGGAGAGTGGGAAGAATAAAAGACAAGAAAAAGTATAGTCAAGGGAGAGAAAAGAAGAGGAAAGACGAGAGAGAAGATAAAGGGAAAAGGAAAGACGAAGATGAGAACAGGAGATAGTGGTGAGGGGTAGGGGGAGAGTGGAAGAAAAGAAAGGACTGATATATATATTACTATAATATTTAAATCAAACTGACAAAATAATACTATTACTATATAATATTGAGAATTACTGGTATTAATACATATACTGTAGTTCTGGTTGGTACAGTAATACTCATATAATATTGAGAATTACTGGTATTAATACATATACTACAGTTCTGGTTTATCCAGGGATCCAGGAAAGAATTGTTCTCGCTCTTTCAGCGGGGATTTTATGCCTTCCTTTGGATCATCTGTTAGGCAGGGTTAATGAGTACGCTATTAAGGTCAGACTAGATGGACCTTTGTCTTTTTTAACCTCCATTACTATGTTATTATTTTATTCAGAGGCAAGAGTTATAACTATGGTATCCTCATTCAGATGATTTGCTTTAGTTTTCCTTTACTTGGAATGGATAATAAATGAAAATATATAGTCAGTGATATTACTTTTAACATAAAATTTACAAGCACACAAGATTCCTGAACACATAACTTACTATATCTAAAATGTCTAGGAAAAACTGGTTGATTAATGTCAAATAGTCTTCAAGGGACTCTGCAGTTTATTGCATTACTTTGCATTCAGAACCATTATTATAATAACATTATAGGATTTTGCAAAATCTTTCTAGTACAATGTATAGACAGAGTGACTGTACGTCCCAGCCATGTAATAAACGTTGTGTTAAGTGCAGATAAGATGATTAACTAATATGAAAAACTGCAATGCAATATGAATAAGAAATAAAGCTATCGATTAGGTATAGAATGCGGGTCCGATATGAAATCCCAGGTTCCAAGGTTCTGTCTAAACCATTAGAACTTTCGAATCTCGAAACTTTTTCGTATTTTCGGTTACCGAAGCTATATTCGAGTTACTGAAAATACAAGGCTACTGTTGTATTTGGACTTAAAGTTTAGTACTTGCGTTTGTAGTCATCCGACTAGGGTTCCACACCAACTGTCTGCCATGTACAATTGCTGTTTTGACATCTTTCCTGGGCAGTTTCAATAACAACTCCTAGACCCACAATGCATCCACACCTTGCATTCAGAAGGTACCTGGCTGTGATATGCTAATTTGACTTTCCATGGTAGTTAATAGCAACAGATAGATGTACAAGTCATTCTGAATTGAGAAAGCCAGTAGGATGACTACCAAAACTTCTTCAAAGAATAAACTTTAAGTCCAGTTGATCTAATTGAATACAACAGATATATCAGTATCTAAAGTTAAGGAAAGTATGAATTTTGCTTTTTTAGATTAAAGGTTAAAATCCAGACAAAATCAATTTTTTAGTAAATATAATCTTTAAAATCCTTCTCCATACTTTAGAAAATACCCCAATACCCCTGACATTAAATGTGAATGACTTTTAAATTCTTTTCTTGTTGAAATGTGTCTTTTTCATTGTGTATTATTACCATGCTTTCCATGTAAAGGGGAATTTTCGAGTTGTAGAAAGAAAATAGGTGTTTATAAACCGTTTCATAACAGTGTATAGCATTATGTTGCATAAGCATCAATACATTATATTATATGTTCATTGATAGACTCCTATATATTTATGGAGTGCATGATATTATAAACCATGGAGCTTTTTAAGGAGCAATGCTATAAGTCCATATATTTTCATAGATGTGTGAGTTGGTTCTAGACCATATCAGTGTCAAGTGGTCTCTGTCCTGTCCTTTGTTTTTGATGAGGATTAAACTAAAGCAAGTGATGCCCAATGGCATGGTTTAGGTGTTCCTGGGGCATGCTTGGGTGTTCCTGGGGCATGCTTTGGGTGTTCCGGGGCATGGTTTGGGCATTGTGGGGCTTAGGTGGATCAGGAGTAGGGCTAGTGCGGCCCCTATGTGGCTCAGGTTGGGCACCCCTGAACTAGAGGTCTTATAACATTTAAATTCATACACATAATAAGAAATTAATTTTAGGTATCTAATTTCCAGTTGTGCATTAATCTACAAAAAAAAGGATTGATCAAATACTGCAATATATTTCCTTACTATAACAGGTCATCTATATGGAGATTAACATTTAAATCAACCTCTTCACTGCAGATAATTACATTCATTCTTTTTTCTATAGGTTCATTTCAGTTTATCGCATTTACAATGTTACGGAAGGCCAGTTTATTTTGTCTGACATTACTTCTCAAACGTATTTGCTAAGTTGTTCCATGAAATCAGATGGCAATAAGAAAAAAACTTCAGCTAGTTCAAAAAACCAACTTCTTGATCTTGTTCTTTATTTTGCTCCAAAATAGAAACATTTGTATCATTTTACATTGGGTTATGGGCATCTTCGTAAATGGCTCAAATAATTTTAAAACGCAAATTTATATTTTACCTCATTCTGCCTATGCAGTGTAAGAGGGGGTTTATGTAGGTATATTAAATAACTCCTAGTTAGGGTTTGGTTGCCTGTTCCATGATCCTGCAGCATTTCCTTTCGTCTTATCCTGGTCAGCAGGTTTACATGATCATAGCTTCTTCCTGATTGGCTGTAATTCTGTTTTTAATTTGTGATTGACCAATCAGCTGTTTGTGTTTTACTATTGCTTCTATGTAAGTATATATAATTTTATTCATAAAGCTCGACTTAGGTACGCAGCGCTGTACATTATAATACAGAGTATACAAAATGGGGATAAGTACAAGCATTATACAGATAGATAAAAATTATTTTTAAATTAAATACAATTTCATACTTCGGTTAAGAAAGCATATATATAAATTATGTTTAAATGGATATAAGTGCAACAAGCCTAGACACATTAGGAATGAGATCCCTGCCCCGAAGAGGTTACATCTAAGCTGCTTTTTTTTACAGAAAATATTAAATAGAAACGAAAGGCTTGGGCTTGAAATTAGATAAAGAGGATACCAAATACAAATGCACTTTGTTTGCAAAGCAGTTAAACAAATTAACAAATAAGTTCCAGGGCCTGATCATTAATCATTACAGAGCTTAGCTCAAAGAAGTAATATACTGGAGAGTTTGATAAAATATTTTATTTTGTGCAATATTTTGCAGACACTAGAGAAAACTGCAGGGTCCCCCTTCAAGCTTCAGGGCGGGCCTCTGACGCACCCACTTCCAATGGCAAGTACTGCGATCTACTTGTTAATAAGGTGAACGGATCAGCTGTTTAAAACACTGGTACAGGACGTCAGTTTCTAAAATATTTTTATATTTACTAACATACGTGCCACTGTCTGTAAAAAAAGACAATTGCAGTACGGGTGAAGATTGGCCCTGGGCCCCTCTACCATCAGGGGAGCTATGGTGACTGTAGTTATGTCAATGTTTGCAGACAAAATCTTGCAATTAATATCTGTAGTATTCTGTTAAATTTAACTGGACTCAGGGCCCCAATTGTGCCCTGAGTCCAGTTGATTTAACAGAATACTACAGATGTTATATTTTCCTTGACTGACTCAAGATGCACAGAGAGCACAGAAGCACACAAGCACAGAAGAGCCAATTCCTTGGGTTAGAACTCAGCCGTGTACCTGCATTTAAGGAAAAAGGACGTACCTTTGAAGATTGCAATGTTAACAGCTTGGCAAAGGAACAGGACTGGTTCAAGAGAGGTGTCAAGGAGGCCATTTATGTGAAAAAAAGAAATCAAATAGAGTTGGGGGGGTTTCGACACCAACTGTCTGCCATGTACAATGCTGGTTTGACACCTTACCTGGGCAGTTTCGATAACACCTCTTAGCCTCAATGAAACACAACTCGAATTGAGAAATTCAGCCAATTGGATGGCTAGTGAAATGTTTTCAAGAACTAAACTTTAAGTCCAGTTGATCAACTGAATACAACAGATACATCATCAGTGTAGTGTAGGCCCCTGGTTTTGCTTGAGTGTGAAGCACCTATAGAAAGACATCACTAGTAAATTAATAATATAGAGTAAGATAAGGTTTTCCTAGATGACTGCAGTAGAAGCATGATCCTGGAGTCATTTTAAGGGCACGTCCACCCCCAATTATGTTTACTGGGGCCTAGGATAATCCTACTCTTACCATAGTAAGCTAGCTGAATCTCCTTTATATGACTTGTTGATGAAATCTGAAGTGTTTTTAAATATAAATAAATGCATGTAGATATCACACTGCTTGCCCATTGCATTATTTATGATAAAACCATTGCCCAAAGCAATTGTGTACGATACTTTTACATTCTGTTAGTGCTTTGTATAATAAAAGTTTAACCATTTCAAAACCCTTTTCTTTTCAACTATTCCATCCTGACTCAAACAAAAACTTTGGTTTACTAAAATATGAATAATACACCCCCTGCTTCCCCCCAATTAAATCTGATATTGCCAAATATAAAGCCGTTTATAGAGAAAATGTATAGAATGAAACTCGACAAATGTGTTTCTTAAAGGGCATGTCCACCCCCAAAACTATAATCCCCCCAACTACTGGCCCCACCTGTAGTGTAGTTTAATCCTTACCTCACATCCCCGCTCCATAGGGTCTTCCTGTAAACCCCCCCCCAAAGTCTCAAAACTAACCACCAGGAGGATAGCAGGTTCCTGCCTGCTATCTAGCCTCCGGTAGATATTTGCCATGCGCACTGCAGCCCTCTCCCCCCTCCTCCCTCTCCCTCCTCTCCCTCCCGTTCTACTATCCCTCCCTAGCATTAATCCCCCTTAATATGCTGCTCCCCTTTGTCCCCCAGCCCCAATCGCATGTTTTTTTTTCAAAAAGCTCCCCAAACTCTTACTTACCTCTCCGCTTTCCCGCTGCACTGAATGACCGGAGCCGCGGCCGTGATTGCTGCCGCTCAACCAATCACAGACGCGACATGCCGGTCCCGCCCCTCTGCTTGCATTCTCGCAAGCAGAGGGCCGGCAGTGCGGCGGGGAGGATCGAGGGAGGTAAGTAAGAGTTGGGGAGCTTTTTGAAAAGAAGAAAAATGCGGTTGGGGCTGGGGGACATGGGGGAGCATGATATTAAAAACCTATTTTAGGGGTGGACATACCCTTTAACTTTATTGCAATATCAATAAATATATTGTGAAAAAAATGAATAATACACTTCTCACAATCAATTCATGTTATGCCAAGGCCAAGGAAGATCTAATCTGCCCAGTAAAACAAAAATGTTCTGTAATTTAAAAAATGTGGATTTCTTTTAAACATTAAAGAACAGCAATACTGCAAAGATTGACCGTGAAGCATTTGGTAGGGATTGTTGCATTACATTTAAAACACTTATAGGAAGATTCAGGATGGGGCAAATCCGTCTAAAACCCATGTTAGGCCAAAGTAATATTGGGTTAACACGTGTTTTACACAAAATTAGGGTACAGCACCATTTCCAAATGTTTATTTGGTAGAACTGAATCTATAGCGGTAGACACAAGGTTAGGCGATGAGATCATGTGGTGGTATGGCCATTCTGTTGCAGTTATTACCTAAAATAAAATTAGGATACCAATTCAAATACCAAATATGACAATAACCCATTTTCTAGTATTTTCTCTAATTCAGATAGAATAAACTTATAACAATAATATTACGCTTGTCAACAATACCACATACTCCTTCACATCCCATAGATTATTGATTTTAATATGCAGTCTTAAGTCTTTGATATACTATATATGAAAAAGGTTTAGTAAAACTGTATATAAACTCCAAACCAGAGGAAAATAAAACCAGGTGCATTGTGTTGTGTGTGCTATAAAAGAATGGATTCTCCAGGGGTCTCCATGGGGATTCATGTGTATATATACACACCAAACAATGTCTATTGCAAATCCCCTCCTTGATAGACCTATAGGCTTGGAAATAAAAATTCTACAAAGATTACAATATAACATATTATTAACCAGACAGCCAGCAAGGTAGTAATAGTTAGAAGAGAAAATACTTTACTATTCCTGTTGTGTCAGTATTAAGTTGCTATTTTAGGTTCTGCAATGGTCCATCATCTTTTCCAGGACGTTCACTTTCTTGGGATGTTCCTAACAGTCATTTTAATCCATTGACTGGGTGGGTCAAACATGTCATACTAGTGTCAGTTACTAGATAATATAGGTTATATAGTTTGTTCGAGAGCGCTAAATGTGGAGATTTTGTGATATCCTCCTGATGTTGTCTGGTATTTTGTTTTACCAGGGTTCAGAAACCCATGTTAGTGATATTGCCTCTGGGCCGTCTGGGTTGTATTTGAACTATTTACATTTTATTAAACTAAACACAGGGGGCTGGCCGCTCCAGACCCATCCTGGGGTAGAAGTGGGGTGGGGGGAGGGGGATAAAGCACTGAATGAAGTAGCCCGGGTGCAGGTCCATGCAGTCTCAGTACCGCCAATCCAGCAAACAGCAAATGAAAGGCCACACTTTCGGGTCTGCATAACAAAGTTTATGGGTAAATACATCTTTAAAAAATGGTGCACGAGTACGTCATGACTATAGGGTAGGTCCCCTATAAGTCCCCCGTTGGTTGGATGACATACTCTCGTGTGCCATGTTTTTTAACGGTGTATTTATCTAAATAAAGTTTGTTACGTAGACCCGGAAGTGTGGCCTTTCATTTGTTTTTTTAAATAACTCCCCAGTATCTAAAAAAAATAAATAAACTACACAGCTTAAAGGGCAAGTCCAGCTCTGAAATGAAAAGTATTTATGGGTAAATCACCCCCCAAACCCTAAACGTAACAGTTTGAAATCTAACCTGAAACCCTGCACAATGTCCTGTTGCGCCTGTTTCTGCTTCCTGGTACTTCCAGTATAGTAGTAATGGATGCTTTGTCCAATCTTTGTCCAAAAATGTGTACAGACATTTCCCAGGAGATTAGCAGTGCAAATGTTAAGGTTTATTTGCAATTACATATTTAAATCAGAATACATAATAAAGGAGACCATCTGGAGATGTTGGGAGCTGCAATTTCAGACTGTATAGGAACGCAGGCTGGACAGCTGTAGGATACAAAGAAATTTTTTGTTGGTTTTTAAGCGTTAAGCATTCACAAATGGGGGGGCAATCGTTTTTTATTATATTTCTATAGTACATAACCTGTATGGCCATATGGCAAAACTATGCTGCTAACTAATAATGGATTGCAGGTCAGGCAATAAAATCACAGTCAGTGCAGCTGTTTGTTTGTGGGCTGAAAGTTATCACTGTAGCTTTAAGAAAATATATATGGAGGGGTAACAATGGGTTAACATTGAAAGCTGGATACATGCAAGACAACCTTGGAAATTGCTTAGGGCCCAGAAAGCTGAGAGGTTGCAGTTTTTGCTGAAAGCATCACAATACAGTCACAAATCATGTGTATGATGTGTATAGTAAATGGCTTAATGCAAGGTTCACACTGCAGTTTTATAATAGCCATATACCAAGTGTTTATGTCTAAATAGTATGTCACTTTCCGTGCAGCCTATAAATCTTCTATGTTTATGCTAAATCTAAAAGGAGGAGTTGTCAACTGGTTAAAGTCCCCAGGGAACCACTGGGCCTACAGTTAAATTCTATTTCCTGACCTAATTCATTGTGTTGTAGGAGTGCTAGCACATTAATGAAACATCAGAGGAATAATCCTGTTTGACCTGACATTGGGAAAAGAAAGTAAATCACGATCAGTTTTTTCTACTTATTTACTTTAAAATAAAAGCAATGCAATGATACTGACATACCGTATATACTCAAGTATAAGCCAAGAAATTTTACATTAAAATCATCTGAAAGTCTCCCCTTGGCTTATACTCTGGGCTGATCTGGGTGCATGAAGGAGCAGCTGGACAAAATGCATAGCCCTGGTAAGACAAAAACTGTACACAAAGAATCCTCTTGATTTCGGTGGGTTAGGGAATTGTTCTGCTCTGCCTCTAGATCAGCCCAGACTGCAAGGGTAAAATATTATCTTTAAAGGGCATGTCCACCCCCAAAACTATAATCCCCCAAATACTGGCCCCACCATGTAGTGTAGTTTAATCCTTACCTCACATCCCAACTCCATCTGGTTCTCCTGTAGTCCCCCCCCAAAGTTCCAAAACTGCCCACCAGGAGGCTAGCAGGTCCATATACGACACTGCCTGCTACCTGGCCTCCCGGAGATTCCTGCCATGCGTGCTGCAGCCCTTCTCCCCCCTCCCTCCCCCTCCCTCTCCCTCCCTTCCCTCGTTCTACTATCCCTCCCCCTAGCGAAAACCCCCTAAATATTCTGCTCCCCATGTCCCCAGCCCCAACCGCATGTTTAGTTTTTTTAAAAGTCCCCAAACTCTACTTACCTCTCCGCTTTCCTCCGCTGCACTGAATGACCGGCAGCCGCTCCGTGATTGGCTGCCTCTCAGCCAATCACAGACGCGACTGCGGTCCCGCCCCTCTGCTTGCATTCTCGCAAGCAGAGGGCGGCAGTGCGGCGGAGGATCGCGGGGAGGTAAGTAAGAGTTTGGGGGTGCTTTTTAAAAAAACTAAAACATGCGGTTGGGGCTGGGGGACATGGGGGAGCATGATATAAAATTTTTATTTTAGGGTGGACATAGCCTTTAAGTATTCAGGCTGCACAGAAGGTATGCAGGGACATCTGTGTATGGGAATTTTGTAGGGCTGTGTATGGGACTTTCTGTAGGGCTGTGTATGGGACTTTTCTGTAGGGCTTGTATGGGACTTTCTGTAGGGCTGTGTATGGGACTTTCTGTAGGGCTGTGTATAGGACTTTCTGTAGGGCAGTGTATAGGACTTTCTGTAGGGCTGTGTATGGGACTTTCTGTGGGCTGTGTATGGGATTCTGTAGGGCTGGTATGGGACTTTCTGTAGGGCTGTGTATAGGACTTTCTCTAGGGCAGTGTATAGGAGGCTTTCTCTAGGGCAGTGTATAGACTTTCTGTAGGGCGTGTGTATGGGACGTCTCTAGGACTGTGTATGGGACTTTGTGGGGCTGTGTATAGGACTTTCTCTAGGGCAGTGTATATGACTTTCTGTAGGGCTGTGTATGGGACTTTCTGTAGGGCTGTGTATGGGACTTTCTGTAGGGCTGTGTATAGGACTTTCTTAGGGCAGTGTATAGGACTTTCTCTAGGGCAGTGTATATGACTTTCTGTAGGCTGTGTATGGGACGTTCTCTCTAGGACTGTGTATGGGACTTTCTGTGGGGCTGTGTATAGGACTTCCTGTAGGGCTGTGTATGGGACTTTCTGTAGGGCTGTGTCTGGGACTTTCTATGGGGCTGTGTATGGGACTTTCTATGGGGCTATGTATGGGAATTTCTATGGGGCTGTATAAAAGACATTTTATGGCACTGTGTATGAGACTTTCTACGGGGCTGTGTATGGGACTTTCTATGGGGCTGTGTATTGGACGTTCTATGGGACTGTGTATTGGACTTTCTATGGGGATGTGTATTGGACTTTCTATGGGGCTGTGTATGAGACTTTCTATAAGGCTGTGTATGAGACTTTCAATGTGGCTGTGGATGATACTTTCTATGAGACTGTGTATTGGACTTTCTATGGGGCTGTGTATGAGGCTTTCTATGGGGCTGTGTATGAGGCTTTTAATGTGTGTATTGGACTTTTTATGGCGCTGTTTACTTGACTTTCTATGGGGTTGTGTATTGAACTTTCTATGGGGCTGTGTTTGGGACTTTCTATGGGACTGTCTGTGGAATTTTGTATGGGGCTGTGTATGAGACGTTCTATGGGGCTATGTATGGGAATTTCTATGGGGCTGTATAAAATACATTTTATGGCACTGTGTATGAGACTTTCCACGGGGCTGTGTATGGGAATTTCTACAGGGTTGTGATTGGACTTTCTATGGGGCTGTGTATGGGACTTTCTATGGGGTTGTGTATGGGACTTTCTCTGGGGCTGTGTATGGGACTTACTCTGGGGCTGTGTATGGGACTTTCTCTGGGGCTGTGTATGGGACTTTCTATGGGACTGTCTGTGGAACTTTCTATGGGGCTGTGTATGAGACTTTATATGGTGCTGTGTATGAGACCTTTCTATGGGGCTCTGTATGAGACCTTCTATGGGACTGTGTATGAGACTTTGTATGGGGCTGTGTATGGGAATTTCTATGGGGCTGTTTATGGGACTTTCTATGGGGCTGTGTATGAGACTTTTTATGGGGCTGTGTATGGGACTTTCTGTGGGACTGTGTATGGGACTTTCTATGCGACTGTTTGTGGAACTTTCTATGGGGCTTTTTATGGGGATTTCTATGGGGCTGTGTATGAGACTTTCTATGGGACTGTGTATGGGAATTTATATGGGACTGTCTGTGGAACTTTCTATGGGGTTGTGTATGGGACTTTCTATGGGGCTGTTTATGAGACTTTCTATGGGGATGTGTATGGGACTTTCTATGGGACTGTCTGTCAAACTTTCTATGGGGTTGAGTATGAGACTTTCTATGGGACTATAAGGGAATTTCTGTGGGGCTGTGTATTGGACTTTCAATGGGGCTGTGTATGAGACTTTCTATGGGATTGTTTATGAGACTTTCTATGGGGCTGTGTAGGGGACTTTCTATGGGGCTGTGTATGGGAATTTCTATAGGACTGTGTATGGGACTTTCTATGGGACTGTCTGTAGAACTATCTATGGGATAAAATCAACCCTTGGTTTATACTCGAGTCTAGCAGTTTCCTGGTTTATCAGTTAAAAAGAAGTACCTCAGTTTATATTTGGGTTGGTTTCTACTCAAGTATATAGGGTATCCATTTAAAAAGGTTGGACTAGATGGACATATGTTATTATTCAACCTCAATTACTATGTTACTATTGATGCCCAGAAACAAGGCATAGGAGTCAAAAAAAATCAACTAAAGTAGGATAGGATCTGGAACTATGTTACTATTGACACCAATATACTTCATACATGGCTGCTATATTAAGAGTTCAATCTAGCACAACCATTCCGGGCAGGTAATTTCTCTCAGTCAGTATTAGCACCCTTTTCTTCTGAAGAGGGAGCCAATATGATCATCCCTGTGTATAGGCAAAGGAACTATCATTCTGTATGAAGTCTTTATGGAACGATAAAATCTGTGTATTTGCGCATCAGATTAAATCTGACATTAATTTGTTGCATGTCTATGGGCATCGTAAGAAAGATATGTTGCTCCACAAGCATATATTTAGGTGCTGCTGCAATAAAATATGCAAAGTATTACAGTGCTTTTATTCTGCTGCAACCAATCAGATGCTATTGAATTGCAATGCTAAGCTATTATCTGATTAATTGCCCCAATTAAATAAAAAGGCAAAACTTTACACCTCTTATTGCATCAGCCTTACAGTCTTTCTTTCTCTCACAGTCCTGAATGAGTTCATTTAAAAATAATGCTATAATAATGGTGTAACACCAGCGTTTTATTGGTCATACTCATTTAAAGAATAGCTACAGCATGCTTATTTGTAGTACCAAGATGCATAACAAAAAAAAATTAAAGTTTGGCCTGGGTAAGTAGAGAGAGAGTTCTCTGGTTTCTTTTCTAATAGATATAGACGTAGCTCTAGGGCTAATACACGGGGGTGAATCATAGTTGGTTGGGAGTACCAGTAACGTCCCTAACCATATATAGAAATATGAAGAAATTATTGACATTGACCAGCACAACCGGCCATTGCAAATGTTCCAATTTTAATGAAAAATTAATTTTAAACAATTGGTCAGCTGCTAGTAAATCTGGGTACACACCAACAGATTGTCCTGACTGACAATTCGCCACTAGAAAGCGGTGGGCCAGGACGAATCACTGTCGTTTGATGCAAAATAGTCGCAGCCAACAGCTTGCACATATGAGTGTGCAGTCCATAAGGGCATCTGAGTGTGCAGTCCATAAGGGACCGCATGATCGACCAGGATTTTATAGCAGATCAAAACGGACGAACAGACAGCCGGACATTGGTGGTGGCCACATGCCTTACATTTATTATCACCTCCTGATCAAACAGAAGGATTGTGCAGGGTGCACTCAGTCCTCAGTAAACTTATCTAGAAGATTCTGATATGCTAAGAAACTGTAGAAGCAAATATGTAGAGCGTTCATAGACAGTTACAGTATAGTGATACAATTTGATTCACACAGCTTAGAAGAAAAAGTCTTGTTAGGTATACTTATTCTTCTTTAGTACTTAGTGCCAGATGCACACTGATGCATATGGTCTATGCTAGATCCCAGGCCTTCAGGGATAGCTGCTGGCATTTAAACATAGAGATAAAACATGTCAAGCAAATAATTTTTATATTAGCCCTGAAGTTCTGAATCTAAAATAAGAACTTAGTAAAATCTTTCACATATGCTCGTTTTACTATTGTTTTTTCAGTTTGAATTCTTCCAAAAAAATGAAGATTTACAACACATGGTAAAAGAACTCCTATTTGGGCAAAATACAATTAAAAGCATCAATAATATGTTAATAATTGTAAACAAATAGATTTACAGAGAATCTTAAGGAATAGTATCAAGTTTCCTGATTTTCCCCACTACCCATTTTCTTAGTATGTTTTAGCAATATTTTCGAGGGCGGTTGGAAAAAACTTTGTTTTGAAAGATGTCAAATATGTATAAACTAAAGTGCAGGTAAGACCTTATAAAGAATTATGGTAGAAATTTTGTATGCTTTAAGTACCAGTTAAACATGGTGAAACAGGGCACCTTTCAAACACAAATAACTGTATACATTGATATATTATGATAACTTATAGCTTATATCATGATAGACTTATAGCTATACAGAGTGTAGTTCCTATACTAAATAGCTTGAAGAGGTTATTGTCATTTCACTTAATGTTAACCACTGTATTTTTGTTGATATATCTCCAGAGGTGCAGGACTGCCATGGGGGTATACTTTGCTCCTTCCCATAGAAACCTGTCTATAGTTTTGTTGTCCTGCATCAATGGAGGCATGAATCCCTATTATCAATTCATTGTGTACTATAGTTATTACATTAATGATCTGGTGTTCATTTGGAATAATACAGTTAAAGGGTCTCACTGAAACTATAAGCTATAAACTATACTCACTGAAACAACTTTCTGAAACATTTTTCTGAAACTACAATTTGAGACAAGTAAAATGATGGTACTCACATGTTTATCTGTGCTTGCTTTGTCGTTAAATTATTAATGTTTAGTGAGTACTCTTAATTCCCCCCACCCTCCCTTACTCACTGCCTTTTTTTAGTGTCTGCGACACTTATGTGTTCTGCACAGCCTCACCATGGACACTGCTCCGCTTACACATCTCCCCCTCCCATTCCCCTGCTGTCTTTTCTCTGCTGATTCTCTTAAATGTTGCAGAAAGTGTGCTGGCAGGCAGGCAAAGAGGTCAGGCATGGGTCACATATTACAATTTCTGCTTCTGGAGTGACAGGTCTTTCCCTGCAAATGCTGTGATTAAAATGATGATTTCTCAGGATCTACAGCTCAGATTTAAAATCTGAGCAGTAGAAGTGGAATTTTGCAGTATCTAAAGGTACTATTTTTGAAAATTCGATTTTTTAGAGAAAAGATACCCTTTAACCAATTACATTATTTTCTGGATTTATAGAATTCAAATGAGTTAATGAGTTAAATAATATACATTTTCTGGATTTGACATCTGGTAGGTAACTGTTACAATAAAATGGTGGAAACTAATATCTATGTATTGTGAGCGTATTACAAAATATATTTTTTTTACAAGTTGTCATCCTTTACTTGTGAAGAGTGTTGTCCCTTATGGACAATTTGTCAAAATACAAAGAAATTGTAGCTCAGCACAATAATTTTTAACAGAAGTATTGTTATTGAAAAACTCATTTATAGTTGTTACAGTAGGTGGGTAGAAACAGCTTTCAATCATGCATCTAGGTAGAATTTATTAAAAGCAATAAAAGAAAAATGAATACACAGCAAGTAAATTTGTGTTACACATGAAATTAAAGGAGAACTAAACCCAATTTTTTTATACTCCATTATCTGTAAACAAACCCTCTAAAAACACCAATAAGCTATAAAATCCCACTTCAGTAAATTATATAAAAGTAAATGTAAGCCTGTTAAGAACTGGGTGAAGTCTGTGTGTATGTGCAGTGTCAGGCCACACCTCCTAACCTAAGTCACATGCTACCTTCCTTTATCTGTCCTGTAAAAGGATTGGCTAGAAATAATTAATGGGTGTGACCAACTGTACCAAGTTTCAGCAATAGCTAAGGACTGAGCAAGTGCAGAACATAATGGTCACTGACCAAACTGTGTGATACTATTATTTAGGTAAATTTCCTAGTGCCCGTATCAAAATGAGAGATAAGATACAGATTACTGGTTTTATGTCAAGGTGTTCTGCCTTCTGGTTCAATGTTGTTCTGTGGCTTTAGTTGTCCTTTAAGTATGTAGTAAAGAAAGTCCATACTTTAGGTTCTTAATATATATCTAGTTTATTTATGAATCAATAAACCTACAGTTAATTTCTTGAAAAATAAAAACAAAAAATGTATAAGTAAGTCAGGGAATATGAACCTATAAACTCAAGTGTCCCTCCCTAGAAGACTATTTATATTGGCTGTGAAATACACTGCAGTGTAACAAACAGCTTTCAAAACCTTATTAGGGATTTACATATTGGTGTGGAGACGTCTTTATAGAAAATATGTGCTTAGTGGTGAATAGTGGTGTGGCCAATAGGTGCACATGCTCACAAAGGTCTTTGAAGGTTATATGGGCTGTGAGTTGTACCGGCATCAACATTGAAGTCTTCTTATTTACAGAATCTACATTGTTCATGTCCTTAAATGCAACTTACTAGATAAGTATCTTACAATGTGTAGGTTTTCTGGGGGGGAAGTGTTAAGGCAATGAAGAAATTAAGCTCACCTTTAGGGCAAAACGATTTTAATAAAAATGCAAGGTACAGTTCATTGGATTTTTACCCTTGGAATGTCAAATAAAGGACTTAATACCAGATGGAATGTTTCTTGTTTTGTTGCATGGATGTCCAGCTCTAGTATTTCTTTTGCATTGTACTGTATCTATTTTGTTTTTTTCATGTTTTACATTGTGTATTCAGGGTTATAGATTGCTTTATACATACTTTTTTACTTCTGTACATTTTTTCTGTTATAGTAAAGTTATTTTTGTATTATTAAATTAGACTTTACACGGTTTATTGCATTACCATACACCCTGGGTAAGGTGTATGGATAGAAAAAACTGTCAGCATCATGGTTATTTATTACAGATGGAATTGTTGACAGGAAAGGACTAGGAGCTTGGGGACTGGTGAGCAAACACATTGAAATGGCCCTTCCGATCATATTTGGTCACCTGTCGGTTCTCAGAACTCAAGATTGTCTGCCTTGTTTGACGGTTTCTGGTCTTTTTTGGTCCTTGCAGGTGTGTGCGCCAGGGTCTTCCTATTTCCTTTGTAGGCATGTGCAGTTTCAGAGATGATTCTAGCCTGTTGAATTGAAACCTTGTTTAGTATCCTATTGGTTTCTCTCTTTCTGTCTTGCTCATTCCTATTGGTCCTCATTTCCTTTATATTGTCTTCTGGCCCATTCATCCTTTCCGTTATAGCATTTATCTTGCTACTCTGCTTGTGGTGTTTTCTGTGCTTACTATACTTTTGTTACTGCCCCTTTTGACCATAATCCACTGCTCCCTGTCCCAACTCCTGCCTATTTACGACTATCAGGGAGATTCAATGAAAGTTCCTGCTGTTAAAAATTGTGCTAATTTTGCCCCAACCAATCAGATGTTACCTTTTAATGGTAAGTAACATCTCATAGGTTGGTTCAAAATTAGCACCATTTTTAACGATAAGAAATATTATTATATCTCCCTGTATGTCTCTCATCTCTCTTTACCCTTTTTACTGCTCTTGGCTGAATGATTTCCCGTGCTTGACCTCTGGCTCCATTCCTGAAACTGCTCTTGTCTAACTTGTCTTTACCCTGCTTATCTCTCTTACCAGCCTCTCTCCACCCAGCTGTTTCTGGGCCCATTGCTGTCAGTTTCGCTTGGACTTCTTGAGCATTCCCAACCTCAGTTCAAATACCTTCAGAACTAGGGGCAACCGTGCACGGTGAGGCATGTCAAACCTCCTGGTTAACTTGTTTACATCATTTAATAAGGTATATGTGATTTATTCAGATATCACAGTATATTGCTGGAAATTCCTGTTATGTAAATGTTAACCAGAAGTCTCTGTGTTCCACCTCTGGCACTATTACTGATTGGACTCTAATACAATTTCCTTAAAGGGCATGTCCACCCCCAAAACTATAATCCCCCCCACTAATGGCCCCACCGTGTAGTGTAGTAAAATCCTTACCTCACATCCCAGCTCCATAAGGTTCTCCTTTAGTCCCCCCCCAAAGTCCCAAAAACTGCCCACCAGGAGGATAGAAGAGTCCATATAGGACTCTGCCTCCTATCTGGCCTCCTATCTGGCCCTCACTCCCCCTCCCTCCCCCTCACTCTCCCTCCAGTTTTGCTATCCCTCCCCCTACCATAAAACCCCTTGCCCATATAATAGTAAAGATCTGGTCACTTTCTTAAATTTATTTTATAGCGGTTGGGGCTGGGGGACTGTATTCTATTATATGCTAAAAGTTGATAATAAGGGTGGACATGCCCTTTAATGCTTGGGCGGTAACTGAAGTTCATAGAAAAGGGGCTTGGAACCAAACAGATCTACTTAGACTAGAATATAGATTAATTTCTACAAAAATATAGATTGCTCTGTGGATTCACAATGGCACTGTCCCCATTGGCAGAATGTATATCTTTCAGCAACCACATTTACTTTACAAAAAAGTTCTTTAATGCAGTAAGAGCTGATTCATATGTGTCCTCAGCTGTAGGAAGGATAGAGCAAATACGCTGACCATCTGACCCCAGAAAGTGGATAAGTTAAGCACATTTTCTAGCAGTAGGCAACACACCTTGGTTCACAGCAAGTAGATCATTTTCAAACATGTGTATCCAAGAAATAAAAGGCATTGCAGGATCCCTATTGTGTGGCAGAAAAGGTACTGGTTGCAGCAGTGATAAATGGGACATCCTTGTCGCCAATTTGTTGTATCCTGCAGTTAGAGAAATAGGATGATAGAACTGATTGCTTTATTAAAGGGTATGTCCATCAAAAAAGCAAGTTGGTTTCTATCTGATTTACTGAGGAACAGCAGGTAAATGCACTATCTCTTACCTCCCGTTCTTCAGTAAATCTTACAGGAGAGGAGGAGACACTTAACCGCGGACCCACTCCAGTGCCGAATTCCCCGACACCCCTACTTCACCGACTGTCAGTGAAGTAGGCGCTGGAGAGGGTCCGTGGGTAAGTGTCTCCTCCTCTCCTGTAAGATTTACTGAAGAACAGGAGGTTTTTTACATGCTGTTCTTCAGTAAATCAGATAGAAACCAACTTTTTTGATGGACATACCCTTTAAAAAGGTTCCAGCGTACAATGACGATGGAAAGGAATGGCCTGTGAAGATCGGGGGGCTCATCGGGACATCCAAGATGGCTGGGGGCCAACAGCAGCTGCCCAGGATCCCCCCAGCCCAGCTGAGAGAAGAGGGATACTCCCCAGAACCTTGCCCCTGTTTGGTGGGTGAGCAGCATACCTGGATTGAAAGTACAGGTGAATGGGTTACAGTCTCTGGATGCCTTGAAATCAGAGGAAATATCTAGGCCCCATGGCTGGAGGGGGAGTAAGAGCCTCTTTTGGCTGGAGGGTAGAGGAGCCCCATTGCCACAGGCTGGTGGGTGAGCGGCGTCCAAGGCTTCAGTGTACCGGGGAGTGGGTGAAAGTCTCTGGCTGCCTTAAAATCAGCTCAGAGGGAAAAGCCAATGGCCCTTGGCCACACCAGCCCAAATGCACCTGAACCTGTCTGACATTGGAAGCTAAGCAGGTGCAGGCCTGGTCAGCACCTGGATGGGAGACAAACTGGGAATACCAGGTGTCATAGACCTTTTCTTCTGCCTCACTCAACTTGCAGGCTTGTTCCAGCATACAATGATGATGGAAAGGAATGGCCTGTGAAGATCGGGGGGCTCATCGGGACATCCAAGATGGCTGGGGGCCAACCGCAGCTACCCAGGATCCCCCCCAGCCCAGCTGAGAGAAGAGGGAGACCCCCCAGGACCTTGCCCCTGCTTGGTGGGTGAGCAGCATCCCTGGATTGAAAGTACAGGTGAATGGGTTACAGTCTCTGGATGCCTTGAAATCAGCCCAGAGGAAATATCTAGGCCCCATGGCTGGAGGGGGAGTAAGAGCCTCTTTTGGCTGGAGGGTAGAGGAGCCCCATTGCCACTGGCTGGTGGGTGAGCGGCGTCCCTGGCTTGAGTGTACCGGGGAGTGGGTGAAACCTCCTGCTGCCTAAAATCAGCTCAGAGGGAAAGGCCAATGGCCCTTGGCCACACCAGCCCAAATGCACCTGATCCTGTCCTGACATTGGAAGCAAGCAGGTGCAGGCCTGGTCTACCTGGATGGGAGACCAAACTGGGAATACCAGGTGTCATAACCTTTTCTTCTGCTTCACTCAACTGGCAGGCTTGTTCCAGCACTACAATGACAATGGAAAGGAATGGCCTGTGAAATCGGGGGGCTCATCGGGACATCCAAGATGGCTGGGGGGCCAACACAGCTGCCCAGGATCCCCCCCAGCCCAGCTGAGAGAAGAGGGGAACCCCCCAGGACCTTGCCCCTGCTTGGTGGGTGAGCAGCTACCTGGATTGAAAGTACAGGTGAATGGGTTACAGTCTCTGTATGCCTTGAAATCAGCCCAGAGGAAATATCTAGGCCCCATGGCTGGAGGGGGAGTAAGAGCCTCTTTTGGCTGGAGGGTAGAGGAGCCCCATTGCCACAGGCTGGTGGGTGAGCGGCGTCCAGGCTTTAGTGTACCGGGGAGTGGTGAAAGTCTCTGGCTGCCTTAAATCAGCTCAGAGGGATGAAAGGCCAATGGCCCTTGGCCACACCACCCAAATGCACCTATCCTGTCTGCCATTGGAAGCCAAGCAGTGCAGGCCTGGTCAGCACCTGGATGGGAGACAAACTGGGAATACCAGGTGTCATAGACCTTTTCTTCTGCTCACTCAACTGGCAGGCTTTTAAAGGTTCCGTACAATGACATGGAAAGGAATGGCCTGTGAAGATCGGGGGCTCATCGGGACATCCAAGATGGCTGGGGGCCAACAGCAGCTGCCCAGGATCCCCCCAGCCCCAGCTGAGAGAAGAGGGAGACCCCCAGGACCTTGCTCCCTGTTTGGTGGGTGAGCAGCATCCCTGGATTGAAAGTACAGGAATGGGTTACAGTCTCTGGATGCCTTGAAATCAGCCCAGAGGAATATCTAGGCCCCATGGCTGGGAGGGAGTAAAGCCTCTTTTTTGGCTGGAGGGTAGAGGGCCCCATTGCCACAGGCTGGTGGTGAGCGGCGTCCAGCTTAGTGTACCGTGGGAGTGGGTGAAAGTCTCTGTCTGCCTTAAAATCAGCTCAGAGGAAAGGCCAATGGCCCTTGGCCACACCAGCCCAAATGCAACCTGATCCTTCTGCATTGGAAGCCAAGCCGTGCAGGCCTGGTCAGTACCTGGATGGGAGACAAACTGGGAATACCAGTGTCATAGACCTTTTCTTCTGCTTCACTCACACTGGCAGGCTTGTTTCCAGCATACAATGACATGGAAAGGAATGGCCTGTGAAGATCGTGGGGCTCATCGGGACATCCAAGATGGCTGGGGGCCAACAGCAGCTGCCCCAGGATCCCCCCCAGCCAGCGGAGAGAAAGGGAGACCCCCCAGGACCTTGCCCCCTGCTTGGTGGTGTGCACATCCCTGGATTGAAATACAGGTGAATGGGTTACGTCTCTGATGCCTTGAAATCAGCCCAGAGGAAATATCTAGGCCCCCATGGCTGGAGGGGAGTAAGATCCTCTTTTGGCTGGAGGGTGAGGAGCCCCATTGCCACAGGCTGGTGGGTGAGCGGCGTCCAAGGCTTCGTGTACCGGGAGTGGGTGAAAGTCTCTGGCTGCCTTAAAATCGCTCAGAGGGAAAGGCCAATGGCCCTTGGCCCACACCAGCCCAAATGCCACTGATCCTGTCTGACATTGGAAGCCAACAGCTGCAGGCCTGGTCAGTACCTGGATGGAGACAACTGGGAATCCAGGTGGTCATAACCTTTTCTTCTGCTTCACTCAACTGGCCCACTGTGCAGCATTAGTTCCAGCGATACAATGACGATGGAAGGAATGGCCTGTGAAGATCGGGGGCTCATCGGGACAATCCAAGATGGCTGGGGGCCAACAGCATCTGCCCAGGATCCCCCGCCCAGCTGAGAGAAGAGGGAGAACTCCCCAGGACCTTGCTCCTGTTTGGTGGGTGAGCAGCATCCCTGGATTGAAAGTACAGGTGTGCGGGATAAGTTCTCCTTCAGCACAGATACCCCAATCTAACACCCTGGCTTCAGAAAGCCCCCTTTTGCGGGAGGCCTGTTAGCCCCAGCCACGCGGTTGCCCCTGACTTAAAGTGCAAAATATCTGGTGCTGAGGCCGGGGTACTCAAGGAAACCAGGATGCCAACTCCCAACATGGCCAACAACTCGCTCAGACTCGAGCTGGCACAAAATCGGATCCAAAGCAGAAACAGGGAGGAGCCAGAAGTCGATACCAGGATTCAGACAACCATCGGTACAAGGGATAAGGCCAAAAGATAGTCAGGCAGCAGAATTCAGGCAGACAGCACGGACAGGAACGAGAACAGGCAAAGATCAGGAAACCGAGGAACCTGGACAATAATCTCACACCACTAGTAGGAAACCACAAACTATATCGGGCACATGAGGCTGGCAAGGACCGAGCGTAAACACGGAAGACAAGAGCCAATGAAACGACAAGAAAACTAGGCAAATGGATAGGATAATTAAATTTGAATTTCCCGCTCAAACGGTCTAGACCAACTTCAAGCAGTGAGGTATTGGCCACTACCGCCTCTGGCCCCTCAACTGTGCTAGACACAAAGCTAAGGGGCAACAAAGGCAACTTCCGCCGGTTCGTGCGCGAAAGGCGAAACACACTAGCGACAGCGAGTACGTTGCGAACGCGTGCCCGGAACCGAAACACCCGAGCGAGGAGGGGAGCACCGCCGGAACGGGTGTCAGGTAGTGAAACTGACATTACCCCCCCCCTAGAGGGCCTCTGACCCTTAAAGCCAGTTTTTGGGGATGTTCAAGGTGGAATTTCCTGAGCATTCTGGAGCATGATCCGGTGTGATGGTACCCAACTTCTTTCTTCAGGCCCATATCCTTTCAATCACTTAATATTTAAGGACTTACGAATCCAACGGAAATCCAAAACTTCTCCACTCTCAATTCGGTTCAACCCTAGACTTCAATAGGAGGTGGGGGCCTCAGCAGTAGAACAATATTAGCGGCTGGTTTAAGAAGAGAACATGGAACAGAGTGTGTAATTCTTAGGGACTGAGGTGAGAAAACTTTGTAAGCAACTTCATTTTTTTGGATGATAGGAAATTGGACCATAATTTAGGACCGAGTTTAGCAGAGGGTTGGCTGTAAAGATGTACAGTTGAAATATGAAAACCAAATCTCCTGGTAAGTTCAATTTCTTTGGACATGACGGTCCCAAGCAATTTTTTCTGGAAAGATGGCTGTTTAAGGTTTTTGTTGAATTTGTTCCCAGATACTAGACATATTCGAAGGAACCAATCTTCCAAAGCTGGTACATCATAAGTATGAACTCTGAAAACAGAGGAAAACTTAGGAATTTCTGCATAGACACACTGAAGGAGATAGTTTGGTAGAAAATGAAAAGAATTATTATATGCAAATTCTGCAAAAGACAAATTTCAGACCAGTTGTGTTGGGAATCCGAGAAAGCAACGAAGGTACTGCTCCAAGTTTTGATTAGTCCTTTCTGTTTGGCATTATTTTTGCGGATGAAAACCAAGGAAAAGGAAGGGAAATCCCTATTTTGGAACAAAAAGACTGCCAAACTGGGATATACTGACTCCTGTCGACAACTATGTTTTCGGGAATACCATGTAACGAAATATTGATCAATGAATAAGTGGGAAGATCCTTAGCAGATGGAATTTTTATGTAGGAACAAAATGAGCCATTTTAGTGAATCTATCCTACTACCACCCAATAACTGTGAAATTTTGAGACTTGGGTATTCTCACAATAAAATCCATGAAATACTCGACCAAGGGGATTTGGGGATGGGAAGGGGTTGGAGGTTTCCTACTGGTGACCTTCCGGGTGTTTTGCTGCGGGCACAAATGGAACAGCCTTACATATGCTTGAACATCCACAGATATTGAGGCACCAGACATGACGGTGAGTAAAGCCAAGTTTTCCTCTCTCCTGGGTGACCGGCTAATCTGGAATCATGGAACTGGAATGACCTGAAGGCGAAATTTTAGGGGTACAAAAGACGACCACCATAGGGTTTCCCTGAGGAGCCTCCGACTGGAAAGGGGAGAGAGAAGAGGAAAAGTCAGAAACATTTGGTTAGTAGTCAGAGCACCAAGAATACAATTAGTGGGGAACAATAGCCTCAGGGGACAATTCAAATATGACTTGGATTCTGGGAAATTACGAAGAGAGGGCAATCTGCTTTTACATTCCTTCTAGAGCCGGCCCTATATGTAATCTGAAAATTAAATCTGGAAAAGAATATGCCCAACGGCTTGTCTAGGATTTAACCGTTTAGCATTTTCTATGTACTCTAAATTCTTATGGTCAGTAAATACTGTGATAGGATGTTTTTGCCCCTTCTAACCAGTGTCTCCCATTCTTCAAAGGCTAACTTAATAGCTAACAGTTCCCCTGTTGCCTATGTCATAGTTACTTGAATGGAGAAAATTTTTTTAGAAAAGAAAGCACAAGGATGCAAACGTTCAGGGACGCCAGAATTGTGACAATATAGCCCCCCATAACCAATTTCCGAAGCATCAACTTCAAGGATAAAGGGGGTGAGAAGGGTCAGGGTGGACCAAATCGGAGCTGAACAAAACATCTCTTTTAATTTTTTAAAAGCTAGGTGGGCTTGTTCTGACCAATGAGAAGGATCTCTCTCCTTACGGTTAATCAGTGAGGGGAGCTACAATGGACGAGAAATTCTTAATGAACTTCTATAGAAGTTAGCAAACCCTAAAACCTTTGGAGTGCTTTTAAATTGGTGGGGAGACCAATCAAGAACAGCAATAATTTGGTCGGATCCATAGCTAACCCTCTGTCGGAATGATAAACCCTAGAAATGGAACCTGGCCAACTTCAAACATGCATTTTTCTAATTTGGCAAACAAAACGATTCTCTCTAAGTTTGTTAAGTACTGCTCGAACATGAAGGCGATGTTGCTGTAAAGAAGAAGAAAAGATTAAAATATCGTCTAAATAAACACAACAAATTTGCCTAAGAAGTCCCTTAGGACGTCATTAATAAATCTTGAAAACCGCAGGGGCATTGGAAAGACCAAGGGCATGACGAGGTATTCATAGTGCCCATCTTTGGTATTAAATGCGGTCTTCCATTCGTCCCCCTGTTTGATTCTGATCAGATTATAAGCCCCCCCCGTAAGTCTAACTTAGTAAATATCTTAGCATCAGCGAGCTGATTGAAAGGTCGTCAATTAAGGTAAAGGTACTATTTTTATAGTGATTTATTGAGAGCTCTGTAATCGATACACACCGCCGCCCTCCATCTTTCTTTTCGACAAAGAAAAACCCCACCAGCAGGAGAGGTGGAAGGGCGAATGAAGCCTTTTTCAAGATTCTCCTTTATGTATTGTTTCATGGCAAGATTTTCAGGTCCCGTTAAATTATACAAATGTCCCCGAGTGGGCATGTTCCGGGTAACAGCTGTATAGGACAATCATAGGGGCGATGAGGTGGTAATTCATCAGCAGCCTGAGGAAAAAAACATCACACGAACTTTTATAAGAGTAGGCACCAAAGCGAAAGAGGTGCTGGCAATTTGCCTGCGTAAGGCAGAGTTCCTACACTGGGCACACCCACTTAAGGACTGTGACCAGATTTCCAGTCAATTACTGGGTTATGCTTACGTAACCAAGGCAGACCCAATATTATGGGCGAAGAGGGCATGTGCAACAAGAGAAACTCTAAATTTTTCCGAATGAAGAACCCCTATTTTAACTATGAGTTTGGAGTTCTGGTTAGGGGATTGCCTTGTTGTATAGGTGAACCATCAACAGCCAGCAAACACAAGGCTTGGACAATTCAGTAAAGGAATCCCAATAGTTTTTAGCTAGGGAAATCTCCATAAAATTACCAGTAGCCCCAGAATCTAAGAAAGCCTCTCATAATAGATTTTTTTTCTCCCCAAGTAATAGAGACGGGCAAGAGAACACGATCGGACTTTAAGGAATTACCTGTCTACCTAGTGGCTTCCTCAATACCACCTAGCACTGGAGTTTACCGGCAGCTTACGAGGGCAAGTGCGTACCAGATGTCCAGAGTCACCACAATATAAACAAAGGCCTTGGTTTCTCCTTCTAGACTTTTCAGCAAAGACAAACTGTGTGGTTCCCAGCTGCATGGGTTCCTCAGGAACTGTAGGGGAAGAAACAGTCAAAGGAACAACAGCATTTGACCTTACCGGAAAAACAGAGGAAGAGGTTTGTCTGTCTTGGCGGCGTCCCTTCCCAAACCTGCGATCAACTCTAATAGCCAAATCTATGGCTTCATCCAAGTGGTGGAGTTGCGTGTCCAACCATCATATCCTTGATTGTGTCGGACAGGCCTAGAGAAACACTGCTTTTGAGTGCCGGATCATTCCAGCGTGTATTTACTGCCCACCTACGAACTCGGAAGCATACTCCTCAACAGCTCTGCGTCCTTGACGAAGTCCCCCTCAATTTGGCTTCAGCAGTATTTTCTTGGTCCGGGTCAGAGTATGGATACCCATAGCCTTAAAGAATTCTTCTCACAGACGTCAAAGCCAGACTATCTGTGGCAGCCCAAAGGCCCATTTGAGAATCTCCCTGCAACAGAGAAATAACACATGCCTACCTTTTGGATCTCTGAACCAGAGGAGGTCGTAGACTGAAGTACAGCTTACAAGCATTCATGAAGTTTGAAAATTTTTGACGATCCCCCGAGAACTTTTCTGGTAAGGGGTACCTAGGCTCTGTGACAGGAACCAATGGTGGAGGCAGTTTGTCGAGCTTCTTGTGCAGTGACTCTGTCGGTCAGCTGGTTCACTGCACCAGTAAGGAGAAAAAGTTGTTCTTGTAACTTCTCCATAAAAAAGGTATATAGGGGGCCCGATATAATGTGACGCCCCGGAATCCCCAAGTATCCCTTCAGCACAGATACCCCAATCTAACACCACTTGCTTCACCAATAGCCAAGCCCCCGTTTGCTGGAGGCTAGTAGCGCCTCACGGCCACGGTTGCCCCCTGGACTTAAAGTGCAAAATATCTGTGCTGAGGCCGGGGATACTCAAGGAAACCAGAGCGCAACTAACAACAGGCAAACTAGCTCAAGCTAGGAAGCGTGGAACAAAATCGGAATCCAAAAGCAGAAACAGGGACGGAGCCAGAAGTCGATACACAGGAGTCAGACAACCAGTCGGAGTACAAGGGATAAGGCAAAGAGTAGTCAAGGCAAGCAGAATCAGGGCAGGCAGCACGGGATCAGGAACGAGAACAGGCAAAGATACAGAACCGAGAAACTGGACAATAATATCACACCACTAGTAAGGGAAACCACAACTATATCGGGCAGAGGCAGGCAAGGACAGAAGCTAAATAGGAGACAAGAGCCAATGAAACGACAAGAAAGACCTAGGCAAAATAGGATGGATATTGAATTTGAATTTCCCTCAAACGGTCTAGACCAATCAAAGCAGTGAGGTATTGGCCAATACCGCCTCTGCCCCTCAACTGCTAGACAGCAAGCTAAGGACAAAAGGCAACCCGCCGGTTCGTGCGCGAAAGGCGAACAACACTAGAGAAAGCGAGTACGTTGCGAACGCGTGCCCGGAAGCGAAACACCCGAGCGAGGAGAGGGATCACCGCCGGAACGGGTGTCAGGTAAGTGAATACTGACAACAGGTGAATGGGTTACAGTCTCTGGATGCCTTGAAATCAGCCCAGAGGAAATATCTAGGCCCCATAGCTGGAGGGGGAGTAAGAGCCTCTTTTGGCTGGAGGGTAGAGGAGCCCCATTGCCACAGGCTGGTGGGTGAGCAGCGTCCAAGGCTTCAGTGTACCGGGGAGTGGGTGAAAGTCTCTGGCTGCCTTAAAATCAGCTCAGAGGGAAAGGCCAATGGCCCTTGGCCACACCAGCCCAAATGCACCTGATCCTGTCTGACATTGGAAGCCAAGCAGGTGCAGGCCTGGTCAGCACCTGGATGGGAGCAAACTGGGATTACCAGGTGTCATAGACCTTTTCTTCTGCTTCACTCACTGGCAGGCTTTTAAAAAGGTTCCAGCGTAAATGACGATGGAAGGAATGGCCTATGAAATCGGGGCTCATTGGGACATCCAAGATGGCTGGGGGCCAACAGCAGCTGCCCAGGATCCCCCCAGCCAGCTAGAGAAGAGGGAGACTCCCAGGACCTTGCTCCTGTTTGGTGGGTGAGCAGCATCCCTGGATTGAAAGTACAGGTGAATGGATTACAGTCTCTGGATGCCTTGAATTTAGCCCAGGGAAATATCTAGGCCCCATGGCTGGGGGGGAGTAAGAGCCTCTTTTGGCTGGAGGGTAGAGGAGCCCCATTGCCACGCTGGTGGGAGCAGCGTCCAAGGCTTCATTGTACCGGGGAGTGGGTGAAGTCTCTGGCTGCCTTAAAATCAGCTCAGAGGGAAAGGCCAATGGCCCTTGGCCACACCAGCCAAATGCACCTGATCCTGTCGACATTGGAAGCCAAGCAGTGCAGGCCTGGTCAGTACCTGGATGGGAGACCAACTGGGAATACCAGGTGTCATAGACCTTTTCTTCTGCTTCACTCAACTGGCAGGCTTGTTCCAGCATACAATGACATGGAAGGAATTGCCTGTGAAGATCGGGGGCCTCATCGGGACATCCAAGATGCTGGGGGCCAACAGCAGCCGCCCAGGATCCCCCCAGCCCAGCTGAGAGAAGAGGAGACCCCCCAGGACCTTGCCCCTCTTTTTGGGTGAGCAGCATCCTGGATTGAAAGTACAGGTGAATGGGTTACAGTCTCTGGATGCCTTGAAATCAGCCCAGAGGAAATATCTGGGCCCCATGGCTGGGGGGGAGTAAGAGCCTCTTTGCTGGAGGGTAGAGGAGCCCCTTGCCACAGGCTGGTGGGTGACGGCGTCCAAGGCTTCAGTGTACCGGGGAGTGGTGAAAGTCTCTGGCTGCCTTAAAATCAGCTCAGAGGGAAAGGCCAATGGCCCTTGGCCACACCAGCCCAAATGCACCTGATCCTGTCTGACTTGGAGCAAAGAGGTGCAGGCCTGGTCAGTACCTGGATGGGGAACCAACTGGGAATACCAGGTGTCATAGACCTTTCTTCTGCTTCACTCAACTGGCAGGCTTGTTCCGATCAATGACGATGGAAAGGAATGGCCTGTGAAGATCGGGGGCTCATCGGGACATCCAAGATGGCTGGGGCCAACAGCAGCTGCCAGCTGAGAGAAGAGGAGACCCCCCAGGACCTTGCCCGTGCTTGGTGGGTGAGCAGCATCCCTGGATTGAAAGTACAGGTGAATGGGTTTACAGTCTCTGGATGCCTTGAAATCAGCCCAAGGAAATATCTAGGCCCCATGGCTGGAGAGGGAGTAAGAGCCTCTTTTGGCTGGAGGGTAGGAGCCCCATTGCCATTGGCTGGTGGGTGAGCGGCGTCCAAGGCTTCATGTACCGGGGAGTGGGTGAAGTCTCTGGCTGCCTTAAAATCAGCTCAGAGGGAAGGCCAATGGCCCTGTGGCACACCAGCCCAAATGCACCTGATCCTGTCTGACATTGGAAGCCAAGCAGGTGCAGGCCTGGTCAGCACCTGGAGGGAGACCAACTGGGAATACCATGTGTCATAGACCTTTTCTTCTGCTTAACTCAACTGGCAGGCTTTTAAAAAGGTTCCAGCGTACAATGACGATGGGAAGGAATGGCCTGTGAAGATCGGGGCTCATCGGGACATCCAAGATGGCTGGGGGCCAACAGCAGCTGCCCAGGATCCCCCACGCCCCTTGAGAGAAGAGGGAGACTCCCCAGGACCTTGCTCCTTTTTGGTGGGTGAGCAGCATCCCTGGATTGAAAGTACAGGTGAATGGGTTACAGTCTCTGGATGCCTTGAAATCAGCCCAGAGGAAATATCTAGGCCCCATAGCTGGAGGGGGAGTAAGAGCCTCTTTTGGCTGGAGGGTAGAGGAGCCCCATTGCCACAGGCTGGTGGGTGAGCACGTCCAAGGCTTCATGTTACTGGGGATGGGTGAAAGTCTCTGGCTGCCTTAAAATCAGCTCAGAGGGAAAGGCCAATGGCCCTTGGCCACACCAGCCCAAATGCACCTGATCCTGTCTGACATTGGAAGCCAAGCAGGTGCAGGCCTGGTCAGCACCTGGATGGGAGACAAACTGGGATACCAGGTGTCATAGACCTTTTCTTCTGCTTCACTCAACTGGCAGCTTTTAAAAAGGTTCCAGCGTACAATGACGATGGAAAGGATGGCCTGTGAAAGATCGGGGGCTCATCGGGACATCCAAGATGGCTGGGGGCCAACAGCAGCTGCCCAGGATCCCCCCAGCCCAGCTGAGAGAAGAGGGAGACTCCCCAGGACCTTGCTCCTGTTTGGTGGGTGAGCAGCATCCCTGGATTGAAAGTACAGGTGAATGGTTTACAGTCTCTGGATGCCTTGAAATCAGCCCAGAGGAAATATCTAGGCCCCATGGCTGGAGGGGGAGTAAGAGCCTCTTTTGGCTGGAGGGTAGAGGACCGCATTGCCAACAGGCTGGTGGTTGAGCGGCGTCCAAGGCTTCAGTGTACCGGGGAGTGGGTGAAAGTCTCTGGCTGCCTTAAATCAGCTCAGAGGGAAGGCCAATGGCCCTTGGCCACACCAGCCCAAATGCACCTGATCCTGTCTGACATTGGAAGCAAAGCCGGTGCGGCCTGGTCAGTACCTGGATGGGAGACCAACTGGAATCCAGGTGTCTAGACCTTTTCTTCTGCTTCATCACTCAACTGGCAGGCTTGTTCCAGCATACAATGACGATGGAAAGGATGGCCTGTGAAGATCGGGGGCTCATCGGGACATCCAGATGGCTGGGGGCTAACAGCACTGCCCAGGATCCCCCACCCAGCTGAGAGAAAGGGAGACCCCCCCAGGACCTTGCCCTGCTTGGTGGGTAAGCGCATCCCTGGATTGAAATACAGGTGAAGGGGTTACAGTCTCTGGATGCCTTGAAATCGACCCAAGGAAATATCTGGCCCCATAGCTGGAGGGGAGTAAGAGCCTCCTTTGGCTTAGGGTAGGAGGAGCCCCCATTGCCACAGGCTGGTGGGTGAGCGGCGTCCCTGGCTTGAGTGTACCGGGGAGTGGGTGAAGTCTCTGGCTGCCCCTTAAAATCAGCTCAGAGGGAAAGGCCAATAGCCCTTGGCCACACCAGCCCAAATGCAACCTGATCCTGTCTGACTTGAAGCAAAGCAGGTGCAGGCCTGGTCAGTACCTGGATGGAGGACCAACTGGGAATACCAGGTGTCATGAGCCCTTTTCTCTGCTTCACTCAACTGCAGGCTTGTTCCAGCTACAATGACGTTGGAAAGAATGGCCTGTGAAGATCGGGGGCTCATCGGGACATCCAAGATGGCTGGGGGCCAACAGCACTGCCCAGGATCCCCCCAGCCAGCTGAGAGAAGAGGGGAGAACCCCCCAGACCTTGCCCCTGCTTGGTGGGTAGCAGCATCCCTGGATTGAAAGTACAGGTGAAGGGGTTACAGTCTCTGGATGCCTTGAAATCAGCCCAGAGGAATATCTAGGCCCCATGGCTGGAGGGGGAGTAAGAGCCTCCTTTGGCTGGAGGTAGAGGAGCCCATTGCACAGGCTGGTGGGTGAGCGGCGTCCCTGGCTTGAGTGTACTATGGGAGTGGGTGAAAGTCTCTGGCTGCCTTAAAATCAGCTCAGAGGGAAAGGCCAATGGCCCCTTGGGCCACACCAGCCCAAATGCACCTGATCCTGTCTGACATTGGAACAAGCAGGTGCGGCCTGGTCAGTACCTGGATGGAGACAAACTGGGAATACCAGGTGTCATAACCTTTTCTTCTGCTTCACTCAACTGGCAGGCTTGTTCCAGCATACAATACGATGGAAAGGAATGGCCTGTGAAGATTGGGGGCTCATCGGTACATCCAGTGGCTGGGGCCAACAGCAGCTTCCCAGGATCCCCCCAGCCCAGCTGAGAGAAGAGGGAGACCCCCCCAGACCTTGCCCTGCTTGGTGGGTGAGCAGCATCCCTGGATTGAAGTACAGGTGAATGGTTACAGTCTCTGGATGCCTTGAAATCAGCCCAGAGGAATATCTGCCCCATGACTGGAGGGGGAGTAAGAGCCTCCTTTGGCTGGAGGGTAAGGAGCCCCATTGCCACAGGCTAGTGGTGATCGCGTCCCTGGCTTGAGTGTACCAGGGAGGGGTGAAAGTCTCTGGCTGCCTTAAAATCAGCTCAGAGGGAAAGGCCAATGGCCCTGGCCACACCAGCCCAAATGCACCTGATCCTGTCTGACATTGAAGCCAAGCAGGTGCAGGCCTGTTAGTACCCTGGATGGGAGTACCAACTGGGAATACCAGGTGGCATAACCTTTTCTTCTGCTTCACTCACTGGCAGGCTTTTAAAAAGGTTCCAGCGTACAATGACGATGGAAAGGAATGGTCCTGTGAAGATCGGGGGCTCATCGGGACATCCAAGATGGCTGGGGGCAACAGCAGCTGCCCAGGATCCCCCACGCCCAGCTTGAGAGAAGAGGAGACTCCCCAGGACCTTGCCTCCTTTTTGTGGGTGAGGCACATCCCTGGATGAAAGTACAGGTGAATGGGTTACAGTCTCTGGATGCCTTAATCAGCCCAGAGGAAATATCAGGCCCCATAGCTGGAGGGGGGAGTAAGAGCCTCTTTTGGCTGGAGGGTAGAGGAGCCATTGCACAGCTGGTGGGTGAGCAGCGTCCATGGCTTCAGTTTCAGTGTACCGGGAGTGGGTGAAAGTCTCTGGCTGCCTTAAAATCACTCAGAGGGAAAGGCCATGGCCCTTGGCCACACCAGCCCAATGCACCTGATCCTGTCTGACATTGAAGCAAGCAGGTGCAGGCCTGGTCAGCACCTGGATGGGAGACAAACTGGGAATACCAGGTGTCATAGCCTTTTCATCTGCTTCACTCAACTGGCAGGTTTTAAAAGGTTCCAGCGTACAATGACGATGGAAAGGATGGCCTGTGAAGATCGGGGGGCTCATCGGGACATCCAAGATGGCTGGGGCCAACAGCAGCTGCCCAGATCCCCCCAGCCCAGCTAGAGAAGAGGGAGCACCCCAGGACCTTGCTCCTGTTGGTGGGTGAGCAGCATCCCTGATTGAAAGTACAGTGAATGGATTACAGTCTCCTGGATGCCTTGAAATTAGCCAGCGGAAATATCTAGGGCCCCATGGCTGGAGGGGGAGTAAGAGCCTCTTTTTGGCTGGAGGGTAGAGGAGCCCCATTGCACAGCTGGTGGTGTGTGAGCAGCGTCCAAGGCTTCAGTGTACCGGGGAGTGGGGTGAAAGTCTCTGGCTGCCTTAAATCAGCCCGTCAGAGGGAAACCGGCGGCCCGTGTGTCAATTCGCACACGGGTGGTTTCCGTGTGGAGCCATCGCCAGCCCAAATGCACCTGATCCGTCAGACAGTGGAAGAAGCCAAGCAGGGTGCAAGGCAGGCCGGGTACAGTACCTGGAATGGGAGAAGACCAACTCACAACACTGGGACTCCCAGGTGTCATAAATAGAGAAACCTTTTCTTCTCTTTTTTTTTCTTTCTGTCTGCTTTCACACACACAACCTCAAACTGGCAGGCCTTTGTTCCACCAGCACATACAACAACAATGACGATGGAAAGAATAGGCCCCATGGCTGGAGGGGGAGTAAGAGCCTCTTTTGGCTGGAGGATAGAGGAGCCCCATTGCCACTGGCTGGTGGGTGAGCGGCGTCCAAGGCTTCAGTGTACCAGGGAGTGGGTGAAAGTCTCTAGCTGCCTTAAAATCAGCTCAGAGGGAAAGGCCAATGGCCCTTGGCCACACCAGCCCAAATGCACCTGATCCTGTCTGACATTGGAAGCTAAGCAGGTGCAGGCCTGGTCAGTACCTGGATGGGAGACCAACTGGGAACACCAGGTGTCATAAACCTTTTCTTCTGCTTCACTCAACTGGCAGGCTTGTTCCAGCATACAATGACGATGGTAAAGGAATGGCCTGTGAAGATCGGGGGGCTCATTGGGACATCCAAGATGGCTTGGGGCCAACAGCAGCTTTTTCATGTAACCCCCCCCAAAGTCTCAAAACTAACCACCAGGAGGATAGCAGGTCTCTGCCTGCTATCTAGCCTCCGGTAGATATTTGCCATGCGCACTGCAGCCCTTCTCCCCCTCCCTCCCTCTCCCTCCCTCTCCCTCCGTTCTACTCCCTCCCCCTAGCATTAACCCCCTTAATATGCTGCTCCCCCTTGTCCCCAGCCCCAATCGCATGTTTTTTTTTTTCAAAAAGCTCCCCAAACTCTTACTTACCTCTCCGCTTTCCTCCGCTGCACTGAATGACCGGCAGCGCGTCCGTGATTGGCTGCCGCTCAACCAATCACAGACGCGACTGCCGGTCCGCCCCTCTGCTTGCATTTCGCAAGCAGAGGGCCGGCAGTGCGGCGGAGGATCGAGGGGAGGTAAGTAAGAGTTTGGGAGCTTTTTGAAAAGAAGAAAAATGCGGTTGGGGCTGGGGGACATGGGGGAGCACAGATATTAAAAACCATTTTAGGGGTGGACATACCCTTTAACTTTATTGCAATATCAAAAAATATATTGTGAAAAAAATGAATAATACACTCTCAAATCAATTCATGTTTATGCCAAGGCCAAGGAAAGATCTAATCTGCCCAGTAAAACAAAAATGTTCTGTAATTAAAAAATGTGGATTTCTTAAAACATAAAGAACAGCAATACTGCAAAGATTGACCGTGAAGCATTTGGTAGGGATGTTGCATTACATTTAAAACACTTATAGGAAGATTCAGTATGGGGCAAATCCGTCTAAAACCCATGTTAGGCCAAAGTAATATTGGTTAACAAGTGTTTTACACAAAATTTAGGGTACAGCACCATTTCCAAATGTATTTGGTAGAACTGAATCTATAGCGGTAGACACATGGTTAGGCGTGAGATCATGTTGGTGGTATGGCCATTCTGTTGCAGTTATTACCTAAAATAAAATTAGGATACCAATTCAAATACCAAATATGACATAAACCCATTTTCTAGTATTTTTCTAAATTCAGATAGAATAAACTTATAAACCATAATATACGCTTGTCAACAATCCACCATATCCTTCACATCCCATAGATTATTGATTTAATATTGCAGTCTTAAGTCTTTGATATACTATATATGAAAAAGGTTTAGTAAATACTGTATATAAACTCCAAACCAGAGGAAAATAAAACCAGGTGCATTGTGGTGTGTGTGCTATAAAAGAATGGATTCTCCAGGGGGCTCCATGGGGATTCATGTGTATAATACACACAAACACATGTCTATGCAAATCCCCTCCTTGATAGACCTATAGGCTTGGAAATAAAAAATTCTACAAAGATTACAATATAACATATATTAACCAGACAGCCAGCAAGGTAGTAATAGTTGAAGAGAAAATACTTACTTCCCTGTTGTAGTCAGTATTAAGTTGATGATTAGGTTCTGCAATGGTCCATCATCTTTTCCAGGACGTTCACTTTCTTGGGATGTTCTAACAGTCATTTTAATCATTGACTGGGTGGGTCAAAAATGTCATATAGTGTCAGTTACTAGTAATATAGGTTATATAGTTTGTTCGAGAGCGCTAATATGTGGAGATTTCTGTGATATCTCTCCTGATGATGTCTGGTATTTTGTTACCAGGGTTCAGAACCCTGTTAGTGATATTGCCTCTGGGCCGGTCTGGGTGTATTTGAACTATTACATTTTATTAAACTAAACACGGGGTGCTGGCCGCTCCAGACCCATCCTGGGTAGAGTGGGGTGGGGGGGGGAGGGAGGGATAAAAGCACTGAATGAAGTAGCCGGTGTGCAGGTCCATGCAGTTTCAGTACCGCCAATCCAGCAAACAAGCCAATGAAAGGCCACACTTGGGTCTGCATAACAAAGTTTATTGGATAAATACATCTTTAAAAAATGGTGCACGAGTACGTCATGACTATAGGGTAGGTCCCCTATAAGTCCCCGTGTGTTGGATGACATACTCTCGTGTGCCATGTTTTTAACGGTGTATTTATCTAAATAAAGTTTGTTACGTAGACCCGGAAGTGTGGCCTTTCATTTGTTTTTTTAAACTAAACCCCCAGTATCTAAAAAAAATAAATAAAACTACACAGCTTAAGGGCAAGTCCAGCTCTGAAATGAAAATGTATTTATGGGTAAATCACCCCCCCAAACCCTAAACTGTAACAGTTGAAATCTAACCTGAAACCTGCACAATGTCCTGTTGCGGGGTTTGCTTCTGGTACTTCCAGTCATAGTAGTAAAAGTCCCATACACAGCCCTACAGAAAGTCCCATACACAGCCCTACAAAATTTCCCATACACAGATGTGCCCTGCATACCTTTCTGTGCAGCCTGAATACTTAAAGGCTATGTCCACCCCTAAAATAAAAATTTTATATCATGCTCCCCCATGTCCCCCAGCCCCAACCGCATGTTTAGTTTTTTTAAAAAGCTCCCCAAACTCTTACTTACCTCTCCGCTTTCCTCCGCTGCACTGAATGACCGGCAGCCGCGTCCGTGATTGGCTGCCTCTCAGCCAATCACAGACGCGACTGCCGGTCCCGCCCCTCTGCTTGCATTCTCGCAAGCAGAGGGCCGGCAGTGCGGCGGAGGATCGAGGGGAGGTAAGTAAGAGTTTGGGGAGCTTTTTGAAAAGAAGAAACATGCGGTTGGGGCTGGGGGACATGGGGGAGCATGATATTAAAAACCTATTTTAGGGGTGGACATACCCTTTAACTTTATTGCAATATCAATAAATATATTGTGAAAAAAATGAATAATACACTTCTCAAATCAATTCATGTTTATGCCAAGGCCAAGGAAGATCTAATCTGCCCAGTAAAACAAAAATGTTCTGTAATTTAAAAAATGTGGATTTCTTAAAACATTAAAGAACAGCAATACTGCAAAGATTGACCGTGAAGCATTTGGTAGGGATTGTTGCATTACATTTAAAACACTTATAGGAAGATTCAGTATGGGGCAAATCCGTCTAAAACCCATGTTAGGCCAAAGTAATATTGGGTTAACACGTGTTTTACACAAATTTTAGGGTACAGCACCATTTCCAAATGTTTATTTGGTAGAACTGAATCTATAGCGGTAGACACATGGTTAGGCGATGAGATCATGTTGGTGGTATGGCCATTCTGTTGCAGTTATTACCTAAAATAAAATTAGGATACCAATTCAAATACCAAATATGACATAAACCCATTTTCTAGTATTTTTCTAAATTCAGATAGAATAAACTTATAAACCATAATATTACGCTTGTCAACAATCCACCATACTCCTTCACATCCCATAGATTTATTGATTTTAATATTGCAGTCTTAAGTCTTTGATATACTATATATGAAAAAGGTTTAGTAAATACTGTATATAAACTCCAAACCAGAGGAAAATAAAACCAGGTGCATTGTGTTGTGTGTGCTATAAAAGAATGGATTCTCCAGGGGGTCTCCATGGGGATTCATGTGTATATATACACACAAACACATGTCTATTGCAAATCCCCTCCTTGATAGACCTATAGGCTTGGAAATAAAAATTCTACAAAGATTACAATATAACATATTATTAACCAGACAGCCAGCAAGGTAGTAATAGTTAGAAGAGAAAATACTTTACTATTCCCTGTTGTAGTCAGTATTAAGTTGCTATTTCAGGTTCTGCAATGGTCCATCATCTTTTCCAGGACGTTCACTTTCTTGGGATGTTCCTAACAGTCATTTTAATCCATTGACTGGGTGGGTCAAACATGTCATACTAGTGTCAGTTACTAGATAATATAGGTTATATAGTTTGTTCGAGAGCGCTAATATGTGGAGATTTCTGTGATATCTCTCCTGATGATTGTCTGGTATTTTGTTTTACCAGGGTTCAGAACCCATGTTAGTGATATTGCCTCTGGGCCGGTCTGGGTTGTATTTGAACTATTTACATTTTATTTAAACTAAACACAGGGGTGCTGGCCGCTCCAGACCCATCCTGGGGTAGAAGTGGGGTGGGGGGAGGGGAGATAAAAGCACTGAATGAAGTAGCCCGGGTGCAGGTCCATGCAGTCTCAGTACCGCCAATCCAGCAAACAAGCAAATGAAAGGCCACACTTTCGGGTCTGCATAACAAAGTTTATTGGATAAATACATCTTTAAAAAATGGTGCACGAGTACGTCATGACTATAGGGTAGGTCCCCTATAAGTCCCCCGTGTGTTGGATGACATACTCTCGTGTGCCATGTTTTTAACGGTGTATTTATCTAAATAAAGTTTGTTACGTAGACCCGGAAGTGTGGCCTTTCATTTGTTTTTTTAAACTAAACTCCCCAGTATCTAAAAAAAATAAATAAAACTACACAGCTTAAAGGGCAAGTCCAGCTCTGAAATGAAAATGTATTTATGGGTAAATCACCCCCCAAACCCTAAACTGTAACAGTTTGAAATCTAACCTGAAACCCTGCACAATGTCCTGTTGCGCCTGTTTCTGCTTCCTGGTACTTCCAGTCATAGTAGTAAATGGATGCTTTGTCCAATCTTTGTCCAAAAATGTGTACAGACATTTCCCAGGAGATTAGCAGTGCAAATGTTAAGGTTTATTTGCAATTTACATATTTAAATCAGAATACATAATAAAGGAGACCATCTGGAGATGTTGGGAGCTGCAATTTCAGACTGCTATAGGAACGCAGGCTGGACAGCTGTAGGATACAAAGAACTTATTTTGTTTGGTTTTTTAAGCGTTAAGCATTCACATATGGGTGGGCAATCATGTTTTTTATTATATTTCTATAGTACATAACCTGTATGGCCTATATGGCAAAACTATGCTGCTAACTAATACTGGATTGCAGGTCAGGCAATAAAATCACAGTCAGTGCAGCTGTGTTGTTTGTGGGCTGAAAGTTCATCACTGTAGCTTTAAGAAAATATATATGAGCAGGGGTAACAATGGGTTAACATTGAAAAGCTGGATTACATGCAAGACAACCTTGGAACTTGCTTAGGGCCCAGGAAAGCTGAGAGGTTGCAGTTTTTGCTGAAAGCATCACAATACAGTCACAATACATGTGTATGATGTGTATAGTAAATGGCTTTAATGCAAGCTTCACACTGCAGTTTATTAATAGCCATATACCAAGTGTTTATGTCTAAATAGTATGCTCACTTTCCGTGCAGCCTATAAATCTTCTATGTTTAATGCTAAATCTTAAAAGGAGGAGTTGTCAACTGGTTAAAGTCCCCAGGGAACCACTGGGCCTACAGTTAAATTCTATTTCCTGACCTAATTCATTGTGTTGTATGGAGTGCTAGCACATTAATGAAACTATCAGAGGAATAATCCTGTTTGACCTGACATTGGGAAAAGAAAGTAAATCACGATCAGTTTTTTCTACTTATTTACTTTTAAAATAAAAGCACTGCAATGATACTGACATACCGTATATACTCAAGTATAAGCCAAGAAATTTTACATTAAAATCATCCTGAAAGTCTCCCCTTGGCTTATACTCTGGGCTGATCTGGGTGCATGAAGGAGCAGCTGGACAAAAATGCATAGCCCTGGTAAGACAAAAACTGTACACAAAGAATCCTCTTGATTTCGGTGGGTTAGGCAATTGTTCTGCTCTGCTCTTAGATCAGCCCAGACTGCAAGGGTAAAATAATTATCTTTAAAGGGCATGTCCACCCCCAAAAACTATAATCCCCCCAACTACTGGCCCCACCATGTAGTGTAGTTTAATCCTTACCTCACATCCCAACTCCATCTGGTTCTCCGTAGTCCCCCCCCAAAGTTCCAAAAACTGCCCACCAGGAGGCTAGCAGGTCCATATCGACACTGCCTGCTACCTGGCCTCCCGAGATTCCTCCATCGTGCTGCAGCCCTTCTCCCCCCTCCCTCCCCCTCCCTCTCCCTCCCTCTCCCTCCCGTTCTACTATCCCTCCCCTAGCGAAAAACCCCCTAAATATTCTGCTCCCCCATGTCCCCAGCCCCAACCGCATGTTTAGTTTTTTTAAAAACTCCCCAAACTCTTACTTACCTCTCCGCTTTCCTCCGCTGCACTGAATGACCGGCAGCCGCGTCCGTGATTGGCTGCCTCTCAGCCAATCACAGACCGACTGCCGGTCCCGCCCCTCTGCTTGCATTCTCGCAAGCAGAGGCCGGCAGTGCGGCGGAGGATCGAGGGGAGGTAAGTAAGAGTTTGGGGGGCTTTTTAAAAAACTAAACATGCGGTTGGGGCTGGGGGACATGGGGGAGCATGATATAAAATTTTTATTTTAGGGTGGACATAGCCTTTAAGTATCAGGCTGCACAGAAAGGTATGCAGGGCACATCTGTGTATGGGAAATTTTGTAGGGCTTGTGTTGGGGACTTTCTGTGGGCTGTGTATGGGACTTTCTGTAGGGCTGTGTATGGGACTTTCTGTAGGGCTGTGTATAGGACTTTCTGTAGGGCAGTGTATAGGACTTTCTGTAGGGCTGTGTATGGGACTTTCTGTAGGGCTGTGTATCGAGCATGATCCTGGAGTCATTTTAAAGGGCACGTCCACCCCCAAAATTATGTTTACTGGGGCCTAGGAAATCCTACTTACCATAGTAAGCTAGCTGAATCTCCTTTATATGACTTGTTGATGAAATCTGAAGTGTTTTTAAATATAAATAAATGCATGTAAGATATCACACTGCTTGCCCATTGCATTATTTATGATAAAACCATCTGCCCAAAGCAATTCGTGTTACGATACTTTTACATTCTGTTAGTGCTTAGTATAATAAAAGTTTAACCATTTCCAAAACCCTTTTCTTTTCAACTATTCCATCCTGACTCAAACAAAAACTTTGGTTTACTAAAATATGAATAATAACCCCTGCTTCCCCCCAATTATAATCTGATATTGCCAAATATAAAGCGTTTATAAGAGAATTATGTATAGAATGACACCGACAAATGTGTTTCTTAAAGGGCATGTCCACCCCCAAAACTATAATCCCCCCAACTACTGGCCCACCATGTAGTGTAGTTTAATCCTACCTCACATCCCAGCTCCATAGGTTCTCCTGTAAACCCCCCCCCCAAAGTCTCAAAACTAACACCAGGAGGATAGCAGGTCTCTGCCTGCATCTAGCCTCCGGTAGATATTTGCCATGCGCACTGCAGCCCTTCTCCCCCCTCCCTCCCTCTCCCTCCCTCTCCCTCCCGTTCTACTATCCCTCCCCCTAGCATTAATCCCCCTTAATATGCTGCTCCCCCTTGTCCCCAGCCCCAATCGATGTTTTTTTTTTTCAAAAAGTCCCCAAACTCTTACTTACCTCTCCGCTTTCCTCCGCTGCAACTGAATACCGGCAGCCGCGTCCGTGATTGGCTGCCGCTCAACAATCACAGACGCGACTGCCGGTCCCGCCCCTCTGCTTGCATTCGCAGCAGAGGGCCGGCAGTGCGGCGGAGGATGAGGGGAGGTAAGTAAGAGTTTGGGGAGCTTTTTGAAAAGAAGAAACATGCGGTTGGGGCTGGGGGACATGGGGGAGCATGATATTAAAAACCTATTTTAGGGGTGGACATACCCTTTAACTTTATTGCAATATCAATAAATATATTGTGAAAAAAATGAATAATACACTTCTCAAATCAATTCATGTTTATGCCAAGGCCAAGGAAGATTAATCTGCCCAGTAAACAAAAAATGTTCTGTAATTTAAAAAATGTGGATTTCTTAAACATTAAAGAACGCAATACTGCAAAGATTGACCGTGAAGCATGGTAGGGATTGTTGCATTACATTTAAAACACTTATAGGAAGATTCAGTATGGGGCAAATCCGTCTAAAACCCATGTTAGGCCAAAGTAATATTGGGTTAACACGTGTTTTACACAAATTTAGGGTAACACCATTTCCAAATGTTTATTTGGTAGAAATGAATCTATAGCGGTAGACACATGGTTAGGCGATGAGATCATGTTGGTGGTATGGCCATTCTGTTTGCAGTTATTACCTAAAATAAAATTAGGATACCAATTCAATACCAAATATGACATAAACCCATTTTCTAGTATTTTTCTAAATTCAGATAGAATAAACTTATAAACCATAATATTACGCTTGTCAACAACCACCATACTCCTTCACATCCCATAGATTTATGATTTTAATATTGCAGTCTTAAGTCTTTGATATATATATATGAAAAAGGTTTAGTAAATACTGTATATAAACTCCAAACCAGAGGAAAAATAAAACCAGGTGCATTGTGGTGTGTGTGCTATAAAAGAATGGATTCTCAGGGGTCTCCATGGGGATTCATGTGTATATATACACACAAACACATGTCATTGCAAATCCCCTCCTTGATAGACCTATAGGCTTGGAAATAAAAATTCTACAAAGATTACAATATAACATATTATTACAGACAGCCAGCAAGGTAGTAATAGTTAGAAGAGAAAATACTTTACTATTCCCTGTTGTAGTCAGTATTAAGTTGCTATTTCAGGTTCTGCAATGGTCCATCATCTTTTCCAGGACGTTCACTTTCTTGGGATGTTCCTAACAGTCATTTTAATCCATTGACGGGTGGGTCAAACATGTCATACTAGTGTCAGTTACTAGATAATATAGGTTATATGTTTGTTCGAGAGCGCTAATATGTGGAGATTTCTGTGATATCTCTCTGATGATTGTCTGGTATTTGTTTTACCAGGGTTCAGAACCCATGTAGTGATATTGCCTCTGGGCCGGTCTGGGTTGTATTTGAACTATTTACATTTTATTTTTAACTAACACAGGGGTGCTGGCCGCTCCAGACCCATCCTGGGGTAGAAGTGGGGTGGGGGGAGGGGAGATAAAAGCACTGAATGAAAGTAGCCCGGTGCAGGTCCATGCAGTCTCAGTACGCCAATCCAGCAAACAAGCAAATGAAAGGCCACACTTTCGGGTCTGCATAACAAAGTTTATTGGATAAATACATCTTTAAAAAATGGTGCACGAGTACGTCATGACTATAGGGTAGGTCCCCTATAAGTCCCGTCCTGTTTGGATGACATACTCTCGTGTGCCATGTTTTTAACGGTGTATTTATCTAAATAAAGTTTGTTACGTAGACCCGGAAGTGGGCCTTTCATTTGTTTTTTTAAACTAAACTCCCCAGTATCTAAAAAAAAATAATAAAACTACACAGCTTAAGGCAAGTCCAGCTCTGAAATGAAAATGTATTTATGGGTAAATCACCCCCAAACCCTAAACTGTAACAGTTTGAAATCTAACCTGAAACCTGCACAATGTCCTGTTGCGCCTGTTTCTGCTTCCTGGTACTTCCAGTCATAGTAGTAAATGGAGCTTTGTCCAATCTTTGTCCAAAAATGTGTACAGACATTTCCAGGAGATTAGCAGTGCAAATGTTAAGGTTTATTTGCAATTACATATTTAAATCAGATACATAATAAAGGAGACCATCTGGAGATGTTGGGAGCTGCATTTCAGACTGCTATAGGAACGCAGGCTGGACAGCTGTAGGATACAAAGAACTTATTTGTTTGGTTTTTAAGCGTAAGCATTCACATATGGGTGGGCAATAGTTTTTATTATATTTCTATAGTACAAACCTGTATGGCCTATATGGCAAAACTATGCTGCTAACAATACTGGATTGCAGGTCAGGCAATAAAATCACAGTCAGTGCAGCTGTGTGTTTTGTGGCTGAAAGTTCATCACTGTAGCTTTAAGAAAATAATATGAGCAGGGGTAACAATGGGTTAACATTGAAAAGCTGGATTACATGCAAGACAACCTTGGAACTTCTTGGGCCCAGGAAGCTGAGAGGTTGCAGTTTTTGCTGAAAGATCACATACAGTCACAATACATGTGTATGATGTGTATAGTAAATGGCTTAATGCAAGCTTCACACTGCAGTTTATTAATAGCCATATACCAAGTGTTTATGTCTAAATAGTATGCTCACTTTCCGTGCAGCCTATAAATCTTCTATGTTTAATGCTAAATCTTAAAAGGAGGAGTTGTCAACTGGTTAAAGTCCCAGGGAACCACTGGGCCTACAGTTAAATTCTATTTCCTGACCTAATTCATTGTGTTGTATGGAGTGCTAGCACATTAATGAAACTATCAGAGGAATAATCCTGTTTGACCTGACATTGGGAAGAAAGTAATCACGATCAGTTTTTTCTACTTATTACTTTTAAATAAAAGCACTGCAATGATACTGACATACCGTATATACTCAAGTTAAGCCAAGAAATTTACATTAAAATCATCCTGAAAGTCTCCCCTTGGCTTATACTCTGGGCTGATCTGGGTGCATGAAGGGCAGCTGGACAAAAATGCATAGCCCTGGTAAGACAAAAACTGTACACAAAGAATCCTCTTGATTTCGGTGGTTGGTTAGGCAATGTTCTGCTCTGCTCTTAGATCAGCCCAGACTGCAAGGGTAAAATAATTATCTTAAAGGGCATGTCCACCCCCAAAACTATAATCCCCCCAACTACTGGCCCCACCATGTAGTGTAGTTTAATCCTTACCTACACATCCAACTCCATCTGGTTCTCCTGTAGTCCCCCCCAAAGTTCCAAAAACTGCCCACCAGGAGGCTAGCAGGTCCATATACGACACTGCCTGCTACCTGGCCTCCCGGAGATTCCTGCCATGCGTGCTGCAGCCTTCTCCCCCCTCCTCCCCCTCCCTCTCCCTCCCTCTCCCTCCCGTTCTACTATCCCTCCCCCTAGCGAAAAACCCCTAAATATTCTGCTCCCCCTGTCCCCCAGCCCCAACCGCATGTTTAGTTTTTTTAAAAAGCTCCCCAAACTCTTACTTACCTCTCGCTTCCTCCGCTGCACTGAATGACCGGCAGCCGCGTCCGTGATTGGCTGCCTCTCAGCCAATCACAGAGCGACTGCCGGTCCCGCCCCTTGTGCATTCTCGCAAGCAGAGGGCCGGCAGTGCGGCGGAGGACGAGGGGAGGTAAGTAAGTTTGGGGGGCTTTTTAAAAAAACTAAACATGCGGTTGGGGCTGGGGGACATGGGGGAGCAGATATAAAATTTTTATTTTGGGGTGGACATAGCCTTTAAGTATTCAGGCTGCACAGAAAGGTATGCAGGGCATAGTGTAGGGAATTTTGTAGGGATGTGTATGGGACTTTCTGTAGGGCTTGTGTATGGGACTTTCTGGTAGGCTGTGTATGGGACTTTCTGTAGGGCTTGTGTATGGGACTTTCTGTAGGGCTGTGTATAGGACTTCTGTGGGCAGTGTATAGGACTTTCTGTATGGGCTGTGTATGGGACTTTCTGTAGGGCTGGTGTATGGGACTTTGTAGGGTGTGTCTCTAGGACTGTGTATGGGACTTTCTGTGGGGCTGTGTATAGGACTTTCTCTAGGGCAGTGTATATGACTTTCTGTAGGGCTGTGTATGGGACTTTCTGTAGGGCTGTGTATGCATACACAGCCCTACAGAAAGTCCCATACACAGCCCTACAGAAAGTCCCATACACAGCCCTACAGAAAGTCCTATACACTGCCCTACAGAAAGTCCTATACACAGCCCTACAGAAAGTCCCATACACAGCCCTACAGAAAGTCCCATACACAGCCCTACAGAAAGTCCCATACACAGCCCTACAGAAAGTCCCATACACAGCCCTACAAAATTTCCCATACACAGATGTGCCCTGCATACCTTTCTGTGCAGCCTGAATACTTAAGGCTAGTCCACCCCTAAAATAAAAATTTTATATCATGCTCCCCCATGTCCCCCAGCCCCAACCGATGTTTAGTTTTTTAAAAAGCCCCCCAAACTCTTACTTACCTCCCTCGATCCTCCGCCGCACTGCGGCCCTCTGCTTGCGAGAATGCAAGCAGAGGGCGGGGGACCGGCAGTGCGTCTGTGATTGGCTGAGAGGCAGCCAATCACGGACGCGGCTGCCGGTCATTCAGTGGCAGCGGAGGAAAGCGGAGAGGTAAGTAAGAGTTTGGGAGCTTTTTAAAAAAACTAAACATGCGGTTGGGGCTGGGGGACTGGGGGAGCAGATATTTAGGGGGTTTTTCGCTAGGGGAGGGGATGTAGAACGGGAGGGAGAGGGAGGGAGAGGGAGGGGGAGGGAGGGGGGAGAAGGGCTGCAGCACGCATGGCAGGAATCTCCGGGAGGCCAGGAGCAGGCAGTGTCGTATATGGACCTGCTAGCCTCCTGGTGGGCATTTTTGGAACTTGGGGGGGGACTACAGGAGAACCAGATGGAGTTGGATGTGAGGTAAGGATTAAACTACACTACATGGTGGGGCCAGTAGTGTGGGGGGATTTAGTTTTGGGGGGTAGTGGAGCATCGTTTCATACACTTCAAGATAAAATCTGCAGTCTTGCGTGTGGAAAGCTGACAGCCAATCATGTACAGCTCAGAGATCCCTCCGTATTGAAACAGAACACAGAGTTCAATGCATTTTTTGTGTAAACACTGGAATACAAATTCTCATATCCCTAACAACGATAAAGTCCTTTGACTTTTCATAAAAAAAATGAAAAGTAATCTTTGCAGTGACCTCTTGTTATCATGAAAGAAAAACGACCATTTAACATTTCAAAAAAAAATAAAGTAAGTATGGGGAATCGAGATGAGCAACCTACTCTACTGTGTCCTTTCTGAAAAGAAAGATTTATACTCTATGCCACAAGGATAATAAGTAAAAAAAAAAAGAGTACAGAAGAGTCTTTATCTTTGCTGAAACATTAATAAAAACAAAAAAAGGGAGCATGGGGAATTAACTGTGTCCCAATAATTCTGATTTCCTTACCCAGCAGCTTTCTAGCAGAATGCGCCAGCAGTGGAACTTGCAATAGATAGAGTAATTTCATGTTAAATGTCAGTAAAATCAGTTACTCTTGTAAGCTACTGGAAGACTGTCGCAATCACATGGTTGGTAAATAAAATAACCGAGCTGCATATATAAAGTTTGTAACATATGTAGAAATTATATTTTTCTTAGAAACATTGAAAACAAACAAACAAAAAAGCAATAAACTTCAGACAGTAGACTATGTTATCTTGTTTTCATAATTAAACTAGGAGAACTTGGTGATTTCTTGGTCCCTTTGTTCCTAAGAACACAGCATTTACATGGTGCGCCACAGATAAGATTGTATACGATTATACATTTAGAAACTTTACTTTCGCTAGAAAGTAAAGCTAGAAAACTTTTGCATAGATACAGCGAATCTGGGTAAGGGGCGTGGCTACTTGGAAGCCAACTGGACTATGATTGTACTGGCAACAAACATGGAAGCCTCCTTGTTACAGAATCTATTACTTCACGTTATCGATAGCTTTCAAAATTGGGATTTTAATTAATTAAGTTTAGTTCTTCATTAAGCTAACTAAACTAGAAAAAAGTAGAGATAGTTGAATAAACAGCCACAAAAAAGTATATCAATAGTAAAAGACAGAGATGTGGGACCATTAAATAACCCGGGTACACGAATATAAAGAAAGATGCCGAGATGGCTGTTATACACTGCAGAGAAACTAGATTTAGAAAAGACTTATAATAAGTAAAAAAAGAAGAATATTCACTCGGCTGACAGAGTGTATGTACAAGGAAACAATTAATCAAGTTATTTCATAAAGCTACAGGATGAAATACACCCATGGATCTTTGAGAGGTCGGTCTACCTAGACTTATGTTCCTTATCTTTTCGATTCACTTTTCTCTGGAGAGCTGTGCCTATGGATTGGATTAGTGGATGACACTAATTTATGACAAAACATGAACGTTGCAATTGCTGCAGGAGACCTAGATGGATCATCATCCCAAAAAAAACGAAAACAGTATTTTTTAAAAATTATTTAAAGTAATCGGCATGCCCCAGCTACTGAACAGACACTATTAAAATACAATTTTTAGATATAACGTTGCTTTTTATTTTCCCCCCAAATAATATTTGCCGCCTGGGATTCTTAAGTAAACCCATTTTAAAAAAAACCTCTAGTATGAAAAAGCACACTAGATAGAATAACTCAATTACATAGATATCTAAAACTAGTTTGTTTATCTCTTCCAAAGATGTGGACAGTTTCAGTGCAATGTACTTGCTAGCACACCTAAGAAAGAATCCGAGAAATATATATATTTGGTGGTTAACAGATTTTACCTGTATCACTAAACTGTTTTAAAATGACTGTTATACATTGAGCAAGTAGGGTAAAAAAGAACACTAGAGTTACTGTAAGTGGCTGGGATCAGGAATAAGTCCAAAGGGGGTGAAAAAGGGGGAAAGGTTTGTATTATATGTGAAATAGGTGCACCAGAACAACCTAAATGATATGTAGGAAGCATTTTTGTGACTAATGATAAATGGGCATTGTGATTGGTTATGCCCCTTAGTTGGTGGACTGGGTTATACATGGTGGGTGAAAGAAAACTCTAAGTTTTTAGGTTTGGGAGGCTGGGTTTGCTTTTGGTCTGGGTTGAACTTTATCGACTACTGTCTTTTCAACCTAAACTATACAGTTATGTAAAGATGTGATAGACAAGTAATGCTGCTACTATGTGAAAGTGGCCTGGAGTCTGTGACCTGTATAAAAACCTTGCCTGGCATTCACATACTTTTATTTTGTCAAGGACTTAGATATTTTTTACCTTTGTGTATTTTTTAACCTTTGTTGTGTAATGAATACATTGCTGAACCCCAGGCTTCTCCCCTAAAAGCTTTCGAATTTACAAAGAAGTTGCAATTGCTTGTTTGTAGAACTGCTAACTATTGCATGGTACTAGAACAGAAGCACAATACCAGAGAGGGATGTAAGCGTGGCTACTCACGGGGTGTGTCAACGAAACAGGGACACCAAAGATCTCCAAGTATTAACTGGAGGTGTTGGGGTTGGTTTGTGACAACACACCCTCCCACTTCCTTCCCTTCTTTCTTTTCTCTCTGTGCTCTATATATTTGTATGGTGTGTGAAAAGGGTACTCTTATGAGAACGAAGTGGTCTTTTACCACAAAAAAAAGCAGGAACCCTGCCCGGGTGTTGCTTTAATGACTGATTATGTATATTCCAATGAAGATTATGCTTTTGAACTTCTGTTTTTGTGGTGCCACACTGTAGCACCCATCTCTGGTATTGTGCTTGGGGTTATATCGGTCTCCCTGCTGGAAGTGTTATCTGAAGCTGGGGGAGGAGGCACAAGGTATGGCAGGGTATTTGCTCACAAGTGAGAATATCCCACAGGTGCTTTGTTTGCCATGTTAGGTATAACACAATATCAGGGGTCGGCCGGTGCAATATCCATGCCAAAGGAAAAAATAGTGTTAAAACCATGATAACTGATGTAATATCAACTTAGAGGGGTTTTTTTTCTACTCTTTGGCATTGCATGCCCTATTTCCAAAGACTTTAGGGAATGCCCAATGCAAGGCAAATGGAACAAAGTTTGCAATGATTATTGCGGAGCCTTATTTGCACTGAAATCACAAAGCCTTTTCCACTGTAGCTTTAAAACATCAAACGATGGAAAAATTGCACTTGCATTCCACCACGGTGCAATAACAGACGCAAATGGTTACTACTTCGGGGGGGAACCAAGGTTAGATGTGATGGTGAAAACGAATTGCATCTCCCCTATTTGCCTTCAAGAAGAACAAAAAATAATAAAAATACAGTAATCGGAAAAATATACATGTTTAATGTATTGTAGCCATCTTTTGTGTCCTTCTCTTTTTATAAATCAACTTACCAAGACATGTTCTAAAATATTCCAGAGTACTCAAAGGTTTTTCCTACATGTAATTTTGAATATTCCATGAACGACAGACTTCAGAAAAGTAAAAAAAACAATACCAGTGATGATGTTTGCGACCCAATTATGAACATACTGTAAGCAAATGTATTTTGAACAGATGTTGACAACCATACCCAAGGAAGACTCATGTATAGTATATATAGCTACAGTATGAGCAGTCAAAACAATAAAACTAATGGGGCAGTTTTTTTACGGTTATCAATATTGCTTAGATCGAATTTAACTGCGTACTGCATGGCTGGGTGTCGCTAAAGACACCCATGCAGCCACGGGCACTGAATTCAAATATCTGTTTTGATCTAGATGCGTTGCGGGAGATTTACCAGGCAATATAGGCAGTGCTCTGTAAATTTCCCCAATGTTTATTGTGTTGTGTATTACTAAATTGTGTAATAAGAAATCTGTTTTACAAAGTAAAAGGTTATAACTACAGTATGCAGGAAAAAGCATAACATTTTTAACATATAAAGAAACCACAATACCAGGAACCACATACTCATAACATTTCTATTAGTAACAGTGCTTTTCCTAGTTTGTTTCTGGTTGTTAGATCTTCCATTTCGTGGGCTGCTGAGATGAAAATGGCAGGTAAAGAAACCAACAAAGTAGGAAAACAAGAAAAAAAAATGCTGTAATGAGAATGAAAAGAACATACATGCATAAATGGGAATATTCAACGAAATGGACACCGAAATGTACTATAATAATAATAATAATAATAAAACACGCATATGTACAGGGCTTGGCAGGATCCTAGCAACTAGATAAAATATTTATTATGCGATAAAAATGTTCCTTGCGTCACTTGCCAAACCTTTAAATATAGACTCGGGATTGTGGGAGTTAAACTATAGCGTAAAATTTAAAGCAAATGGTTAACACTATAATTTTCCATCACCTTTATTACATTTTAAAAGACCAGTATATGAGCCTGAAGCCTAGATGAATGGCAGCTAAACATTAATAAAGAAACAGCCAAGTCAAATTTGAAATATAATGTAAGTACTCATGACTGGATTAGTTGTAAAAACCAAATCCATTGGAATTCATGCTACCTGTTGTAATATAATGTTGAAAAACCATTTTTGTACTTAATTTTGCTCTGTAGCACAAAATTCAACAATTTAAATGGTGCAGTTAAAAAAACTCATCAGACCCACTCAATGCAGGACCAGGAGTGTAATGATTACTGTATCCATGGGAGAGTGAGATATTAAATCGGCCCTAATGTATATATTATAAAAGTTATTTTGAAGTCCTTAAAGCATGTTTCTGATCTATAAATTACTGGTATGTGAGTCTTATAATTGAATTAACATGTAACACTCTTGTTTTACCATGTACAATTCTCGCAATGCATTGTGTGAGCAAAATAATAGAGAATGTAAAGAACATTGCATATATATGTTTCTTTGAAAAATTTTGTATTATTTAAAGGGACGAAAGTAAAGTCCCCACCCAAACCACCACCTTCACTACCTCTAAGTAATCCGGGTGTGGACCTACTAGCAAGGTTCTCATCCTGAGGTTAAACTTACATCAGTCTAAATTAGTATACAGTAGAAGTAAGTTGTATCTCTCTAGCCACTACGTTGTCCCTGCCCCCTGGGCCAGCATACCCACATATGGTGCAATTGTCTAACTATAGGCATCAGGACTCCCCTAGGTAAATTTGAATCATGTGCATACCTCCAATCCTACCTCTTGGAAAGGAAGACTATGCAAGTAAAAAAGTGCTTTACTATGATTTAATAACAAACAATATGCAGCTAAATATTTTTACTTTAGAAGGATGACCTGTCTTTCCATGAGGAAAAAGGTTTGGAACAGACCAGATCACCCTCAATTTACAGGACATTAACAGAAGGGATGGAGTTGATCCAGATCACAGCAATTTATTAGTGCGCACGATGGAGTAAACTCAGTGTTGTAAGGCTCTCACTTGGTACTTCAAAATGGGGGTGTGGGGTGGGTTTGAGAATTTTTTTTGGGGGGGGTTTATTTTAATGGAATGTGCAGTATCTGACTAGTATATTAAATGGGAGAGTGTATTTGAGTCCTTCATTCCCCTAAACAGCGTGTAAGCCCCAATATTTTATTTGGGATCATTTATACAGGGGGGAGAGACGTGTTTTTTTTTTTTAAAAAAAAATTGTCATGACATGAATTAGCATAGGGAATGCACAATAGTAATTAGGTGTGTGGTTTACATTCAGTGTAGTTTTGAAAAAAATGCACTGCGTGGCATGCATTTGTATCCAAAAACAGGTGTTTTTCTTATTTTATAAATACGAAATACAAAACGCAAATTCACTGGAAAAAAAAACACACAAGAATTATTCGATGAAAACCTGTAGTGTACACCACAGACTGAAATACTAATAATTAAGTACAATAAGGTTGGGATCCGTTCCCATCGCAACAGTCTAGTCACTGACTACAGTAATACAGAAGTAACTGGAGGGTACTGTAGTCAGTGACTATGGTGCTGTGACCTGCCCGAGCTATTAGAGAAAACCAAGGGTTGGAGGAATTTTTAATTGTAAACATATTTATTTTTTTCCTTTACCGAACTTAAAAAATGTCATTGTATTATAATTTGGTCTCTTATACACCAGTTTTATAATTAATTCTCAAATCTTCTGATCAAAACACACTGAATTCCCAAGCAAAAAATAGTTGAATCATTGGTATTATTTGGAAGAATTCATTAAAAACTAAATAAAAAACTAAATGTTTAAATTTATGTAAGTAATAAAACAGGTGTAAAGTTTTAAACAAATTAATGCTGACTAACCTTCCATTTTAGGCCGTTTAGAAAAAGATTACAGCAGGTTTATGCTGGGTGCACGTGCTGAGGATTGGCCAAATCAGTGTGCGTGGGCAAAGATCAAATTTATTGCCAAAACGATAAGACGCGATGCGTATATTTCAGTCATTCAACTAAATACGCACCTAAACAAAGCGTTTACATGAGCTGTTTCTGTAGAATGTTGAAGAGCCCGGATTGGCCCTGATCAGTAACTGATCAAACAACCACATCCCATAGACTTTTCCGGGGTGGTGTTGGGAAGGTTTTATTCATCCATTTTATTATAACCTCGGTTCCCGCAAATTGCCCCCCCCCCCCCTGTATCTTTTTCCCCCCCCCGGCGGCGGCCCCCCCTTCCGGCAGGTGGTTGCCCAACGTTTCCATGCAACAATAAGACCACCCCGCATGCCCTGAATCCAGAACCGTACCCCCGCAAGCCCCTTCCCGCCTGCCCAGCCCCCCCCCACACTCCCCCGCCCCCCGGCTCCGACTGCTTCCGTCTGTGTTGGCCTACTTCTCGCCCTCTCCTCCCCGATTGCCCGACCCCCCTCCCAGCTGAGAGAAGAGGGATACTCCCCAGAACCTTGCCCCTGTTGGTGGGTGAGCAGCATACCTGGATTGAAAGTACAGGGAATGGTTACAGTCGTCTCTGATGCCTTGAAATCAGAGAATATTCTAGGCCCCATGGCTGAGGGGGAGTAAGAGCCTCTTTTGGCTGGAGGGTAGAGGACCCCTTGCCACAGGCTGGTGGGTGAGCGGCGTCCAAGGCTTTAGTGTACCGGGGATTGGGTGAAAGTCTCTGGCTTGCCTTAAATCAGCTCAGAGGGAAAGGCCAATGGCCCTTGGCCACACCAGCCCAATGCACCTGACCTGTCTGCCATTGGAAGCTAGCAGGTGCGGCCTGGTGTCAGCACCTGGATGGGAGACAAACTGGGAATACCAGGTGTCATAGACCTTTCTTCTTCTTCTCCTCAAACTTGCAGGCTTTTGTTCCAGGCATACAATGATGATGGAAAGGAATGGCCTGTGAAGATCGGGGTGCTCATCGGGACATCCAAGATGGCTGGGGCAACAGCACTCAGGATCCCCCCAGCCCCAGCTGAGAGAAGAGGGAGACCCCCAGGACCTTGCCCTGCTTGGTGGGTGAGCAGCATCCCTGGATTGAAAGTACAGGTAATGGGTTACAGTCTCTGGATGCCTTGAAATCACCCAGAGGAATATCTAGGCCCATGGCTGGAGGGGAGTAAGAGCCTCTTTTGGCTGGAGGGTAGAGGAGCCCCATTGCCACGGCTGGTGGGTGAGCGGCGTCCTGGCTTGAGTGTACCGGGAGTGGGTGAAATCCTGCTGCCTTAAAATCATCTCAGAGGGAAAGCCAATGGCCCTTGGCCACACCAGCCCAAATGCACCTGATCCTGTCTGCATTGGAATCCAAGCAGGTGCAGGCCTGGTCTTACCTGGATGGGAGACAACCTGGGAATGACCAGTGTCATAACCTTTTCTTCTGCTTCACTCAACTGGCAGGCTTGTCCAGCAACAATACAATGCAATGGAATGGCCTGTGAAGATCGGGGGGCTCATCGGGACATCCAAGATGGCTGGGGGCAACACAGCTGCCGGATTCCCCCCAGCCCAGCTGAGAGAAGAGGGAGATCCCCCCAGGACCTTGCCCCTGCTTGGTGGGTGAGCAGCTCCCTGGATTGAAAGTACAGGGAATGGGTACAGTCTCTGATGCCTTAAATCAGCCCAGAGGAAATATCTAGGCCCCATGCTGGAGGGGGAGTAGAGCCTCTTTTGGCTGGAGGGTAGAGGAGCCCCATTGCCAAGCCCTGGTGGGTGAGCGGCGTCCAGGCTTAAGTGTACCGGGAGTATGGTGAAGTCTCTGGCTGCCTTAAAATCAGCTCAGAGTGGAAAGGCCAATGGCCCTTGGCCACACCCCAAATGCACCTTATCCTGTCTGCCATTGGAAGCCAACACGTGCAGGCCTGGTCAGCACCGTGGATGGGAACAAACTGGAATACCAGGTGTCATAGACCCTTTTCTTCTGCTTCACTCAACTGGCAGGCTTTTAAAAAGGTTCCAGTTACAATGACGATGGAAAGGATGGCCTGCTGTGAAGATCGGGGGCTCTCGGGACATCCCAAGATGGCTGGGGTCCAACAGCAGCTGCCCAGGATCCCCCCCCAGCTGAGAGAAGAGGGAGACTCCCCAGGACCTTGCTCCTTTTGGTGTGGGTGTAGCAGCACTCCCTGGATTGAAAGTACGGGGGAGGTGTGACATGCCCCGGAATTCCCCAGCTATCCCTTCACAAGATCCAATCTTAACACCACTGCTTCACCATCCAAGCCCCATGCCGGGAGGCTCGTGATCGCCTCAACCGACAACGGTTGCCGCCTGGACTTAGTGCCAATATGACTGGTCGAGGCCGGGGATACTCAAGAGAAGCACCAGAGCGCAGACGTAACAATGCATGGCCAACCTAGCTCAGGACTAGAATCGATGGAACAACTCGGATCCAAAGCCTCAGGTGGACGGAGCCAGAGTGGAGACACAGGAGTGTCATGACCCTCGTACGGGTAGGCCAAGGTGAGTCAGCAGCATCACAGAAGACGGATCAGTAACCGGAACAGGCTAAGATCAGATGCGGGTAAACTGCCCGAACTAGCATAATATCTACACCCTAGATAAAGGGAAACCCTACAACCTAATATCGGGCCATGAGGCTGCAAGGCTGGAGCCGTCAGGAGACAGAAGCCATGAAACGACAAGAAAAGCCTAGGCAAAATAGGATAGGATGATCCTGAAATTCTGAATTTCCTCAGGGCCAGCCCTCAAACGGTCCTATACAATCCAAAACATGTGAGTACTCAATGCCACTACCGTCTCTTCTGCCACTCAACTGCTAGACAGCAGCTAAGGACAAAAACGGCAACCCGCCGTTCGTGCGCGAAAGGAACACCCTGCGAAAGCGGTACATTGCGACTCCGTGCCCGAATCAAAGATCCCGCACTAGGAGAGGGATCACCGCCTGACGGTGTGTCTGTAGATCTGACATTACCCCCCCCATTGAGAGGGGCCTCTGACCCTTAAAGCCAGGTTTTTGGGATGTTCAGTGGTTCCTGAGCATTCTGGAGCTAATGATCCTGGTGAGCCCAACTTCTTCTCACGGCCCATACCTTCCAATCAATTAATATTAAGAGCTTACTGGAATCCAACGGAATCCAAACTCTCCACTTCAGAATTCCTTACCCTAGACTTCAATAAGGAGGATGGGGGCTCAGCATAGAACAATTAAAGCCGCGGTTAAGAGATAAACATAGAGAATGTTCACTACTTAGGGACTGAGAGGATAGAAACTGTAGCAACTTATATTTTGAAAGAAATGGCCCAAAATTTAGGACGAGTTTAGCAAGGGTTGGCTAAAAATTTACGAAGTTGATATAGAAAAACCAAATCTCAGGTAAGTATTTCAATTTCTGGAACATACTGTCTGCAAATTTCTTCTGATGAAAAATGGCGTTTAAGTTGGAATGTCCAAGAGAGACATAGAGAGGCATCTTCCAAAGCTGTAATCAGAAGTGACTCGAAAAGGAAACAGGATTCTCCATAGACCACTGGAAAGGAGTATTTGGTGAATGAAGAATTTTCTGCAATTCTCAAAGACAATATTCACCAGTTGTGTGATCGGCAAGCACCGAAGTCTTCAACATAAGTGGTTGACTTAAGCCTTTCTGTTTGGCCATTAAGTTTGCGAGAAAACCATAAGGAAAGGGAATCCCTATTTTGAACAATAAGAACGCAAAATCTGTATCTGACTCCTGTCAGAACTATGTTTCGGGATAGGCCTACCTGTAAACGAAATATTATGCATGAATAAGTGGAAAGATCTTAGCAGATGGAAGTTTTGTAAGAACAATGAGCATTTTAATGAATCTATTATGACCCCCAGATTAAATGTGAAAATTTGAGACTTCGGTAATTCTACAATAAATTCCATGAAATACTCGACCAAGGGGATTTGGGGATGGGAAGGGTTGAGGGTTCCGACTGGTGACCTCCGGGGGTGTTTTGCTGCGGGCACAATGGAACAGTCTCTTACATATGCTTAGACATCCCCAGATATTGAATGCCACCCGACATGACGGTGAGTAAAGCCATAGTTTTTCCTCTCTCCTGGTGACCGGCTAATCTGGATCAGGAACTGTTTGAAGACCTAAGGCGAATTTAGGGTACAAAATGAATACCACTAGTTTCCCTGGAGGAGCCTCCGACTGGAAAGGGGAGAGAAGAGAAAGTCAAAACATTTGGTTAGTAGTCGAGCATCCAAGAATACAATTAGTGGGAACATAGGCTCAGGTGAGACAATTCAGAATATGACTTGGATTCTGAATTAACAGAGAGGGCATCTGCTTTTACATTCCTAGAGCCGCCCTATATGTAATCTGAAAATTAAATCTGGAAAAGAATATGCCCAACGGCTTGTCTAGATTAAAAACGTTTAGCATTTTCTATGTACTCTAAATTCTTATGTCAGTAAATACTGTTGATAGGATGTTTTGCCCCTTCTAAACCAGTGTCTCCATTCTTCAAGAGGCTACTAATAGCTAACAGTTTCCCTTTTGCCTATGTCATAGTTTACTTGAGATGGAAAATTTTTTTAGAAAAGAAAGCACAAGGTGCAAACGTTCAGGGACGCCAGAATATTGTGACAATTGCCCCCCTACCATTTCCGAAGCATCAACTTCAAGGATAAAGGGGTGAGAAGGTTCAGGGTGGACCAGAATCGGAAGCTGAACAAACATCTCTTTTAATTTTTTAAAAGCTAGGTGGGCTTGTTCTGACCAATGAGAAGGATCTGCGCCCTTACGGGTTAAATCAGTGAGGGAGCTACAATGGACGAAAATTCTTAATGAAATCTTCTATAGAATTAGCAAACCCTAAAAACCTTTGGAGTGCTTTTTAAATTGGTGGGAGGAGACCAATCAAGAACAGCAGATATTTGGTCGGATCCATAGCTAACCCTCTGTCCGAAATGATAAACCCTAGAAATGGAACCTGGCAAACTTCAAACATGCATTTTTCTAATTTGGCAAACAACGATTCTCTCTAAGTTTGTTAAGTACTGCTCGAACATGAAGGCGATGTTGCTGTAAAGAAGAAGAAGATTAAAATATCGTCTAAATAAACAACAACAAATTTGCCTAAGAAGTCCCTTAGGACTCATTAATAAAATCTTGAAAAAACCGCAGGGGCATTGGAAGACCAAAGGCATGACGAGGTATTCATAGTGCCCATCTTTGGTATTAAATGCGGTCTTCCATTCGTCCCCCTGTTTGATTCTGATCAGATTATAAGCCCCCGTAAGTCTAACTTATAAATATCTTAGCATCAGCGAGCTGATTGAAAGGTCGTCAATTAAGGTAAAGGGTATCTATTTTATAGTGATTTTATTGAGAGCTCTGTAAATCGATACACGGCCTCAGGCTCCATCTTTCTTTTCGACAAAAAAAACCCCACCAGCAGGAGAGGTGGAAGGGCGAATGAAGCCTTTTTTCAATTCTCCTTTAGTTTTCATTGTTTCATGGCAAGATTTTCAGGTCCCGTTAAATTATACAAATGTCCCCGAGTGGGCATGTTCCGGGTAACAGCTGTATAGGACAATCATAGGGGCGATGAGGTGGTAATTCATCAGCAGCCTGAGGAAAAAAACATCACACGTACCTTTTATAAGGAGTAGGCACCAAAGCGAAAGAGGTGCTGGCAATTTGCTGCGTAAGGCAGAGTTCCTACACTGGGCACCCCACTTAAGGACTGACCAGATTTCCAGTCAATTACTGGGTTATGCTTACGTAACCAAGGCAGACCCAATATTATGGGCGAAGAGGGCATGTGCAACAAGAGAAACTCTATTTTTCCGAATGAAGAACCCCTATTTTAACTATGAGTTTGGAGTTCGGTTAGGGATTGCCTTGTTGTATAGGTGAACCATCAACAGCCCAAACACAAGGCGTTGGACAATTCAGTAAAAGGAATCCCAATAGTTTTTAGCTAGGGAATATCCATAAAATACCAGTAGCCCCAGAATCTAAGAAAGCCTTCTCATAATAGATTTTTTTCTCCCCAAGTTATAGAGACGGGCAAGAGAACACGATCGGACTTTAGAGGAATTACCTGTCTACCTAGTGTGGCTTCCTCAATACCACCTAGCACTGGAGTTTACCGGCAGCTTACGAGGGCAAGTGCGTACCAGATGTCCAGAGTCACCACATATAAACAAAGGCCTTGGTTTCTCCTTCTAGACTTTTCAGCAAAGACAAACTGGTGGTTCCCAGCTGCATGGGTTCCCTCAGGAACTGTAGGGGAAGAAACAGTCAAAGGAACAACAGCATTTGACCTTACCGGAAAAACAGAGGAAGAGGTTTGTCTGTCTTGGCGGCGTTCCCTAACCTGCGTCAAACTCTAATAGCCAAATCTATGGCTTCATCCCAAGTGGTGGAGTTGCGTGTCCAACCATCATATCCTTGATTGTGTCGGACAGGCCTAGAGAAACTGACTTTTGAGTGCCGGATCATTCCAGCGTGTATTTTACTGCCCACCTACGAAACTCGGAAGCATACTCCTCAACAGCTCTGCGTCCTTGACGAAGTCCCCCTCAATTTGGCTTCAGCAGTATTTTTCTTGGTCCGGGTCAGAGTATAGGATACCCATAGCCTTAAAGAATTCTTCCACAGACGTCAAAGCCAGACTATCTTGAGGCAGCCCAAAGGCCCATTTTTGAGAATCTCCCTGCAACGAGAAATACAATGCCTACCTTTTGGATCTCTGAACCAGAGGAGGAAGGTCGTAGACTGAAGTACAGCTTACAAGCATTCATGAAGTTTGAAAATTTTTGACGATCCCCCGAGAACTTTTCTGGTAAGGTACCTTAGGCTCTGTACAGGAACCAATGGTGGAGGCAGTTGTCGAGCTTCTTGTGCAGTGACTCTGTCGGTCAGCTGGTTCACTGCACCAGTAAGGAGAAAAAGTTGTTCTTGTAACTTCTCCATAGAAAAAGGTATATAGGGGGGGCCCGATATAATGTGACGCCCCGGAATCCCCAAGTATCCCTTCAGCACAGATACCCCAATCTAACACCACTTGCTTCACCAATAGCCAACCCCTTTGCTGGAGGCTAGTAGCGCCTCACCGACACGTTTCCCCCTGGACTTAAAGTGCAAAATATCTGTGCTGAGGCCGGGGATACTCAAGAAACCAGGAGCGCAACTAACAACAGGCACAACTAGCTCAGAGCTAGGAAGCGTGGAACAAAATCGGAATCCAAAAGCAGAAACAGGGACGGAGCCAGAAGTCGATACACAGGAGTCAGACAACCAGTCGGAGTACAAGGGATAGGCAAAAGAGTAGTCAGGCAAGCAGAATCAGGGCAGGCACAGCGGATCAGGAACGAGAACAGGCAAAGATAGAACCGAGGAAACTGGACAATAATATCACACCACTAGTAAGGGAAACCACAACTATATCGGGCAATGAGGCAGGCAAGGACAGAAGCAAATAGGAGACAAGAGCCAATGAAACGACAAGAAAGAACTAGGCAAAATAATGGATATTGAAATTTGAATTTCTTCCCCCTCAAACGGTCTAGACCAACAAAAGCAGTGAGGTATTGGCCAATACCGCCTCTGCCCCTCAACTGCTAGACAGCAAGCTAGGGACAAAAGGCAACCCGCCGGTTCGTGCGCGAAAGGCGAACAACACTAGCGAAAGCGAGTACGTTGCGAACGCGTGCCCGGAAGCGAAACACCCGATCGAGGAGAGGGATCAACCGCCGGAACGGGTGTCAGTAAGTGAATACTGACAACAGGTGAATGGGTTACAGTCTTCTGGATGCCTTGAAATCAGCCAGAGGAAATATCTAGGCCCCATAGCTGGAGGGGGAGTAAGAGCCTCTTTTGGCTGGAGGGTAGAGGAGCCCCATTGCCACAGGCTGGTGGGTGAGCACGTCCAAGGCTTCAGTGTACCGGGGTGGGTGAAAGTCTCTGGCTGCCTTAAAATCAGCTCAGAGGGAAGGCCAATGGCCCTTGGCCACACGCCCAAATGCAACCTGATCCTGTCTGACATTGGAAGCCAAGCAGGTGCAGGGCCTGGTCAGCACCTGGATGGGAGAAACTGGGATTACAGGTTGTCATAGACCTTTTCTTCTGCTTCACTCACTGGCAGGCTTTTAAAAAGGTTCCAGCGTATAATGACGATGGAAGGAATGGCCTATGAAATCGGGGCTCATTGGGACATCCAAGATGGCTGGGGGCCAACAGCACTGCCCAGGATCCCCCCAGCCCAGCTAGAGAAGAGGAGACCCCCAGGACCTTGCTCCTGTTTGGTGGGTGAAGCATCCCTGGATTGAAAGTACAGGTGAATGGATTACAGTCTCTGGATGCCTTGAATTAGCCCAGAAATATCTAGCCCCATGGCTGGAGGGGGAGTAAGAGCCTCTTTTGGCTGGAGGGTAGAGGAGCCCCATTGCCACAGCTGGTGGGTGAGCAGCGTCCAAGGCTTCAGTTACCGGGGAGTGGGTGAAAGTCTCTGGCTGCCTTAAAATCAGCTCAGAGGAAAGGCCAATGGCCCTTGGCCACACCAGCCCAAATGCACCTGATCCTGTCAGACATTGGAAGCCAAGCAGTGCAGGCCTGGTCAGTACCTGGATGGGAGACCAACTGGGAATACCAGTGTCATAGACCTTTTCTTCTGCTTCACTCAACTGGCAGGCTTGTTCCAGCATACAATGACATGGAAAGGAATTGCCGTGGAAGATCGGGGGGCTCATCGGGACATCCAAGATGCTGGGGGCCAACAGCAGCCGCCCAGGATCCCCCCAGCCCAGCTGAGAGAAGAGGAGACCCCCCAGGACCTTGCCCTTGCCCTGCTTGGGGTGAGCAGCATCCTGGATTGAAAGTACAGGTGAATGGGTTTACAGTCTCTGGATGCCTTGAAATCAGCCCAGAGAAATATCTGGGCCCCATGGCTGGAGGGGGAGTAAGAGCCTCTTTTGGCTGGAGGGTAAAGGCCCCATTGCCACAGGCTGGTGGGTGACGGCGTCCAAGGCTTCAGTGTACCGGGGAGTGGGTGAAAGTCTCTGGCTGCCTTAAAATCAGCTCAGAGGGAAAGGCCAATGGCCCTTGGCACACCAGCCCCAAATGCACCTGATCCTGTCTGACATTGGAAGCAAAGCAGGTGCAGGCCTGGTCAGTACCTGGATGGGAGACCAACTGGGAATACCAGGTGTCATAGACCTTTTCTTCTGCTTCACTCAACTGGCAGGCTTGTTCCAGCATACAATGACGATGGAAAGGAATGGCCTGTGAAGATCGGGGGGCTCATCGGGACATCCAAGATGGCTGGGGCCAACAGCAGCTGCCCAGCTGAGAGAAGAGGGAGACCCCCTAGGACCTTGCCGTGCTTGTGGGTGAGCAGCATCCCTGGATTGAAAGTACGGTGAATGGGTTACAGTCTCTGGATGCCTTGAAATCAGCCCAGGAAATATCTAGGCCCCATGGCTGAGAGGGAGTAGAGCCTCTTTTGGCTGGAGGGTAAGGAGCCCCATTGCCATTGGCTGGTGGTGAGCGGCGTCCAGGCTTCAGTGTACCGGGGAGTGGGTGAAACCTGTCTGGCTGCCTTAAAATCAGCTCAGAGGAAAGGCCAATGGCCCGTTGGCCAACCAGCCCAAATGCACCTGATCCTGTCTGACATTGGAAGCCAAGCAGGTGCAGGCCTGGTCAGCACCTGGATGGGAGACCACTGGGAATACCAGTTGTCATAGACCTTTTCTTCTGCTTAACTCAACTGGCAGGCTTTTAAAAGGTTCCAGCGTACAATGACGATGGGAAGGAATGGCCTGTGAAGATCGGGGCTCATCGGGACATCCAAGGCTGGGGGCCAACAGCAGCTGCCCAGGATCCCCCACCCCAGCTGAGAGAAGAGGGAGACTCCCCAGGACCTTGCTCCTTTTTTGGTGGTGAGCGCATCCCTGGATTGAAAGTACAGGTGAATGGGTTACAGTCTCTGGATGCCTTGAAATCAGCCCAGAGGAAATATCTAGGCCCCATAGCTGGAGGGGGAGTAAGAGCCTCTTTTGGCTGGAGGGTAGAGGAGCCCCATTGCCACAGGCTGGTGGGTGAGCAGCGTCCAAGGCTTCAGTGTACTGGGGAGTGGGTGAAAGTCTCTGGCTGCCTTAAAATCAGCTCAGAGGGAAAGGCCAATGGCCCTTGGCCACACCAGCCCAAATGCACCTGATCCTGTCTGACATTGGAAGCCAAGCAGGTGCAGGCCTGGTCAGCCCTGGATGGGAGACAAACTGGGAACCAGGTGTCATAGACCTTTTCTTCTGCTTCACTCAACTGGCAGCCTTTTAAAAGGTTCCAAGCGTACAATGACGATGGAAGAATGGCCTGTGAAGAATCGGGGGCTCATCGGGACATCCAAGATGGCTGGGGGCCAACAGCAGCTGCCCAGGATCCCCCCAGCCCACGCTGAGAGAAGAGGGAGACTCCCCAGGACCTTGCTCCTGTTTGGTGGGTGAGCAGCATCCCTGGATTGAAAGTACAGGTGAATGGGTTACAGTCTCGATGCCTTGAAATCAGCCCAGAGAAATATCTAGGCCCCATGGCTGGGGGGAGTAAGAGCCTCTTTTGGCTGGAGGGTAGAGGAGCCCCATTGCCACAGGCTGGTGGTTGATCGGCGTCCAGGCTCCATTGTACCGGGGAGTGGGTGAAAGTCTCTGGCTGCCTTAAAATCAGCTCAGAGGGAAAGGCCAAGGCCCTTGGCCACACCAGCCCAAATGCACCTGATCCTGTCTGACATTGGAAGCAAAGCCGGTGCAGCGCCTGGTCAGTACCTGGATGGGAGACCAACTGGAATACCAGTGTCTAGACCTCTTTCTTCTGCTTTCACTCAACTGGCAGGCTTGTTCAGCATACAATGACGATGGAAAGGATGGCCTGTGAAGATCGGGGGCTCATCGGGACATCCAGTGGCTGGGGCTAACACAGCATGCCCAGGATCCCCCCAGCCCAGCTGAAGAAGGGAGACCCCCCCAGGACCTTGCCCCTGCTTGGTGGGTAAGCAGCATCCCTGGCTGGAATACAGCGGTGAAGGGGTTACAGTCTCTGGATGCCTTGAATCAGCCCAAGAAATATCTAGCCCCATAGCTGGAGGGAGTAAGAGCCTCCTTTGGCCTGAGGTAGAGGAGCCCCATTGCCACAGGCTGGTGGGTGAGCGGCGTCCCTGGCTTGAGTGTACCGGGGAGTGGGTGAAAGTCTCTGGCTGGCCTTAAAATCAGCTCAGAGGAAAGGCCAATAGCCCTTGGCCACACCAGCCAAATGCACCTGATCCTGTCTGACTTGGAAGCAGCAGGTGCAGGCCTGGCAGTACCTGGATGGAGACCAACTGGGAATACCAGTGTCATAGACCTTTTCTTCTGCTTTCACTCAACTGCAGGCTGTGTTCCACATACTGACGATGGAAAGAATGGCCTGTGAATCGGGGGCTCATCGGGACATCCAAGATGGCTGGGGGCCAACAGGCACTTGCCCAGGATCCCCCACCGCCAGCTGAGAGAAGAGGATGAACCCCCCCAGTACCTTGCCCCTGCTTGGTGGGTGAGCAGCATCCCTGGATTGAAAGTACAGGTGAAGGGGTTACAGTCTCTGGATCCTTGAAATCAGCCCAGAGGAATATCTAGGCCCCATGGCCTGGAGGGGGAGTAAGAGCCTCCTTTGGCTGGAGGTTAGAGGAGCCCCATTGCCACAGGCTGGTGGGTGAGCGGCGTCCCTGGCTTGAGTGTACTGGGAGTGGGTGAAAGGTCTCTGGCTGCCTTAAAATCAGCTCAGAGGGAAAGGCCAATGCCGGGCCACACCAGCCAATGCACCTGATCCTGTCTTGACATTGGAAGCAAGCAGGTGCAGGCCTGGTCAGTACCTGGATGGGAGACAACTGGGAATACCAGGTGTCATGAGCCTTTTCTTCTGCTTCACTCAACCTGGCAGGCTTGTTTCCAGCATCAATGACGTGGAAAGGAATGGCCTGTGAAGATTGGGGGCTCATCGGACATCCAAGATGGCTGGGGGCCAACACCAGCTTCCCAGGATCCCCCCAGCCCAGCTGAGAGAAGAGTTGAGACCCCCCCGAGACCTTGCCCTGCTTGGTTGGGTGAAGCATCCCTGGATTGAAATTACAGGTGAATGGTTACCAGTCTCTGGATGCCTTGAAATCAGCCCAGAGGAAATATGGCCCCATGACTGGAGGGGAGTAAGAGCCTCCTTGCTGGAGGGTAAGGAGCCCCATTGCCACAGGCTAGTGGTGTCAGCGGCGTCCCTGGCTTGGTGTACCAGGGAGTGTGGTGAAAGTCCTGGCTGCCTTAAATCAGCTCAGAGGGAAGCCAATGGCCTTGCCACACCAGCCCAAATGCACCTGATCCTGCTGACATTGGAAGCCAAGCAGGTGCAGAGCCTGTTAGTACCCTGGATGGGAACCAACTGGGAATACCAGGTGGCATAACCTTTTCCTCTCTGCTTCACTCACTGGCAGGCTTTTAAAAAGGTTCCAGCGTACAATGACGATGGAAAGGAATTGGTCTGTGAAGATCGGGGGCTCATCGGGACATCCAAGATGGCTGGGGGCAACAGCAGCTGCCCAGGATCCCCCCACGCCAGCTGAGAGAAGAGGAGACTCCCCAGGACCTTGCTCCTTTTTGTGGGTGAGGCAGCATCCCTGGATTGAAAGTACAGTGATGGGTTACAGTCTCTGGATGCCTTGAAATCAGCCCAGAGGAAATATCGAGCCCCATAGCTGGAGGGGGAGTAAGAGCCTCTTTTGGCTGGAGGGTAGAGAGCCCCATTCCACAGCGGTGGGTGAGCAGCGTCCAAGGCTTCAGTTTCAGTGTACCGGGGTGTGGTGAAGTCTCTGGCTGCCTTAAAATCACTCAGAGGAAAGGCCATGGCCCTTGGCCACACCAGCCAAATGCACCTGATCCTGTCTGACATTGAAGCAAGCAGGTGCAGGCCTGGTCAGCACCTGGATGGGAGACAAACTGGGATACCAGGTGTCATAGACCTTTTCACCTGCTTCACTCAACTGGCAGGCTTTTAAAAGGAGTTTCCAGCGTACAATGACGATGGAAAGGATGGCCTGTGAAGATCGGGGGGCTCATCGGGACATCCCAAGATGGCTGGGGCCAACAGCATCTGCCCAGGATCCCCCCAGCCCAGCTAGAGAAGGGGAGCACCCCCAGGACCTGCTCCTGTTGGTGGGTGAGCAGCATCCCTGGATTGAAAGTACAGGTGAATGGATTACCAGTCTCTGGATGCCTGGAAATTAAGCCGCAGAGAAATATCTAGGACCCCATGGCTGGAGGGGGAGTAAGAGCCTCTTTTTGGCTGGAGGGTAGAGGAGCCCCCATTGCCACAGCTGGTGGTGTGAGCAGCTCGAAGGCTTCAGTGTACCGGGGAGTGGGTGAAACGTCTCTGCTTGCCTTAAATCAGCTCAGAGGGAAAGGCCAATGGGCCCTGTGGCCATCACCACCCAAATGCACCTGATCCTGTCAGACATGGGAAGCCAACAGGGTGCAGGCCTGGTCAGTACCTGGATGGGAGACCAACTGGGAAATCACTGCATTGTCATAGTGCCCTTTTTCTTCTGCTTCACACTCAACTGGCAGGCCTTGTTCCAGCATACAATGACTCGGATGAAGGAATTCCTTGAAGATCGGGGGCTCATCGGGACATCCAAGATGCTGGGGGCCAACAGCAGCCGCCCAGGATCCCCCCACCCGCTGAGAGAAGACGAGACCCCCCAGGACCTTGCCCCTGCTTGGGTGGGGTGAGCAGCATACCTGGATGAAATTACAGGTGAATGGGTTAAAGTCTCTGGATGCCTTGAAATCGCCCATAGGACTATCTGGCCCCATGGCTGGAGGGGGAGTAAGAGGCCCTCTTTTGGCTGGAGGTAAGGAGCCCCATTGCCACAGGCTGTGTGGTGAGCGGCGTCCAGGCTTCAGTTGTACCCGTGGAGGGGGGAAAGTCTCTGGCTGCCTTAAAATCAGCTCGAGGGAAAGGCCAATGGCCCTTGGCCACACCAGCCCAATGCACCTGATCCTGTCAGACATTGCAAGCAAAGCAGGTGCAGGCCTGGTCAGTACCTGGATGGGAGACCAAACTGTGAATACCAGGTGTCTAGACCTTTTCTTCTGCGTCAACTCAACTGGCAGGCTTGTTCCAGCATACAATGACGATGGAAAGGATGCCTGTGAAGATCGGGGCTCATCGGGACATCCAAGATGGCTGGGGCCAACAGCAGCTCCCATACTGAGAAAGAGGGAGACCCCCCAGAACTTGCACGTGCTTGGTGGTGAGCCAGCATCCCTGGATTGAAATACAGGTGAATGGTTACAGTCTCTGGATTCCTTGAAATCAGCCCAAGGAAATATCTAGTTCCCCCTGGCATGGATGGGGAGTTAAGAGCCTCTTTTGTCTGAGGGTATATGGCCCCATTGGCCACTGGCTGGTGGGTGAGCGGCTTCCCTTGTCTTGAGTGACTCCCGGGATGGTGAATTCTCTGGCTGCCTTAAATCAGCTCAGAGGAAAGGCCAATGGCCCTTGGCCACACCAGCCCAAATGCACCTGATCCTGTCTGACATGGAAGCCAAGCAAGGTGCAGGCCTGTCAGCACCTGGATGGGAGACCAACTGGGAATACCAGGTGTCATAGCACCTTTTCTTCTGCTTCACTCACTGGCAGGTTTTTAAAAAGTTTCCACGTACAATGACATGGAACGGAATGGGCCTTGAAGATCGGGGGCTCATCGTGACATCCAGATGCTGGGTGCAAACAGCGGCTGCCCAGGATCCCCACGCCCAGCTGAGAGAAGAGGGAGACTCCCCCCGTGGACCTTGCTCCTTTTTGGTGGGTGAGCACAATCCCTGGATGAAAATACAGGTGAATTGGTTTACAGTCTCTGATGCCTTTAAATCAGCCCAGAGGAAATACTAGGCCCCATAGGCTGGAGGGGGAGTAAGAGCCTCTTTTGGCTGGAGGTAGAGGAGCCCCATTGCCACAGGCTGGTGGGTGAGCACGGGTCCAAGCTTTCAGTGTACCGGGAGTGGTGAAAGTCTCTGGCTGCCTTAAAATCACTCAGAGGGAAAGGCAATGGCCCTTGGCCACACCAGAGCCCAATGCACCTGATCCTGCTGACATTGGAAGCCAAGCAGTTCCAGCCTGGTCGCACCTGGATGGGAGACAAACTGGGAATACCAGGTGTCATAGACCTTTTCTTCTGCTTCACTCAACTGGCAGGCTTCTTTCCAGCATACAATGACGATGGAAAGGAATGGCCTGTGAAGATCGGGGGTCTCATTGGGACATCCAGATGGCTTGGGGCCAACAGCGCTCCAGCTGAGACGTAAGAGGGAACCCCTAGGACCGCTTGCCCCTGCTGGTGTGGGTGAGCAGCTCCCTGGATTGAAAGTAACAAGTGAATGGGTTACAGTCTCTGGCTGCCTTGAATCAGCCCAGAGAAATATCTAGGCCCCATGGCTGGAGGGGGATAAGAGCCTCTTTAGGCTGGAGGGTAGAGTGAGCCCCATTGCCCTGACTGGTGGGTGAGCGGCTTCCTGGCTTGAGTGTACCAGGGAGTGGTGAAAGTCTCTGGCTGCCTAAAAATCGCTCAGAGGAAAGGCCAATGGCCCTTGGCCACACCAGCCCAATGCCCCCTGATCCTGTCTGACATTGGAAGCAAGCAGGTGCAGGCCTGTCAGTACCTGGAGGGAGACCAACTGGGATACACCAGGGTGTCATAAACCTTTTCTTTCTGCTTCACTCAACTGGCAGGCTTGTTCCAGCATACAAGACATGGGAAAGGAATGGCCTGGTGAAGATCGGGGGGCTCATCGGGACATCCAAGATGGCTGGGGGGCCAACAGCAGCTGCCCAGTATCCCCCCAGCCCGCTGAGAGAAGAGGGAGAACCCCCCCAGGACCTTGCCCCCTGCTTGGTGGGTGAGCAGTCATCCCTGGATTGGAAAGTACAGGTTAATGGGTTACAGTCTCTGGCTGCCTTGAAATCAGCCCAGAGGAAATATCTATAGGCCCCATGGCTGGGGGGAGTAAGAGTCTCCTTTTGGCTGGAGGTAGAGGAGCCCATTGCCACAGGCTGGTGGGTGAGCGGCGTCCCTGCTGAGTTACCTGGGAGTGGGTGAAAGTCTCTTGGCTGCCTTTAAATCAGCTCAAGGGAAGGCCCTTGGCCACACCAGCCCAAATGCACCTGATCCTGTCTGAACATTGGAAGCTAAGCAGTGCAGGCCTGGTCAGTCCCTTGGATGGGAGACCAACTGGGAATACCAGTGCTACTTGTCATAGACCTTTCTTCTGCTCTCTCACCTGGCAGGCTTGTTTCCAGCTACATGACATGGAAAGGAATTGCCTGTGAAGATCGGGGGCTCATCGGGACATCCAAGATGGCCGGGCCCAACAGCAGCTGCCCAGGATCCCCCCAACGCAGCTGAGAGAAGAGGGAGACCCCCAGGACCTGCCCCTGCTTGGTGGGTGAGCAGCATCCTTGCCACAGGCTGGTGGGTGAGCGGCGTCCAAGGCTTCAGTGTACCGGGGAGTGGGTGAAAGTCTCTGGCTGCCTTAAAATCAGCTCAGAGGGAAAGGGCAATGGCCCTTGGCCACACAAGCCCAAATGCACCTGATCCTTTCTGACATTGGAAGCTAAGCAGGTGCAGGCCAGGTCAGTACCTGGATTGGAGACCAACTGGGAATACCAGGTGTCCTAGACCTTTTCTTCTGCTTCACTCAACTGGCAGGCCTTTAAAAAGGTTTCAGCGTACAATGACGATGGATAGGAATGGCCTGTGAAGATCAGGGGGCTCATCGGGACATCCAAGATGGCTGGGGGCCAACAGCAGCTTCCCAGGATCCCCTCAGCCAAGCCGAGAGAATAGGGAGAGCCCCCAGGACCCTGCCCCCGCTTGGTGGGTGAGCAGCATCCCTGGATTGAAAGTACAGGTGAATGGGTTACAGTCTCTGGATGCCTT